>OY390720.1:23651139-24851139 GCA_959613375.1 Heteropelma amictum | reverse complement strand
AGTAGCTGAGAAATATAGAACAGCGTTGATAGCGAGCGAGAGAAGATTCGAGGGTCCGAGCTCACATTGCAAGACTCCAGGAAGGTCAGAGAACGAGGAAGGCATTTGCACTCTGGGATTAAGATGCACTGGTCCACCAGAGGGCGTTAGCGAGGTTAAATCCATTACCACTGACGAACTAAGCGGTAAAGGACACTGATCCTATGCTGTAAATTGTAGCTACCTGGCTTATACAGATAGGTTGACAAGACGAGGGAAAGACAAGAGTAGTTGTCGAATTCAGAACTGCCGCAGCATGTTGTATAGTGGTGTTGACCGGAACTGAAATCACTGCGGCTCGTTCACCAAGCTCGTAAAAACATCCGTTGTCTTCCCGGCTGTTCTATATGTCTTCTGTTTTTCCCTTGTTTCCAACGTTTTCTCGCTTTTCACTCCAGAGGACAGGACTTTCGCGCTCATACACCGTCTATCACATCCACGAAGATGGGGATGAAAGAACTTGTGTGTTCAATGAGGTATTGAGAGTGTCGTGTCTTTCGAATATATACAGAGGTAAAACTGCAAAATACATCTTTTTCGAAACATTTAGCAATCACATTCCAAGATAGTCACTTTGGATCGTTCGTGTGTATGATCGTTACGGCATGAAGGCACTTTATCGTCCATAAATTGCTATTTTCACTCGTGTCTCGTGACAGGATCTGATCGTAGTGAATCGAGCATTCAACTGGGCGTATTATTTCCACGACGGATTCGTGATCCTTTGCAAATACGTCAAAATAAGCTGCGAAATGACGTCTTTATAATGATCCTCAAAACGATGAGTTGATCGAGCCAACAAATCTGACAGTTTGCAGAAATCCTGTTTTTTTTCTACCTGGCACCCACTTCGATGAAGGTTTCTCATTTCATGAATAACGTGCATACCCACGGGCTTGGTAGAGGCTTCCGTATCGGTTTGATCACTTTGCGCGAGATGCTTGACTAATCATTGGTGCGAGTGGTGCTCAACCGATTTGCGTGTGCGTGAAAGTTGCGAGCGTTGATATTTTTTTATATCGAGAGAAATAGAAGACGGAAATGGGAAAGCAAGTACAAGCGGATGAGTCGAATATTGCAGTGAATTGCTGAATATAGAAACAGGACAATGCAGACCGGTTCAACAAAGATATTTCGTAAAAAAGTATAGGCACAGAGAGAGAGAGAGAGAGAAATGTTTCGAATAGAGGGAAACTCAGATAACAGCTGATCATGACAAGCAAGTGGTAAAATCAATTAGCTCGCATTGAGAATAAATGCTGCATTTGTTTAAAAAATGTATCGTTGCTTTTCATTTTTCGTTTTTCGAACAATTAAGTGTAAGAGTATCTACACAACTTTATGGATCTAAATGAGTTTATTGCCCACATTATATTACATTGATGGTTGAATTATCTTGTAAGTAAAACCACTTAAAAATATGGATGAAAGTTTATACCATCATTTTTGAACACGTGCGGGATCGCTAAAATAGGCTAGAAAGCGTTCCAGTGTCTTTTATTTCTATCCTTTGAATAAAGACATCTACCAGACGTTGCTTTACGAGAAATTGTCGCGCAAAAGTGAATCGCAAGAATGATCAACAAGCCGGAGTTTTTCAAAAATTTGGTCCAGCACCAGAGCTTTCAGAGGCGTATCATTGTTTCACGATTAACCATTTCGCGACGTTAACGATTCCGCTGTACATCCGCGTTTTTTTCACATACTCTCTATACCCGAATATAAAAGAATGGTACAGCAGAACTCGGGGTGAAACGAAACGTACATGTACATTTTCCAGTACGAAAAAAATCATACAGTTTAGTGAATGAGACGCGTACATGCAGACGCGTGAACCGAGTAATTGGAGATATTGGAGGATAGTTAGGTTACATAAACGGAAACGTATGTCCGGAGGAATAAACGGGATAGGAGAGATTGGCAGTTAGGTTCGATAGCTCGTTGGTGCGGAAATTCAAGTATGCTGGCCATGTGCCTTGTTGATTGGAGGGAAAAGATGAGTAGAGCAACGATTAAAAAAAAGAGAGAGAAGAAAGTGATAAAGAGATGGAACAATGTAAGGGTGAATTGCAGAGTGAACATGGGTGAAAAGAGAAACTAATAGTAGAGAGCGCCCCCTGCAGCCGCTCGGTGCGTTCCGTTGTAATTTCAGGAAACAGCAATTTCCAGGCCAATTAGTGCGCGAAATATTGCAAAACAATGCGCGGAGCTTGACACGGGCACAATATGGCTGTTGTACTATACGTACAGTATCGTACAATGCTACATCGTCGCGTCCTTGCATCCTCTACCTATGCAGCACATATTTCGTTTATACACAATCTATACAAGTGTATATACACCTGGGTATATACATGTGTACCGAGTGTTCGAATACATTCTGCTCTTCGCGATATATCGTGCATCGGTATCAAAGCACAGAACAGTGGTTTCCCCTCTACAAATGCGGATGTTGAGCTGGGCACGGTGCACATGGACGGGCACACTAACGCAAAGCTGCTGCTTTGTACTCGATGGCCGGGAAACTCGCGACACACATAATTTTCCACCGCTATCGTCGCTTTCCTATGTCTGTACCGATTTTTTTTTTTCTTGCGATGTTTTCCGTATTTCCTACCGGGACACTGCTTAATACAGCGCGTACGCGCATTATTCGTTCCAGTGACGAAGGCAGGTATTATTTTCCGCTGTTACAGTCGATAATTCGACGAGTGAGTCGAGTGTTCGAGCAGATGAGATTGATTTACAAACTCAAAACTTTCCTGCAGCCTTTTTCCTCTTTGTATTTACGAGCTGATACGTTGTCAGCTTTGCCCCTTAAAAGTGATCAAGTGATTTGTGCGGTTGGTCATTCCTGTGGCTACCTTCTGTGGCTTTTATGATGGAATTGACGATCAGAGAGACCTCCAGTAATCGGATACAACCTCGTCCCTGATTTTCGTCTTCTCATTCTCTGAGTTGAATGTCACATGCAATAGCAATTAGAGCAACACCATGATAGAGCATGGATTTAAAAGGATACGGAAGGAGACAGTAAAATATTCTTCATTAATTGGGGCCGTCATTAAAAAAGTCTACGTAGACGATATGGGCTATCTTAGGCTGTATGTATAAATGTATTGATGTAGTTATATAGATTAATCGGAAAACAAGTGACAATCTGTACGCTTGTATATAAATGCACACGTAGAAATAGTAGATCTTCTTTTGTTAAAGCAGAGTTCTAACGAGCGTGACGAGGTACATACTTTGATGCTGCGCGTGTTCACGATACCCCAGATTCATCTTTAGCTGAGTAGCATGAAATCATCAGTACATAAGCCGAACGCTAAAAAAACAAAACTGAAAAAATACAGATAACTTCTGTCTGCTCCGAATACATATACATCGCTAATCGGTACTCCGGGACTGCAAATATGTTTTTGACTGCGTTATGGATGTTCCGTTTCCATCAAGTGTTTCGGTACCACACGTTTTCGGAAAATCCACAGACTTCGTACGCAATTTGTGGCCGATATTATGTATTTTTTTTAAAACTGATTTAAATTTAATTATTTAGAAAAAGAATTTATATGTTCATAGTGGAGAAGCAATCGAACACACGCCAGAGATAAGTGGATCTGTCAAAGCCCATATGTCAGCAATTATAAGGGATGTAAGGTACTGAACGAACGTTCTGTCAGCACACATTGCTGATAAGAAATTTGTGTCATGTCGTACTTCTCTGTGATCGTTCGATTTACCCTTCAATCAAAGCTTGATGAGCTCGTTGATCCGTTTGATAGATAAGACCGTATAATAGCGTGTACTTGAGCCTTCCTCTCTTTCTCTCTTCATTATCAGCCACAAGCCGATCGAGAATTCCATTTACCCTGGTGTAACTGAGGGAGCTTATGGTGTTATCGGAAATGAACAAAGCGAAATTGTCCTGGAAAGACTTACTCAATCACGGAAAAGCTCCGATAAAATTTCAAAAATCAGTTTCATCTTTTGAGAATAATTCAACATTTAATACGATGACGTAAGCGAGGAAAAAATGGTTACTAAAAAATGGAAAACAAGGAAGATTTTTCGCTCCTGTATCATTTTCAACAAAATATAACAACTGTCTCGGGTATCAATTGTTGAAGAGGATCGAAGAATGGATACGTGGTTTTTAATACGTCGACAGTCGAAATATCCTGTCAATTGCATTTAATTGTTCAAGTCTCGGTGCACCAAAGTATACGAAGGTATATAATGTCTTGTATAACGGGTCAATTGATCAACTTCGATCTGTGTACGCGTTTATCACGGTCATTGATGATCCTGCCGTTTAAAGTTCGTGGCATGATCCCATCGAGATTATATGACCCTTTTTCGCCATTTATTTTTCGTTAACAATGAAATCGGTGTCAATTTCTTTTCATCTTTTTTTGTAATCGTTATAATGGTGCCATCGTTCCATTCATATCACCTTTTCACCCTTTTCCTGACCGTCTCTCTGCTACTCTTCGGATCATCACTATGATATGTATACCAGCGTATTGAATCCGAATTGAATGAGACAAAACCGTGTACAATCCGCTGGATAGCAGAAGGGCGTAGTCAGGGTCCATTCGCGTGTCACATAGACCGTGCGTATTCTGCCTTTTCATTTTCCGGCAGTTTCCCTATGTACAAAAATCGATATATACATATGAGTACATATCATGTATCCACGAGTATGAAATATACTACGTATACAAATAGATAGATTGATAATATCTCAACGGGGAACTTTGCGAGCCCGCCAACCACTCCAACTATATCACTGTGATATATTTGCTAACATATATTATTGTCTCTCTACATACAAGAAAAGCAGAGAGATCTATATATATATATATATATACTTATTCAGAGTACGAATTGCCAATTGCCAATGCTTCGACGAATCAAAACAGTCGGCACATCGAGTCCAATAACGCTAATACCGACACACTCACAATAATAACGCGACGAAACAGCCTTGTGTTTGGAAGAAATTTCTCACTAGTTTTCACGGATGCATGTACGAGTACCGGTATTTAACGATAGTACGAGATATTTAACGATAGATCTGAAACAGAATCGCAATCACGAGTCCTATTTGGCTCTTTCGCACGAAGAATACCACGGATCGAATGTTTAAATATAATTAAAAGTATGTACAATTGATTTCCATTTTGTACAATTATGGCAATCATAGCGAATGAATTGATATTGTTCAAAATTGGCGCTGTGGATTCAAGTGGAATGTCCATTTTGCATAGAGGGTGGTATAGCACGTCCGCCATAGAGTAGAAGTGAATGATATAATTAGAGAATAATCTCGTCGGTATCGTGGCTGGTTTTACTAGAGATATCATTGATTATCGGTCATTCGTATACTATAATTCGGATAAGCCAATTCATTAAGTGGCTCGGGTGATCTTGCATCTCTTTTACGCCAGCATGATTCCGACCGTGGCTGTGAGAGGATTGCTCATCATCCCCTATAGTGACTTACGGTCTATTCCAATATCCTTTTACATATATACCAATGGCATATGTACGTTGTGTACATGTAGCACAGTTGTCCCTCAAATGCACAACCGGAACATCAGCGTAGATCGATATAACGGCGATTGCAGGATATTTGCAACCGGAAATTTGCATACATAACTGGTCATTTTTTATCTTTTCGCTCCCTCTTGATCCAACCTTTTCCTCTCCATTTTTTCACCTTTGCCTCTCTGTTGATATGTTCAACGACACTTTGACTATAATCTTCATTTCTTATTTCGTACTTCTTGGAATGCGAAAATATCTGCAAATATTTAATTTTCCAATGCTTTATCATACAAATTCGATCCCTCCTAAGCATTTGCAGCGCTAACTGGATGGTGCCCTAAATGGTTTGAAATAAAGTGGCTCGGCCGAGTTTGTCCATCCTCGTAAGGCTGGAAAGCACTTGAAGGATTTTCATATGAATTTTATCGTCTTTCGGATCGTTCCTAGAGGAAGGTTTAAAGTAGTAGTTCATTGATATTCAATGCAATTGAAGTAGCGGAATAGCGACCTGAAGCTGACACTCGAGCTTAGCATAAAGTGTCAGGATGGGTTTTATTAGTATGGTATAAATTCAAACAGTTTTTCTTCTGAATTAATTGGCGTCAAGACGCTGCCGCGACTCTCGTTCAAAATTTCAACAATTTTTTTTTAATAGTTAGCGTCGCGATGCTGACGCGTCTCTGACTCTGCATTGCAGCTTCAAGGAAGTGAAGAGTTTACGCCAAGTAGCTAAAAAAGGAAACATCGAGATATTGATGTGCGTGGTTGAGAAAAATAACACCCTCAAGATAAGACGATCATGTTATGCTTTGATTATTCTATAATATCTGCGGTTTTTCGCACATAATGTACCCCATTTTATTACCTGACCGTCGATAAAATGATGAGGTACATTTACCACAAGTATATACACACGTCGATCAATTTCAATTTCAAATCGAATGTCATTCGAAATTTTTCGAACCGATTGACATTATTTCCAAATAACTTGTCGTTCAACGCATATTTCGAAATATTCAAAAGTTATAGTAACTCGTTAGTCGGTTACAGTGTGAAAAACTTCGAGTAGGTGCGTAAAAAAAATGGTATAATTAATTCGCCTGACGTGTTTTAGTGAAAAACCTATTTTTCTATAAACGACTAAAAATCCGTTTCGGCATATCAGCGATTGATAAGCACATCGATCGCACATTCCGCCGACGTCACGGGTAATTAAGGTTCACCCTTTTTTGAGTTTCCTCTTACCATTATGGCTGAATATTGCATAGATGAGAAGAAACCTACTCATGCCCGGTATTCGTCTGACGAGGATATTCAAATAGCTTGTCACGCTCAGAATGAAGCTTTCGGAGCTTGTACCACCGCGAGCGACAGTGAATTCGAATCAAAGTCTTGCCGATTCGGGACTGTCAACTCGACATCGAGGTCGTTGCTGAGGAGACAATGACGAGACGATTCTCCGCACCGTATGCGAGCAGGTTAAGCAGTAGCATCAACAGCGGCAACGGAAACGTGAGGAACGCCAGTACACCATTGTAGTGCAATACATTTACATAAACAGCTGCGAGTCAATTTCTATGCTAATCGAGAATGTTCGCGTCCGAAAAGTGGTGCTTACTCAGGCTCCGGTGCAAGTTCGTTGGGCACTATATATACACAAATGCGAAGGTAGACTTGCAAGCACTCGTCTCATGGCTGTTGATTTACAGAGTGTATGGGCTATTCCATGTCACGTGGAATATCCAAAGTTCTCGAAATCCGTCAAAAGCTTGGATGCAATTTCATTTTGTAGGTCACATAAAGAGGGTAATTGTAAGATGAGATTGTAATTAGCTGATATTCCAGCGAATTTTAACTTGCGATTTTAACGAAAAACGCTCGTCTTTTTGTGAACCAGATTTTTTTTTGCTTTTGATAAATATTTCACAGGGATTCTATGTCTTTGTGTAAGAACTACATGACCTCCGGGATTTTCGTGCAATTTTTCCTGAGGGTCGTACAGAAAGGAGGAACGAAAAACAATAACGCATCTCACAAACCTTTTTTTTGATTTTCTAACATTTCTATAATCATACCCAGCTACAATTGTCATTTAGCATTAATTTTGTGTTACTTGAGTAGCAGCATGGAAAATGTGAATCTCAAAACCGCACTGTTCATGTGATCTATTTAAGAGATACCATTTGTCAGATGTAGCGTCGGGGAAGCCAGGAATAATTCAATCAAAAAATAACTCATTTCTTCTGCGACGAGATCAATCATTTCGTATCCAATATCCGTATTCGTGTATCCTTCGCATGATTCAAGTGTTTCACTCGATGTGGAACGTTCTACACCAAGACATACTCACTGTGTGTACTGTAACGACTTGCATCCAACTTCATGTCGTTACGCAGGCTTAGCTAACTCTGCTGCAATAATACTGAATAGCTGATTGACAATATTTTGATGAATAGGGATGGTTTCGAGTTTCTTGACACTGTTACGATATTTTGGCGTTGCATTCATTGTAAAAAAGCAAAAGAGTGATGCTGGGTTGTAAATGAAAAAAAATCGTGACGAGAACGAGCAAAGAGATCGCTGGTTGGCAGATATTTGTCATTTCCATTTCCTTTAATTGCTTGACCTACATTTTTTTTATCGTTTTCGTGTTGTAAATGTGAATTTCACTTGTGTTTGAGAGAAATCGCGGTATTTTTTTCAATTGTAATTCGATTTTTGAGGTTTTTCTGATCTTCTTCTCACTCTAATGATATTGAAAAGAATTTCGAGTCAAAAAACAGGACAGCTCACGATTGTGAGTAAGTATGCCGCAAGGATAAGTGCCGAATAAATGGACAGAAATATGTATTTGAATGTTCGAATCGTACAGTTTTCTTGGGTGATTTATCGATACTTTTATAGATATTAACGTTTCAACGTATCAGCGAATTAAAAATGGACTAGTTGTGGATCAGCTCATTCGATGCTGAAATTTTGTTTCCCTGAACAACTCGGTCGTTGAGTACCGTAGCCGGAGGGATGCTGATATGGGAGGATTCTGAAATAGCATCAGTAGTGATAGAATAAACATTTATTTTCTTTCCTCATTTCCATTTATACTACATGTCTTTGGACCTTCGCCGGAAATAAATGACACACCCTTGCCAAAATACTTATTTTGTGGGGTGGGTTTCGTTTCTTCTTTTTTATTTCCTCCTCGCGTCTTTTCTCCTCCTCTTCTCCCGCGTTTATTCATTTTCCTCCGTATGCTCCTTTCATGTGTCTTCCTCAGGATGCCCATCCGGAAGAATGGGGAAAAAGACAGATTGAACTCTCTTCGGCTCATTCTGAATATCGTCGGCAAACATTTTCGTCGTGAAGCAGAAACAATAGATACAGAGTGCCTATGTTTATTTTTATCACAGTCCGGGATTGAAACGGGATCGTAGGATTGTTTATAAATTGGTGCAAATCTTCGCGCGTTACCCCACCTGAATATCTTTCAGGTTTTTATCCTCCATAGCGAGAGATCTTTACAGTTCTCGAGCTTGCTTCATACGGTTTGTCAACATTTTACCATTCTCGATTCGCCACTCATCGAACCCCTGTGCTCTCTCGCCCTCGATTCTCGCTTGATTTCATCTTGTCATCGCCCTTGGGGGGGAATCGTCATAAAAATGAAAATCGTGATGGTGGTACTTTTCCCGCCGAGGCTTCTTTTTCCACCCTCTTCCCACGTTGGTATTTCAGTCGCTTTTTTTTTCTCGTTACTTGTCTGCCTTGTTATCCTCGTAAAATTAGGTATGTATGAGGGACTATTTTTTCCAAAGGCATTGTCCAATACAGTCTGGTACAATATAGTAACACTCTCACTCGGTTTTTTCAATACGTATGAAAATTGAAAAAAATATTGTTCTGAAAATCATCATTTGTTTTCTTTTTCATTACAGGTGAGTTCAACTTACGAAATACTTCATATTTAGAAAAAGCACACAGGTGAGTCCCGCCCTGACTGTGACTAGCATTACGACGTAAAGAAATAAAGGGCAGAATAAACAGATTTATGTTCAATGATTTAATCAAAGTACAATCTCATTTCTTTTTCGTGCGTGCTGGTAACGTGTGAATGCTGTACATCTGTTGATTCATATTGATTAATTGTACTTTTCAACACGTAATTATTTGATAACCAAGAATCATCAGGTCCATAAGACTTACAAAAACTCAAATTTTTGGACAAGCTGCCAAACGACCCTTGATCACCACTTGGCACTGACCAAGACTCACTACAAACTAAAACGCGATACACGGAGAATGAATATCCGTAAACAGAGGTAGGATGTGATCCCAAGAGTCAGAAGAAGGTTCTTCCGACTGCGGATCAACGTAGAATTTGCATCGCGATATGCAACACGCGTGTAGTGGTCCAGCTCTTGGTGAACTGGATGAGTTCTCACGAGAGAGGCCAACGAGAGGAAATAAATGAAAAGTGTGCTTTCCGCCTTTTGTTCTGCGCACACATACAGCTAGGTATATAATAGAAACTTTGTCCGTCTCGTCTGAGTAGTGGTATATATACTACGGGAAAAAGAGACTGCACACGAGGGGCTCGTTTTTCGGTCTGTGACTTCTCGATCACCAGCAACCCTCTCGCAACTTCAATCTCCGCTATAAACACATATGCGCGCGGACCCGTGGATAAAAAGACACACGCATACGTACATACACGCGGCTACGTGTCTTGAACAGAGCACAACAGTGAGGGTCTACCACGTTGGACGCGATGAATTATTTAAGTTCTCTCGAATCGTATACGAAACGATGTACCTCTTGCGCTCGTCTTACCAAACCTCTCATACGCTGTACCGAACCCTTATCTCGTTTTCCCTCCCTTTTTTTCCCTGGCTTATATTCCAGAATAACACCGCTATGGGTTTGAAAATTGGACGAAAATCAGAGGAGCAGAAATATGTCAAGTCACTTGAACAAACGAATACATCTTCTTCCACCGCCTGATACAGCCTGTCCCCTTCTTATCTCACTTTCGAATCACATCTTACAGTCTCCCCTCCTCTTTCACTGGGTATTCGGTATATAACTTAACAACTCCCTTCGGGTTCCATCGATAATTCTATTTTCCGACGGACTAGAGGCTCGATGAGGAAGGGGCGAGGGAAGGAAAAGTTGTGCAATGATCGAACAATTCTGAAAGTCGGGTAACGCAATTTCGCAGCCGGACAAGGCTGAAGCAGGGAAGATTCTTGCTGCGACGGGATGAAAGGTGAGAATGAATTTCCACAGATGCACATTTCTATGCAAGAATAGTTTCTGATTCGGTAACTGGTGTGGTTGCGTGGGTATAAACGTGAATCTATGATGATTGCGGTTGAAGGAAGGACCGTTTCGCGCACGTTTTGTTGCAAGGACACCCAGCAAGAAGGTTGCTCCACGGTGTGTTCATCTTCCATAGCCGTCTTGTCCTTGCGAGATCGGCAAAGAGGGTCTTCGCCTCGGTGGAGAGTCCGCTAATTCCATTACTCGAGAAGTTACTCGCGACCCGAGTCTCAGCATCCTATATACATATAGGCATGTAGCAGTTTAGCGTCTGAATCGCGGACAGCTCGGCAAGCTAGTTAGGAAGCAAACTGTATGCTATAGAATAAGTACGAGGTGCCAGCGCTTGGAGACGGAGAGTTCAGAGTTAAGAACAGTTTCACACTTCTCTAGTACAGAAGAGTTCCCCAGCTGCAATCTAATCAATCCCACTTCTCTTGCTACTTATTTATCGTCTCCCTTCATGAGACACTTCATTGTCTCCGACAAGTTCTTCTTTCCGCAATAAAAACTTTTTTCTGCTGTCCATCTCGTTTTTTGTCTCCTTTGCTTGATTGCCGGGGAGTCTACGCCCAAGGGACCAGCGACGTCGGCTAGGAAGTTCTTTAATTATGATCTGAAAATGTTGTCCATCGCTGTATATCCAAATTGCGTTCAGAGCGAAACATGGCATCTTTTTTAGCCAGCTTCAGACAGCAGCTGGATAAAGGCAGTAAAATATTGATGATTGTAGAGCCGACAAGGGTCGCCATGAAGCTACCGGAGGAGATCCGGTGACCATTGCAGGCCAAAGAACAACTCCAGGTCTAAAATGTTTGGATAAGACAAACGGTTCAAGCAGACATCCGGCAGCAATGAAATATCGCCGATAAACTTTTGAGAGGCAACATTTTGCAGGCGTTGGGAATTTGCGTCCAGAACGATGGTACTCATGAAGCGAAAAAGGCGCGCCAGTTTTTACGGCTGCACCAAAAGTCCGTCGTGAAAGCAACCGATATTCCGATAATAAAAAAGGATGATTAGAAATAAAAGGGTAGAATATGAACGCGCAGCCGGAAGACAAAAGAAAAAAGCGCAAGAGACTCCGGCGAATGCGAAAAAGATGGGAAGATGGAATAAAAGAGGCGAGATACGAGTCAGTTTTCCTGTCCTTTTTTTCCTAGTCTGCGGTATAGACGACGAAACAACAATGCCGCACGAGCGAGGGAGCTCACGCGTTTTTTTTTCTTCAAGGATGCGACGAGGGGTTGTTCTTTGAAAGAATACCCACTTTTAATCTGGCAGACCCCTTGCACATCGTGTGGGGTGTGTGGAAACCGACCCGAATGACACCAAGTGGCAGTGGCTTGAGGCAAGATGAACATGTATATTTGTACATGAAACGATGGGCGAGAATGGGAGAGAGAGAGGGTTGCAGCGCCTGAATGATGGACAGTGAAAACCAAGAGAAGCCTAGCGAGAGAATAATACAGAGAGCATGGGAAAGGGGTCAGTTTGGCTCGTGTGCAAAGTGCATCGGAACGAGGGAACAGTGAATAAGGGAGTTACAAGACAGAGGCAGGAACGGGAAAGAGTGGCAGTGAAACAGACTCTCCGTTTTACGGTGACTCGAATCTGACGTCGGATGTCACACAGACTGGATCTATTCGCACTCTCCAGTTTCACGTGTATATGTAGATATATATTTTATATTTCACCCCTTGCCAACTTTTTCTTCGCGCTATTCCCGCTCCGACACGTGCAGCTTTTCGTCCGCCGCTTATTCTTTTCTCGCTACCGTTTCGTCTGTTCCTCATCGTCGAATTTCTTTCCTCGCTTTCTCGTTCTCAATCCCGACGACCAGTCGTACTCATCAAATGGATATAAGCTCGATTTCTCGTACTTCCACGAGGGCTGTTACGGTGAAGCATTCAAAGAAAGCTTTAGCGCGAGAGGTTCCAAAGATTTTTTTTTCGTTTTTTACTGCGACACGATTCGTGTAACACCGGGCTCGCCAATGTTGGCTCGGGAGTATAAAGTCGCTGGAAGCTCTTCTCGTTATTTCTCTAGATTTTCCATGAATCTTCCAACTGTTAATATTGTTACGCTATGGGTTTTACCTTGGCGAGTTTCCTCGACTGGAAATCTGAGCGCAGATCTCCGAAACAATGTACATCATTCCGTGCGGCTGGAGACACCCTGGAATATGCTAAAAACGTTGTATATTTTCCGTGTAGAACGGTTATTTAGAGAGAAAGACTCAAATTTCGTCGTTTGTTTATTTAGCGATTTGTTTGTTTAATTATTTACAATTTTGGTGAGATCGTGAAGATTTATATTATATCTAACGAGCTGAGTTCACCAAATACTTCAGCTTGTTGTATTAGGTCACACTGGGACATGCAAACGACGTAACGACGTGGGACAGAGACGGTTGATTCGATTCGTGAAAGAGATTCGATTATCTTACAGCTTTTTATTAATCGTGCAATGACGACAACGGTGTACACGTGATTGGATTAAGGTTGCGCCAATTTTCCCCGCCAAACTACAATATGAATTGTAAAAGAAACAATCGCGAGGGAATTTACATTTTCTGTTTCATTCTATCATCATTTTTTCCAAATTTGATGTACATCGATATTATACTGAAAACAAATGTATGGTTACCCGTTTATTTCACAGGGATCTATGAAAATTTAGTGTACCTCCGATGCTAAAGAGTTTCACTGATGGTCGAAACATTAATATTAACTTTTGGGATTGTAATTACATACAGAAAGCGAGTGTGTCTATGAAAGAAACTTACAAGAAAAGGAAAATGTTCATTAGGGAAAATGAGCGAATATAGAGTTGAAGACGAATGACACAGCGTCGTGCACGTGGCACAGCTCTTGTCAATCTATTCTCGACCTTTCTGGAACAACTTAATTTTTGTAATTATGAGATTGTCCACCTAAAATAACTCGAGTTTTCCACGATACTTGACAAGACGTCAGAATGTCTGATGGAAAACAGACGTATACCGAGCAAAAGAGGGAGTGAGAGGGAGGGAAGGAAAGATGAGAGTGACAGACAAAATGTAAGGCACCATCAGCTGAGTTGAAGGGATATCTTCCAGCTATTTTCATGGATCCATGCAGATGACGAGTGCATTATCCTTGAGGAGCGCGTGAGCGACCCAATGTTCTTGAAATAATCGCCCTGTAAGAAGATTTGCCATGCGCGATAAGAAGTATCGTATTCATCTATGACATACAATGGAACTAAACGCGAGCGATGCAAAAAGCTTTTGTTATATATAATTTTCGTTAAATATGCAACTGCAATGTACAATGTACAGAATAATGTAACTTCATGTATTATCCATGTTTTTTTTCTCATACGATTTTTCCCACCACGGCTCGAGGCGGTTTGATGTTTAACTCGAACATTTTATTGACTTTGCAAATATAATCAGAGTGTTTTATATATTTTTACTCCAGTTTTCGTATTCATATCTTCAAGCTTCACAAAAAGCGTGATTCGTGTGAAAAAGTGTGCATATTTAGTCGGATCTGCGTTTATTGTTCGATTATTATCAAGTTTACCTCCGTCCTTCATTCTCGTTCGACAGAAAAATAGAATATTGACAGACACGAACGAGATCAAAGTATCCAATTTTCTGCAAATTCGCCGCTCTTATTATCGCGCTAAGAAAACCGTCGGCCAGATTCGCTTCGTAGTTACAGCGAAAAAGTTTTCTCATTTTGGCGCGAAACGAAAAAAAAGTATACCGCTTTATATGTCACTGAAGATGAGACAGATGATGCCTCACATTCTCCGCCTCCTTGGCCTCATCTGCCACGCAAATGAAACGAAACTAGTCAAAAATGTTTTGCATAGTAAGAAAATAAAGTAGTGTAAAAAGCGCGCTGTAAGCACAATGTAGAAATACGATCGTTGTGGGTAACGTTACGCAAAGAAAAAAGACGAAAAAAATATTCAGATTCATACGAAATTCATATGAAGGTATGCGCAAGTGTGAGCACCACTTATTTTGGTTAAAAAAAAACAGAACATGGACCTTTTATGAAAAAGCTATACGAGAAGTCGGAAAGAGAAAATTACGGGCGAGATTCGTAAGAAACGAATGATAAAATATGAAGCCAGTTACGCGACGCATATTTTATATGCACATTCGCAAAAAAGTGAGCACTGCTGAGGATACAAGAGTTTTCTATTTTACTCGCACAGTCTTCCACCCCCTCGTCTTTTGCGAAGCAATATACAAATACACACTGGATAATATGTACCGGTGTATTATTTATGTACAGTATGCACGATGTTCAGAGGTACAAGAAATCCATTAGGTAAATAGTAGCGGTTTTCATGCATATGTATATATATGAATTGCAGAATATGTAGCACGTACCGCAAGGAGTTCTCAGCGGGTATGAAACGTACGTACATTTAAAAATCTCGGTCACGGTGCTCGAACGCACTCCGTTTAAAACTCATTATTCTCCAGAGTTACATCTCTGAAAAAACGCCCGTATTCTCTGAGACGAATTTGCCCACCACGCGCTCTCTGAAACTCTGTGAAATCGTAGTAATCATAGTACTCTGTGACATGGTATGAACGTTGCTCCGAAATGCCAATTAGCGACACACGTAAGTGCATTGTCAATACCATTTATTACCCTTGAAGGCATTTTTGTCGAGGATGTAACTTGGATGCTCGAAAATAACAACAAATTCATGGAATTTTATTTCTCTCTTGTATAATCAACCCTGATTATTCACAAAAATACGTCGAATTTTTAAATAAAGCTCTCTGAATTCCGAACCGTCATATAGCAGTAACATGCTTTCTTTTTTATCCAAAACACTAGTATCGTATTTTTCCCCCACACAAATATGAATAGTAATCATGTATATTGCTCTCAAATCCCTGTGCCATCGTTGATGAAATCTGCGTAATGTAATTAATGAATTTATTTTTTTGGTCGAGGGCGCGCGGTATGTAGGGCAATGACCTACATGTTATACGTGAGATTTCGACCTTGCTGTGTGCCACTGAAAAATTCGCCAGAGCGAGGGATTACGAAAGAACTAAAATCCAGAGAAGTAAAAAAAAATAAGAGGGAAACCGTAATCATCATAGAGATTCATCGGATGTTAGGTGCCAGTGAGTTTAAAAGAAGAGAAATAACGAGATCTCTGTCGGAACGAAATGCTGGTGGGCAAGCGGTACCACGCTCGTGCTTCTTCCTTGCCGTTCCTTTTACTCGAGCTTTCTCCATCTTTCTTACACACTCTTTCCGGTTAAAGGGATGCCCGTGAAATATGGCTAGGATTCCGTGGAGAATGAACTCTCCGAATTATGCGTCAGACAAATGCCAGGCCATGAAAGTTAAAGTTTACTTTCAGCCATGAGCTGTGAGCTCGTGGCATCAACCATATGGAGCCTCGCAAAGATCTATATGCAGCGAATAAAACACTTCTCCGCCACTTACCGCAGAAGCACAATTTAGCAAGCGCCTCGTTTGCCAATCTTCAGTGCGATGAACCGAGTATACCAACTCATATCGCTCCCTCGTTGTTTCCCTAACCTTTAGGTATAAAGCATGAAACTCAACAGACGTTTTTCATATTTGTTTACTGTACCTCAGAGATATTTCATCAAAACTACCAAATTGCAGAATTTCAGAAATTGCCGACTGAAAAAAACCACCGGGATTAATGTTTGAAACGATGGAAACAATTCCCTACTTTTCACCCTCGATGTGTACTCCCTAAGAATTTTTTTTTGCAATAATGATTCATCTTTATGGCACGCGAGAAGCTAGTAATTCGAAAATATTTATTGCATTGAGATGCGTTTTAGTGCAAACAGAATAGAAACTAAACAGCACGGTTCAGCGACAGTCACGGAATTGTATCGGGAAATTAATGTTACGTATGAATAAATTGGCACAGTTCCAAAAATAATCTCTATTATCAGTATCATTAATAACTGTTATCATTTTACGTACTTGTACTGTACGTCAGTGCGATAACAATTATAGACTCGTCTCGACAAAAGATCGCATTGAACGAATTTTTAAATGTCCGTTTGCTGATGAACAGGTGATATGAATTTTTGAAAAAATCATCTGGATTTAGACCTGCATGTTGCATCTATATAATGTTCAGTAAAATTTCCCATTTTCTCACACAACGCTCTATACGCTCAAGATGTGTTAATGGTGATATGCAAGCCCGCACGTGGCTCTCGATATAAAAGGAGATACCATTGAAGGGAGCTGCCCGATGATCTTATTGCGGGCCTTGTGAATTCTTCGATCTCTAAACGCCCGTTCCAATTGCTGGCCAATTCATTTGCCACTGTGACGTCGATCCCGGTATTTGCTGCCTTTATCTCTGTCTGTTTGACTGATTCTTCATCACTTTCCAGTTCTTGATTTTCCTTCATGTCAGCCTTAATCTCGTTCAATCTTTAGCCTTTTCGACGAGGACATTCACGATCCCTTCGCCCTTACGTCACACAGCTAGGTATATCGGAATACACGTGCAGAAAAGGTACCAGCAGTCGTGTATACTATATGTATGTATCCTTCGAGTTTCCATTTCACTTGCTCCCTTTTGCTTCAGGCTTATTACGCCGCACCCTCGTTCTACAGCAAGGCCTCAGCCGTTACCAGCGATTACACGCTCGTACAATTCGACTCTGTTACGTGTACACGTCCAAAGGTCGAGCCTTCCTTGTCCACCACGTCGTGGTTGTCGAAGTTGCCGTCCCAACGTCCAATACCGATTACGACGATACTCTCTGTCGAACCAGCCTTCGACTATACACCCTGAGGGGCTTTCGGACGAACGCTGGATGAGGTCATCCCCTTTGCAGCAATCACGCGCTATCGATAGAAGATTCCCCTGCCACTGTGACTTCACATGCCTTCGGGGCTGCTTTTCTCTTCCCTCATATATACGTATACGTTCACGTTACGTAATTGACGGAGGATCATCAAGCCCCTAGCTCCTCGCGACAACCCATATATCCCACGTGTGTTACCGCTTTGTATTTGTATCAATCTATCGACACCGAGAGATTGTATTTCCTCGGGCAAGTATTGGCCTTGTAACCACCACGATTTCATCGGGCGCGATTGTTATAACAAAAACAATACAGCCGGGGATACTGGAGCAACGAAAATACTCTTATAACAGCGAAAGAAATATATACTTTGGTCAAATCTGATAACTGCTTTTGATGAAAGGAAACTCAGAAAGTGAAAGATAATTGCTGCAACTCGAAAGATTAAAATTAGGAAATTTAAATGTTCGTTTTCTCTTGCTGCCATTACCATTACCATACTAATGGTAGGTTTTCCAATGGATTCCGCATCCAATTAATTGACCAGCTGATCGAATAAAAACTGGGCTCTCATCTGGCTGATCCAGCCACTCGGGATGGATGCTCGATCCGAAATGGGCGATAACGAGTATAGTACGAGTACAATCCGAACCCGGAGAGCTTCATAATCAGAGCTCTTCAGCACTGAAGGTGCATACTATATAATGTTTGCGAAATAGAATTAATAGCTAATGCATTAATGTGGCCGAATTTTTTAAATAATTGCTAATGAGTTATAGGATTTTTTGGCTTTAAATTTATCAAACGGGATATTATTTTGTGCCAATGATTTATATAAGAGTAACCGAAAATGACTAGAAATTTGATACTCTAAATAACGCTTGCATGTAAGATAAATAAAAAAAATTGAAATCGTTTCGCAATTGTTATCAATGTTATAAAAAAAAACAAAGTGATTACTGCTAAAAAATGTCAATTTCAATATTGACAATAAATTTAACTGTCATATGTGTTTTTCGTCAATTATGAACAATTATGGTTGCAAATGTATAACACCAGACGATCACAATACACATCACCAATTCCCCTACAAATTTGATGTACATTCGCGACTACCCGTCATTAGCATTAAATTGATATTTCATTTCAACAATTATAATCCCAGAAAATATGCTCATCAGACGGAGTCTGCGCCAATTTTGACTCTAATCCGCCTATTCATATGCATGTATATGTCGATGCTCGCTCCGGCACTCTCTTTTACCGCGTGATTATCCTTGTCAGTAAATTAGTGATTGCTGACCTGAATCCCACTCAGCAAAAGATTATCCGAAAGATATTACCATCACCATACGCATATCCGACCGTTTCGCATCGTTTGTGTGCTCTTTTGTCGAATGGAAAAAAATCGCTATCGACACGCTCTTTTTTTTTAATCAGTGATACTTTTTTGATTCATAATAAAGTTTTTCATCGATTCTCCACAGATCCTTCCAATAAAAAGTTCATGCGGTACCGAAGTTGATCCTTTATCGAACAAATATCGCGCGATTGTTGTCGTTTTATTCGTCCCCTGATTGGTCGGTGGAAACAGAACGAATTTCATGGCAAATTTCCGTTTGCTTGGAAAATTGTCGATCGAATGAGCTCCTGAAATATTGAAAATTTGAAAAGAAAATCTCGACTGATTTTTCGCCAATTCTCCAGAAACCTCAAAAAGTCGAAATTTCGAAGGCTCGTAACTACCTTTTGCTTTCTGACCCGCGCGTATCTTTTGTTTAAATTATTCAATGCGTATCATAAAATAATGTAAAAAATCAAGGCGCTGCAGCGCAATTGTGCGATCGCGCGGGTCAGCGCGAGCACCCATCCCTAGCATAGTGTATACTTCAGCAATGCGACCAATCCAATTAACGCGCACTGAATTTTGCAAACAGAAATGAGAGACAATCAGACAAATATCCGTACAATAATGAGAAGCCTGTGCGGATTTTCCCTTTACCCGAATCATCTATCAAACAAATAGCTTCAATTTCAATGATTGTATGCCATAATGGGAATGACCCAGAGACGCTATGACGTTATACCAACGCTCCACTTGCTTTCATACTGTTTGAATTCTCTGTGGGATGTGCAATATTTGAGTACTATTAGGTACGGCGGCAAATAAATGATAGATTACGTATTGATTTGTGGTACCAATGCAAATTTAACCTATCGAAATGGCGAAATCGAGATGACCGTTTTTATTCATTCAGAGTTCTCCTTGTCGTTCCTTTCATATTTTTTTTAAATAATATAAGCGCAGCCTGGACATTAGCCTGTAGTCGAAAGTTCATTTTCGTACATGTTTCATTGCGATCACCGTTCCACCACAAAGCTTCGGAAATAGATTGACGTATATATACAACGATGGCTGAGCTCCTCTTCACTGATACGCACAAACGCACGCACATAGCAGCATTCGTGCATGCACATTCGTATAACCATGGACGGAATGAATTTCTCGCGAAACCAGAATTCGTTTTTATTTTCCCACTTGAACGAGCATACAGTGCTCTGATCTTGAACGCTCAAGCGTTATCGATATCGCAATGTAATCGAACGAAAAATACTTATACCAAAGTACCAGTGTGGTTGTTTATTTTAAAAATTTTCATATACTTTGAAATTTTCGTTATTGATCTCAATTAGAGGGAAAACTAGTACGTAAGTTAAACATTGAAAGGAAAAAGTTTTGCAAAATCGCTTGGGACGAAAGGAACACGATGATCGTTTCGTGCTTTTTTGCCAATTCCGTCATGCCTGCTGATATATGTCTTTTTCTTTCTTTTAAGCAATTATCTTTTTATCCAACATATTTCCGATCCTGACTTAACAATATAAATAGAGATCATGAACACAACAGAAATGTTATAGATTTATTAGATATTTTGAACGGTATCGTCGATAACGTTTGGCAGAAAAAGGCAAATACCCTAATGGTTTTGTACACTGCCTAGACTTTGGAAATTTCAAATTTGATTAAAACGTAGAACTTTATAATCTTCGCTTATTTACCATTTTTATTTGTCAACTCCGAGAAAATAGCTCGAGACTATTTCGATCCCAGTGACATTATCGGAACAAAGCCCGTTGTGGTACGCGAGCTCGACATTTGCAACGGTTTTTCCCTGGATGCGTATAACACGTACAACGAAAGGGTGAAACGGGAATCTGCTTCCATTAATGAAATGAAAAAAGTGTTGCCGTACGTTCGCGGTGGTTGTTGGTTAAATCAAGCGCATTTTCTGTGGAAAAGATAATAAAACATCAAAATATTCGTCGTATCTGATGCTAAATTTGTCGCGACTAACTTGGGATTTTCAGGTCGATATTAGCGATGCTTTGCTTGAAATTACAGCAGATGTATTCGCCTATAAAGAACAAAGGAGTGGGTATTACTTTGTGGTTTTCACCGAACATGGAAACTACCCCATTGTTTCCTCCACCGACCATTTTTCTTCTCTCAGGCTTCCGTTCATATATTCCCCGGCCTTCGGTCAGAGTTGCACTCTCGCAAACTTTCCTGGAGATCTACAAGCACTTATCGTCCCCTCACCTCATCTTCTTTTTCTTCCTGCTCTTTTCCCGCTTTTTCCGTTAACCTTTTTTTAACCAAGCGCCTCTCTTCCACCGGCAATTCACTATCGCTCGCTTATTCTTCCTCGACTACCATCCCCTACTGAATATAACACACCGTACACTACATAGCTCTTTGCTCGCCTTCCGACTGTTCGTTTCCTCCCTTTATAATTCTTATAAGGGTATGCTACTGCGGTGTATACCCTTTATCCACTCTTATTCTCCGATAGTAAATTATAAGGCCGCAAGTGCATTATCGGGTAATTTAGGAGAGGCCCGAGAGAGAGAGAGAGTCCAAGGAGGCGGAAGAGAATGGAGAGCGAGAGCTAACCTTAGGTAAGGAAGTAGCGAACAAGCTTCAAGGTTTAAGGAAGTCAGATCGTTGAGATCAGAGACGCAGATGCTCAATCCGCCCACCCACTTTCACTCCGCGTTCCCGTTCTCTTCTCGACGGAATCCAGGGATCTTTCTGCTAAAACCGCGTGGGCTAGGGATAACGTTGAACAAAGCTCTTCGTGTTTGTGTGCACAAATAAATCAATGATAGAGTTTTACAAGGTTTTACTGCTCAGCGATGGACTCTGCATCATAAACTATTATGAAAAAGCGCTTCGCAGAAGGAATTTAAGAAGGAACTTCTCCCAGAGCGGAAATTCAATATTGAGAGGGAAAAAAGCAGTGGGCAAAAGTGCACTCTTGGAATAATGATGTACATAGTTGAAACTGAAACAAAAGAAATGCGATAGAATAACGAGGTATTAATGGGAAAAGAGAATACATCCCAAATGCTCGAAATCATTAGCAAATTGTTATGAAAACTTTCTGTTTCACCAATACACTGAGCAGTGATCGGTATCCACGTGCAAGTGGTACGATCACAAATTTTCAGCAATACCGGCCGAGAAGACAACTTGGATGAGTGATCGCCTAACCTTGGGCTGGCTGGTGAATCTTGTACTTCTTGGTTCGATCTGCAAGCCAAGTTTGGTCGTTGATGATAGTTGAGGCGTGCCGATTTTCTGTTTTTTTTTTTTCATTACTTGGCGTACATTTTTTGCTGTTTCAAAATTATAATTGTAGATGTGCAGTACACCATTAAGACAGTCCTGATCATAGTACTTGTGTTTAATGACGGTGTAGCCTGTTTTAAAAAATCGTCATAGGATCGTGCTCGTGAATACTAATGAGATAATCAATATGTGGCAAATGAACGTTGGAAAAGGGCGGTATCGATTTATGCATGCCCAAGTGTAAATATCGATACTTCAAAAGTGGCTGGGCACTGCTTTTCAGTGAGTGTTTTCGATAACTCGGTTAAAATGGAAGAGAATCTAGGTTGAATGGAACGTGTATTTCCAATAAGCGTCGAAAATGCGTATCACGATACAGATACCACATATTAATTTACCCAACATATGTAGGTATATTCACGTATAGGGAGGAATGCGCATGCGCTTTTGCAGCGTAGACACATTTGGCAATCTCTTGCGTGCAATCTCTTATCAGTAGTCGGTGGGCATAAACTATCGTCCAGTGCCAGCTGGACTTTGGTCCTGTCCCTCCATTCACCGCAGCAATTGCATCGGTGGCCCACAATACAAAACAGCGATTTACGCTTTTTGCATATATTCTCGAGCGAACAGGATGCACGTTGTTTATAATAGTCAGAACTTCAGCTCACTGTGCAGCCTTTGGTATAGGCTTTTCTCTCGTTTCTCGTGACGGATTAACGCGTTACGGCGAATAAATGATGGCCAACGATGCTCATGGATAAATAAATACGCCGAGCGCGACAGATCGACCGGCGGAGAAAGAGAGAAAAGGATAAAATGGTAAAAGCAGGGATTGGTGCGAGGTTGGGAAACTGCCATAAAAGTGCTATTAAAGTTTTCAAAAATAATCGTTGGTCCGAGCTTTTTCCTTCAACAATCTACCGCCGGTCTCTTGCATAATTCATTCCAAGCAATATTTTAAACTACTCCTCAACAAGGAATACGCGACACCACTTGAGTCGGTCTGAACACATTTGGAGAGCAGTTTTTGATTATAGTCTTATAAAATTTTGGACAAGCTCCGATCATTTTTTCCATGTTATTCTTGTGGAAAATGGAAAAATTCGATGACAAACATCTTGATATTCTTTCTCTCGTCTTTTCTCACGTAACCAAAACTTTTGAACCTGTTTAAAGGGACATTTTTTTCAAACACCCTCCAATGAACACATGTATATAATACGTTTTATACATACATTATTTTTCATTGCACGGGAACAAAAGTCTCTCGAGGTCTTCGTTGCAGAAGCGAGTTTGGTCCGTGTGTTGCGAGACCCAATGGCTAACAAACCACGACCTTTTTTCCTTCTACCGATATTTTTTTACTTTCATCGGAACACTCCACTTTTCCGTCCACTTGGAAAAACCCTTTCCCGAGCACGTCACATTTTCCCGAGCGCTTTCTATCTCATCCCCCTGTGGTCTCTCTGCCAGTTTATTTGTTGTCTATTTTCCGTATAAGTATACGTATGACCCAACATGACCCTCGGCACATCGGAGAGTTTCTCTTCCGTATAGCAACCACATTCCCCTGCACCTTGGCCTTTCAGATTGACTTTGATCGAGTTAGTTCGCCGCGATTTTTATCCCTCAATCTACCAACTCTCCACCCTTATTTCCTTTTATATTTTCTTTCACTCGGGTGAGAAACGACGTCGGACCCTTTTTCTTTTGTTCTTTCGTTCCCATACGTATTTCCTTTTCGTTTTTCCTCATCGCGTTTTTGAAGAACCAAATGAGAATAACAATAATATAAACATTTCGAAACTTTGTTGTACCACGGAAATGATGGAATCGCGGTGAAAGCCAAGATTGGAATGAGGCGAGTACGGCAAGAGTGAAACGAGGAAAGGGGTAGAAAGACGAGGGGTGACGAAAAAAAGAGAGTACAGTGACGATAGCTCCATGCGATTTACGCGTAAAGTGTGCTGGGCGAAAGAAGAGAAAAGGGGTGTCGAAACGATCGAGCGGTTGATAGGACGAAGGAGGACATGAGAGTCGAGCGTTAACCGTATGACGCTTCCACTGTAAAAATATTGACGTATCTCGTATACTACCAGCACACATGCGCATACACACACATGCACACCATGCAGCGAAAAACTCTGGCATCGCAACCCCTTGTTGGAATACGCTTTTTTTTCTTGGTTTTTTTTTTTTTTAATAACGATCGTCACGCAGCCACTCGGCTCAAACGTGTACTACTGTAATGGCTGAAAAAAAAAGTATCGTCGACTCAACTGTGCTCAACGATATTGCTTCGACTCTTTCGCTCTTGTGTACTTCCTTTTATTTTCTCGTGCCTCCGTCATACTGCATAGCTGCGATCGTTTATCCACTTACTTACCCTCCACTCGATTCTCGTCGCTCACGATTATAGACTGACGAGGGAAAATGAGAGAGAGAGAGAGAGAGCGAGAGAGAGAGGGAGGACGAAACAACGAGAATGGGAAGAGTGTGGAAAATGTAGGGTGAAGGAAAGGGCGTATTGGTGGAGAGCAATTGTAATGCGGGGGAGAGCTTATAGTAGCAAGCCATGTGCAAACTGCCAGAGGTAACAGGAGTGTTATATGCAAGCTTCTGGGCTTGTTTCAGCTGTATAACGCTCGCAGAGTATGGGAATCGATTATTCGTGTTGAATCTGTGAAGGCGGTAGGATATAGACCTCGCCTATCACTGTATCTCGTCTCGGCTTATCGTTGGATATATATGTTGACGTTCCTCTGACGCTACTCTTCGTCTACCTTCACGTTTACGTGAGTATCGTGACAACATCCGACCTGGACGCGATCATCGATCAAGTCTCCTGGGCTCCCGATACTTCGTTCTGTCGAGCATGCACGATATACTCACTGCCATCTGGCAGCAGGGTAGATATAAGCAGTTTGTATGCATAAAATGTGGTTTATGCCAAAAAGCTTTGGTACTTTGAATTCGCGGTGACATACTATCGGTTATTATCGGCTTGCGGTGGACATCGGGTCGCCTCTCGTTTTTATATACACACATACAGCTCCCCTCGTACCGTTCATTCGCCAGGGGTAAATCGAATGTATTTACCTATGTGATTAACATTTAAGCCAATTTGAGCGTTAATCAACGGAAATCCGATTCATATTTGATAAGATCAACTTATTAAATCCCTCGAATGAGTGTTGTTTCAGTGAAATTAATTTCATCCGATTATTCATTTGACCGTGAATACGAAATAATCCGATGTATTGGAATTCTTATTTTTGAACATTTTCTCAAACACTTTCCCATCAATCGTACGATAATTTATCGTATTGCGAATGTTTCAATTTATTCCGATAAAATTCGCTATAAATTGCTAAATTCATTTCATCTGTAACGTCAATCAATTTGTACCAAATTCGTGCGTTCACATGCCGATCGGAAGATAAAACATGTGTAGTCTATGTTCCCTTCCCTATTAATTCCGGGATAAGACCGTGACATTCTACCTATACAGTAGCATTGACCCATTAATCGCTAGGCTGGTGTATGAGAAAATATCTTACAGTGCAGTACAAGATTATATGTCTATGTGACAAGATGATTGTCGAGGGACATCACCGAGGGACATGGGCACGGACGAACAGTCATTTTCATCGTGTCTTACGATACTCGGACTCTGACACGGTATGCAGACGCTCTCTTTTGTTAAATCATGTTGTGTTTGTGGTTAAACGAGAATTTCTTTCGATCTGGATAGGAGCAGTGAGCAAAAATGTCAGATCTTTGCTCACTACTCACAGCTTCCCGGCCTCTTTCGCTCCCGAGTTTTCCCTTCTTCTATGCAGGCACGTGCTCAAACGTTTGCTAGGGATAAGGGTGGAAGTTGACAGGTCAGAATCGAGGGGGTCCAGAGGAGTTGACGAAAGAGAGCGCCGACTGCAGACACGTCAAACGAGCAAAACACAAATGAGTACGAATGAATGGGAGGACCAAAAGTCGAGACGAATTCGACAACTTTGGTTAATCGTTTAAGCATTCGTGAAAACCGATTTTTTTTGGGAAACTTGAATTTCTTTCACTTCTCTAACCATTGTCCATCTCTGTGTAAACCAAAGTATAGACATTGAATTGAATTTCGAAATCCTTGCAAAGGGCAACATCGTTAATCGTGCAAAATGTTTCGGTATAAATTGATCGTTTCGGTAGATTAATGTATTCTATAAAACTAGAGAATAGCGCAGTTCCATGTGATAACTAATTTGTCTGATAAAAAAGCACCAAGATTACGCCTCGAATTATGGGTAAGTGATGTGAAATAGAGTGTTTCACGCCATACATATGAATAGACGTCATAATGTAGATCGTGCAAGTCGATTATTGCGAATTGATGCACAAATTACGAGGAACGTTCGTTTCTCAGTTATGCTGTATATAATGGTTACCGTCGTTGTAGAGAACGAATCGTTGTGTTCTTGGCCATAGTCTCGACAATCTTTCGTATGTACATGTACAATGTCGTACACTCGAGGTGCAAGTGTGTACATGCGAAATAACATCGGCAGTGTTTCCGATACCTTGTTCACACACTGTACATTTTATTGTGTTGTCTCTGCGGGCAATATAACCCTTCGGGAGTACTATCGCTTTCCTCGTTTACGAATAGTATAACCAGCGACCAGAATTCTCATAAATAAGTTATTTCCCATGGGTAAGATCATCGCGATCTCTGCTTCAGACAGTCTACTATTCCCCATCGCTTGTATCTTGTCCTTGAGAATTTCTATCTCTTGAATGCAGTCTGCATAAGTATTGCCAATTGCATTATCCGAGGATTCTCTATGTGAACGCGGATATTCCCTTATACACAATAGGAATATTCTTCGTCCGATCGCACATGCATCTCTACTACTGGCGCAGACCCTCCAAGCTTAAACTGTTCGGTGTATTAATACATAAGTATGTCTGCTGTTATTTATATCAATACGTTGTATTTCCAGTATCTTTGCAGTTCCTTATAACTGTTATTTATAAATTTCTTCACGGTCCAATTCATGACAGGTTGATTCGCTAAGTTAACGATAATTTTGCACTCGCAATGTTCAATATAAATAAATGTATGTAGTATTTTTTTCCGTGTTACCAGGTTTCTGTTTATGCGACGAAAAAATCGTAATACAACTTCTAAAATGGACTTGCACAGTTGGACAAAATGTTAACCATAATTAACCTTTGTATTTCCGCTGTAGCAGCCTCGCTTTCACTCGAAACGCTCGCAGTGGAATCGCAAAACTATCGTACGAAATTACTTTCATTCATTAATTCTTCGTGTCTCTAAAATCAACAATCTCCTGCACATGAAATTGTTCAAAAAATTTCCATTTTTTCATGGTCTTATTTGAAAATTTCGATTGATATTATTCTAGTTTTGTGAGATATAGTTGCACATATGTTCATTAGAATATGACAAAGTTGATTGAAAATTTGTTTGCTAAAATAGTTATTCAATATCGTTATGAAAGTGCAAAGAAATTATTTACTTTCCAAACGAAAAACAACGATGTTTGATATGCTGAAAAAAAGAAACAAACGATCGTGAGGGATGTTCATTCTTCTTCCTTCTTTATTCCCCGACACCACTCAGTTTATTTGAACTGTCAACTTCTAGGTCATTCTGCACACGTTCCTTGGTAAAACAAACTGGGTTAGAAAAAACTACCACTAAAGATCTCACTGCACAGAAAGTATGCATAACCCACTGTTTGCATAATGCTAGAACTGCGACCAACAAGGGCGTGATATTTGTTCATAACGGACAAATACTGAAAGGGAAGAAAAAGGTTAAAGAGGGAGATGGGGATTATGGAGAAAAAGAAAAGAAGAAAGAGACGTGGGTGTAGCCAAAAGCAACGACGAACGGATAACAAGGAAACACGTAAAAGCAGCGTAAAAGTAGCAAAGGAGCACGCGTTAGCACGTCGGTAGGTAGATAAATGATGATTGCGACTTCCGCAGAAGCGCATATATGTGCACATATGTTGTGTCTACATCCACGGCCATATCGACAATGAGAAAATACGAGGGATACAGAATCCTCGGCATGTACGAGCGGGCGAAAAAAGAACCTCGTAAAAATGTCGCGAAGTAAGGGGTGGAAAAAGAAAAAGAGAAAGAAAAATAAGCCGGATGAACGAACTCTTGATTCGATAGTTTGGAGATTCTCGCCCTTGTCTTGAGAGCATTATTGGCTGCGTTCCGAATGCTCGACTTGTCCGAAACTTTTTCCGGCTAAAAAATTATATATTTTTCACCTGGAAAAAAGCTTCGTCGTTTTATTTAAATTTTCATATTCTTTCGAATTTTTGTCCATTCATTGTCATTCTGCTTTGATCTTTGTACTCTTTTATTGCCATTTTTCATAAAAATTGGTAAACGTGCATTCTTCGACCAGCATAAAACCGGCGATCGGATTTTTTATCTGTTATTTTTTAAAACTCCAGAATATTTCAAAAGGAACCACGACGAAATAATTCTATTTAACCATGCGCTTCATACGAATAATAATATAGATAGGATTTGTCGAACGTAACCAGTGTATTCGGCTGTATCCCTTCACTCTTCACTTTTCCGTTTTATTTTTGGAACCATTTGCAGTTTCGCGTTCTTCTTTGCGTAGTGTTTTACAGTTCACCGCGATACCGAGAGACGTCATTGCACGAATGTGTTCAATTCACCGCGTTTCTCTTCGCGATATAAATTTTTCATTCACCGAGTTATTGCTATTCGAGTGTGAATACAGGAATAAAATATACAGCGTTTGGCATTGAAACTACCATTTCACAAACCATTCTCTACTGTGGAGATCGAAGAATCTGATTATCCACATTCTTCTGACATCATATTCGCTTCCTGTTCTCGCGTACACTCACATTACCGACATCACTAATGTGATATCGAGCTCGCATTGTTTCCGAAATCATGCAACATATCGTAAAACAATATTAAAACAGCCAAATCGTCCAAATTCACAATTCTAGAATGAAATAATGATGCCTCGGAGCTTTTTCACATACCATCAATTATTGCAATTGGCGCAACAAATCATTGCAGATTTCCACGATGGCAGATACGTGTCCCAGGCCGTAAGTCTCCCGAGTCAAGTGTTCTCGCTCTCTTAAAGTACATTCGAGCCCTTACGTACTCTCGAAAGATATCATTTGTAACTCGTAATCCTTCTACGCTCCTATTTCCCTTTCGCATCGCCATCCCTCTTTGTTCCCTCAAAATCCTCCATCGGAGAGCTTTTACACGATCTCTGTTACACCATTTTGTTTGCTCTCTGAATTTGGATGTTATTGTCATTTACTTTGACCGTTGACAAAAATAAGCCATGTTTCCGGTAATACATCTCAAAAATGGTATGTCTTATCACCCTCATGGTGCCTAGAAATCTTCACACACCCTACAGATTTACGTTTGCATATGCATACTCATTGTACTTAATCTACGAACCCTCTCTTAATCTACCCCTGTTCCTAATTAGCGCGAGGCCTGAAGCGTTTTGCGTTAAAAACTCCGGTATTCGTATGACGAAATTGGCAAGCCTTTTTCTCCGCCCTTCTCGTTTCTCCTGTTCTATTTAGTGTCGAAAGTTAACGTGTAGGGGAATTTATGTACACGTTATATATATATATAAATGTATTAAAAAAATACCATATATAGCATAGCATAGTTTTTAGATTGGTGTAATGGCGTTATACGCTCAAAAGATAAACTGAAAATTGCAGCTTCACCAACAAAGAAGACTCTGAAGTTTCATGCACTCGAAACTCATATTATATTTTTCCTCGTCACGTAGTTTATCGCTTTTTGATTTCCCATATCGCCAAGAGCCGAAGTGCTCGTCTATAACATTGTACTAACCTCAGAATCTACCCTTTAGGAATATCCTTAAAGCGTTCATAAATATTACGTCCGAATACTATAATTCTTCATGCTGTACGTTATAGACATAGCCTGAGTGTGTGACATTGCCTAGAGGTTTATGGCACTCTTGGGAGCCTGCTTTAATCTTCGAGGATACGAGCAATGGACCAACGTGAGTAGAAGCTGTAAGACGGGAGTTAACGCTGTCAAAAAACGTCTCAATATTTTAAAATTTCAAGGAAAATTAACGAAGTTTCTGTTTGGATCGTTTAATTTTTTACTGCGGTGGCTGAACTCGTTTCTTAGTTGCTCACGCAAATATCGTTGCTGGCAAACACACTGGCAGGTAATATATCGTACCATTACAGTTTGTAATAATCATAAATCCTTATCCCGGAATTGCATCTGACCAAACCAACATTATTCATTCCTACAATGCTTTACTTTATGTTTCTATTCGTTTTCTTCTTTGATACTTTCGATATTTTAAGTTTACTTTATAAATAAAAAAAAATGATATACATAGACTTCTTTTTCTGTCTCTATGATGACGACTCTCTTCGCTTAAGAGATGAAATTCGCAAGTAACGTGAACGTAGCGAAAAATGTATCAATTTTCAAGACAAAAAAAGGTGTATTCTTGTCGTTTCGTTTGAATTTATTTGGAATATTTATTATTAAATTCGGACAAAACAAGTGTATCCTTCAAGTTTATGGTATTGCACCTTGGAATATAACAAATGCGTGTTGCCGTGTGTCTATGCATGATACATATCTATCGTTTTGTATAACGCTTTCTCACACGTCTGGTATTTTCTCGATGTGAGCTCTTGCCAAGTCGTTTCTTCCTTCAGCCCAACAGTGCGAAAGATATAAACACGTATACACATAGATATCAGCATCCACTAGCAGCACTCTAGCTTTCACGGTCCAGAATCCTTCTCACGTACTGCTGATTTCATAATTTTGGCATCTTGCCGGGAACCATCTTTCTTTTCCGTCTCTCTCTTCCATTCTTCTGCATACTACATCTCATCTTTTCTACCGATGCTTTTTTTCTGGTCTCGAGTACGTGACTGAATATTTTCTGAAATCGAGATCGACTTGAATATCAGACGAGATTCCGTCTTTTTTCCTCGTGATCTGTCGGTGTTTCGTTTTCTTATCGAGGACGTTGTAACGATGCACGCGTGCCGACATTTGCCAAACTAATTCCTCAAACGCAGGTTATGTTAATTAGGAATGCGTTGTATATCAATAGAGCATGTAAGACATGATTGTATGTGAGATATCATGCGGAGATTTTGTTATCTTGAGAACAAGCAAATTTTGGATTTATATCAATGAGTAATTTTCGATTATCATTCGATATAATTTCGATTATGCGCCAATAGGCTACGATTATTGTGTGAGATACCGAAGGGTGGCTGAGCGATTCTCACTCGCTCGAGAATATTGTACGTGCGAATCCTAGTGATCACCCGATCGTCATTGAGGCCTCTTAGAGTATAATTACTAGGGGTAGATACTCGCGCTCACACGCTCGCGATTGCACGATTGCGCTGCAGGGCATTCATTTTTTATGTAATTTGATCTGTCAAAATCCGGTAACTGTCAAACTCGAGAAAAACAAAATATACGCGCGCATCGGAAAGCATACGGAATTTTGCCACGAAATTCATTCATTTTTTCGGCGACCAATCAGGGGACGTATGAAAGGACAACAATCGAGCGATATTTTTTATTAATTATTATTTATCTGAAAAAACAACAACATAAAACAGAGTTAATTATTGAAAATATTTATACTCTTCAATTCTTTGCTATATATAATTATTATAATTTCATTCATTCGTAAGAGTAACAGTGCACAGCAATTAGAGATTTCCATTTTACAAAACTGCACTTATCGTAACGTAGGAACGTCTTCTTCTATCACTTTATATGATTTTTTTGTGAAAGAAGGGTCATCATCGTTCACTTTGTTTTACATAGTTGCAGATATCAAATTTCAGTTTGATATCAACAGCTTCCCGAGCTTCATATTATTTCAACGCAAAAAATAGAATATCGTTGATGCATATATATCGTAAAATGAGTTACAGACAGCGGAAGATATGGAAGTATGGAATTTAAACTTTATCAATATGAAATATTGATCAATCGATCTCTGACAAAGTAACGAACGGAAGTGAGAACACTGAATGAACTTTGCGGGATAAAAACACAGCTAGAACGCGACACTTTTGAAAAATGTTCATTAAATAGTTTTGCGCACGTTACCTGCTATTCTCTTCTCGATATTATCATCTTTTGCCCTATTTTTCCCGAGTGACGACATTATCGATCCGCAAAATGAATCTAGTTTGATGGCACATACGGTGGGGACGATGCTCATTCAACTTGGTTTAATAAAAGTTGACTCTCTCTCCATCTACTCTTTTATTTATACGGCAACTTTATTTTCATCGTGCTCATTCTGCGATATCCGAGATGAGTGAGATGCTAACTAAAAATATTAATGGACCAAATGGGAGAATGAAATTTCTGCTGCAAGACCAAGTCGCAGCAAAACATTGCTGACACTTGATCAAAACGTACAGACATTACGATTTTTTCAAAATTCTCGCACATGGTGAGCTGTTCATTTAACTTGACTCAATAAAAATCGACTCTCTGTTCTTCTACTTTTCTGTTTATACGCAAAACTTTGTTTTTATCGTGTTCATGCCAACGCAATAACGAATTGCCTGTGACTGTTCCTCCCGATATGCAATTTCCTGTTGATGCGAATGTGAAAGAGGAAAATGACTCTGTGCAGCGATATTGGGGCTTGGTAAAACAAAAACAAAGAGTAATTAATGAGCGACGAGGGTGCATCGAGAGAGCAGTGTGTATACATTTTATAAACAGGCTAGAGAGAGTTTCAAGTATGAAGCTGGTAGTACGATTCAAAGGAATGCTAACATCGATGTATGGCAACGGCAGCATCATTATGAACTTTACAATCCTCTCTCTCCTCGTCTCAACCACTTTTTATACTCTTTCACTATCTTTTATCGATATGTAACGATCTATAGATGTTTGGCCACCATTCTCCCGTAGATCGCGCGCCCTCTTTGTGGGTATAGTAAAATATGGGGAGCACTCAATACCGACGTTTGATTAATGATAGTAATATATGCACGATGCTTGTCGTTTCACTGTATACTCTGGCGTTACATATCTGATGCAAGCAGGGGTTGAGTGAACTTCGACGCGCCAATTTACTACGTGAGTGACTGAACATTACGCAAGTGGCTCTATAGCGTATATGACAATGGAACTACCCCATATATGTATAATATATGTGACTGATACAGAGGCAGAACAGTGCAGTATAGAATCCGTGGAGTCGAGAACGTTGACTACTTGCACAGAACGGTTCCACATTTCTAGGCCATCACCCTGTAGCCCTGAAACCTCATGGACCATTGTCATCGAATGACGGCTCATGCCTGTGACCCTCAGTGATTATTCTCGTTCTCTCTTCCCTCCCTCCCTCTCTCTCTCTCTCTCTCTCTCTCTCTCTCTCTCTGTTTCCGTTTCTACAGTATATCTGTGAGAGATTACATATAGAATACTCAATGAGATATACCGTACGCGAGGTAACTCTCTAGGCGGGCAAATGCTTCAGACGCATACCTCTACCCCGTTGAGCCTGGTTGCAATCGTGAACAGCGTCGACGCGGCACTGCAAAGTCCCACGAGAATGCCCAACGGAATCTCCGAATTCTCCATAGGTCGGATTGCTGCGGAGAAATTTCCGAAATCACGAAAGCCAGTGTCCCCTGGCACGCAATGTGCCAGTGCTAAAGTGGAATTACTGATCTCCATCTGTTTGACGAGAAACGGTCTAAAGAACCGCGGGATATACCCAGAGACGCGGCGGAATCGCGTCGCCGAGCGTTTAGAAAGAAGCTCGCCGCGTGTACTCTTATCAACTGTGGGATGTGGGATAAAAACCGTTGGGTTCAAACTCGAAGTCTGCCTTGCTCTGAAAAGGGTTAACCAATAGCAGATTTGTAATGTTATTTTTGTATTCCAACGAACGCAGCTTCATCGCAAGTGGTTAAATCAATGAATCGAAGATTCAAAATTTAGGCACTCTTGGCTTATTCGATGCATAGCCTGGAATGATGGATAGAAACATAAGAATCTTCTGCCTCCTACTGTGAAATCACAATTGAATTTGATCTCATCTTAGCTACACCGGCTAAGTGGTGTAGCTAAGCCTCAGTCCGGCAAGTGGATTTAAAAATATACGAATAGCTTAATTGAAAGAGATGATTATGTTACGAATTAAGCTGCCTTATTTACATATACTTTGTGAGACAACCATTGCATTTATGCCTACTTTGCTTGCAATGTTTGCTGACTATTAGATTTGTGAATGAGCGCATGTGAGAGAAAAAAGAAAATTCGAAAATATTTTCTCATCAGATTGCCAGCCACGCAGCTCGATGACCAAGATCTCAAATCTTTTAGTGTTTAGGCATTCATTATTTTCTCGTTTCTCTCTTTCGTGTTAGCTATATGCTGCTTTTATGGGGGATTTTACTTCTTATCATGCATTCCAGTCTCGATTGGTGACTCCCTCATATGACATTCCAGGGAAAAATCCCTCGAACCAATCTTGCTTGTCCGAATAGCACGCTCACTGGTCAAACTCTCCCATCGGCTTTGACCCCGGCGAAACAATCTTTTTTATGAAGCATGTCATTCGGAAAAAAGATTATTATCTGGCAATCTCCCTTGAGGAACGGAAGATCTAAAACTTGATCTGTTATCGTGACCGGTCGAGGGTCTTTCCTGTTTCTTTTCTCTCCATGTCAACTCGGTGAATCGTTTCTTTTTTCCTTTTTACTGAACATTGTTCCTGATACTAAGCTCGATCCTCCATCATTCTTCTTCAGTTGCTTCGTAGTACCACCGTCTCCGGGTACTTCCGTTAGACGTTTAGTTCTACAACTAAGGGAGAGCGGTTTTGGAGTAATCCGAAAGAATAAGATACGGATATTCGCCCAAGAAAATGGGCGAACCAAGAATGGGGTGGAGTTGCTTGTGCGACGGTAAGTACCCTGACTCATGGTACATTTACAGCGATTAAATGTAGTAATGTGCTGCAGAATCTCATTATTTGCCCCCTCGTGGACAACTTTCACTAGAAAACTTCATTATTCTCGTTTTGCGATCTGCTCGATAATGTTCGAAAGTCGTTTGCATATTTATCATTTTCTCTGCTGATCAGTTTTTTTCCGACTCTCTGACACTCTTTATCCATGTATGTTTATTCTTCTGTTCCTCGATTCAATATACGAATACTTCCAGTACGATTACCGTATTGTCATCAAGCATTTTGACAAATCACACAACATCGCTCCGACATTTCCGAGCCTTCATTAACCGAGTTAGATCCTCACGGGAGACAGTTTCTTCGACGCGCTGGTACCTCATAACTCATTGGTTCTTAGTGACCCGACGAATCAGCGAGGAGTTCAACACAAATCGTGAAATGGAAGCATAGACAGCTTGGCACGCAATCCAATCAGTGGCGTAACTGATGGCAAATTAAGCTGCGAGAACGGCGAAGCTTTCGCAGACATCGTAGTTTGTAGGGATCATGGCAAAATGAAGGATGCAAATCTCCGTGCAAGTGTTTAGAAGAGGAAAACATCGCTAGTTGCTGGAGCACTCTGTAATAAAATTTATTAAGCTATCTAATAAGTGTACCGAACGGGGTTGGGGACTCGATCGTTTTTCGCAAGTTGCTATACAGGACAACTTGCGAAGGCTCGCTCAAGATAACAGGTACTCTCCTAAATGGATGTACAGACATTCTGCACGCGTGATTCTTTTAATGACGTATTGTAGGCAAACAAATTGCGCGTAATTACAATCACAATTGAATACTCGAATACTTTAGCAGCCCTTACACGTCGAAAATTCAAGCATTCGGTACAATCACATGGATTCATCTGATCTCACAATGAAATCTCTATTCGATATAATTAAATCTGCTCTACGTTGTACAACTTTTGATGCTCTGCGCAAATTATTAATATTATGTTTATGATGTGGTATGAGAAGAACAGAAGTGGTGTTACACTCGAGTTCGCATGAACACAGGTCAAAGTTGATACCAAGCACGCAAGCCTGGCATTACGAACGTGAAACGTGTGCGGAGAACTTTCCGTACGGCTGTAGGTTCTCTGGACAAATTATAGCAGTAAGCACATTTCTTTGAGCGTAACGCCCGACGAAAATGGTCTTTTTCGTAGTTCTTTCTCCGTTCTAACCTCATCCATTTTATTCCTGTTTCTTTTAGCTATGCCACTCTACGTTGTTCCTTAAGCTGCTTTTGCCTACAAATACACATACACTTACAGTAAACATCGTCAGGGAAACAGTAGTTCCATGTTTCTCGGAATTTTTTGTTGCTTTGTTAAAACATACAACCCGCAACAGGGTTGGCCTCGCATATAGTTAGGTTTTATGTAAGTGGGTGAATTGGACGGCATAAAAAAACGAATAGCAACGAAACACTGAAAAAAAAACCCTTACTTGCACTTTCCCCCTCCCTGTAACGATGGTGATGACTGCCGCGATCATTAACATACATTTATTCAAGCACTAAAAGGGACAATTCTTAGTTTATATTATGCATGAGTCAATAAAGTGAAGAGAAAAGGCAGACATTTTACGCATTATCGTAGTAGCGGTTGGGTGTACGAGATCGCACCGTAGCACGACTCGCCCCCATTTGGCGTCGCTCTGTCACGCATTCGAAAATTGCTGTTTCCTCAAAAATTCATAATAGACTTTATGGTAATTCCATCAATTTTGGTATTCATAGCTAACGTCGAATATAAAGCTCGACAGTGTTGATAACATGAGAAATAGAATTTAAGCAAACACGAATTTGATAAACCTCTTCCGGCACGTTATTTCAAATACATAGAAGCGTATTACGTTCGAGAAAACGACGGGTTATGCGTGCGTCAAAGTTGACCAGGAGTTTCGTGAAACTGCTCCGTAATCTGGCCCCTCACGGAATGTAGATCGAAAAAAAAATGAGTACGTTATACCGTGCGTGTGCGGTATGCATACTCCAGTAATGTGATTCAGTTGAGTGAGGAAAGTCGTCCAGTAATGCGTAAAAAATCTAGGTCATCTGACATACAACGAAATTTACACGAAGTAGTTTGTGAAATTTGAAGTGTCATTCGATATTCAGCTTTCCTTATCTACTGATAGCAAACAAAAATGTCTTGAATCGGATAAGAATCCACACATCCATTGACGCGGCTTGGTCGATCCAATTGTCTCTGCTAACGCACGGGCGGTTAAAAAATATTCCGCAAGAAAAGTTAAATAGTTTGGAAACCACCATCCCGACCGTGGTAGAGTAATCTGGGGTTTCGTGGCCTCAGCGTGGAAGGCCTTGATCTCCCGGACAATTTCTTTTTTCGTCCCCATTACTTATTCACACATTTGAGCAAAAAAAGCTCTCGCCAGCGAAACAAAGTGTATCCCATGGAGAAGGTTACATCCGAGTGACAAAGTAAAACTTTAATGAAAAGCGGAAATATAAAACTGTTTGAAGCCGAGGTAAGGTAAGGAACGGCCAAATTGCGGAAGAGTGTCCCAAGGGACGAAAAAACTAAGGGCGATGGGCAGTGTGCAAAGACGGAACGAGATGGAGGAAGAGAATAAGGGAATCCCATAGAAGAGGGCGCGTTGCGTGCTTCGGGCAATCACGACTGTCCCATTCAATTTAGCCTTCTCCGCTGTGGACTTTGGATGGTTCAGCCCCGGTGACAGGAGACAGAGGGGGCGTGCATAGGGTGCCCGTGAGGGTCGTCGACGACAACGATGGGTACGGAAGTAGCGGGAGACAGAAAAACGAACAAGCAGGAGGATAACAGGGAGAGGCTTCGAGAAATTTTAGCGAGCGTTTCGTTCGGGGATTCCGGGACGGGACGAGCCACAGCAAAGGGACTTTTGTGCACTGAGAAAAAGAGAGATACCAAAGCGTCTCAGCGACGCCGACCGGCGATGTCGCGGAAAGGGGTCGTTCCGAGCCCCTGGGGGGTTGAACGCTATAAGCTTAAGCAGCGCACCGTACCATAGTCATGAAAAGATACAGATATGTACGTACGCGTAACGTAACTTTTACATATCGCGTCTCACTCATTTGCCTTGGCCCATCTCTTCATGCTCTCTCTTCCTCCCGCTTTGTTTCGCCAGGCGGGTGAAATGACGAAAGCATCACACGGAATTATAAAAAAGGGCCAAGTGAAACAGAAAACACAGAGCAGGGAAAAAAGGTGAAGCATCCGTGCGAATACTCCTAGGGGAGAGCACCTGAGAGTAAAGCGAGGAAAAAAAAGATGTGCCGATTTACAACGTTGAAACATCTCGACAACGTAGCTGCGCATCCTTCCGAGGCTCTGTAAACTTGATAAATATTAACGATCAGCATCAGACTTGAATACCATCGGGATAATGCGTGCCACGTAAAAATACTCTCACCAAAAACCTCTCAATCTCATGATTCACCTAGGTGCATGTACATGTACAAGAGCCGATAATACAACCGTAACCCGGGGGGTTGATGGGGTTGGAGGTTTACGCGTTCATTCGAAACGAAGCACCGGGCGGTTCGTTCCAACGCAGTGCTGTAGTAGTCGTAGTGAAAACCATCAAGCGCAAGAGCGTTGGCGTCCTTCGTGCGGGACAAGATCACAAGGTGAGCCAAAAAAAGAGCAAAGACGAGGTTGAATCTCTCCCGAGACTCGTAAGTGTCTCGTACCGGATTCGAAGTTGCCTGTATTTTATAACATACTCGCGAGCACACACACAGACTTGGAAGCCAACAATTTTTTACGTCAACATCCTCCGTCGCTGCTTCTGAGTTCAAAAGCAAATTTCACCGCCGCAATTCAATTTTATGCACGAATTTTCATAATTTTCTACCCTCGTCGTGTGTATATGAGGGCATGAAGACAGTATCAAAAGTTGCATACCTCGAGTATATACTGAAGTGAAAAAAAAGAATCTCTTAGCTCGCTATGCGTTCATCCCTCGATCATTTTATGTCTTTGATTCGCTATTAGAGTCGATTGTGAATCGATGGATGAAAATTGGCCATTTGACCAATTAAAGCACTATCCCTAATAATTTTGTTTATTATTTTATTTCCCTTGTAAGCTGCGAATTGATCGGGACATTTTGTGGGAGCTTTGGAAAAATACTTTAACTTTTGCCAATGCCATTATAACATTTCATTTTCACAGCACACATTTAATTTGCTCCATCAACTCACTATTTTCTTTTGCTGGTACACTCTCTTCCATCTCTCCACACATGTTTTTCCTCGTCTTTCGTATGTACGCTTTTTTCATCCCCTTCATTTTTGCGATACTTCCCTTATGGTTTCATTGTTTTCCATTTCGAACTTCTCGTGGCATATGGACAATTTTTGTTTTTCTTCTCGAGTTATGCATCTTTTTGGCTTCCCACTCAACCCATATCTTTCTCTATTGCGAACGTGCTTATTCGTCCTTATGGCCTCTTCTCCGTTCCCTTTTCCGGTGTGGAAAATTGCGTTTCATCTACAGATAGACGTATCTGTGTATACATACATATATGTGTATTCAATACTCTTCAAACTGTATATGTTGATGTGTATGTAAAGACAGTGGTACAAAAACGGAAGTTTCGTATGCCATGCACACGTGGAATATTACGAATCGCACGAGCCACGCAGTTTTCCCTTTTCCTCGTGAGCTATAACACTCTTTACATTATTCTCGAGCCTATAACATATGCCAAATGTGCTAGCGCACGCACGGACATACAAATTCAGGCACTTGTGCATAAATATTACAGGAGTGTTTCCGCAGAATTTTTTTTTCAACCACAATCCTCTTTTCCTCATCCACTCTCTCATATCCTCTTTCACCGTAAATTATAAACCATCCTGTCACACTCGCGAAAATAATGTATGAATATGTGCGTATGTTTCGTTCGTAAAATAAACCGTTTGAGCCATGGGTGTCATTCGATGTGTCGTCACATAGTCACATCACAATTTGGTGCAAAGGTGTAAAACGATTATACAGTACCATGGAATTTTTAATAATTGTGTAAAATAAAAATGAAACGTTCCAGTCGGTTCGATAAACTGGTTCGTACGTACGGATTGCAAACCCTACACTATATATGTATTTGCCTGAACATTCCTATTGAATTTCAGGCACGAACGTTGAATTGACAAATGCATATTCATCGAATGATTGGCATAGAGATATTTTTTTCGTGTAAAATAATCCGATGTACTCGCACGGAATTTTGATTTTTTGTCCTATACCCAATCGATGATTCGATAATGAAAAACTTTCTACATACATGTTTGAGTGCCCCGTATATCCACTCAACGGTTCGACTTGTGCGTTGCGAGTCAGCCGAGACCGTAAATCCAGGAATAAAAATTGTACTATTTGACGAAGTGGCACATGAGCTACTACACCTTAAATTATTTAATTTATTTCGTAACTGCAGTTGTGTACATTGACCGTCAATTATGAGTGAAGAGTGGGTTTAAAAGTGAGCGACTAAACCTTCTTAATCATCGAGACTGAATTTTATTAATCGATTTCCGTATATACACTTTCAAACCATGCAGCTTTTCACCTGCAATCACGGCAATCCTCATGGTATTCTAATAAAAATTGGGCCGTATAAATCGCTGCTGCACTGGGTTTTCTGTTAATTAATCGAGGAATTGTAACGCAACTCAACTCATTGACTACCTTCAATTTTCCACCGTGAGCAAACCTTTCAAAACTTTCAGATCTCACAGCATCAACCGCGACTAAAATTTTTCAATTTTTTTTCAAACTACTAAAAAAGTTTTCTCCATATTATTTCCATAAGAAACTTCAGTCGCGCAGAGAGGACTGTCGGAGTGTTGAGATAAAAATTTAAACTTTGTAGAGGATTACGTTTTTTTATAAATTTCGAAACGTTCAAGCCCTGGAGGGCATAGAAATGAAAAAACACCCTTTCTCATGGATACCCTGATATCCATGGGCACACGCACACACATGCCGTTATTATCCCCGTGTATGTTACTTTTCCCACCTGGATAACTATGTACAGATCTGCTACAGTGTATCTGATAGCAGGACAGGCAAGTGCGGAAATTTCGTGACGGGTTTGCCAATCAAAATGCAGAGTAAATGCGTGCAGGAGCGAGGTTTAAAGGGAGTAACTAATGAACAAGAGAGCGAGCCAAGAGCCCGGGAATGCATGAAACGTAATAATTTCCAGCGGTTAGCCAGTTTATCTCTGGAAAGTTGGCGGTTTGTACCGAGTACGACCAGAGCTTATACACAATATACATATATAGTAAATATGTACATGCCAAAAATATCGGGAAGCTCTCGAACTTGCTCGAATACGCCAATGCCCACACTCGGCGCAGATGCATCGCGATTGTCGAGATGCATCGGTCGGTAATTGCCCAATGAAATCGACGTGGCTGCCGCTGATCATGGCTGTTTCGTCTTCCCTCAATTTCTCGGTTCTATTATGTGGCAAATGAATGGCGAAAATCAGATGAGGTGACGATATTTCACGTCTTTATTTCAAGCTGTTTAGCTGTTTATAAAATACAATTAGGCACAACGTACAATAAAAAAATGAATTGTCAAATCTTTAAGGACAAAACTACAGAATTTATTAGGGAATAATCGTACAATCGACGTGAAGTATCGACTCAACCTGCTGCTAGCACCTGTCTTTCGGAACCCGCCGCCGAACGGAGACAACTTATTTGCCGGATGTTTTGTTACGGAAATACAGGGGCTATGTACAAACTGGCCGTATATCTTCGTCACGGTTGCCTGAAAGACAAAACAAGATGCAAGCAGGGACAGTCGCAAGCCAAAATGTTTCCGGACATACTGGCTTTCTTCTCGCAAATCCCGACACAATTTAATATATGTATGTATGAGCAAGACAGCTTCGGCTCTTTGCCCATTTGGAAGATGGACACTGCCCAAGGCGTATATAAACGTGCGTTTATATAGTATACGTCCACATATACTACACAGCTTTCCGCTCGAGAGACCGAATCAAGAACGGGTTCAACGAGGAAGAAGGAGATGAACAGGATGACCGAAGAATACGTGTTGGGAACGCGAGGTGAAGGAGGATCGTCCATTCTGCGGCTTGGCGCTATATATACGTATAACTTGGTCCAAAAATACGGCGGAAAAAGGGCGACGAGACTATGGAACGATGGAAGGGTCGAAAAAGAGAAAAATGGGGGTGGATTTTCAGCTCGACGAAGAAAACTCTTTGCCAACGTTCGTACGTATGTATGTATATATATATACGTACGAACTCGCACCCTGTCTTTTCTGGTCCCACGAGATTTGGCACAGTCGTGTATCTTCCTTCGCGTATTACGTACACACAACGTATGTACCGGGTATAACGGCAAGGGACGGCATACGTCTGCCACTGCGGTGTGCTTGAATAGAGCTACTCTGCTTCGTACATACGTGTGTCTATATTGTTATATACATACATTTATATAGCGAGTATAAACACGTGGATGTAAATGTACATACGTCACATGTACACATATGCACACATGTGCGGAAATGTACCAAAGACATATAATATATGGGAATATAGGCGAACATATACAGACAACTGTGTTCGGTCCGCGAATACGAATGCGAAAGCACGAATGCGAATATGAATATGAATGAGAGTGCGGCATCCCGTGCACTGGGACCTTTTCTCCTGCTTTACCTCGCAGTTTTAGCATCCGTCATACGTCCAACATTCCTCTTGCTCTCCGAGGCTCGCCCCGAGGGCTCAAGCTTCACTCCCTGCTCACAGGACTAAGTGCAAGTAGGTTGTACTATAATATTATTGTACAATGTGAATGAAACCGTGGGTCTATTATACCCTCACATTTTTACGATATTTTCAAGATCCTACGTCGGAAAACATCATTTCTAAGCAGTTTTTACGAACTTGAGGGAATATTTTAATGGCTTCTCGAACGGATTGTCGATTATGGTAAGACGAGATTTCAGAGAACATTTCAGGGTTGAAAAGTGTGAGAGTTTTTGAGGGCGGAGACACCATGGATGAGTTGTTAATTAACAAAGTTGACCCAATCAGTCGTACGTACTCACTAATTGACGTTTGTCAAGGCATTTAATTTAGCTCATCTTGAGTGACGAAACTTTGTCAATTAATTGCTCATTAAGGCTGTCTTGAAGCAAAATACTCTGAGATGATTTTCGCCTGCGAGATTCGTACTGGCTTTAATTATTCAAGTCTTCAATTCTGTGACAATCGATAAATTTTCATAATTCACTTTTATTTGAATTTAAAATTACGGCGAAATATTTACTTCTCCTTTTCAGCTTTCTATTAATTAACCAGAGACTGACCAGCTATAACAATTGCTTTGAAGCGATGCTTTGAAAAACCATGAATGTCTGAACGTTAAGGAGGTTTACGCTGATCAAAAGATAAATGAAAATTCCAAGCTTGTGGCTCGGAGCTCTGCACTGTTATCGAAAAGGGTTAAAACAACTGCCCTCGGAATTATGTATAGATTCACCGCCTCTTTTCTCCATCTTTGAGCGACAAAAGACGAATATAAGACAATGGAATATGCATTTAACTACAACGGTGTATTTAAAAAGCCACCGTCGAGAATAACTCGAAAATAAAATGAAATTTTTCTTTTGGCGATAACCGGTAATAATGACGTACATAATGGAAGATTTTTTTTATTTTACTCGCTTGACCATGCAAGTATATATGCAATGTATATATAAATATAAATATATAGCTTTAAATCCTTGATAACCATTAAATCACGTACTCAAATATGGCGCACTTGATTTTAGCGATAAAAATGATAAATCCTCAATTCGTTTTGTTGAGTCATAAGATTGAACCCCCTTAACAGTAATTTGTAGACTATTACGGAGTACCTTTGCATGAAAAATGCTCAGCCTTTCGACCAGCGTCACACATCGACCACAGTACCATGACACACGAGAATACTTTCAATTTCGTGAAAGCTCACAACTCTCATGAGAATCGAGGCGAAACTGCCAGCGAAAGATATCGTACATACACATTTAAGGGGTGCATATGTGCATCGAATCATCTATACGAGTGAATAGTATTATATAGTAAATACGTAGTTGCAATAGTGGATGAACGACGAATGCCGTATACCAGAAGAGACAGACGGTGAGGATAATTTAGTCTCGGGAGAATTTCCCGCGAGGACAATGGCTAATAATTGTCGACAGTGGTGGCTCTGAAGCCTCACCATCTCTCGCTTACCAACACTCCGCCACGGAAATGCCATCGCGACACCGCGCATTTGGCGAGCGTGTGCGAGCGAAATGAAGTTTGCGAAAATGTGAACGCGTTCGACCCCTGACGGGTCTCCGGAGTATTGTTATCGTGTTTCAGTAACGCGGTGACACTCTCACAATGTTCCGCTTTTTCCCCTTTTTTATTCTCTCGTGTCATTTTCCACCTCGCTCTGTGTATCTTTCCCTCTTTTTCCTTCTTTATTCGGTGTGGATATGAGACAAACAAGACCGCGATATACGTACATATATACCCATGAGAAGCTGTGCCCACTCACAAACGTTCTGATGTCGAAAGAAAAAAGAGCGGCGAAACAACGGAAAAGTTCCGTCATACGAAAGAAGAGCGTATTGCTCGTCGTGGAAAACGCTTTTCTTTTTTTTTACTCTTCACTTCGATGGCTCAATCATCGGCTGGGTACCAGGCATTGTACGTCTTCCATCAAATCCTCGTGCCTGATATTAATTCTACTGTTGGAAATTCTGAATAAAATAATCCTCCTAACGTCTATCAGAGTCAATTGAAAATTGCAATGTACCATTTCTCTCATTTTTAACATACAAAAGACGGTATTGATTTTTTTACGTTATCGTTACGTTAATATCGAGCCACGTGGGTGTAATGATCGAACGTCAAAAGAACGGGCGCATTTATCGAAGGAATTTCACGAAAACTCACTCGATTAAGCGTCGCGAGTCCGCTAGGGTCGTAAATCGCGATGTCAAAATTGTAATGTTTGACAAAGTTTCACGCGTGCACTTGCACGTTAAATTAATACGATGTAGGTATAGTTGGGATAGCGCAAATAAGCCGAGAACTTTGAATTTACTTTACGTATTTACATATTACTTTTTGTGAATTATCTTAAAATTATCTATTTTTAAATGATTACTAGGGATGGGTGCTCGCGCTCGCTCGCTCGCACTGGCGTATGTTTTATCGCGTGTAATGTTAACATACGCATTTAATAATTTAAACAAAACATACGCGCACTTCAGAAAGCAAAAGATCGTTACGAGCCTTCGAAATTTCGACTTTTTGAGGTTTTCGACGATTCTGGAAAAGTAGCCAAAATTAACGAAACATTTTTCTTTCGAATTTTCGATAGTTCAATAGCCTGTTTCATCGCAAATTTTCCCCCGATCACAAAAATCGTCGAGTTTCTCGCGAAAACTCGAAATGTCAGTAGGAAAATGCAAAAGAACAGTCAAATTCAAGCAAAAACAAAGCACATGTGCGCATCAGAAAGCAAATTTCACCGACCAATCGGGGGACGAATAATACGACAACAATCGCGCGATATTTTTCCGATAAAGGATCAACTTCGGGACCTCATTGACTTTTTATTAGAAGGATACGAGACCAAATCGAGGTATTAGGTTTGATATGATATCTTAGAGTTATTCATGTACACTGATTGTCTAAGAAATGTTGAATTAAACAATTATTGCAATCATCTGTCAACCGATTGACCATAGAAGAGTCGCGCTGTGTCTGATGGCGGAAGTCGGTCTTGGGGTTATTCATCCCCTACGCTGGTGCGCTGAAGGCAATAAGCGCGCGAGTATGGGGTGCGAATGCGAAGCGAAAGAACGGTACCTTGCGGCTATAAACAGATTATGACTCGAAGCGAAGAACTCGACTGTCTCTTTTTTCATCATCATCATAAAAACGTTTGCTAATGTTTAGGAAAGGATTGAGCATCGAAAAAAATTATTAAAAAAGAATAACAACGCTTTCCGTGTCTATGCATATTTGAGAAAAAAAAAACACAATGTCCATCGAAAGTTATTAAAGATTTCCGATCGGAAATCGGACTTTCGAGAACGAGCTGTGTGAAAATATTTTTGTTGGTTTTTTTTTAAATTCTTCGGCCGACTCAAAATGTTCTTCGTCAAGTTGCTGCCACGTCTGTATACGTACAGCAGGGAGATATCTTTCGGATGAAAAGAGAGGAAAATGAACACGGTGTCCGGGGAAAAGCATAAAAACGCGCAGACTCGCGACGTGATTTCTAGTGAAAATTTTATACTTCCGAAGGAGAAACACGCAAGAAGCGAGAATGTGTATGCGTGTGTGGCACACACAGAAACGAGGTACACGCAAAAAAGTCGAAATGGTGAAGAAACTCTGGCTATGTTATTCGCGAACACCGTCTCCTTCGTCGAAAAAGTTTCAGGTCAAGTGTCAAGCCGAGTCTCGATTTCGGTTCATATATAATTGAAAGCCCAATATTTCGAGACGGGGAAATATAGCGGACCATTTTTTATATTTCATGCAATGTGAAACTTACTTTCATATCATGGACTCTTTTTCGTCGTCGCGGTATTTTTAAAAAGAAAATAAAATGATTTATACGTCGTTCGCTGTACTTCATGAGCATATTAAAATAAATCAATTTAAACATTACATACCTATGCATATGTGCATTATACTATAATATTCTATTATACATATACTACATGGAATATTGGCGGATATTCTCAAAGCCAGGGATAAAATTATTAGAGCTTTTCATAGTGTAGAACCGTGCCGAAAACCACGCACACGTGTTAAGCCCTTCGTCACCTGCATTTGGTGCTTTCTAGGTATATACAATTTATGCTGGCTTTTGCTGATACTCGTGCGTTTATTGACGCTCTCGTAATAATTGGGTCGCAAGAACCACCAACTCGCGAACGAAACAATATCGTAGTGTACACGTTAAACTCATTATACGATGAATCGATAAATTGAGTCGTATTCGTTAATATCGACAGACAGAGTAAATACACACTACCTGTGTGGCCAATTGACATTGTCGTTAATGCATAATAATTGAACGAATGCAATTATCTTGCTCACAAATTTGAATTTCGTTTCATTTTCATATGTAATTGTGACGAGTACGTCAATATTGTTTAAATATCACTGGAATATTGCATAGATATAACTGGAGAGCAATATTGCTGCTGAGGTTTGCCACTACGATAGGGACGACAGTTTTCATTTCGTCATTGTATTGTGAAGTAATATTTTCTTTTCGAGATGGATGACTTTCACAAACATTTCTCGTTTTATAAAGCACTTTCCGACTCTCTGTGACATTATTTTCGATTCTTGCGTGAGAAAAAAAACTCGGGCTATTGAATAATATATTTATTATAATATAATTATAATAATATATAATATATAATATATAATAATATAATATAATAATATAAATAATATAATAATATATGACTACAATAAATGAAAATATCAAATACTGGAGGACTGTATTATATTTATTACGGAAAATAATAAACCGATAATAAAAATCCTTTCGTCGCAGCGATACAAGGGCGCAAAGAGCTCTCCATTTCCATCCCATGAAAATAGAAAATGGCAGAAGAGTGAAGGAGAGAACTTGATATCACACGAGATAGATGGAGAATAAAGCAACGAGTAAGTTGGATGAAAAGAAAAATGAACTCAACTCAACTGGCGCTCTGTACAGTTCGATGTTTGATCATTGGCTTCGATATACGCATCTCAACCCTCTTTTCACCCCTTTGCCGCTTGAATAAAGCGCGATTCCTTTGCTCCAGGGCTTTGCAAGCGTTTCGTGATCGTTTTAGAATAAGCTATTGTTTGAGGATTACGTATATGGGAAGAAATATAAAAAAATACGTGAAGGCGATATACATGTAAGAATGAAGAGAAAGACAGTTTCACCTTGCTACTTTTTCCATTATTTCAGTATTCCGAGTCGAATTTCATCGTTTCAAGATATTAGCATTTGGTAGAAATCGCAATCGGGTCTCAGCTTCGCGGGTTTTATCGCGTACTGCTACTGAAAAATTGATGTAGAGTTTTGTTCAGTCCACAAAAAGTGGACGAGCGAAAGTACGACTGATGGATTCAGAGCTTGTACGAAAATCGAGAGTTCAGGAAGAATCGATGCATACGTACGTCGTTACGAGAATATTTCTGACCCAACGTTCTTTCGCCGAAAAAGAATGAACCATTTTACAAAAAATATCGAACGTTGTTCGCCAATTGTCTCGCTAGGACAACGCGAAAACAAGCTCATGGAAGCTGCTGTTCATTTATAGTCGTTGTAGGTTTTTTTCTTTCATACATTATTGATATACAATATGGAGCAGACCCCTCCAAAGCGATCGTTTTTGAACGAGACCCTTTTACCGACTGACAACATTTTTACTGAAGATCGGAAAATAAGATATAAATTATACAGATACGGAAAATAGGTTACCGAATTATAAAAATGGGAACCAATGAGATTGCGAAAAAATATATAAAAAATAAATTTCACTACGACTTTGAATTTCTTTTAAAAAATATTGACAAATTTACAGAGAAGTTCTTAGTGGGGTAGTATGAAATATCAAAATTTTGACATAGTCAAAAGGAGTCGTCTTACAAAGTAGTCGATTTGGCGTGGAGTGCCCCATATATGTACATTTGAAAAGAGAAACGGAAAAAGCCAACAATCTGATGGCAACCTCTACGTCTTTCTCTCGTCTCGATATTAAAAAACAATTTTGCGAATGGAAAACAGTCAGCTCGCGCTTGCCGGGGTAGGTATACAGAGGAAAGAAAAAAGAAAAAACGGACAAGCCAGAGAGAACGAGTTCCCAGAATATTACGATGCCACCTGCTACCAATCCTCTACCTACGAATAAATCACAGAGCTCCACGTTCAGCAAAAACACTGTATATGTATAACAAAAGCGTCGAAGGTATGAAAAACGAAAAGAAAAAAAGGGCTGGAATGAACAGAGCATCCCTTCTCTTCAGCCCCTCACGAATATAATATCGTTAGATGGCCATGCGACGGCGCCGCCAGCCTCATCGTAGTCGCTGTAACACACGAACACGTACCCTGCAAGGGTAGATAGTACCGATGTACAATATCGCTGGATGTGACACTTTTTTCTCGCAAAAAAGAAACGAACCGAATATCTAAGTTTTTCTCGGCAAAAAGCAATAATAAGGGTTCGCTCGAGGATTATTTGGCACATTTAGCAAGTAGAAACGTGCTACCTTAAAATAGCGTCGACCAAATCGATGAAACCCAACCGCTCCGATATATATTTTTTTTTCTAGCTATGCTGACATTTTTTTATATGGGATTTGCAAAACTTTGAGGTTTATGGCGCTAGCAAAAGCGAGGTATCTTATCAAGAAGGGATATGAGATTCTGGTAGGTACTTTTGGACACAAATGAAAAAGCAAGATGGTCAAATAGATTGTACGGGACGGTTATGAAATTTTATCGGGAGACCCTCGCCCATCGAAAACTTTTTCCTCGGATTCACAAAAGTTCGATCTTCCTCAGAGTTTTCTTTAGTAATTTTTTTTCAGGGATTCAAGAACAAGTCATGATAACAACGAAGATTTCTACGATGTAACCTTTTTCTATACGAAGACGATCGGAGCTTGTTGATACAGCAGTTGCCACACGATTGCCATAAGCAACTTGTTCAAATATATTGTATCGTTGTCGTTATCGCGATTTATTTTCAGTCGAATCTTGTTCCTTATTGTTCATCAAATACAGTTGTTCCATGCAAAATAAATCATTGTATCCATATTAATGCCTGCCTTCCATATTAATTCAGCCGGTCAACCGAGCCACTTTCTGACCAACGGAAAGTCCTTTTTCGTAAAGCAGGGAACCTTTATTTGTTAACTTCATTTTGATCCTGTCAAAATTATGTTTATATATTGTAAGCCCACGCTAACCACAAAATAGGACTAGCCACACACGATATACTATTCAAAGCTGCTCTTGGAATTTTTATGTCTGGACGTTCAATTTTTATCGTATTTCATACTCATTTTTTCGGCTATTATGCACATTTATTCTAACAAATGTCGTAAAAGTTATTTTCTACTGTCCGAGATTTTTTTACGACCGTAAAAACGACGCCGGGGGATAGATAAGACCGTTGAATGAATTTTGCTTCATCGCTGTAACAGTTACAGCTTGTCCCGAGGGTCCACGCTGCACCGTAGGTCATGAAAAGATGGTTCGCGTGACGAGGGGAAGACACACTGGAGAATTTCGACCACGTCACGATGATTCTCTGACATTATTGCAAGGACAATTTTCATGATACAATAGCATACAGGCGCCTGAATGTCCCGTGACTGAAACGGATATAATATTATAACGAGCGTTTCGCGCCTATACCGACCATCTGTCGGCGACCAAATCGAGAGATTTCAGAATCGTACATCATGCTTTTCCTTCTTCATTTATTGCCGTTTTTTATTGCAGAAAAACCAGCAAACATTTTGAAAAAAAAAATCAGGCCAGGTCCATATTGGTTATGGCAGAGTATACAGTTCGATACATCCATCCTTTCATGATGTGGCTCATCTGACAGTCGCGGCTTCGACTCTTCTAACAGCTGATTGCAAATCGAATAAATGGCCAACAATATATCTATCAAAAATTCGATACTGACCACATAGATTTTTTAAGAAAAGACAACAAAGTCAACCGATTGACGAGGGTAGGTAATTATCGGTAAATGCCAATATCGGTTTGTCAATCATATATTGTTTGGGACTGATGTGAGTACAGTTAGAAAATTGAATTGATAGAAAATTAGGTAAACACGGATAACCACAGACATGTGCAGCTGAGTTGGTGATGTACATTGCGGTTGCAGCTTGTCCCAAAATCGAACAGGCTTTTTTATCTTGCCAAGCAGCATAGATACCACTGCTGATACTAAAACCGTACGATCTACGGTATTTAAAGCTGCGAGTGACGGATCGACGTCATCCCGGCGTAATTCCTCGTTGTAAATCACAAGGCATCGCGCGATGCTCCCGACTCTCTTCTGTATATCCTCAGCAAAGTTGTCAGGTCCTATTAGCGTTGCTCGGAAAGGTATATACATAAGTCGCATACTATGTGAATATGGTTAAAGGGAAGTGTACGCCGATGTTCTTCATCGTATCCTTTGGAATATCTTCGTCCGCATCCCTGTCATCTCTCCAACTTTCGATATCTATAGCCGAGCATACAAGCCTGGCGATGGTCTCTACGAACATGGCATAGACCGGAAACCAGCAACAACGATAATATAGTTGTTTGATTTACCGGCGCCAACTAGAAGCAGAGTGTCTAGAAGTTCAGGTCATATAGCAGCAACAAGAAACCCTGATGAAGAAGCATAAATTGATGTCCGAGCGTCGCAATTTACCGACGTAAGTCCACAGGATATCGTTTATTTGTCGCGCCGACCTTTTCGGTAGCTCCTCTTCGCGAAACTGATTCAATACCGAGACCTTAAATCTATCTTGAAACCTTGGGTGCCATCATTGGACGGTCAAGGGCAATCGCAGAATTGGCCGTTTTTAGTGAGTTACTCGTCAAGTTGACGTTCTTACAACGACAATAATGCATTCTCTGTTGAAGATGTATATTCTTATCGCAATAAAAAAATATTAATTAATGCCTTTTTAATCACGCAATTATTGTTAAAAACGCATCAATTTCAAAGCGTGTGTGTCGAAGCCGCCATGGTCGCACTCTGTAATTAAACGGCCTTCGAGAAATCTTTCGTTATTCGAAAATATTTTTAATTTGCGATGGAAGATAACACGAAGTTATCGAGGTGGAATGGAAAGGGAAAAAATAAAAAAAATAAAAGACAAGTTTCACAAATTTACGTGTGCAGCGTAATGTCCGTAAAAGAGCATCGTTGAGCACCTTTATGAGAGCGATGTGTTGGAAATTCCCGAATGGTCAATAAAAGCGATGCTCCCAAGTCCAAATGTCTTGAGAATAACAGCAAAGTACGAAGAACATTTTTTAAAACCCCAACACTGCCCTCATTTTCAATCGGAATAATAACAAGTATAAAAATAACGGCTCCAACAATAATTATAAACTTGTAAAATTCGAGATCAGAATTTTTTCGTGTCAAGAGTTAATAAAAAAATATAACTGTTCTCGATGTGCAAAACCGTTTAATCTATAACTCTGTTCATTATGATATCGAAACAATGACACGAATAGCTCGTTGGAAAGCTCTAAGAAACGTATCGTACGTGTGTATTATATCATTGGCCGGTTTTTATTCCTTTTATTTCGCTTGAAAAGCATGTATAATGAATTAGGGAGCACTTAACTACAATTATACGTACTTACGCGTATAAATGGATAAAAAGATTGCATGGCTACATGAATAGACGTGAACACCCGGCGCGACAGATTTCACACATTTTATGCGAAATTTATATTATGCCAACCATCCTTGGACGACCAATACAAGTACCCTCTCGTATCGTCGCTTTCTCCACCCTTCTCCTTCATGCAATGCAACAAATAGCCTCTTTATTCCGCAATTTGCGTACACCTCTCGTTATTACTGCCGTCTGTACAAGGACACAATATCCCAATTGAACGAGACCGCTCGTGACGAGGACACAGAGCTGGAGACTCTCGAGAAACGGCACGCGATAAACGGGACAGTAACCGTTTGATTGTTGAACTCGACGGGGTGTGTAACTGGAATACAGATTATGGCCTCACCCTCCGAATAAATGGGCACAGTGTTCTCGTTAAATTTCGCAATGACTATTGACAGGCGCTGTTACAGTGAATGCACGTATGTACATGTCATCGGTTTAAAAAGCGCCGATACTCGTGAGTATCACGGCCCTGGAAATTTACTTCCTCAATAGCCCGCCGTGAATAGAGGTATATGCAGTTATACCGAGTGCCGTTTGACCGTAGGGCGATTAGGAGGCCCTGCGCGCATAAACACCCTTTTTTCAACTCGACTTTTTTCCCTTCTTCCTTTCTGTCCCGATCTTATTGTATACTTATGGTCCTTAACGAGATATTCTTTCTCCTTTGTTCACGGGCAGGCTCTCATCGAATTCATTCGAAAACTTTCTTTTTTTCGCAATCTTTTTTTATTATTATTATCGGGACCGAACATCTCTTAGAAGTAGGTTGTACGGTAATCATTCTCTTACAATGTGACAAAGGAGAGCTCTGGTAGTTACGTGACAAAGGCATCGCTTCAACCCCTAGTTGCACAAACGCCTTCTGCATGCGCCAGCAAGGTTCAAGATAAACTATAGGAGGTTGATGCAACAGAATGCTCGGTAAACTATGTAGTGCATGCTGGCAGGGACTGCCCTCACGAGTTGCGGCGGAGAGCTCTGCCATTGCTTCTATTATCGTGATGGTCTTTGGTGAAACGAAGTAGAGAGTGTGACCTGATTGCTACTGTACATGTTTTGCCCTGCACACCTCGTACACTCTTGTGTATACCTTTGATATATAAACACACATACACACACACACGCAGACGGGTGTCGTACATGTTTCTGTAGCGAGCGTATAGTTTTCCCATGTAGGTATACGGGCGATCTAGAATTTTGAGAGTCCCGATTGTGTTCACGGCGTTACAAAGACCGATCGCCAAGTTAATCGTATTCTATCAAATACCCGTAGGCAGCTCTGCGTTTGTACCGTCGCAATAATTGAAACACCGCCGCTACCATGCCACCGCCAACCCCCGTCATCAGCAGCGCTCTCAATTGTCCTTGTGCTCGGTCTCTCTCGCTCTCTACTTCTCACCCTGTTTGGCAAATTCACTCTCCGTCTAACCGAAGTACATACGAATACACACTACCAACTTTATATCATTTTGCCGGGTACGTACGCCAGTATGAACTTGACGGTAAGCGATGATACTCTGAGAATTTCTCTTTAGCTTCGAGCATCCTCGGTATATCCCTCCATTCCCTGCACGAACGTGAATTGTCGCTGCATTTTCGGAAATTTCAAAACAACGGAGATATCTTTTGTACCATAACACAGGGGGCAGCTGAAGAGCTCTAATATCAGAGACTTGGTTGCGTAATTAATCGCTGTGATAAATTATTTGGGTGCGTACCAGGAAATTCAAAAGTCAAGGTAAATATCGGTCACATCTTGCTGATTAATGATTCGCTCTGTTGCACTGGTTTTTGCGATCGCAAACGCTCGTCATGCAGGTATGTGGACGATTCGAGAAAATAAATATCTACAAAAACATATTGCAGTGACGATTTTTCATTTTTATTGCCTCACTCAATGGCCGTAAGTATTGGATTCAAATGTCTTTTCGGAGATTGTTTGCAAAGTCATATTTTATTTTGGATAACGTCCTCATTCGTTGATTCATTCATTGTGAAGGGAATAAATGGAGAAGAATTCAGAGCCTCGTCGACGTTTCGTTTTATAGCTCAGTTGTCACAAACCTACCGATCTGTCAATAGCGGAAGCGGCAATATGGTCGGCGATATAGAAATAATGCAACTGCGTTACGCAATTGGGCATAACAATACGGAACGCTTTTCAGCATCGACCGCAGTGGAGTGTCATTATTTGTTCGTTGCCGCAGCATTTCGAAAACTCATTTGTAATAATTCTTTTATTTGTGGAGTAATAACCGTCTACCCGTAAAAAGCTCGATCGCGTAACTGGTTGATAATAATTACAATGTGTACCTTCTGTGTAACTGAAAGCATATAAATGCAGATGCAAACAGTCGGTGGCAGATGCCCGTTTCCTTCAGTCACGGATGCGGCTCGATTCGAAGACGATACATAACCGAAAAGATACTTCGAAGATAATATGTGTGAAGTTCGATGAACCGATAAAAATGGTCATAACAATGACGCGGTCGCACCTGAGAGAGGGACAAAGAGAGAATCAATGGCCGACTCAGTTGTGGTACCGAGACGAGCATCTTAATCCTCCCCTTCTTCAAACATCCCTGGACTATTATTGAACAGAAATATCGTCTGCTTCTCCAGTGCTCTCCGGAATCATAGGAAGTCTCATTATTTTCCTCTGGAATTGCTCAAAAATGAACCGATGTCCAGAGATTTAAAAAAACTTGTCATTGCTTAACTGGAACATTGGACTAAATGAAGCAATAACACGTGATGGTAAGAGTGCGAAAAAAGAGCCCAGTAACATGCGAAACTGTCAAGCTTTTAAATGCCTTCGCGAGTCTTCGGTATAAAAAAGTAATTAAAAACTTTACCCAATTGCAAGGTTGAACTCATTTACCTACGCGGGCATAGCCGGTGCTCCGTAAAAGGGTAGCATTGGCCAGGAGTGAGTTCTCGGAGGGTTAGGTTGTTTCTTCTTCTGTACGGATTCTCTCAGCGGCATCAGGATCCTAAGGCTTACATCGCATATTAGAAAAGTTTTGGCACTCAATCGTACGTATGTATGTACAACATACAGCACTGATTGTCAACCGTTCATATTGTGCAATTTTCATTCAACAAAAGTTCAAAACTAGACAAAAGCCATATTTTATGAAGACTGAACGTCTCAACGTCCAAAGGTGATCTAATGGGATCTTGAGTTTCAATCAGTTCTCGTCTATAATTGCTGCAAGATCGAAAATATCTTGCTTGCCAGGTTATTCATATTTAACCGCACTGGGCAGTTCTGCGCTCTCTTCTGTATCTTGTATCACTCAATGAAGGAGTTCATTGGCCAAAGTCAGATGGGATGAGAGAGCACAGAGAGTTGCTTATATACAGATGAACAGCAGGGTTCTATCAAAAAACTCGTGGCTAACTGTTCCATATGAATAGAGATAGAGATGAGCGAAGAAGAGGAAAAACGAGAGAGAGAGAGAGAGAGGGTGAAACAACGGTAAACGGAGGGGGTCACACGCGGGCAAAGACCGAATTCGATGGCCCGTGAATGGAGTATTGTCCATGAAGCCACGGGGGTGACTCCGGCACTGACCACCGTCGACAGCTGCGGGAGTTACACCCAAGGGTTTCACCGAAATTACACCATCCGCTTCACTCTGGTATGTGCTCACCCGAGGTTGTGGATCTTTCTTTCTCTTTCTCTACTTTGACACACACACACACACACACACACACACACACACACACACACAAGCGCGGGATATGGCAACGTTTGCGGATAAGCACACAAACGTACCCACACTCTTCTTCAAGTCGTGTGCTCGTTGCAGTTTGTCCTTCCTCGTGCTACGCTTCCACCAAGCTCTTGCCATTCCAACACCTTTGTAATCCACCCCGTGTTCTCCTCTCTCGACGGCTCTCTCGGCCACAGAGCATCGGCAAAGCACGAGCTAGCCACGAGTTGCCAGCATTGGTTTCAACCTATGTGTGTACCACTTCACTGGCTATCCTGCAGTACGGTACTAAAATAGTTAGGACTTCTGATGCCACACATTGTACAACGGTAAACGTATATGAGCTACTGTCCATCGTATAGAGATGAATATACCGCTGTAGTAATTCAGACACGAAACTAACTGACCACTACAACTCCATGACCTCAACGTATGAGGCTGCTTCACGCGTCACCTACGTCCTTGATGCATTACCCACATGCTGCGTAGAACCTCTTCAGTACCCACGCAATTCTTGAGATCCTAGCAGTCCCATGATTATCCGAGACTCTTACTAGCATTCGACAATGCCCAATTGTCCCAAGGGCAATTGGTCTGTTCTCCGTACCCTAGGGTCTGTAACAAGATCCCAATGATCGAAGGTCTCATTCGTTCAATTGGCTCAAAGACTATAGATTTGACCATTTTTTCTTATTCTTCCATCCAAACGAATGATGTTGGTTCGAATACTTGTAATTTTCGATAAATCCTGCGTGACTCAGGTTACAGAGTCGTCTAGACACGACTTTCTTTGACCTCATACATGTTTCGTTATTTCATAGATTTGAGATTGTCCATTGCCATGCTCAAGGCAGAATCAACGAGAATACTCGACCAGTTCAGTAACAGGGCGCTTTACCAGCAGCGTGTCGATGGTGCGTGATATCCTTTAAACTCCTCTCACCGAATCGAACCACTGGAACAAAACGTTGTACCTTTGAAGTTGGCCTTTTCCCTCGAGCCTCCCACAGCCATTCTCTCTCTGACACTCACTACCATCCTTGTTTTCGTCAGAAATTTCACTTGCACCTTGCTTGGATCTTGATACACCTATCCAACGTACATGTCCATCAGACGTGTTCGCGATTGAACGTCAAAGAAAGACAAACAAAGAGGGAAAAGTAAAAAAAGAAGACAAAAAACGGAGAAATGTTCCGACCGCTCGCGGGAACCTGAAAAAAATGGATTACTTCACTTTTTTCACTCGCGCACTCGCGGTTTTCGTCCCTCTTTCATTTATTCCGTACTCTCCATTATTCGACGAGCTTCGTCCGAACGATCCATTATCTAAATAAAGAACGATACTCGCGGCTGCTGGATTCTATTTTTTACCCAAACTTTCGATAATCTACACCGAGCCGTGTCCGAATGAGTCCGAATATTCCTTTATCCCCTATTAGCATAGTGACACAGTTCCCCGTATGTTAAGTGCATACCTGTGTGTTTTGATATTTAACTGAGAAATCGTTGAATTACGGAGCCAAGCTTTTACCATTACCCGCATAATTCGGCCCATATTATGAAGAATTCCACAAGTACCGAAATAATTTTGATACCACTCAGTTTTATCATCATATAACTGTGCCATCTTGAGAAGACAAAAAAAGAGTGTTCCAGATATATTTCGTCCGAATGAAAAGCAAATTAACGAATGCCTTTTTTGGGGTCGAAGTTACCAAGAACTGTTCGTAATTCTTTCTTTCTGTATTTTATATATTTACCATGCACTCGTATTTCACTCACCCTTTTCTCTGGCGTCTCCTCTTTTTCCTTCGGTCTATCTTCACTCTTAGCTCACTTCGCTCGAGAAATTAGCTAGGATTCTTTACGAGTCCTCCGGGGGTGTTGAATTCTTTTTCCTTCTGGATCTCACTGAACATTTATGCGTCTCGTGCTTGTACATTTACCATTTAGCCATTTAACATACGTGGCGGATCGTCTATTCGTATTTCTTCTTTGTCTCTCCTACCGGTATGGAGCTTTCCTTAGAGACCGAGACTCGGATAAACACGCTTTTACGAGGGGCATGCGCTCGACCATGGAAATATACGCGGGTGATAAAGCCGTTACCTACCATAAGCCCTGTAGCATTTCAGCAATGGCGGATGTCGACGGTGTATATCCGGGCCAATTTTATTTACATTTCCAGGAGCTCGAACATTTCGTGGCTATGCGGCATCGTACTTCTTCCAAACTCCTTGAATTATCTGCTAACATCCCTCAAGTGACGTAATGTGTCTATTTGTACACCTAGACACACACATATCTTTGTTTAAACATCTTTTTTGGTATTCACTCAACGATATTCCATTGATAACATACTTGACAGTTGAATGTTTTCTACTGATTTTCTATCTTCGTTTCAAATGTATCTTTAAATGCAGACACTCTCAAAATCAAATATCGATCAATCAAATATCCATCAATATCCATTAATGTTACGAGTCGATAAGTCTTTAACCACTTTTTGATCCGACGAATCTCGACTGCGTTGTTAATTAATGTGCGAGAGTACTGTGTTTGACAATCAATAAGTCATTAAGGTTTGGTCGTATAGAAAAATATTACAGTACATTTCAACGTGGTATTCCAACCTGAATCGAGCTTGAAACTGTTGACATTAAATTTTTAGCTCATCACGTTTAGCAATTCACTTTTGATTGCATTCAGCAGTGTAATTTTCATCCCCACGATGATCCGAACCAGACGATATTAATACCAACAATAATTATGGCAAGAAATGTACTCAAAAATTAATATTCAACCATTACGAATAATCATTAATCATTTAAAACAAAAGGCTGGGTTGTTATAGATTAAATGTGTCCAACGACCTTATGACAGGAAACAAAATAACGGTTCGTGATACGTTCGGTTCGCATATAAGAAATGAGACGCAAAAAATGTCAATTATGAGAAGAATTTTCATAAAGTAGCCGATATTCTTTCTCGAGATAAAAGCTACCTCTATCTCAAATTTCATCAGTATCCGTTTATCGATTTGGCTGTGGAAAGCTATAATAGACAGAGTTACTTTTGTATTTATAATATCAATATTAATATTGATAAACGCAACGTCACTTTGGCCGTCTGTCTGACTGTTGGTGCGCTTATGATAATTCGAGAAGCACTCATTCGATTTACGCGATTTTTTTTCAATCATGGATATGGATATGGTCGGATCCAAATTATATTTTATTTTCAGAGCAACTAACAGTTCGTGAAATTTGATAATGCTTCTTTGATAAAAACGTAAATTTCACAAAAATGCCAGGAATCAACGGTCTGTCAGTCTTTTATGTATTTAATTTCCTTTTGCAGATTTGTCTGCTCTCTGACGCATAAAATGGACAATTCTACTTTGTGAATATGTTTCGCAATACGAGAAAATGCTTTATACACTAAACGCTTGATGTATAAAAAATAAATTACCTGTGTCAAAGTGCCGTGAGCGTAAGCACATAGACTACACCGAGACCCGAAAAAAATGATTGCGGTAACAGAATAATTACCGACTCCCGGGCTGAAAAAATTGAAATAACATTTTTTGGTCACAAAGAGGATGGACATGTGTGTTGATGATTTTTTTTTAAAGCAAACATGTCTTATGCGACAACGCACAGACGTGTCATTGTCATGTGAGCATTTAATCGTATAAAAGAATGGAAGAATATAAGAGGAAAAAGAACTGCGAATGTCTGTGTTGCTAGTTATTTATAGGAGAACAGTTCAGATATGCGGTATATCATCATTCGTCTTGAAAAGTAACTTAAAACAACGGAAAATCATAATAGTATTAAAATAATCACAACAGAGATAATGTGAAAAGCAAAAATCGCAAAAAAAAACATATTTTCGAGTGATATATAGGAGACTCAGGAAACAAGTTTTATTCTTCATTCTCGGTAACTCGAATATAACATTTAGGAACAAAGTTTCGTCTCAAAATGTGAATTCACTGCGTTTTCGTTTTCGTGCTTCATTTCGATTCCAGTGACAATATTTCACGGCGTTTTCATTTTGGTTATATATTTCGATATAATCAATCCCTCCTATTTTGCGTACACTACTGCTTCGGTTCAATGAAAATAACGAACATTTTTTCTGTCCTGAATGCTGATGAACATAACACTGAGAATTGTTATTAAAAAATATATTCGAAATGCGATGACATCTAGAAATTTTCTGCCAAGCCTATGAAGGAATGGCCAAAGCAATGTAACCGGCATTTTATACTAAAAGTCTGCCCAATTTCGCGTAACGAGGCTCTCTGATTTCGCAACACTGACCCACTATATCTCTCTCTTTCTGATGTACATAGAACACCGGAATGGTAAATGGTGGTGAAACTTTTCAACAATCTGTGGTCGCAGCGTTAACCGAGAAGACAGAAAACGTGCATAACGATGTGAACAAAAAATCTGGAAAGAAGAATAACGATTTTTCTAATCGTCTACGGAGATGCTTGTCCCCTTTACGATACATTTTTTTTACTGTTCAAAAAATTTTATAAATATAAGAACATTAAAAAATGTATGCACATGAGTAATTTCCATTCTATCTTTGATCAAGTGATGGTATAATAATTGTTTTCTACTTAAAAATGGAATATTGTTGGCTTTACCATCATCGCCGTTTTTCTTTGATTGTATACGCGAATATGAGACTGAGTATTAATAAATAATTCAACCGATCAATTACATCAAATGTGAAAATTAATTTTATTTCGTCTACAAGCGGTTTTGTTCAGATTTTTATTGACGTTTCCTTAGAAGCCCTACAACTATCAAAATATTGATGGGGGCATGTTCGGCTTTGGCGAACTTTTTGTAAAGAATTCCATGCTCTGCAAAGCCTCGGAATTCATTTTTCATGACAAAAATTTGCCGGAAAACAAGAACCATGTAGAATGGAAAAAAATTTTCATGTTATTGTTTACATAAGAAATTAAATTCGCTGGTGAGGTGAGTCTGCAGTTTTTTTCATAACACGTACTATCAATTTTCCAACGCGGACAAAATGAAAAAGGCCGTTGCCTAACAATGAAACACCCTAATTTACACATCGTACGGTATATTCTATATGCATATGTGCATAAACCACGACCGCTGACGAGGAACTTTGTGAATTTTCATAAAAGTAAAATACACTCGTATTATTCGAATGATACGCACGGACTTCAGAAAGGTCCTCATCGTTTCTCGAAAAGAACCTCGAGACATTCCACTTCGGGATGGATGTTGTCGGATGGTCTTAGGTTTTCGACTAGTCGTGAGTTTCGGTTTGGTGCCTACACTCAAATCGGACTCTCCGAGGGCGCACAAAGATTCGATATCAAAATACATAGAATAGCCTCGAAAGTGAAATGGAAAAAAAAGCAAAAGTACAACAATATCGTTCCAACAAGATCGGTATTCAAAGGGTGTATTTGTGCGTCATATGTATATTGCGTATGCGTGAGGTAGAAAGGAAAGCCACAGAATTCCGCGTGTGTGCATGTGGGCGAACGCTACTCTTCTCTTTATGGGGCAAATTCCTCTGCAGCGAACGGCAGATGAAATTTTTTTCAGAAGTTATAAAACACAAATACACAGTGGCGCTGCTAAAGCCACGTCCACATGCTTGCTGAAATATGAAACAACCTGACATTCCTGTCGAACCATGCGCACATGATAGCGCAGTCTGTGCACACTCTGATCCCATGAAAACAGAGAGCTTTTTGCTACAAAGATAACGACAGAGATACGCACATGTGAGATTGAAAAACCAAATCTCCTGACGGCGAAAGCAATGGTTTAGTACGTACCAAAATGTCACTGTATAAAAATATAAAGCAACACACGGGAAAAGAAGAAAACGAGGGAGGAGAAAATAGAAAAGCGACGATCGGTGCCTTGTCTTCGGCCGTTCGAGCTTTGTCTACCAGTTTCCAGTACGTTTTAGGAGGCGAATGTGCCACATATGCCGTGGCATCCGGTGTGATTTATTACTCATCCTTGCGAAAAAACAATTTAGAGGATGGTCCCCGAATTCGGATGAAAGAAATCTATACCTCCCAGAATCGTTACGATTAAAATTGTGACGAAATTTTAGAGGAAAGAAGAATATAACGCGAAAAATCGTATTCTGGTCGTTTTTAGCTACTACGCCCGACGGAAGAATTCATCTCCGACGAAGGTCTGCAGGATAATGCGGTATACGTCAATAATGAATGAATAGAAGTAAGGTCATTGGATGGCCGAATTGTGGATTGATTGATACGTCACAATAGGAACTGGAGAGATCACTCATGCACATAAATGAAAGAAGCAAGTACTGCATATTGGCAATGAAGCAAGGAAACTGCAGAGAGAAGGAGAGAAATGGTTGGCATTACCCCCTAGATGCATCGACGTTCTCAATCATTGTGTGAGAAGGCAGCGTGAGCACGTTTATCTATCAAGAACATATCGCCGCGAGCCGCAGAGTACATCGGTCCTGGTGTTCAATCCTAGCCCATTCAATATCATGTCGCATCAGGAACGACCCAGCTCTGCTCACATCCAGCTTCACTTGTGATTACACGGAGAAAGACGAGTAGTGACTCAATCGCACATTGCGTATCTTACTCATATGACATAGACGAGATTTTTCAAACACAGAGAAGATCTGATGAATATCATTTTATATTAAGGACTCATGAAGAGCAATGGATTGAGAGATTACTTACACCTATTCGATTATTACGAGAATCTTAAAAAAACAATTCCGTCCTTACGAAAAATTGGAGAATTTCAGCAAGGCGAAATTTCAACAGACTATCTCGTGCCCAAAGATTGGAGCATCGAGGAAACTCAAGGAAAAATATTCGTAGAAAGATGAATAAAAAAATAATGTTAATGCTCGAAATCTCGCGATTCGGAAGTCGTACTTTGATTTTTTAAATAGTCGATCGTTACTCGACTAGACTTTAGTTGATGTGAGAAGGAATTAATTATCATAATCGTTGTTGGAAATTCGTATCCGAGTAAATGGGATCCTGGTACAGACCTGCGGCAGAAATCGACAGATGCCTCTGTAGAAATTGAGAAAATTTGACAAACCGAAGATTTCGACTGGTCGATAAGGCGACCCTTCGAAAATTCGTGTAGATTCGTATGGAACAGCATCATCCGATGACAAACTCGGTGCTCCATCTCTCGCGATACGAGCGAGTCGCGTTTTCGGAGTTATTTCAATCGAATACCAGCGGTGTGTCATGTGCCTGGATCATAGAATCAACTTTGTCACTCAATCGATCGTACGCCGACACGAGCTACAGTTTAACCGGGGTTATATAGCGGACATGTATTTCGCTTGTCGTTGTAACCAAGGTTCCAACAGCAATGGTAAAGGAGGATCATTTGTCTGGATTAAATGGCGACCGTTGGTTTGGAGGGGCTGCTTTCGCTGCTTGTAGCTTCCTGCTCCAAGGGGCTCGTAGCTGATACTGTTACGTTGCTTGGTCGGATCTCTTTCGTTCTTTCTTCATCACGTCTTCGCCCACCTATAATACTCACCTCTAATATCTAACGTTCACCGTCAATCATTCTTTCTTATCCCCAGTCTTTCTTCCGTGAACCTGATTTCTCGGTGAAAACCAGCAGGATGTATAAAAAATGATGGTGGGAAATTGTATTACACAAGAGAGAAACTAAATTACACACAAGGCTGAAAGAGTGATTAATTTCCAAGTCAAGTTAAACATTGCGCCATGCGGAAAAGTAATTAAAATTTAACCACTTTGACCCATGTTGTCACATGGTTGAACGTGGAATTGGTGGACCGGATTTACGATGGTACGTCATAATTTTATATTGACTCGAGTGAGTCGAACAGGCGTTTCAGTAGTCGAATTTCTAACCCGGAAGTATTTTACGGCTCATGGGCGATCATTGTTTTTATCAATCTTTATTTTTATGTGGACCATCATCTCTAATGCGAGATGACTTTCCAAACCCTGTGCATAACTACATGTCTGTTTCGTACTTTATGTACAGCATCAATCGAGAGATTATATGCGCCTGTACATGAAAAGTATACTATATATCGTCCCACTATCGATTGAGGTTTGAGAGACCCTCTTTCCTCAAACTTTCCTCATACAGAATTATCCGTGAAGTATACGGCTGTCTGCATGGTTCAACATATCTTGCGCATATATCTCGAGTAACGCCCTCTCCTTGATTCTTCCTCTCTCTCTTTCCTCTACCTCTTAAATAGCAGTATAGTTCCTGGATGTATGTACAAACATACAATAAGTGAAGCAGAAGCACTGGAAACCTAACCTCACAGCAACCCTCTGTGCTTTCTTGCTCCGCTTCGCGCCTCTTACCTTGCTCTTGTGTCTTGCAAGTCAAGACTATGCTAATCCGTATGAATATGCATCAATGACTTCAGACTGTTCCTTTTCTCTGCTCGCATACGTGTGTACAGATGCCTGTACGTTCGCCCACGTGAGCCCACGAGTGCGTCTGCCGCTGGAAGGTAAAATAATGCTGATGATTCATGAAGTAAATCTCGAGGACGTGGATGTTCACTACCTGTGCGTTCACACACGTGTGCGTTCGTCGATATGGCTTGAACAATTATCAGCTCTTTTTTTGCAAGTATAAAACAGCTGACCTGTTTTTTAAATTCCGATACTCGAACGAGACCAGATATGCCTGATGTATTATAATTTTCAAATAACATTTCGTCGCAGAAGAGAGAAATTTGGCCATCTTATTTCGACGATCAAAGCCCCCTCAAGCGAGAGGTCCACCTACCGTGGCTAGTTCCTTCTAGAGGGGTTTATAGAAATGTTATAACCTCTTTCCCGCATCTGCGTGCATAGAGAAAATCCGCAGGATAGCATCAATTTCTCGACTTTGTTGTGAAATCAGAACCTACCCATTTAGGAGCCGAGACAGGTGTGCCAAGAGAACTTCAGTTCCTTTTAAACTGATGGGGTGCTCTTCGATTTCCTCTCACTAAATTGACGTGTGTGTGCACTGACTCCCTACAAAATAGTCACCCTGACTCTTTGAATTAACGCTGGTTTAAGCAACGTTGCCTTTGACGTTTGGCGTTGTGGTATTCTTAAGCTCTACCATCATTATAGTCCTCGTATACCTGCCGCGGGATTGGGTTATATTGACGCAAAATTATCTCTGCACGATAATTCGTGCGGCCGTACGACGTCGTACACGATCGTCGAGTTATACGGTTTTCCTCGCCTCCTCTTCATTCACAACCGTGTCGAAAGCGTATACTTTCAGCATAAACATACCCTCGAGTCCATTAGCTGTTGCTATACTCCCTCTCCGACTATGCCACCACTTTGCCGGCTACATATTAGCCGTAAAACGTTCAATCTGATTTCATCTGTTTCGAAATAGCCCTAGCGTGTGCTCAAGCTTAGCAGCAAGGAAAAGGCGGATGGGGAGCGTTGTAAATTGGCGAAGGCGTCAGCAGCTTCATGATATAAGGACCTTATACATGTTACTCTCATCTGAACTACATCAGCAGCGGCCTCGATGTATACGCATATTTATTGCAGGGTGCTTTTCTACAGGAGCGTCGTTGAATTTTAACATTTTTATGAAACTTCCTGGATATTACAAGCCAACGAAAATTGTCTACGACAAAAAAAAACTGGACCGGTACGTTGTACAATTTCTTCATGGCTCCATGTATCAGCAGCAGAGATAGAAACAATTACACGGTGTAAATGAAAAAAAAAACAATTTTATTATATACAGATTTCCAAAAATCGTTTATTTTTGAACGCTCAATGATAAACGTCAAAAAAATAAAAGGAAAAAATAAAAGGCCATTGTCAGTAAAACCTTGATATGTACTGGCTTTACAACGCATGAGTAAAAATCGTGGTTTTGGTATATCTATATTTGCACATACATGTATAATAGCAAATATGCGACGATGGCAAGTACAGTACGCGGATATAACAAGAAAATAGAGAACGTTATTATCTCACAATTTGGAGGTTGTATGTGCGTTTATGTCCTGCGAACTTTCCGGGCTTCTGAATTCCTTCTCATATATAAATGTTTCATATGGACGAAAAACGGAGAGAAAAAGGGACAGACGAAATCCACCAGGATACCATACGAGATATGTACATCCCTTTTTTAGCCCCGGTAATACATCTGCGTGTAACATTCGCGGTGAACTCGCGTTTACGCGTTGAAAGATGATGCAGATAAAAAAAAAATAAAAAGCCAGTAAAAGTGTACGTGAGGGATCGGTAATAGGAGCGGAGGGGGAGGGGGTTTGGTAAAGCCACATACCATGTCATAGCGTACGAAGGATTGTAAGGTGAATTTTCAGAAACCACTCGGTTGTCTAACTATCATTTTTTTTTCTCCTTTATTTTTTTTATCGATCCCATTTCTCTTCACTGCGATACAAATCTCTCGCCTGCCTGGAAAGTAGACTGCATGCAAAAAACGTGCTTCGCTGAAAAACAAGGATTTTTCATCGGCACAATATCCCGACGTGAAGCTCGTTACAATTTTTGTGCACTTTATAAACGCACAGTACTTTTAAACAATCGGGAATACCAAGTTCCGTTGTGAATAACAAAAAAATTATCTAAACTAGGGATTAGAGACGCGCGCTCACGCGTGCGACCGGCTGATTAATGCTGATAATAATGATTAATAAATCATAAATAATCTTCATAAAATGCATTGCCGCGTGGTTAAATTTTCACTGAGTTGTCGATCGTCCTTCGTCTCGTGCGACGAACGAACGCTGGACCGGAAGTTGCCTCTGAAAAGTCTGAAACAAAATATCCGAAAACCGGAAACGAGGCAACTTGCTCAGAGTCGCTTCCTCCGCGCGTGGTTAAATTTTCATTGAGTTGTCGATCGTCCTTCGTCTCGTGCGACGAACGAACGCTGGACCGGAAGTTGCTTCTGAAAAGTCTGGAACAAAATTTCCGAAAACCGGAAACGAAGCAACTTCCTCAGAGTCGCTTCCTCCGCGCGTTGTTAAATTTTCATGGGGTTGTCGATTGTTCCTCTCATCCGCCGATCGAACGCTGGACCGGAAGCTGTGCTGAAAAATCTGAAACTAAATTTCCGAAAACTGGACATGAAGCAACTTGCTCAGAGTCGCTTCCTCTGTGCGTGGTTAAATTTTCATGGAGTTGTCGATCGTTCCTCTCATCCGCCGATCGAACGCTGGACCACAGAATCCGTGCAAAGATCTGAAACTAAATTTCCGAAAACCGAACATGAAGCAACTTGCTCAGAGTCGCTTCCTCTGCGGGTGGTTAAATTTTCATGGAGTTGTCGATCGTTCCTCTCATCCGCCGATCGAACGCTGGACCACAGAATCCGTGCAAAGATCTGAAACTAAATTTCCGAAAACCGGACATGAAGCAACTTGCTCAGAGTCGCTTCCTCTGCGCGTAGTTAAATTTTCATGGGGTTGTCGATTGTTCCTCTCATCCGCCGATCGAACGCTGGACCGGAAGCTGTGCTGAAAAATCTGAAACTAAATTTCCGAAAACCGGACATGAAGCAACTTGCTCAGAGTCGCTTCCTCTGTGCGTGGTTAAATTTTCATGGAGTTGTCGATCGTTCCTCTCATCCGCCGATCGAACGCTGGACCACAGAATCCGTGCAAAGATCTGAAACTAAATTTCCGAAAACCGGACATGAAGCAACTTGCTCAGAGTCGCTTCCTCTGTGCGTGGTTAAATTTTCATGGAGTTGTCGATCGTTCCTCTCATCCGCCGATCGAACGCTGGACCACAGAAACCGTGCAAAGATCTGAAACTAAATTTCCGAAAACCGGACATGAAGCAACTTGCTCAGAGTCGCTTCCTCTGCGGGTGGTTAAATTTTCATGGAGTTGTCGATCGTTCCTCTCATCCGCCGATCGAACGCTGGACCACAGAATCCGTGCAAAGATCTGAAACTAAATTTCCGAAAACCGGAAATGAAACAACTTGCTCAGAGTCGCTTCCTCTGCGCGTAGTTAAATTTTCATGGAGTTGTCGATCGTTCCTCTCATCCGCCGATCGAACGCCGGACCGGAAGCTGTGCTACAAAATCTGAAACAAAATTTCCGAAAACCGAAAATGAAGCAACTTGCTCAGAGTCGCTTCCTCTGCGCGTGGTTAAATTTTCATGGAGTTGTCGATCGTTCCTCTCATCCGCCGATCGAACGCTGGACCACAGAATCCGTGCAAAGATCTGAAACTAAATTTCCGAAAACCGGACATGAAGCAACTTGCTCAGAGTCGCTTCCTCTGCGCGTAGTTAAATTTTCATGGAGTTGTCGATCGTCGTTTGCCTCGTACGAAGTACGAACGCTGTACCGGAAGTTGCCTCTGACACGTGTGAAACTTAAAAACCGAAAACCGGATATGGAGCAAACTGCTCAGAGTCGCTTCCTCTGAGCGTGGTTAAATTTTCATCGAGTTGTCGATCGTCGTTTGCCTCGTACGGCGTACGAACGCTGTACCGGAAGTTGCCGCTGAAACGCGTGAAACGCAAAAACCGAAAACCGGATATGGAGCAAACTGCTCATAGTCGCTTCCTCTGAGCGTGGTTAAATTTTCATCGAGTTGTCGATCGTCGTTTGCCTCGTACGGCGTACGAACGCTGTACCGGAAGTTGCCGCTGAAACGCGTGAAACGCAAAAACCGAAAACCGGAAATGAAGCAACTTGCTCAGAGTCGCTTCCTCTGCGCGTAGTTAAATTTTCATCGAGTTGTCGATCGTTCCTCTCATCCGCCGATCGAACGCTGGACCACAGAATCCGTGCAAAGATCTGAAACTAAATTTCCGAAAACCGGACATGAAGCAACTTGCTCAGAGTCGCTTCCTCTGCGCGTAGTTAAATTTTCATGGAGTTGTCGATCGTCGTTTGCCTCGTACGGCGTACGAACGCTGTACCGGAAGTTGCCTCTGAAACGTGTGAAACTTAAAAACCGAAAACCGGATATGGAGCAAACTGCTCAGAGTCGCTTCCTCTGAGCGTGGTTAAATTTTCATCGAGTTGTCGATCGTCGTTTGCCTCGTACGGCGTACGAACGCTGTACCGGAAGTTGCCGCTGAAACGCGTGAAACGCAAAAACCGAAAACCGGATATGGAGCAAACTACTCATAGTCGCTTCCTCTGAGCGTGGTTAAATTTTCATCGAGTTGTCGATCGTCGTTTGCCTCGTACGGCGTACGAACGCTGTACCGGAAGTTGCCGCTGAAACGCGTGAAACGCAAAAACCGAAAACCGGATATGGAGCAAACTGCTCAGAGTCGCTTCCTCTGAGCGTGGTTAAATTTTCATCGAGTTGTCGATCGTTCCTCTCATCCGCCGATCGAACGCTGGACCACAGAATCCGTGCAAAAATCTGAAACTAAATTTCCGAAAACCGGACATGAAGCAACTTACTCAGAGTCGCTTCCTCTGCGCGTAGTTAAATTTTCATGGAGTTGTCGATCGTCGTTTCCCTCGTACGGCGTACGAACGCTGTACCGGAAGTTGCCTCTGAAACGCGTGAAACTCAAAAACCGAAAACCGGAAACGAATCAACTTGCTCAGAGTCGCTTCCTCTGAGCGTGGTTAAATTTTCATCGAGTTGTCGATCGTCGTTTCCCTCGTAAGGCGTACGAACGCTGTACCGGAAGTTGCCTCTGCAACGCGTGAAACTCAAAAACCGAAAACCGGAAACGAATCAACTTGCTCAGAGTCGCTTCCTCTGCGCGTGCTTAAATTTCAATGGAGTTGTCGACCGTTCCTCTCATCCGCCGATCGAACGCTGGACCAGAATCTGTGGCAAAAATCTAAAACAAAATTTCCGCAAACCGGAAATGAAGCAACTTGCTTAGAGTCGCTTCCTCTGAGCGTGGTTAAATTTTGATGGAGTTGTCGATCGTTCCTCTCATCCGCCGATCGAACGCTGGACCAGAATCTGTGGCAAAAATCTGAAACAAAATTTCCGAAAACCGGAAATGAAGCATCTTGCTTAGAGTCGTTTCCTCTGCGCGTGGTTAAATTTTGATAGAGTTGTCGATCGATATTTTCATCTGCCACTACTTTCGAGTACTACAGCGTCGAGTGGTAGTAATGCGCATGCGAAACTGCTTACCCGCCCGACATTGCTGTAGAACGGAAAGATAGCCTCTCCGGGCCAGCGTCGAGCGGTAGTACTGCGCCTGCGAGACTGTTTACCCGCCCGACATTGCTGTAGAGCGGAAAGATAGCCTCTCCGGGCCAGCGTCCTGCGGTAGTACTGCGCCTGCGAGACTGTTTACCCGCCGGACATTGGTGTAGAGCGGAAAGATAGCCTCTCCGGGCCAGCGTCGAGCGGTAGTACTGCGCCTGCGAGACTGTTTACCCGCCGGACATTGGTGTAGAGCGGAAAGATAGCTTCTCCGGGCCAGCGTCGAGCGGTAGTACTGCGCCTGCGAGACTGTTTACCCGCCCGACATTGCTGTAGAACAAAAATTTCCGGAAACCGGACATGAAGCATCTTGTTTCGAGTTGTTTCAGTTGTTTCATTGAACCACGCATCTCTATGCGTGGTTCCTCAAAATGTAACAAACTTTATTTTACTGGTACAAGTGTCTAATTTTCTTTTAGAATGATTTTTCATGATTCACAAATAAGTTAGCATTTTCCTTTTATGATTAAAAATTTCAGTGAAATTAATCAATCATTTTTTCGGTTTGATTTCAGGTGAGTCCGCGTTATCAGATCAATAATTTATGTATCAAACACGTCGGTAAGTAGTTTGTAACTCCTTTTCGTTTTTTTGTACTGTTTGACTGCCGCAATCGTATTCAGACCAAGTTATAATTATGTTGTAATGATATTTATCTGATCCCATACCATCATTTTTCTATTCGTGTGTTTTATTGTAATGCCTCATTTTAATTTTCTGCATGAAAATGAAACGAATCAGCCCTTCGTGGCATAACTTCGAAAAATCGTTGGATTTTTCTGAAAACTGGTTTACAGGGGTTCGCGAATGTTAGAAATCTGGTAGCGAATGTGAAATTTAGGGCCTGTGTATCATCAGTTTTTGGGAAAATGCAACATTTTTTTCGAAACATCGAACGCCGAATTAGATTCACCATTTTGAATTTTGCAAAGCTTCTGTACGCCAACTTTCACGAGATGTCGTTGACTACAAAAACGTGTGCCACAAGGGGTTGCTCTGCAAGTTTGTGCGAAGCTCTGTGATATTTGCGATATTCCAATTTTTCTCGAAGAAGCTCGACGTCGACTTCATTGCCGCAACCACAGAGAGATGATGTATGGCTCGCGTGCTGCATCTGCATTTTGAGATAACGCATATTGCTTGTATCGTTAAATGAAAATAAAAAAAAAGTTGATTTTTTCATCGGTGATCGTGCCACTGCATACGTGAGCGGGTTAGGTCGCGAACTCCAAATCGATTCATTGCATAGGTAACCTATAAACGCGTATGTTATCTCATACACAGCGCGTGTATCGTAATATGTAATATGCATGACGTTTGTTTCGGATAAATCGTATCGAGGTCTCGTAGCAGTTACTCCACTATACCCTCTTCATCGTCATAGATATCATGCGAAAATATTTCAATCACAACTGACATACGAAAATTTATGACCAGATCCCTGGTGAACTCGCGATTTTATTTATGGGAATGCTTCTCGTGATAAACAAAATTTTATCTCGTATTTACACTCCTCTAATACAACGATTTTACATTTATTTCGTTAACACTTGCCTATCACATTCGTACGACCATTTATCACGAGATTTAGCGATAAATTTGAGTACATAAATTTGAAACAAAATTTCAGTACACACAGTATCGTCGTCATCCGAATAATGATCGAAACTTCATTCAGTTAAAAAAGACACGTAGGTATGTATCCTCTCGCCTCGGGCTTTCTGATTTTTGTTCTCTATCGGTAGAATTTATTAATTTTATAATCGGCAATATTGATGGCTGATCTTAATTACAAGAAATTATCATGATTGTATTCGAAGGCAATGAAATTGTTAGGAGATTTTTTGAATCTTTGTTAATGTCTTTTTTTTCACGAACCTCAACGGAGCGAGAAGATTGCGGTTACGTATCGTTGGTGCAGAAAAAAATGAGCATATTCCACAGGATGAAACCTACAAAAGATCGGAGGCATATTCCAGATGTCAATTTTTTCGGAACAGAAAACAAATACTCGTAAACACCACAGCGGTATAAAGGAAACGTTTTAAAGCTATATTTGTAGATGCGGAAGGATTGAGATAATCGGAAGGAATATAGAACCCATTTTCACGTAGGTAATATAATAGTGGTTTCCCGTTGCTTTAGAAAATCGTGATGCCTGCTCGAGTATGAAAGTGCAAATTATGATTGCTTCACGTGCAATTCTACAACGAGAAACGACACACACTCCTGTGCTACAATTCTTGGTCCAATTTTCTCTTGCCAGCGCTTCGTACCCCATTTACCTACCCCAGCACTTCTCTCATTTCCGACGCAGTATACATGCACGTACACTTACCGAATGCCTGCAGATTGGTGACAACCAAAACGACATTGTGTCATCTATCGTGCTTCCTCGTTCTCTTGACCGCAATCTGCTTCCGCTTCTCATCAAAGCAATAAGGTTGTTTTCTACTTTTTTTTCTAATTTATTTTCACCATCTTATTGTTGATTATTTTGGAATACATAATTCTCACTGGTATATCTGCTTACCTTGATCAACGTATCAGCGTAAAAGTATCATTGCTGAACTTTATTTTTCTTCGTTGTAAGTCGCAATTTCTAACCATATTCCACTGCCGTTTTTTCTTGCTTTTTCCTTTAAATGACGAAGCTCCCAGAGACTACACTCGCGTGTTTAGCAATTGTTTTTTGCCGACGGAACCATCTTTTTGAAATCGACGGTCATGTTCCATCAATAAGGGTAAGCAATAAGACAAATCAGTGACGGTCGATTTCAAAAAGGCCACACCGCCCTTAAAGATCCAACTAATGTACACATATTATTCATTTATTATTTTATTATCAATCTATAAATACATAACCACTACTTAAAATATTAATACACGGAGTTTTTTAAAATTGTGAAAAGTTGTGTAATTAGATAACTATAAAAAATCGTTCTTGTAAGTCGGCAATTTTTCATCTTCAGAGGACCGATAGTCCGATGTATTGGAATCGATGCATGAAAGGAAATTTGTAATAGTAAATCCACGATTTGACATAAGAGTTTAGACCATTTTTAAGGTGATGTTAGACTTCAATTAGCGGTCCTCTAATGGTTAAAAAGGTTCGATAAAAATTGTACCATATATTCGAATTGCTTCAGCATGAGCTTGTGTGCAGTCAGGTTGAAAAAAAAACCTGAATGATATTCCAGTGAATTTTGACACGCACATATTCTGATTTTGTATATAGCGGAGCTGCAAACGTTTCAAGATATTTTCGACACATTCATATCGTTGTTTGGAAAAAAAAGTTCCGCCGTTGTAAAGCTTTTCTTTTACGAGAATGCGGAATCTGCTATTAATTCCAAAACAAAGTTTGTTCTGAAATTCAGAGGGAAAGAGATACGGCGAATAATCCGGGCTGCGAAATTATGGCCGGTCCAGTTGACCACCATGCGCGCGTGAACCCCAGGTTGGATGAATATGTTATCCGCTTTAATCCAGGCTGGTAAACGATTGCCAAGAAAAAAAGGAGTGTAATAGCGTTTTTCCCTCACATTTATATGCGGAAATAAACATAGGTCACGCCTTTTAAACGTTACTTTATTCGAGATTTATAGCTCGAAATATTTCAAAATCTCCGTATTTTTACAAGTTTTGACCATCGTCCTTCTTCCCCTGAATATTTCGATTTTTCTGTCATTTCCACACATCTATTTTCGCTGCTAAACTCTCAGTGCTTTTCGATAGAACGAGGGTGTTTCACGTATTTCTCGTGAAATTTAATTGCCGTCGATCTCCTACTGTGTATATTAATATTGATATATCCGCTTAGTTCTCTAGACTCGCTCTGAAAGGAATTGGAATCTACCCAACCGTACGAAAATATTCAAGTAGGAAAGTCGGATTATGTATGTAGGTAAAGTCACTTATATTGATGTACTGCATCACTTAAAGTGTCTCAAAAAATGTGGAATACGTGAAAACGTGTACGAAGCAACACGAGAATTCGGAGGTAATTTTATCGTTACGATCCGGGGGTTCTTGAGCATTCGAGTAATTTTCGCAACTTTCGTTGCCCGCTCCGAGCATATGAATTTAATTTGAAGTAAGAACCACGTGTAAGACCGTCTGAACGAAAGGGGAAGCTACTACTGACAATGAGCGGAAACCGATGAAAGAGGCTGCAATGGCAAGAGAAAGTATAGAAAAGATGCACGAGTAGGAGAAGCGAGATTAGAAAGCGCCAGGATATCCTCTATTTCGTTGTTGTCGTCGTCGTCGTTGTCGTCGTCGTTGTCGTCGTCGTCGTCGTCGTCGTCGTCCTTCACCTATATCTCCTCTTTTTCCTTCCTTACATCATCCCCGGTCGTGTCACGGTATACGAGGTGCAAAAAAACGCTAGGGAAGCGAAAGGGAGGGAAACGAAAATAGGACCCGAGCATTTTCTCGGCCGAGGGAACGTAATGTGGCGTGAGTCTCCCCTCTCCCAGTTTTCTCATTTGCGCTCATCTTTCATCGTTACAATCGTTCAGAAGAACGGTAAATGATCATCGCTTCTCCGCTAAAATTCTGATAATGAAGATAAAAGGTTGGACATTTTCTTTTTCCGTAATTGCAAATGTCTGTCCCTTTAGGAGAATGCAAAGTGAACATGTGGAATCTCATCCCAGATGATAAAATGTTGCATTCGCATTTATCAGTTCTGTCAGTTCTCCCATCTGGCACGCGATATCCCACTCAAGGCTGGCTGATCCGCTGAAAATTTATTCGCCATTCACGAGCGTCGACCTTGATTCGCGAATTATTGAATCATCCTACTTTTTATTCCTCGTTTTTCATCAATAATATTATACCGATTATTATCAAAAAATATATTCCACCTCTGGCCATTCCTCTCACGATTTCATTCCATCGCACATTTCAGTTTGCTTTTGTTGCCTTCCGTATGTTTTATTTTAATTTGAATTCCAATTTTTCCGAAGGCTCTCGTGGTACGTGTGATATTTTCACCAAGATGGTCGGAACGGTATTTGATAATCTTCCGGTAGCGTAAGGTACGATGACAGCGCGCTTTTCTCATGTTAAGCACGCAACCGGGTACATGAAGAAGAAGAGAGCATCAACCGGAAGTTTTCAGCCACCTGCCAGTGAGCCCTCTTACCGGCCATACTCAACATCCCTGTTACTATTCTCTACTCTCGGAGAATTCTGAAACGGCGATGCAAACTTTATACCGTGCGTGTACTTTACCAAGTACCTACGTAATATAGCTAGATACAGTTGTAAAAGGTGAGGCTGTAGCGTCCTCGTGACGATGGCGGTATAGTGGTCTGAATGCTTCAGGAACGCCCGAGGGATACTTACACGAACAGTAACGGCTCTGTGTGTAAAACGGGTGGGGCTTTCTCGCCGTTGCTTCTGCAATTTATACACGTAACTCCAGCCTCTCGGTATTCATATATATATACATTTTATATGTATGTATATTCACCCACGTTGTTGGTGATGCTATGGTATCCGGATCTCTGACTGTCTCCTCCACGTTCTCATACCCGGTGTATTTCTCCGTTCTCACTTCCGCCGTCTGTCGCCTCGTCTCTTTCTATATCTCCGCTACTGCTATTTCTACCCACTTCGGCTAAGAGGGTGCCAGCAGCAGCGAGACCCCCGAGAAAACAAGACGCTCCAAGTGCAAGGGAGATTCGAAACTGAAGTAGAGATGTATATATACACATACACACACACACACACACACACACACATACTCACATATGTATCATATACACATCTATACTGATATGCATAAAGCGGGCGGGTTTGCTCGAGGGGGTGAAGTAGAATGAACACAGAGGGCAAAGGGGGCTGTTGCACATAACGGCATGTGCAAGTCCTAGATGAGATCCTTCTCCCGTATATCTGATGCCGTTTCTTCGTGGTGTGCTTTTATCCCCTTTTACGTATACATATATACACATTTAGAAAATGTGCATATATCGATACGAACGCGGGTGAAAATGCGAATGGACATGGTGACAAAACGAGGATATTCTCACACTCTTTGCCTCGTCTACTTCGTGCAAGAGGCTACGCGAAATGGTTATAAGAGGATGAGAAGTATTTCGAAACTGCGGATAGAAACAGCAGAGGGATGTATACAAATTTTCTGATCGTCTACACTCCGGGATTAGTTCTACGGAGAGAGATCGTCTCGCAAAGAGTTTACAGAGTCGAATCATCAACGAAATAACCTGCCTAATTATTCTTTGGTATTTTCCTTATCTACGATTAACATTAACGACTAAAAACACTGGCAACAATGGAACGCGCGATTAACAGTGTGTTCAGGTCAATTGATGATGTTCAAATCATCAACGCGATTTTTCTAAGCTGACTTTGTTTCAAGTTTTGTTTTTTCAAAGTAAATTCCATGAAAATTAGCGTCAATTCCGCAAGGTAGCGAAAATGAAAAAATGAATGCAGGACAATGCCCGTAGCTACAAGATTTCTATTTACCTCAATAGAGAAACTGAAAAAATCTACTTGGAAAAATATAAAATTAATTTCGGAAGTGGCGGGGAAAAAGTCGTTTGCCGGCGTATAGAATCTCGATAGCTTACGCGCCCAGTCGATATGTGGTAGGGTAAATGTACTTGTCTCGAATCGCTACGACGACTCTTTATCAAAATCCCTTTTATGTATAGGTTAGTTATAAATAACATTGTCTCAATGCCCGCATTCCTCTTGGCAGCGCTACTGAAACTTCGGTACGGGGATTAAGCCGAATATCCCCGTTTTACCAAGGTGAAAGGGCAACGTCGCGGATATCGAAGATCGATCGATCTTACCGGAAGAGGAGAGAATGTGAGATGCGGTGTGGAAGGAGAAAAGAACGATGGGTCACGTTATAAAATATATATATGTGTATATATGTATGTATATATATACACGAGTCGGTTGCTCGGAAATCTCCAGAATCTTCCCTTCCGAATCGTTCTGATAAGCTTCTCCGCTCACAGGTTACGGATGACTTCGTCTCGACTCATTTTCCCTCTCCGACTCCCTCCTCTTTGATCCTTCTTTCCCTATAGAGGTTTCCCACTTCCTTTTCACCAATCGCTAATACTATATGGCGTGGTTAGAGTGCGTGAGCGAGCACGAGTTTGCCAACCTGGAAGACGATCTTCCGGCACTTTCTTTCTCTCTCGATTAATAATTTATCATCGAACGCTGTAAGGACGCGGGGGTAACTGTCTTTATATAATCCTCATAAACCTCAACGCACATTCGTTCATCTTCAACGCCATTAACCGTTAAGCCGTTGATCGTTGCGCGTCTTTCCCAGAGGGATTTAAACGAGATCGCACGTGCAACCCCTAACTGGCAACTTCCCGCTATTCTAGCGACCTATCGATCATTTACCGCAATGGCTACCAAGACCTTTATTTTTATATTTTTATATATAACCTTTATTTTCTTATTTATTTCTGACGTATACCCGTTTTGCGCTTTCACGATTCCTTTATTCAACTTTTTCTTCTTTTTTACCGCCCCCTAACATGCGTCTACACCCCTCTCACCTCCCCCTGCTATACATCACATTTCCACGAGGGCACGGAGAAACTGCAGAAAACTCGAGCCTCTATATTGGGGTTTTCCAACAAAACTCGGTCGTTCCTGCAGAAATCACTAGGTTCCCAAAAAATAACTCTGCTCGAAATTTTCAGACAAATCACGGAATGTTATCGATCAGCTGCACATTGCAAACCTCGTAACGGTTACACTAATTATTGATTCAAATTATTTAGATTATTTTAACCGATCTTCCTTTTCACTCGCCTGTATTACTTTATCCGAGCTAAATATGATTTTAATTTGAACTAAACGTTTTATTCAAGGATTCGAAATGTCTTTCTTTTCGATATTAACTTCAATGTGTAATGAAAAGCATTTCTTGTGCGCGAAAAAATTATAATTTTATCCATCAGCGATGGCGACAAAATCATGAAAAAGTGTGGGGTTGGTACTTTATCTAGTTTATTTCTGATCATCGAGGTTTAAAATTTCCAAGTATATATTACAAGTTATAGCTACGGATAGGTAGGTAAATTGATGACGGAAATAAACATCTCGGGATTGTTTTTTTTTCAAAAAATTCGATGAAAAAAATTGACGAATCGCCTTCTACAACTTCAGAGTTATGTTTTTTCACCGAAACTCATTGTTTTGGTTACGAGTTTTTTATCAAAATTAATTGACACTAGTCGTACGTGAATAATATATATATCAACGGTAAACAAGAATACGGGGTACAGCTAGTAAAATAAACTATGTATTATTCGGAAGTGTGTTTTTATGCAAAAAAAACTGACCATGACCGACAATCTCCATAACATGAAAAATCAAATATATATTTTTTATTTAAACCATTTAAACTCGAAAGCTTATTCCACTGTGTATACAGTAGAATGCAGAGGTACATCAAATATATTCCAACCGCAACAATGTATGACTTTCGACTTCGAAGTATGAGAGGATAAGCAGATAGAGGTGATAAAATGAAAGTTCGCGGCGCTACGCGGTAGTCGACGGAGGAATGATTAGCGAGACAAACGGACGAAATTACTCAGCTGCCAGGAGATATAAATCAGGCATGGTGGGACTCGGAGTCGCGGATGAAGGATATATGGGTGCACTGATGATGGACCGAACTTGCTCCTACGGTACAACTGTTTACATGGCTCAGAAGCGCGCTGCGCAAGTCTTTGGAATCCCGAAATTTTTAGAAATTCATATTTTCCAAAATTTCAAACGGTCATAAACATTTCGGCAACGAATAATTTAAAAAAATGCTACAGCAGATTATGATTTGACATATTCACAAGTCTCGTGACGTTGGTGATCTGACTGTTGCTGTTTCAATCCTCTCAACTGCTAATCGCAAAACGAATAAATCGACGATAATAAATATATCGAAAGTTTCATGTTGCCTACAACACGGATCATTCAAGAAAGTATCCGTATATAGCACAGTACGAGCTTTTAAAAGAGCATAGACGGTGAAGCGAAAAGCTGGCCGCTCGAAGCATTCAATATCTATAGTTGGCCGAGCTCTAAATCCAAGATATCAAGGGGTGCTTTCACCACGGGTGGAATAGAAAGCCAGATGAAACGAGCGAGCCAGAGTGAGAAAGAGAGAGAGAGAGAAAGAGCAGGCACGGAGAGGAACGATGAGGGAGGAAACTTAATGAAATAAGGTTTGTTAATGAGTAGCCTGGGGAATGAACTTTCCTAAAGTCTTGCCCGCAGTTGAGAAAACATATATATATATATATATATATATATATATATATATAATATACAGGTAGAAGCAACCCCGGGGCAACCTCTTGAGACAACGTCGATACATCTCCACGTCTCGTTCCTCTGCTTTACGTTCCATTTCTTTCTAACCCTTCAAACTCTTTTTCTCCAACATGCTCGACTCACGTCTTTCGCGCCCATCCACCTTTTCGTTTTTTCCCCTCAAAATGTTGTACCTCCTTTCATTCCGAGACCTCTTGTGTGATCTCTCTTCGTGCTCTCGACTCTGCATATTCTCACGCTTCAGGCAACATTGAGGAAAAAAGCATGGCGAGAAGGGTAGATGAATCTACACCCATGCTTACACTTACCAACGGCGTGTCCAAGTACCGAGGATAATGTACTCTCTCGTATGTGTACTTTCTGCGAGACGAGAGCTACGATTTTCACCTAATGAGCCTCAAGAGTGGGTACGACGTGTCCTTTGAGGGTCGGGAAACAGTTCACATATGGAGCATTTTGTGATAATTCATCTTGGCTTTAACCATCACGCCTGATAAGTCGTTGCTACACAAGTATGGTGTTTTATGGTATGAGACACCGTTTTTCATAGATACGGAAACTTGACTGGAACAATTGACAGTACAGTCATGCTATGAGTGCAATAGAATTCCATAAACTTGAGAGCGAACGATATATTGAACATTCCGAACACCTGCATTACATAAAAACTGGAAACTTGTATCGCAACCGTCGAGTCTCAAATTTAAATGAAAAAAAAAAAAAATTCATGAAAAACGAAGACTTATCTTGAAATATTTCTCTCTACCTGGAAATTAACCGTCGTACATTGTTTCCGAATAAAAATTTGGTACAATGAAAAGCCAATTGGATTGTAGTCCTTTTGTACTTTGAGACAAACTTGTGAATTTATCTTATATGTATGTAGATATTTATAGTAACTCGGAACACAAATGTTGAATATTGTTTCAACCTGTCTACCGCATAGATATGATTTTCCCAGTAAAAACATGCATTTCCGACGCGAACTTTGGTGGGTGCATATATGACTTGTTACACGGATTTCTGTCCGGGGTTATCATAATAGCAGGTTTTAGGAACTTCAGACCTGCCACGAAATAACTAATAGCACTCACGTATAAACTACCGCATTCAGGCTCCCTTTTATTATTCATAAAGGACAGTAATATGACAGTAATTTGGTAGGATCTGAGATTTAACTTTCAAATAATCCAGGCTTTCGAACAACAAGTTCTTGAAAAAGAGCGCCGCATTTTGCGGGCCACATGTTCATCGAGGATGACACTTCGTTATACGTATAAATGATAATCTCATTGAAATCGTCATTTATAACGAGAGGACGTTGACAATCATTAATCGTAATCGGCATTCAAATATAAAAAATACTCCAGAGCCGAAATCGGAGCAGAAAAAAAATGTCGCTCGATAAGACGAGGAAATAGAACGATCAAAAGGATATACATAAACTTTTTGCAGCTGTATATGTGGACAACGAAGGAGAAATATCTATCCCATGCACTGATAGATTTTCGCTCTGTGGTTTGTCAGTACTCCGAAGAAGGTACGAGGAATTGCTGGATAAAGGATTGCTGGAGAAAAGGATAAAAGCGGACGCGTTGAGAGAAAACACGTGGTACCTTTTCCTGAACAAGTGCCGCGTTACTTTCTCACAGAGTCTTTTCCCACCATATCTTTATAACTCTCTTCTCCAACGGGTATATTGCTTTCCTCTTTCTTTTTCTTTTTATAACCCCGTCGCCTGGCGAACTTGCAACTTTTCGACTTGGCACTCCCTCTTACGCTCGTCGAAGATCTACCGGTAGCCAGTCTGAAGACCACCAGACCGGATGTCTAGCTAAAAGTTCCCGGTTCCGTCTCGGAAACCCCTGGAATCATCCAGCAGACTTCGGACCACTATTCTATCCAAGCTTTTCGCACTGGCTCACCTATATCGCACTCTACATATAAAAAAAATATTACTATGCTTTTCAGCAGTTCTTCCCCGGATTGCGAGCTTCCTCTTTCCTTCTCGTACTTCCGGGACGATAAGTAAGCCCGCGGGTTTATGATTCCGTATTTCGTGAAATGTTTTTTGGCAAAAATTCACTACGCAACAGACCAGACATGCTCTGTATTGACTTCATCCCTGTGCATTGTTTGCATTCATTCCTTTATCAATTTTTTTAACACGACCCCGATGAATGGCGAGAGAAACTTTGGATAGAGTCGTGCTCGATATTTCAAAGCTGCACCTTACAAGCGCAGTCAATTTGTGGGCAATTTTTAATGCACGAACCTTGTCAGGTTAACAGAAATCCGCGACGATCTTTAAACGCTTGTAACAGCTGCAATGTTCTAAGAATAAAAATAGACCAAGTGCAATCAGTCGTAAATTTCATTATTAACACCAGGCTTCCTGTATTCATCGAATCTGTTTCAAAAATAACACACCATTCTTAAATTGAAAATTAATTGCAAAGATATTCAATGGAACTATGCAGCTTGAATGCTGCCAGAATGGACGAATGAAATAAAAATTGGTAAATCGTTTGTTTTTCAATAACCACAGTGTTGCGTGTGATCCTTTATATTTTTGGTCATTCAAAACCGTTAATATCACCGATATCAATGACGGTAGCTTGTCGGAGACCATAATGTGTCGAGCAATTCGTGGATTGAATCCATGATATTTCAAAGTATACCAAAGCAAAGGAAACGCGAGTATCCGCCGCGATAAATTCATACGCGATGCTGCTAGCGTCTCGTGGCAGTGGCGGAAGAACGTGCAGTACGTTGATAGAATCCGATGCAATGACCTCTCTCTCTCTCATTCTGCCTCTCTTGGCTTTTCACTCTCCTCTGCTAAATTTACATATGGCTGTCCCTTTGGCCTGACGGCAGTCGGAACTGAGATTTATCGGTTCGCGTGGCATCGATCGTCGAACCAATTAACCTTTGTACGTGACGCGTACAGAGAGACAGAGTGAATCAACGATTTACGAACACAGTTCGAGGCGTATCCACATTGACATTCATTCGTTACCTACCTCGCGATCTCTCCTTCTCGTTCACGTGTTTCATCTTTGGTCTCTCTCTCCCTGGATTTTCCATTCAATATTCGATCTACTTCATTGTCGTTCTCGCTTTAAACAGGATTGTATCTTTTTACATAATAGCTAGAGACAACACGGTGGGACAAGAGCTCTCTTCATTTGCGCCGCTATTTCGATGGGTAAACTCAATCAATACGAGCTGCATCCAATTGAAATTCCCGATATGTTTTTTGATTATATCCCGATATGCTCTTCGCCGAATTATGCATCGTTAAATTATTCTCATTGGAATATCGTTATTAATACCTTTAAAAGCCTGCTGTTAAAAGGACAACGCCTCCTGTACAGTCTCGAAAGGGTATTTTTATCGAAATCGATCGTGCCAAATACAGAAGTTTTGGACATAAAAAACCTCATTAATAAGTTCATGCTTTAGTTTTTACAAGTTCACGCGCTGATATTTTGGAAGCGTGATTGCCCAAATCAGAAGCTCCTTATCGTTCTGATAATCTCAGCATTACGTGTACGAATCGTGAAAGATAAAAATTGCTGAGCGTTCTCCGATTTATTCCTAGAGGATATTCTCACCCCCGACGATAGTGCGATTCTTAAATCGATGAACTTCCCATCACTCCGTCGTTACGATCGAGAATAATAAAAGCGTCGGTTTCTCCCATCATTCCAGGATTCGTTGAGGCCACGTATCTCCTCCTTCCCCTTCGCGACTCGAGCCGTAAAATTCACGACGCGCCAGGAGCACGGAACATTTTTCGTCATTTCTTATAGCGCGTCTTTACCTTCGCCGGAAGTTAAAGTCTTCTCTTAGTTCTTCTCGTTTAGCGGTCACGTTTTATCAGCGATCGATGATTCCTTCAAGTCAGTCTTGAATATCAATGGAGGTCGAATAATTTTGCGGTAAAAGCTGTGTGCACATTTTTGTGAAATATTTCAGACCAGAACCAAGGTGTATTGGAAATTTGAGTGAGAAGTTTAATACTACATTTCTTGGTTATAAAGAAAGTTCGATGAGCTGAGCTCCATCTGCGTTGCCCATTGCGAGTATTTTTTTCGTCCTCATGCGTTTCGTCTTTCAAACCACCCTTACCAAACGACAACTTGCGAAGTCCCTTCGCTTTATTCAAGATTAGTCTCTGATCTCCCGCCTGTTTCTCTCTTGCTTTTCAATCCGACGACTGTAATCGGTGGAATACTTATCTGACACTACTTACACATCTGTACAACAATTCTGTAACGCTTTAGCTACGATTGCCGGTATCGTTACTAATGCTTTAACCATTGCTGACGATATCGAGAATCGTCGTTAAAGCTTTACGAAATTCCCCTACTGCGAGGATTCATTTTATTCCAGAACCCTTTAAGATTTACTACCCTGGAACTTGAGGATGTGCTCTCTCTTCCCATTCGCTCGTTCACTTTTGTCAGCCCGCTTCTCGTTTTCCTTCATCTTTCATCGATGGCGGAAGTTGCGGGCATTGTTTGGCGTGTAGAGCTGCAACCAATGTAGCACGTACGCTGGTATATAAATTCAAGAAACCTAATCACACGGTGCATCGAGTTCACACGTAGATCCTACTGCAATTTTGCAGCCGTCATGTTTGATTTACACCGTACGACCCAGCGAACAAACTCGCGCTGTTGGCATCCTTCAGAACCAACAGCCATATATTCCATAGTGCATTGGAATCATCGGGCTTTTCTAGTGTCTCCTTTCGCTGCTTCAAGCTTTTTTACTTTTTCAGTCATTCGTGGACATCCGTTACTTTTTCGAGATTCTCAGCTTGCGTCGACAATAAGACGCATGAAACATATTATTTATCACTGAAATGATACATGCAGGTAATTCATATTAACCCAACAGCGTTCGGCTTTGATCCAGACTGTTGCCCCATTTTTTAGTAGTCAAAACAAAGACGTCTCGCGAAAGATGGCGAAAAAAGTCTGAGATAATCTTCCAAACACAAGATTCAATGATTAAATACATGTTCAAAGAGATAACGAAAAAATGTTGAAAGGAAAAGGTCGCGTCTTTATGTGCCGGACTTTCTTTTCGCTCAACCCCATTTTCAATCCCACTATAAGATTTTTTAACAAATTAGTCTGTTTCATGCACCCAATATTAGCTCTCCGTTCCACGTTTGCATGCTAATATACTGATGACCGACTAGATAAGGGGGTATAACGAGACTAACAGCGTCATTTAAATGCCTTATAAAATCACCGCTTTGTGAAAATGCTCGGGCAATCATAGGCCCATACTAATTTGTCACCACAGGGACAATTAAGTTAGAGTAACCGTCTTTTATGGCTACCTGGAAGGTTACCTCACTGGGACCCTAACATTATTAGGAACACCCAAGTAGTCCCCTGTAACAGCACCGTTTGTTGACGGGTCGTGATCAATTGAATGGCTGACATGACGCTAAATCAAATATTCAAAAGCTTTATCCATTCGTGGATAAATAATAAGTTTACGCTGTAACAGGACGAAGTCGAACTCTGTGACTGAATGTAGTAAACACCATTTCCACTTAACGGGTATGGACGATGAATATCGCCGACCACGATGGATTGAATCGAATCGATATACCTCGCACGGATGCCTCGGTACATCGGGCATCGGAACTTAGCGATCCTTCCCTCAATGAGAATTATCGCTTAATTAATGGACATCCATATGATGCTACGGACCTTAATGGTCTTCTGAATTCGCAGGGTAAGCTCGCAATAACCTGCTGGGATATTCGAACAGCTCGTTGTATCGCCAGTCGCTTTCTAATTCAGTATCCGCCCCGAATTCTATCTCTCGGAACTCGGCAACGCACACAGCATGGTCCATAATACAAGCCTGATTCTGCGGCACCGCATTGTTAACGCATTGCATTTTCAAATGCCGCAGTAATCTCTGTTCCTCTATTTTGTAGTATACCATATACAGCAATACGATCTACGTTCATACGGCATACTTTGAAAATGCTGTTCTCCATTTTCGTTTGAAAGTTTGATAACATCAGGCAATATTTATTTAACAAATAATAACCCAACTTCGAATGGATCTGCTCGTCACGGATACTCGATTGTTTTAATATCCCCGTAGAGTTCCCTCAGGAATGCAACGTAGATGTTGAGGTCTGCGTAAAACGGAGAGCGAGGAAGAAAGAGAAGCGGAATAAAGAATAGAATATCCGTGTGGAAACAGCTCACGAGCGATTCTCTCGCTGGTTCCACTGTGCGAGTAGGTAGCTCTAGATTCCTCGTATAATTTTATAAGCCGCTAAAAGCAGCGATTCACCAAAGTTCTGCGCATGTATGTATATCTATCGTGCTCGGAAACCACACCCGCACATTGCCGCACTCCTTCCATTACTATGAAATCCGTTTAAAAGGATAAAGTAACGGGCGCGATGTATCTCGTGTAGCGATGCACTTTGTTTCGTGTTGCGCGTCTAACGAGTCCGGAATATTTATGGTGTATAAATACACACATAATGTAAAAGTGTTCCGAGTGCAGAAAAATAAACAAGGTTAGATTTTTCTTCATGGATGTATTTAATGCTATCATGAATTTTAAGCTGTATAGACGCGGCGAAGTGAAAAATTGATTGGGCGCATACCAGCTGTGGCGTTGTAAAGGTACAAGAGGCATGGCTTCGACAAATAAAATCGCACAGAAGCGCAAGTGTATGTTGTCGGTCGGACTGATCAGGATGAAAGGCTGGTATACGTGAACACACATACAGAGGGTCACTGAATACAAAAATGCGTTCGCTTGGAGTGTTGTAGGCACAGTGAAAGAAAGAAAGGTAGACAATAGATTTTCACAGACGGAGAGCCGAGGAAAACGTTGGTGTGGGATTGATCAACAACTAGACGTGCTTGTGATTTCCTCCGTCTGGTCCATTTGCTAGGTTCAACCAGGCATCGAGGTAAACCCAACTATGACTGTTCTCCTTCACCACGGCGAAGACAGATCGAGACGCCATTTGTGCTCTTCCTGCTGGCTATTCTCTATGGTGGAACAGAGTGTTTGCTCCATACTACCGAGGATCTTGTTGCCTGGGAACCCCACAGCCAACCACGCCATGCGTACACATTCCTTCTTTACTTACTACTTGAGAGAGTCTTGTAACTGAGCTGGGTAACGTAAGGTAGATCTTACGTGACTTTGGATTGTCGACGAGCAAACTGTGTTGGCTTCAAGTACGTTGAGAATGATGGTCACGGGGTGGGGCAAAAAAAACGATAAAAAAGAGGAAGGAACAGAGAGGTGCTGGGTTGAGACACTGATTGACAGAAAAAATGAAGAACGACGAGTAATGCATCAACGAAGTACATAGGAAGGATCTCGTTTCCTCTACAGTGAAGACTTTTTTGCAAGCTCTTTCTGGCCATCGGAAGATGTCGACAAATCCAATTCATTCAGTTAGTCCGAGTGCGGAAAATGAGATGAAATTTAAACGGACAAGATGATCACTTTGTAAAAATGGGTTTTAATACTTTGTGCGGAATATCGGATAACTTGTCGTTGTATGACAATTATTTAGTCTTTTTTCATTTATTATGAACATTGCGGAAAAAATAAACAATAAAATGGTACTCATCTTGTTCGCTGACAACGAGCTTTGATGCTGGATAAATGTATAATTACTTGATTGTTTGAAGTATCACACAGTAACGTACGAATGCTTTCCTCCCTCTCGTGCTTTTGTCTCGCTCTTATTTCTGCTCCTCCTCTTCTCTTCAATCTGAGAAAAAGAGTCCTCACGAGAATCGATATTGGTCCAGCCGCAATGAAGACAAGGAGAAATTCTAGATGGCAGGCAAAGGTTTATGCGACCGAAGAAGAAGAGAGACAATGCGCAGTAGAGCCAGCCAGTAAATACAGGAAATGCGTTTTCCCGGCCCGGGCTGCGATTCGAGTCAATATAGTGGAAACTGTTCGTAGAGTTGGACTTGATAAGGTTTGCAGCTAGTTCCACTACCAGCAAAGCGGAATTTATATACCAGTGCGCATCGAGAAAAGCAACCTTCTCCTTGTAGTCACTCTTCGAATGGGCTCCACCCTTACTCTGAAAGAAACAAGCTGAAAGAAACTGGAACGTGAATGCAGTTGAAACGCGATCATAAAACGTGGTGTTTTTGCAACAAAATCTCCGTGAATGAAAACGGTTTCTTATTCTCATTTATGAAGCTCAGGCGCAACATTAATAACTAATAACCCTTTGTAAATATAAACAATTTAGTACGATTTATGGTCAAACTTCCAAATGCAAAATCCCTGCTGTCCTGCCCAAGGTAGGAAAAAAGTCAGGAAAGTGAACAAGGAAAACATGAAACATAGACATCTGCGGAAAAGCTCGGGGGACAGAAAGCGGCAGAGAATGGAATAGTGATAAGTAAGAAAGGATAAGTAAGTGAAGCCGGTCGAAGAGTTAGATCGAGCAATCGGTAAGGCTGGACACGAAAATAATAACGGCTCGGCGGAAATCCCCGCCTGATGGAAGAGCCAGAGGATAAAGAAATAGTGGCGAGTCCGAACGAACGTTTGAAGAAAAATGATTTCTTTTCGGATTACATGCGGTTCTCTGTTGCCGCAATCCCAACCGGGCTAAGGTAACTTTCTCCTATATACATTGATATTTTTGCCCATCTGCTTTCCTTTTTCATACGTATAGATTTTTATGCAGTTTTTTGGACTAAATCCGGCTCACCTACTGGGAAATTCCGTTTCAGTCTTGAGTACTATATGCCCCACAATGGACTTAAACTTTCAAAAATGTTCGATTCTATCCACAATCTGTCCCGTATGCGCATATTAAACGATCAACGGTCAGAAAACGGTTCATTGTGTGTGACCCTTTTACTCACCCTTGTCTCCTCGGCTTCGTAAAGGGTATCAGCAGGTGAGGCGAGGATTTGTATTTTGAGCGAGGCAGCTTCCGCCTGACGCCGTGACGTGAATTCTAAACGTGGAACGAGCTGAGCATTTTTCTTCCGTCTTATGTATTTCTCGGGTTTTTCCTCCTGGTGCCACCTTTTGCATGCTTCTCGTATGTATTTCTAGCTAGCCTCATCCATTCTGACTGCTTCACGATCATCTTCATTTGACCTCTTTCTATTTTAACGATATGAACATGAAAATGATATGAAATGAAAATGATATGAAATGAAAACGATATGAAATGAAAATGATATGAAATGAAAACGATATGAAATGAAAACCCGTTTTATAAACTTGGGCTTTCGGCAGTGTGAACTCCCAAGAAACGAATATTTCGTTACTTCTGGCTCAAATTTTCCGAAAATGAACTTTGAACTTTGAGCATAGGAAGAAATATGATTTGACGAATTCGCAAATGTACGTGAAAGAATATCAATTGAAAAATAATACCAATCACTCATCAGGTACATTATGAAATGTTAAATGTACATGTTATAGTCCGACGTCAGAGTGTAAAAAGGTGTATCCTAAGACGCTTTCATAGTCACGAAACCACTTTACGGGAAGTTCCAACCAATTACGAAATACGTTCCATCAGCGAGCTTTAGTTATCACGATTGATGCGTGATTCGCCTCATTCCATGCAAGGCTCTTCGACTTCTCTCATGTGTATACTGCCTTCACAGTGATATAAGGTGGAATGGGCGATGAGCTTCCACCGGAAGAGCGGCAGCAATTCGACCGGAGAATACCTTGCCATTGAATCCAATGAAACTTTGCTGGAGGCCGGGTGGGATAGGTCACAGTTCGGAAGGGATGCTTCAGAAGAGTAGTTGAGCCTTAGGTACCGAGTTGGTATCCGCAAGCGAATGCGCCACAACGTTTCTGGATGATGCTCCGGTGGCAACAGTGGAACTGCGCAGCAGAAACCGTTCTACAGCATCGTCATCGGCAATGGCGAATGGAAGGGTGAGGATGCAATGAAAGCTCCAACATGGTGGTACAGATATACACGATGAACGGTGGCAAGAGTTGTGCACAACGGCAAGCAAGCAGAGTCGAGTCTTGCGGTTAGTTCGGAAACGTTTCGCGGTAGCAACCCGGAATGAGGCGCTCACCCTGTGATGGAGACGAAGCACGCCACTCACTTCAAAGTTTAGACGCGAAAAGAGAGAAGCGGCATCAATGATGAGAAGTGAAAGGCCTCCAGAGGGTTAAGGAAGAAAGCTTCGCAGGTGTAATGATTCTCTGAATATCCATTTTGCTCGTTTTGCAAATATTCGTATTTCTCTTCCACCGGTCTACGACTGCGCGTTTTATTTCTAAAAAGATAGATTTTTCTACCACAACATGCAAAACGGGAGATAAATTGTCAAACACGTCTGAGGCAATGCCAAACGGATGATCATCCAGAACTTTCTAGCTCCGTAATAGCAAAGCTAGACGTATATCATAAGCGTAAGTGTGCCATAGGGTTTTTGTCTGATGGATTAGTCGTTTCCAACGGCAAGGTCACGTGGAGGAGTCATCGTTTGATTCATTCCGTAAAAAATATCGGTATGTGTAAAAAGTTGCACTACGAGAACCAAGAGGAATATGCCAAGCAAGATATGACTTAAGTCGACAGAATTATGGCTCTCGCACGCTCATATACAGCCATCTACTGTAAAATCTACTATATATACTATTCCATCGATAACGGAGGTTATCGATGGAAAATATCGATGATAGAGGCAGTAAATTCTCAGGGCGAAATAATATTGCCGACTGTGGTGTACTCCTAGTTATTTCTAATTCGAATAGGAAGAATAAATTCAGCATATGCAGTGTTCAGCAGGCTCATTTGATAAAAATGAAATATTTCTATGGGCAAGTACCGTGAATAGATAATATTAACAAGTTTTACTCCGTTTGTACAGATGAGGCGTTATGTGTGTGCGGAGAAGGGTTTTGGTATAGAACCGACGAAGCACACATGTTTGCCTTACTGTGGGATCGAGAAAGCTAAAGCAAGCAGGCGTATGGCTTCACGACACTGTCTGACCCTCGGATTATCGCCTTATAACCAAGTACGGCCAGTTGGGTTATTTCAACTCCCTCTCTCTCTTTCACTCTTTCCGATGCCATACCATGTAAGTGACCCACCCTAGCCACGTCGTCGGATGAACCCCGAGAAAAGCGTATAAAACCGATCTCCTAGTGGGGAATGAAAGGAAATGATGGAATACGAGCTACAAATATATACAATAAACTAGGAAGAGAACGCACCAGTAATCAGAGCAATCCACTTTTATTCAGAAACGAGTAAAAACCCGCTCACAAGAATCAGAGAATAGCAGAAATTGGAAATAGGAGGATAAAATACCCTGTACGTATGAAAATCAAAGGAAACCCTCTATATGCATAGGAATCAATAGAGTTCACAGTTTGCGATGTGTGGCCATGCCTGATACCTTTTAAAACCTCATGCAAATTCTTAAAATCGACCTGTGTGTTTTCCTCCAATATAAATCAAATTTTTCGAGTTCTTATGTACATAAATACGTACGATCCCAAAGGGCAGCGAGCAATTTTTTTTCAGATACTGTTTCGAGCGTTAGATTTTAAACGATTCATTGATGTCCTTGGTGTATAATAAAAGAAACGTTCCTCTTTCATCTACCATCCATTCCTCCATTTAATTCCCCGGTTCACTAGATGATCAAGTGGTCTGATGTTATTAGCTGGTCGAATCTATCGATCGTCAAATTTACAGCATTATAAGATGAGAGGTTGAAAAATATCGAGAGCGAAAAAAGGACAAAATACATCGAATGGCGGACTTGTACAGAAGCGAGCACGGCAGTATGTGTTCTTGTACTCTGCGTCGTGGTTGTCGTTGCTGTCGCACCACCCTTCGCTACTCATAATCCAGCGGAAGCTAAACCCAGGGGAAATTTAGCGTAGCAGGGTAAAACCCTTGTTTCATACATATACTCTCGAGATCGTGACGTACACGCGAGATCCTGGACAAGGATCGCATATACAGACTGGAGGTGTGTACAGAGGCGAACTAAAAAACAGGTAAAAGGTATAGGCATCTCGAACTACCCCTCGTACAAAATGTGACCCGTTATGCTGCTTTCTTAGCGAGGGTGTATCGAAAAGATTGTTTCTCTTATTCTTTTTATTCCATCGTGACTGTATGCAAATTGTCTAAAAGTAACGACATTTTTATGTGCAATATACATGACTCAATAGATTTCCATTAGTCGATTGCCTTTAAGAATGATTCAAGCGTAACATGATGTTAGTGTTGAAAGCTTGAATCGTGCAGTTCGCAGCAGTTTCGCCAGCTCGCGACGAGCACGATATCCAAATAGCGATATGAAAAGCATTTCGATATCCAATTCCCCCTAAATCGAGACTTTAGTCCAAAAACTTTAACGTAACTGTAAATGGCATTACTAGAAAAGTATCAGAATAAACATGAATAAAAACCGCGAGAATACCCCAGAATTTTTGCCTCTCTGTGATAACCCTCGTTCAACGTAGCATGAATAGAACATGGTTGTGGTCTACAATGGGAGCAAATGCATATATTTGTTTTTTACCGACCTTGAACCAAGCACGCACCAGCGATGTGAAAACTGAAGCTGGAAACTCCCCTAGAGACAATTTCACGATGCTATCCTCGCGAACAGGAGCAATGAGTAAGCGATCGGAGAGAAAATACCGTGAGAAACGGTAAAGGTGCACGAACCCATAACGTGCTGGAAAAGCGGGCGGGCTCGTTGGCTGCTCCAAGAGACGAATCTCTATTGTACATAGATATGTAAACTTTGATATACAAGCGACAAAATGGGAAAAGCGGAAGCATGAAAAGGCGAGATAGAACAAACATAAGGTTATTTTAGCGTATGCCGATCGGCACGTACGGAAGCTTCGCGGTTTTGGCCCTCAAATCTACGGTTTCTCCACGAACGTGGATCCAGTTACACGTCTTAGTTTTCCAACGAGAGCTTCAATCCATCTGTTTCCTTTCTCACGATATCATCCCTTTACTTTGTACACACTGACGATGAGTCGCGAAATGAAAAGATATCCCCCGTTGTTCTCTTCTACGTTTTATCCGCAATTCCATCTCTCGCTGGTCCATCCTCTCCCCGAGAACAATCTCACACCGTTGCATTGGTGCTCCAGAATTCCAGCGGTATCAATCAATTTTCTTCGTGGTTTACATTTTTAAATGTAAGCCATGAAGAATATGTGGCAGTTAGGATTGAAAGACGAGAAAGTCACAAGGATATTGATATGCGGAAAAAAACAACTACGGATGGTATCATTTTCGATCTTTATATTTTAAAACAAGCATTCAAGCTACAGAGGATTATATTTCTTTTCCTCGTGAAATAGGGGAGGATGGAGTGCATACGCTGCGGGCTCGTACCACTTTGCCTCGATAGCTTCAATAACTGGAATCATCTCGGATATACTTTGAACACCCTTCAGATTATTCACGATAGATATACGATTATTCCTAAATGGCACTGCAAATTACGTCACTTTTTAAATTTCAATACATCTTGTGTTGATATCGCTATTAAAATTACCTGTGAGGGCAAATGTCTGCTTCCGATCTTCTTTTTGAAAAATAATCTTCGTAATACGATTGATAATAAGCATGTTTCTTGTATGTTGATGCAATGCAATAAAAAGTGCGTGCAAGTGATTAGTAGTACGGTAGCGCGAATTATACTCAGATGGGTATCAGATGCGATACAGGTGGCGACTATCCGATCAGTTTTTCGTGTTTCAGGACCGCCTGCCCAAGTGAGAGCCGTGCTCGGTGGGAAAGCTGAGTTACCTTGCGACATCCATCCACCAAACGGCAACAACGACACAGCCATTCTAGTCGTCTGGTACAAGAATGACATTTTTCCCGTATACAGGTAAGAAAATTTGATTGTTAGACTGACGTCGAAACCGAGTATGGGATTTTTCGATCGAAAACGCCGGAAATCATGAAATAATGAGTCAAACAACGACAAAAGTCGTGGTAGCATTGAAGAATGAAGCACACTGCAGGTTTATTCCACTCTGGTAAAATAATAAAATTGTTCATAATCGTGAAGATTTTGAAAACGTCGTAGCTTGAAAAGTTCCACGATTTACAAAGACGAAAAACAATAAAGTAAGGCGTTATCATTTTTTTTTTATTCCGCGATAAAAGCGACGAGGAAAAGCCCTCAATCCATGAATTAAAGGACCACCTTTAATTTCCAACGGCTGACTTTCATTAGAATAAGTGCATGGTTTTAATCAAATAAATCAGCACTTAGTACCCAGCTTGGCGTACAGTAATGTTTCGATGCTTGAGAAGATATGGTTGGAAAGATTCGAAAAAAGGTGGAAGCGAATAAAAAAGAACAAATTGTCACGACCTTGGCCATTTTTTTCTTCCTTTTCTCATTTGAGCCATTCTCTTAATACAAAATTCGCGTGTGTAATACGATTTTTCTGTGCTCTCGCGGTCTATATACATTTGCGCGCCAAAAACAATAAGAGATAAGCTTGATTATATACATAACAATATAAGTGGGGGCTATTATCGAGTGACGTGTGTATGCGAATGAAATCAACCAATGAGTAACGGGCTTATCTTCAATGATTATATCCGCGACGTTATTCGAAGCGAATATTTTTTCACTGATCACTGAGTATTACAACAAACACGATGTATACATACATACAAAATGGATATAAGCAGAAATTCTTGAGGTTTCCGATGAATGTCGACACGGAGGAGATTTTCCGTGATAACAAGGGAAAAGCAAAGACATTTGCGCCCCAAAAGGTGGGGGTGGACATTTACATTAACTTGTGTATACAAACACAAAGTATATAAATGGTAGCTTTATGTATACCAAAGTATAGATAGAATGTCGAGGGGAACGACGGACAAAACGTAGTCGCAGCAGCCCTGCAGACCGCCTCCGTATGAGGCGTCGTAATAAGAGACCACGTGTCAACAGGTAACAGACGCCGACTGGGGCTTCGCGACAAACCTGTCCTGCCAATCGCTGTAGGAGGATTGATTTTCGCAAGCTTCCTTGCGGCCCTTATTTTCACCCTCTTATTGTTAGGGTGTTTCGGCGGTTTTGCGCAGATGAATATACTCGGCAACCAAAACGTATGCGGATCGTAACATGTAACGCGACACCCTCATGCATATTCCAACAGAACAGGTGTACTGACTGCAGCGATCGATTTTAAACCTTCACGGTAGTTCGGAAAAAGGCATAAAATACAATTATGAATAAATAGAAATAATATTCATGAAACTTACTCAAGTGGAGTTGTATCGCGAGGAGGCGCTGCACAGCCTCTTCCGGAAGATCAGTCGCTCGAAAAAAAGTCTATTATCGATAACACAACTTCAGAGTTTTCAACGAGACTTTTAAACTGTGATTACATCTGCGTGGTACGAGGGTTCTGAACATGATCTGAGAAAGAAGAGCGAAATAAAATTAAAATAAAATTAAAATTAACACACGTTCCACTTTTTCGTTATAGGAAAACAACTATCTTAGGGTATTTTGAATTTTATCATGCAGTAACGACGAGTTTCGGAACAAAACGCATAACATATTTTTGTAGAAAGTGCATCGTTCGATCAGATATAAATAAAATTAGAAGAAATTAAATTTCAAAATGCCGACTGAATTTTGAAAAACTTTGAGAAAAATTTTTGAAACATATTAACCACGAATACATTTGTCGAACCTTTCCGTTTCCAAAGTATACACTTCCGTCGACTCGATCGTGCAGTAATGAGGAGCAAATAACTAAAAGTAAAAATGCCAACGTGGGTTATTCCAAGCTCCCAGAAGTAAAGTTATACTCATCGTTTTACGTATTCAACTTTGTTCAACTTTTTAAAGCAGTATGACCGTGCACGTTTCGCACTACTGAAAAAATTCTTTCGACTCGCCCTCGTCTACTTGGCATTCAATGACCTCGAGTAGAGTGCGACTGTAGGTAAGAAGACCTTGTCCAAACGGCTCTAGTAGTAAAATACCGCGAGGGTCAGACGTCGGCTGAGCTCTGAACATTCAACCAGCGTGTACTCTCATACAGTTATCGGGTATAAGGCGACTGGAACATTACGTGTAAGCCTCTACAAAGTACTTTAGAGCTCCGTCAAAATGTCTTCGAACTCAGGGGATGGTCTTGCAAACATCTGGTCTATATACGTAAGGATAATGTCTAAGCATAAGGGAAGAGCTCAACAGCTCGGTAATTTCACAACCTACACACACGCATAGCATGGAGAGTATGCAATTCCGCACAGACGACGTGGTATAGCGGCGTATGTCTACATTGCACGTGTGTTTGAACTGAAAAATTAACAGATGTTTGCTGATATCAAATAGATTTGGATATGTGGTAATTAAATAATTTTTAACACTGTGTTAACGGTATTAACAATCCACTTGAATCGTCGGTGCCCAATATCCAGGCTGTGTTTGATGTTGTAGGAAAAAAAAATGCACGATATTTCGTCTTCTCATGACTGCATTTTCGAAGCATAACCACACGGTTTTCCTCGTGGTTACGCAATTATGCACCGCCGTTTTATTTTTTCTTCTCACGACGAATAATTTTTTTTCTTTCATATTCCATTATGTGCAAGTGCTCCCGCCGTTCCGGCACAAATATTTCTATTAAAGAAATGGAAGCGAGACTATCACTCTAAAATATTGGGATCGTAATAATTTCGTTAAGTGCTTGTTTGCAATTACATTTCCATGTCGTTCATGAGTATGCAATGTACATTATCGATACGGGTTATATTGAATATAGTTTATTATGAATCCGCTGGAAATTAACATGATTTCTTTTTTTCGTGCGTAAAAATACATCAAGCATTTTGCACGAGTGTAGCTGTAAAATGGATTTAAAAAAATCATTGTCAACTGTTGAACATTCTTTGAATTAAAGTTTGCCGTTGAACAATTTCAATTATTGACAAATTTTCGTGCAATGAGAAAACACTTTTCATTTACTGACAATTTCATAAATTGCACATAGAGTTGCATCATCGATTCATTAACAAGCCACTACAAGCCACGGAAGCAATCGGGGAATTGAACCGTAAAGTATAAGAGTCAAGGGAATTCCAGTGCTCACGATGAAAAAGAAAGAAAAACCTACCAACGCGGAAATCGATGATTCAGCACATTTCTATTTGGAAAATCCCATGTATTCTTTATTTACGGGTAAACGCGGAAGATTTTGATTGAAAATTCTAATGCGGCATAATTGCAATTACTTTTTTTTCTCTCCGACACCTGTATGACTTTAAGTAAAAATAAAATTGAAAAATAGCATGTACGACAGCCCGAGTCGTTACATGCTTCTTTGAAATAATCCAGATAGAAGAGAAACAAACGTTTCCGATACCTGATCTCACAGTTATCCCAATAGTAGTGCGATAGAGAATATCATTTTTGATAATATACGATAAAGTAGTGTGCGTATATACCGACTGTGAGAATAACCCTTCCACCGATTCGCTCGAGTACGTCGCGTACTTGCGTTTTACTGCTCTTGCAGTTGGTATGCTCTCACGAGCGATCTGGTTTGGTGAACACTTCCGGCTAGAGTTGTACACGCATACGGCAACCCTGCACGAAGCACCATCCCTCGCATTACATAGGAAAGTTTCATGAATATTCAAAAGTCGTGCCGGCAGGAAATCGGCCCAGTAAAACAATAAAAACCCATGGAGCTATGTCGGTCACAGGTTCTTGTATGCACTCGGATCACAGACCTGTGTGTTTCACTTGTACTCACCCTTATGTTGCATCGCTTGCCTTCACGTCACTATACACTCGTTTACCGCTGTGCCCTCCCATACACTACGTACGTAAGTACCATAAAAATATGTGTATAAGAACAAAAACGCCAGTTTTGGTGTGAAAAAATCGGAGACAACTTTATCCTACGGGTTATCACAGAATGAGAATGAGTTGCGAATCCCAAGTACGTGATCCCTCGAATTACGTCATTGGATGTACATGATGGACCAGTAAATTACTCGTTTTTTATTCTGAATAAAAATTTAACGCGCACACGTACTTTTCCGGTCCTTTACATTATTTTAAGGGACGTATTCGTTCCAGTGTGAAATATGAACAGAGTGTCATCTTCATTCAATTTGAAACTCGGCACGGAATAAGTTTCGAGTTGAATTGGATACAACTCGGACGTAATAATGATCAAAAGTTTTAGATATGCCGCGAACATTTGTTTCTGACTGCGAAGCGGAAGTTGCCCCTTTTATCACGGATTTTCAAGAGCTTCTTCTGACCAGAAGAAGTAGATACTCGAGCACCATTTTCCAAGGCTGCTCGAGCACCAGTAAAATCACCCAAGACTCGTATGAATTCATCGATTACAACCCGAGTTACGGCCATTTAAAATTCAAGCTCGTCCGCGAAATTAGGAAATGTGCGAAAAATCGTGCGCGATGGCGATCATTTCATGGTCTTTCTAGCAAGGGGAAAAAAAATATTCGACTATACCTCAAGCTTCCAAAATTGATAGTTTATTCGATAATCCAGTTTGGAGTTCTCAAAACGAGAGAAAAACAGAGTCTTTGCAAGCCACAAGAGCGTCGGTAGCTCGAGGTGCTTCACTCAAGTCGCGACTGTTAATAAACATATAAAACATCGCCACATGTTTATATTCATGTGTACGATTTATGCTTGAGCAGAGCACTCCAATGGACTATGAAGTATTCCGCAGCTTTTGATCTCGTTTTCGCATATTTTCGTGAATATACTCCGTGAACACATGTGAATGGAGTTATATAATACCGTGCGGACGAATGAGGACGAAATCTGTCGTAAAAACGCAGTATGTACAACGCCCTGGTTAAAATGTCCCTCTCATGCCACGTTCGAGTTTTAATGTACGTATAATACGTTCGCTCGTCAAATTTGCAGTCTCACTCTCTCTCTCTCCACCTTTCCACCTCTGGTACGTATAAGTAACAAAAGACCAGAAATATGAACATTCGCGTCTCTTCTCATTAGCAAGTCTGCATTTACCGTGTCACGGTTTCTCACTCTTCATCGTCACGTCGTCACACCAGCTGTGCAGATGATGTAATATACATGGAGGATAGTGGAAAAAAAGATGAGAAATATGCTGTACATAGTTGCAAAATAAATTGAAGTGAAAAATATTTTTTTTTAATCCAGCGAAAGGGTTTTTTTCCCACGGAGGATCATCCACTCACTTGGAATTGGATTCAGAAACGAATTCACGAGAAATACATTCAGGTCAATTTACAAAACGCGATTTGTTCCGGTTCGTTGGGAGACGCGTGTGCAACGTATGAAAAGGTGAATAAACATGAATGTTCACGCAACATTTAAATTCCACGTACCTCGTTGTTAACACGATCCCAGCTACAGAGAGGATTTCGTTCTTGTTTCTTTTTTTTCGGTGCATACATTTTTTCCGAGGATGAGCGAGCTGTGATATCCGTGTATTCGTTATATTTCGCTCGATTCTGACGAAAAAAAACATCTTATTTTTCGCATGTTTATGCACAAATGCGTTAGCTCATTTTATCAATTACACTACGAGTAGAAACAAAGTGTTTTTTTTATGGTATCCAAACTTTAGTTGCGTAACTAATTGGTGACGACTCCAAATTTTCTCATATCTTTCATATCGTACAACTATCAGACTTTCAAAAGACGTCATTACGATAAATCACACGCAAATCCAACATGAGGTTTTGTTTAATATTGAGCAGAGTGACGTTCGAAAGTACTCTAGATATTCCTACAGATTTTTGCATAACAAAAACACAGCTGATGGAATGGCATACATGTCTCGAGGCGCGAAATAAACAAATGCAATTCTGACAGAGATGAAATGAAATCTGGCATAGGGCGAATAACTTCGCATTGGTTTAAAATCGGCTCCTTTCGACTGGCTCGAGAGAAATTGAAATTTAAAACTTTTCTGTCCATAGGAAAAAATTTCATCAGAATTCCTCATATGATTTCTTGTAATTCTTCACAACGTAGTAAATTATTTCATACTTTTTTCGTAACTTTTGTTATTAACAACTCACTACATTTATAGCATTGCGTTGACTCGTTTATTCAAAAGCAAACCTGTTTCTTACCCGTGCAAATACAGTAAAAATGTAGAAAGTTGACATTTTTTCCACGTCATAAATTTCATTGTACGCTTGTAGGGTCGCATTTTTCTCATTCACGTTTATAGGATGACGACTCTCCTGCCCCCGGAACCCTTATTTTTCTCTTCTTTAGCAAAATTCCAACACGTTGGAGTAATACTATATTCAAGGAAGCACTGTGCACATTGTTTAATAAATTATCCGGCTTCTAATTGAACGAAAAAGTTTAGATTCAGAGTACCACCGAAGCAAAAACACATTTGTATAATGTGTAAAAGACATTTCAAGTCAAATAAACCGGACCACATTTTTCCAAGATACAAATCGTTAAAAATTCCTTATTTTCCTTGGCGCACGGTTCGCAAATCATCTCACATAGCTGCACTTCCACCACAATCTTTTTCATGCGTGTAATTTAATACAAAATCAATAAAACGGTATAATTCGTGAAACAAATTCGATCATCAAATTTCGAAACACTTTCAAACGATTTCGACCAGAGAAATCACTTTGCCCACCGAACTTTATGCGAAGCCAACTGTCAACATGAGTAAGTACGAGCCTGTCTCCGTTGATCGCAGTGTACAATGTACGATCTTCGACCGCGTCGAAGAATGGCTGAATCAAAGAAAATTTGCTTCATAAATTTTGTATGCGATCGCTAACGCTGTCGTCGTATGTGAAAAAGCTTTCCCTTGGCTTATTCCAGTAAAGGTGCTCTATACTTTCATTGTATAAGCGCGACTCATAATGAAAGCACTGTGTCTTCATTTAGTCACTTGTTTCGTGGTAACGCCCGGTTGCGGTGTCTGCCATCTAACTTGAAAATTCTATACATATATAGAAGTATATAATATACCTATAGGGCTGATTCTATCTGGTTGCTTACTTGTGCAAGTGCGCAGCTGAGCTTTTCTGTCCGTAGTCCATGCCGTAGGACGAGCAGCAAAGCTATAATGGAAGGTAACGCGCATCCAGTATAGCCGAGGCACCGGCAGTAGTTACAGCCACTACCCTCCGCCAGTCCATGGAGTATATTATACGCGTTGGTGGTCGGTCTGTGCTCTCACTCACCCTGTGCACAGGGAACAATGCCGGTGGTGTCTCCGCGACACTCCTCGTTTGTAACAACCAACAGCCATCCTTTTCTTCTATCCTCCTGTTTCCCACGCGTTTATACCCCATTCCAATCCTTCTCGAAACTAGTTTCTCGCTATTATTGCACAAACAGCATTACGCAAGGACCATAACACCACCTACGTGATCTGACTTTGACTCTCTCCCTTTCTGCCGTTCTCTCTCAACATTTCGTACCTTTCTCACTGGATGCTAGGGCTTGAAACACCGCAAACCTCTAATATCTCATTAAATGCAACAATTATTTATGGATGACACGTGTACGCTACACCCATCCTGATGAATCCTCATTTATTTCTTCTCGCTTCTGTATCCTTTTTATTTCCAGCTTGATCATTAAAATTGCGGTATTGCATGATCCTAATCCGAGGCAAGATTTAACATCGAGGTATCATGCGACAAAGAAAACGTAAGGGTATATTCATTGTGAACATTATGTACATGTGATGATGATAATGAAGTATACTCAAACGGTCTCGTCAAATGCGGTCCAGAAACAGAAACATACTTCACTTTTTGATGTTTTCAACACAATGCCATTGCAATTGGTGGCTCTTCCGCTTTATAGTTCAAAATTGTTTGACAGCTCACTATGCAATTCTACAGTGTCATTTGAGTTCTATACGTGTTTTCATCGTTCGCTTTAATGTTTCACACACGCACGTGCAAAAAACAGGTGAAAACGTTGGAAAAATACACCCAATTATAAGGAAAAATGGTAAACACTCAGCATCACGTATATTAGTGACACTTTTTTACTCGAGTATCAGTCAAGAGCTAGTTCAGATATATCAGAATATACGTGTAAAACACAAAAAAGATGAAGCAAAATTCGCGTGTGAGGCGGAGTATTAAGAGTCTTCCCACTCTCTGGCACGTAATAAAAAAACATGCACTTAATATTTTATCTCACCCTTGCAAACTCGTTATGTGTACGAGCAGCATATATGTTTTCACCCTCGAGTGCATACACGTCTGTGTGTAATGTGCATACATGCAGGTGTCATATTTTTACCCATACGCTTCGTTCGCTTGCACTTTACACTGGGGAAAACGTTCTACATTAATATAACGACATTTTGTCATTTTCTCTATTCGACTCTCGGGCGTGTAATAAAAATTATCATTTGAATATGGCAGTGTGCTATAACATGGGCCAACTTTACAAATAAATCCCGGCGTTGGCACATTGCTGAACGTGTATACGATCATGGAAACGATTAATTCCTGGGACCATGCGTAAAAACGGCTTCGATGAAGCGAAGCACAATTTCAATCGACTCGATGGTAAATACCTTGGAAAATTCATCAAAACCACATGTAATACACATTTTCCCGAAACCTGACACCACCTGCGTTCATCAATTATTCCCAATTCGTTTGAATCCTTTCATATCTGCATCACACATGTGTTATTTTTTTATTTCGCCATACTTGAAATGTGTGACGGCATATTCCAATTTTACCTCGCACGGATTCTCAAAATAGCGCGCTTCTTCGTGTGACTACCACTTTTCCGTTATTTTTAACATCTAAAGTACATGGAATTATTTTACATACACATAATCGTTCTTATACAAAAGCCTAGACTGGTATTTACGAATAAATTTTTGCGCAGCCGAAAATGCAAAGTTTTTTACCAATTGGTTCGTGCAATTATTCCGCGATATTATTCTGCTTTAACTTTCCACGTACCATTGAACCGGAAGTAACAGTTCCGTTTCGAGAATAAAATTGAAATACATCATTCGTTAGGTTATCTCGATACGAAAGGTTTATTGATCGTCCAAGAGGATGACTGTGTTATTTCGACGATTTGTTAATATCCGAATATACACACATAATATGCCTATGCATGGAAGATATTTGCTCGAGTGCGATTCGTAGTGAATTAAACGAGAGAGGAAAAAGGTAGGGAAGAAATCGGTAGAGTATCGTTTCGCTGCTCCGATTAACGTCCTGAATCGTTCGACTGAAACCTCAGTCGCAAGTCATTTGCATTGATTCAAGCGGAACAAGATATAGACGCAAAGGCAGAGTTCCGACTGCCAAGCATGGAAAGAGAGCGAACAGAACTTTATCGTTCGACCTACTTTGCTGTCAATCGGACCACATTTCCAAGCGGCAAACTTACTCATTCGTCTGTATGCCTCTTTTTTTTGTATTCGTGCTTCACAGACTTCGTATTGCGGTTTTGGTTCTTGAAGTGCACGAGCATTGAAATGTATAAATAGACATTCACTTGTTTTCGCGTTAATCTTAAAATGTACCCATATCTGCTTTCGTTGCATATAAACGACCAATTTTAACGTTTATATATGCTAGATACGTGCGCGCATGCTGGAGCCATCATTCGGTATAGATATATACCTGGAATAGGCGAAATGTATATGTAGGTAATACGCAGTTTACCCGATTTTACTTCCCAAGATACCGCAGATACGAGAAGGCCAAAGCGAAATAGGAGTTGATTGCCCGAGGGAGATGCTCCGGGTTCGCTTTCACCCTTCGTCGAGTACCACTCTGCCAACACTCTACACGCATACTCCTCGCCAGACCTAGGCTTTATCACCTGTTTTTACATACATACATACAAATTCGCAGACACTAGCAAGCTCATACAAAATGTATCCTACTATGCATGACAGGAGAGTTATTATATGTGTATATACTTGGATACGATTGACGTTTACGTAACACTCGTTTCCTTGCACATCAACGAGATCGATATTCCTTCGGTCTCTGGCTTAATACAATCGTGAATTGAAGCCACTATTGTCGACAGTCTCAATTATCAATGCAATCAAGCTGTCAGACAACGCATTATAGGACTGGCGTAGGTGATTAATTCAATTACGAGACGTACAAATTTACTTCGTCAGAATATTCGATTCTGCAAGACATCGGAAGGAATTTTGGTGAGATATTTCTATATTCGCGCTTTGGAATTACTAAAATGGACGTTAATATGCTACGTGACGTGACCAAAAAGAAAAATTGCATGAGTCCCAACCAGAGGTCGAAATCTTGTTTCATTCCATTCTTAGCGACGATCAAAATAGATAACTAAAATTACCGCGAGTACCATCATTTCAGTCACCGAGCTAGATTCACGCTTCTTCCGTTTACGTTTCTGTCTACATTGCTACATTTCTGTCATTTCTATAGAACTTGTCTGAAGAAGAAACGAGTTACTCACTGATCGAAATCCATTAAAGGTGATCCTAAAATATATGAACGTTATAACCCAATATCTGTTGACCAGACGATGAGAGAGCTCTGGTCTCGCACGGTACTCCATTTTCGACAACCCTCAGTCTACCTCGCTTTGATATATTTCTCGCTTTTGCTCCATCTCTACATTTTACCTCACTTCATTGATCCACTATTCTGTGGGAAGCCATGAAAGTTTTCTTCCCCAGTCCCGGCCAGAGCCAGACCAGTCCTCGTGTATCGATGGATAATTCCTCCTACAGAGAGTCTATGACTTATCCAGCTTGGTGATCGTAATTAGGCGCCATAAAAATGTCAAGATCCACCTACAATACGAGCTGACAACAGCGGTCGTTCATTCCCAGTCCTCGTGATAATTGGGGTGAAATGATACTTGTATTTATATGTGCGAGCATATTAACATTTATAAGGGAAGAGAAAGAGAGGGCGAGATAAATGACCAGGAATTCGAGCATCAATTCCTGGTCAAACGCTAGTACGGCTGCCTGAGCGTGTTCAGTCATCGAGATTAGAGGATGAATGCCGAATGCCATCCTTGAGTGGGTAAACTGTGCGAGCCATAATCTATAACAACGATCACAAGCTATATACATACCATTGGATATTAAACCATCTTCTTTGTGATATACCATCAGCAACCCTCAAGCGGTACGTACTAACTTTCGGCATTCAGCATACTAAACCTAGAGTAGTAATGCGGTGTGGGGTGGTGATTGGTTAAATCCACTCGGTAGCTTTCGACCAGGACTTCCAGCGATCCCGGCTGCTCTATATCACCCATGGGACAACTTCGAGGCGCGGTGAATTTCCGTCGAACTTAATCACGGCGTCAACACATACCTCTTAGCCACGTGGGAATAGTCGAGAATCGAGAAACAGTTCACACGTACCTGTGTCCATCCGGTCGTATATGTCTATGTACATTATCTCTAGATGGAGGAAGATGGGAAAGTGTAGATCTATTCAGATCCCGTGCACTTTCTCCGAACGCTGTATATCCATAGCTCATTTAGCTGCAAGACTAACTATGCATATCCCAGAGGATATATGATGAAACCAACAGCTACTGTGTGCTGCATAACGCGCTACCCCGATGCGCGAGAAACATCAGCAAAGGAGAACATCGAAACTAATTCTTGCAGCCAGTACAACTCGGTACACTCGGTGGAAATTTACTTCATTCTTGGGCGCATATATAAGGTGTTGATTCAAACGTATAATTTTCAAAAGCACCCTTAAATACCTCCAGTTCAATGACGAGGTATAATTCTCTCCATCGGGTTTTTATAAATTAATTGCAGACAATCTTCCGCGTTCGAATATTCCGCATACAGAGACGGAAACTAATATTCTTTTTATCAATTTTGTCTCATCCTCGTCGATCGTCGTATTTTCATATGAATGCACGCCAATATATACCAATCATAAAACGATTCCGGTTATGACTCTTTCCTTACTGATTTTTTAATAGAGGTCGGATGATTTTTTCAAAACTGTAATATTCTTGAATTTTTCGAAGATGGTAAATGTAAATTTCTCAAGCTTGCTCAATGTGATCGTTGGTAAAAAATAAGAATTGTTGGGATTCAAAGAGACAGAAAAAATGAAGAAAAAAAATGATCATCAAACTATCGCTGGGTTTTACTCATTCGCGTAGAACACGAGATTTGCCATACCGCTCGTGGATTCCGCGTTTGTTGAAAAGCGGAAGCGTTGAGCTCCTGACTCTCCAATTTTCCAAAACAGCCTACTGAATTCGCTGTAATATAATACGTCCCTGTATGTGTACGGATTATCTCACACGTAGACGATATGCATTATATATGAAACTACAGGTAACACGAGTGTAGGTGGAGTACAATAAAGGGAAAAGCGTTAATAGGAGCACGGTACCCAGAGTCGCGAACGATGTTTAATACCCCAAGAAAGTACGAGGTTAACGATTCTTGCTGTACAGTTCCGCGAACGAATACGCGAACGAAAGCTGCAGATACATAGCGAATAATGAGAGCTGCAGACTCGGAGCTCGAATCACACTAGGTCGGGTTAGATTTTCCATGGTTTAAGATGAGTGCATACCGCTGAAAGGAGGACTCACACTAATTAAATCACATATACGTGCGAACACACGGGCGTTTCCCGCAATTCTCGACACACATGAACCCACTTCGTCGTTCTAAATCGATTTTGACGCGGGGCTGTGCACTGATTAATTTTCGTTTCAACCATTTTTGCGTCAGTAATTTTTTCGTACGTCACGCCCTAAATCTGTTATTAATGACATCCCAATTACAGTAGATGCTGAATGTACCGTTGCAGGCTTACCAGAATCAACACATTCATCACTAATTGTCATGTCATTTGCACGTTTTATTGTTTGACTTATTATTATTCTGTACATTTCACGTGAAAGCATACATAAAATACGAAAATCGTATTAATCGAATACGATCAGGGAGCTAGAATAGACTAGAATTTTCGATATTGTCAGTAAAATAAGAGACTATTGTTGGCTAGAGTGATGTTTGAAAGTGATAAAAGATGTGTTTCCTTGAGTAAACAATATATAATGTCATTATTGATATTGGAAATAAATTGAACTATCACAGGTATGTAATGTAAAATGTTTGCTGGGTTTTTGCGAATGATTATCCATGCTGTACATCCTTCAGGACAATTTCAACAAAGCTGGCGGTTTGTCGTTATCCTGAGGGTGATTTGCGTATTTCAACTACTTTTTGCAAAGTGCATATACATATTTTCCTTTCACTAAAGTTCCACATAACGCTCCGTTTCCCTCTTCACCAAGTTACTCAAGTACAGTCAGAAACTCGGGCTTTTGCAGCGGAGGGCTCAGCGGCTTCAAACCTTTCGCAGCACTGCACTTCGTTGGTAATTCGAAAGTTTGTGGCATTTACGATCTGCGAATGGACGCGACATATCCTCTCGTATACTCTCTCTCTTTCGCTCTGTGTCCGTAAATAAGTATATCATATCGTACCGGTCCTCTTTTTGTCACACCGTACGTGTGATCACAGAGAAAAACATCCCTATGGTTTTCATGGTCCACATACACTTTTATCTGTAAGAGTAACGAGTTCAAACTTGGCGTGCATGGACCTTCTTTTTCTTAACCATGCACACCAAGTTTTTAATTTCATTGGAAAATGTTACTTTTACTGCAGATGCCGGCGCTAACCGTAGGTATTTTAATTCTGCCATTCAGCGTCACCTCATTGATGGGCGATGGGCGATGCCTGGGCTGTTTGGGCGATTTTTCATAGGCGCTTTCAATGAGACGACAAAGTATAGACCAAATAATAAAAAGTAATAAAACGTACGTCCGCGTAAGTCAGGCATAAAATTCTTCGCACCCATCGCGGATAAAGGTCATCTCTAGATGGATGTTGGGTCCATCAAGTCTACTCTGCATCCCACGATAATGCACGATGGTCACAGTGCAACACCAGGATGAGTAGACTTGCATAAACTGGAAAATAGAAAATATGCCAAGGTAAAGAATAAAATGAATCGCAAGCGAATAGCGAAGCCAAAAGGAGAGGAATAAAGATGAGAGTGGAATATGGAAAAAGATAGACGATGATTTCACGAGAGCGTTCTTTCTCGTGCTTCGAGAGCGCAACCACCAGAACGATATCGAGCGCGTAATACTCAAGACGACGAGTGGCGATGCAAGAAAGAGGTAAGGTGTATGAATAATGTACAAAGCTAGTAGGGAGAATTGAAGCAGCAGCAGCAGCGGCAAAAGTGGAAGGAGCGGAAAGTGCGCTGAAGATGGTAAAGAAAAGAGAAGCAAGAGGTGGTTCAGTCGCTTGAAGCATGGGGTTGTTGGGTTATTGGCCTAGGTGCTTCTGCCTTTCGTTGACTGAGCGCCGGAAAGTCAAGTGAGAAAGAGGCAAGTGAGACGAAGATGCTGCAAAAAAGGAATTGGGAGTTGGTGAATAGAAACGCGTTACCAAAGTGCTGGGAGGAATAGCAAAAGAGGAAGAGAGAGATGGAGCAGGAACAGGCAGCGGACTGCAGATAGAATATCGTACGTAATACGAAAGAAATAAGAAAATAAATTGCAAATAAGCTGCGGTACTATACGCGTGAGCTTGATGGAAAACAGCTGTCCGTTCTTGCATACCCACCGTTTCATCGTACAAAAATTGAAAGTATATTTTACATTATACAACGCATATATGGAAATAATAAAGGCATGAGAGCCAGTCGGCCAGAATGGATCTGCCGATATGGAACGTACTTGCACACCTGTAACGTTTCAAAAATAAAATCTGTTATTCCTATGCACCCCATCAACCTATCCAATGTGCAACATTCGATGTACTTTGATCGTATCTAGATATTTTTTAACAACAAATCCATAAGTAATTCGATTTGTGAAAAAATCCCGAATTAAAAAAAATTGAGAAAATTCGACAAATGGTTATACGATATTGGGCATTTCGGTTCGTCGTATTTATCAGATTTTCAAGGCCTTGCGAAGCCCAAAATGGAAAGGTCTACACTCTACATGGGAAGGAGTACACACTACCCACTCTGGCAGAAAGTCTATCCATATTCCGCTCAGAATTAGGAACAAAGTTTGCAAATTTTCGGAAGCATCAGAGGCAATACCCACAGGCGTTTTTCCTCGCACTCTTTCGGCAGAAAGAGACGGCAAAAGCGCTCGCGGCTATTTTAAGCGTATGGGTGCCGCGAGTTTATGCCAGACTATTGCTACGGCTGCAACTAGCGAAGAAATAACCAACCGAGCCGGAGAACGAGGAGGAACGTATAGCGTAAGCTAGTTCGAAGCACGAGACCTAGTTTACAAACTATTACACGCCGCATTAATATTCAGTTAGCTCTTATCTGGCGGCGTGACAAGAAAATGCATAATTCGGGGTCTGGCAAAAGCCACGCTGTTACCTGGAGAAGACTCGGTGAAGAGTACCCATGTTGGTAGATAGGACAGGGCAAGAGAAGGATTTTCGAAACGCCCCCAAGTACTCCTCGTATTGGAGATTTGCCTCGCTGAAGCGACTGCCGGATGGTGACAACGATACGCAAGCAAAACCCGAATTAATTACTGAGGAAGGGGGCACACGAGATGAAGAGATGTTGATGCTGTTGTTGTTGTTGCTCGGTACGGGTAGGGCGAGAGACGGGGTTCCTCGGGGCCGTAGAGTTCAAGCGGCGGTAGAACTTGATAGTTATTCCGGTATACGTTATTAAGTAAGTAAGAAGTGGTGAGGGGATTATCTAGGCAGAGGACGGATGACATTACAATGTACAAGGTGTAGCTGCGATATTAATATTTATTAAATAATTGGTATGGAAGAAAACCAGCGCGAAGCGACTACAAACAAATACGCTCAAATGAGGTTAGAGTAGGAGATTGTTCCTGTTTGTAAATTGTGTATAAAATGTAAATTGTATATATAGATCATATAGAAATCATTCGCAAAGGTTCCTCTCGTTTTCTGCACTAGCAACAGGGTATAGGGGATTCAGATGCTGACGTCGCAGCGATCAAATTGGCGGTAGCAAAGATCGCGAATTGCTGCAATAGCATGTAACGAGTATACTTTGCCTGTCTTTTTTTTATTAATAAATGGTTAAAGAACAAATGGTACATGTTTCGTATCATGGGAGAGGTGTGCGACTCCAGCAAGTGTATAATCACCAGCAGAAATTACGTAGGTGTCGAAAATCTTTTGAATCCAGATATTTGCTCTTGTAGGGTCAAACTTCTGAGAAATATGGAGGCCTTCAAATTTGTCACCTTCGGTTCCCAAGCTTGGAATATCCAAAATTCTCCACATCAAAGAAAGGAAAATATTGGAGAAAAAACAATTGTATGCTTAATTGTCTTGGTCAAAAAAATGTTGAAACTGCTCGAATGGGTTATATTCGCGAATTTTAATTAATTTATCAATGTTTTCACCACGAAACCATGGATGCAAGCAGACTCTATTGTCCGCTAGGCCATTACAGAATTTCGCCACCAGATGTCATACCACTATTCGCGAGATCCAAATCGGTCTTTCCTGCAAAAATAAATACCTGCCCCGAAATTCATTCAACCCACCGCAAGCCAGATGTAGTCTATTTTCTAAATTTCTTCTTCCGCAGACCTCCTTCGTCCTTGGTTCAGTCCGCGTATACTAGACGAATTATAATCCTCGTGTCAAGAACACGGCCCCACCAGCTGATAGTTTTAATCACCCTTCAGCACATAGACCTTCGAATCGTCGGCAATTTCTCGAGAGCGAAAGATGCGAGAGTTTCTCGTCTGGCGAAAGTGCTCGAGAGAAAATTGGTCGAAGGAAAAACGGTCAAAATGCAAATTCGTCTTAGATTTTGGTCATTAAAGACAAGCGGAGTGTATGTGAGCAATGCTCTTGTACAGTGCCCTCATCAAGGCACTTTCCTCATTGCCTATAGGTTTTTTCCTTTCCGCTAGCGATGATGAAATTCGTTCTTCATCGTACAGACGAGGGAGACCAAGAGATACGGGTGCCTTTTACTCCTCAACAAAACTCGCTTTCGCTTTCTCTCGGTTACTACGTGTATATTTGTTCGGTACGTAGAGTCGGATTACGACGTGTGTACGTCAGTTCACATGATATACACATTTGCAGAAGCAGAATTTACACATAGTTGGCCCGTCAGCGCGCTATACAGACGCGCCACATCGCGAGCATTTAATGAATATGCAAATCGTTTCCTCGAGTTGCTAGATGCAGTCTCTCGAGGGAAGGAGTTCGGTAAGGGCGGTGGTGAGTCAGAGCGGGAAAGGGGTGAATGCGGTGTGAGGTAAGTGAGGATTAAGAAGAAGTTGGACGCTGGTGGTAGTGACGATGGTGGTGATAGTAGCGCTAGGTGGTGATGTTACTTGCACACCAATAGAAGTAGGATGTTCGGAATAGCGGAAGGTTGAGGAACAGGAAGCGATGCAAGAACTTTCGCCTACTAGTGGAATTTCTAACATGGCAGTGGCTTGCTTTTCCCCCTTTAGGAAATCGACATTCTCTGCGTTTTCCTATGTGTCACCTCTGCGTATTCGTCCATATATAGACTTTGAAGCAGTCTTGAATGCAAACGTCAAAATTCTCGAGGGATTAGGCGCCCGAAAACGCTCGTGACGTGGACACATGGACTTGAACATAAACACGAAAAAAATGTTGGAAAATTTATACATCCAGCATTGTACGATGATATACAATGAAGAATAGCAACTATGCTGTCGCGGCATTTGATTATGGGGGATCAAAGTATGAGCGATGTAACAAAACTCAACATTGTTTAATTTGTAAAATTGATATGGAACTTTATCGATAACCCGGCGCTGCAAGGGTTCCACGTGAGCTATATATATGTGTGGCCCTGTTGAGAAGCAGTCAGCTTTTCAAGTTCTCTCTGGTTATTTTCTGACCCAAGCCTTTCCTCGAACCGAAGAACGAAGGTAGGTTAATTGAAAATCTCGGATACCCTGGGGGATGAAGGAGATGAAAGTTGTAAAAGAGCTACGTGGAAGAGAAGGAGACAATCAAGACGAGAATTGAATGGGAGCGGGATGACGACCGATCGCATGACGAAGACATGAACGAGAAAAGAGGAGACCCATTCAGTGAAGATCTCTCGTTCTTAGGACGTTCGACGTCGATTCCCTCCCATTTTAAAATCCCTCGGGATTAGGAACGTACTATCGTGTAACGGTGCTTGAGACTACAGCTTTTTCCCTACCGTCCGCTACGAAGATATGAAATAAATTAGAAAAAGGCGATGATAGGATTTGTGGGTCTGCGACATCGAAAATTAGTTCACAAGATATACGCCCTGCGCTACTTTATCATTCCGATAAACCGATGAATAGAAGAAAATGAATTGGGCTGGTAATGAAATAAACTCCGCCATCTTGAAATGTTTGTCAAGTTGAGCAATGTTAAATCCACCGACTCCATCGAAAGGTAACCATCCGTCGAGTATTTCTTCATTAAATATGAATCACCACCTGTGTACAGTGGCCGAGATGTATGAACCAAATACAGTCATCTAAGTGAAATCCGCAGGCTTCTTTTATGATGCTGGTCACGAGAAAACGTTCTATACTGCATATACATGTACAGGCATAGAAAAATTACATTGGAAAACGGTTTTTTTACCACACCCTTACACCAGATAGCTATCCTCTAGTTCCCAATGGAGTTACTGCTCTGGTGAACGAGACACGTAGAATATCCAATTTCGAGGCAGATCTGAGACGCGATTAGAAATGGACGCGAATATATCCGGTGTCGATAATTGAAAATCGTAGCGGGTGATCACAGCGGTTGTATTCTCGCGGTGTCCGAGAGCCGGGGTCTTCTTCTATCTTCCATTTCTCTCTCTCTCCCTCTCTGTTTCCCTCCTGGTTTATGGTAGAACTGTGACATGGCAATGGATGACTGAGAGAGTGTGCTGTTCATTCGACACGTTTGGCAGACCGCAGCCAGCGCTACTGTCACTGATGAAGCTATTCTCTATATAACAAGTAGCGTGTACGTATGTATAGCTAGTAGTATAGAGACAGTGCAGGTCAGACAAGCCGGCTCTGCTATTCACCAGCACCGAGCGTACGACATCACGGTTCAACTCAAGATCGGCAAATTTTGATCCACCGATGAGAAGAGCAGAGACATTGCTCTCTGCATCATTCAGATTTTGAAGGAAGTTATAGTTCGCCATTTCCGGTGTAAATCTACCCCCGTTTCTCGGAATTTGATGTACAGCATTTCCAATCGAGAGAAGTTTACATTACGTCGAAGCGGAATATGGTATCTAGTTTATGCAACATAGTGCTCGAGATCCCGGATGTGGAAACGCTACTACCATCAAGAGACTCAATATGTAGGGAGATTGTAATACAGAGGGGAATAAATGGATGGAAAGATAGAGCGAGAAATGATGGCCTCTTCAACCAGGTTTCGGTTAAACTCCGGAACTGACCGAAGGACTTGGACCTCGCGCTGTTAAGTTCCCATACTTCCTGTAGCCTGTATCATCGATAATAACAGTGGATAAAGACGGGAGAGAAGGAGATACCGAATCGTTTCTGACTTCTGCGAGACCAGAATTTTCACTCACTTTGAGGAACTTTGAGCTCGGACTTTCAAAATCCAAAGTCCCTTCTCCACGTTTCACAATTACCGAAATATGCAAACTGGTACAGCAAACTTATGATGAAACATGTCTGTATACTCACATTTAAGGGGGATGCTGTAAATGCTTGGCGGACGAACATTGCTTTCCATCCGCAATAGTCACATCGAGGACTCGTTAACTTTGATTTTATGTCTTTCTTTGTTTCGATGAGATCGAAGTATACATTATCTACCTTCTTCTAGCTCTGGATGATCGAAAATTGTATCAATATTCGTACATCCAACAAGTACAGAATTGAGGCAAATTGTCATTATCGACTGATTAAATCAAAGCGCCAAATTATTTTCCGTTTTCAACGACGTGTGTTGAATCTTGCTAATTATCTCACACTCATGCACACTGAAGAGTACAAAATCCTGCGGGCACATTAATGGTACGATAATGCACGCGTATCTTATCGATGGTATATCCTGTGGTATCGCTGGGTATGCATCGGATGATTTCCTGATGTTCACAAATGCATCACATTCCCTTTCCGTACTTAATCCAATGAAAGCAAATAATTCCATCAGAATTGACGGATATCCACCGCCGCTAATTAATCGATCACATACGTGCGTCTTTGCCGATACGTAATCAGGAATTCCGGCATTCTAAATTGAGCCTCTCTTCGCTTAATTTCTCTGTGTATCCTGTATGAAATGAAATGAGCCGAATCGTTGAAACGATTTGTGGTATTCGCCGCCGGTCCACCGGTAAATACCAGAGAATAATTCCCGTAATCGTAACGTGTTTCTTCGTGCTTCGGTGATGGAGATCGTTGCTAGTTAGTATGGCGTTCGTTCATTACTCCATTAGTGCCTCGTTGCGTGAACTGCCTAGTCCTCGGAAATAAAGCGACACGATCGCCGCTTATGCGATCAGTTTGTGGTGAACCAAATGGTTCGTAACACTGCACCTGACGATGCGCGGTATTAAAGATTCCAGTACAATCATAGCCAAATCAATGTACACACATGCGGGATTCCCGAAAAGGCTTTCGATCAACCGAGCACAAGCTACCTGTACAGAACTCGTTAATCGAGCATGTATCGAACGAATACTCCACTCTCCCATGAGCCTACGAGTCACATATCGCGCGTTGAGCTATTTATAACCCAATGACGCGCAAGTGTCGGAAAAACACTGTGCAGGTCAACTTGTCTTTTCGACGAGACAAAAAATAGCTGCAATTGGAGAAACCGCAAAGTGGTGGCAAATGGTCAGAATCGTTTCCTCCACAGAGGAAACTTTTTCAATAGCCCCCCATCGGGTCGTTAGACGAAGAAAAGCACCAGATATCGATGAGTACCCAAACTCTTGAATCCATCTATATGACGCGTTTTCTTTTCCGCCTGTTACAAAACATACCCAGCCATGCCTCGAGATTGATAAATGGCACTCGAAAAGATGGAATGGCCGCTCGGCATACTCGAGTCGTAAAAAGTTTTTTCAACAAAAAATGTTATACTTCTTTGAGGGAAAAAGTTGTCATCGTTATTAATTTCGGCGTGTCAGTAGCATGATGTATTTCAATCAGTTCGAACGCAAAAGTTTGTTACCTCGTATTACAGAGAATCGTGCAAAAAATGAAGCAGCAACATTACCTAAAAAAATCACCGATGTGTAAAAGTTGGAGTCACGAGAAACGTCACTAGTACCACTCAACTGCAAGAAAAATAACGAGTGAAGTGGGAGTCACAGTGAGAACAAAATAAAAACAGCCGATCGATCCATTCGATCACGCCAACCGTTCACAGTATAGGGTCTCGTTTAATGTTGACGAGTTCTTCGGGTCTTTTACCGTCGATGTCGCTATCGTTCCAATTTACAATTTAATCGAGGGACGATACGCAGGAGGGTATATAGGTGGACGCCCACAATAAAATAAATAGTATTCCGATCAATATTGTGATATATTGCAATCTCGTTAAATGCAATTCTTTTTTTTATATTTTTACGAAATTTTAGATAATAATATAAGCTAATAGAAAAGCACGAGAAAAATAGAATCTATTGGAAAAAACTTGCGAAGCTTCGATTCTTGTGAGGAGTAGACAGCGTCCGTTGGGGTTTCACGATTTCACGAATTTCCTCGATCAAACTGCATCCTAGATTTACGATTTTGTATATGCAAAATACTAGAATAGATACGTACGGCGTAATGCAGTAATGTACCGCGGAATCCTAGGTTTACGATAAACTTTCACATGTCTGTAACAGGGTTAATGTTCTCGAAACGCGGAATCTCCCGAAATCGCGGAGGTTTAGTTGCAAAACTCACGAAACACACCTACTGCGATGAACGTTCACGTGAAATGTTGCCGTGAGATGTACACACGAGTTACATCAAGCAGCTCCCGAAACACCAAGAGGAAAAACCATGCTGAACCTGAGCGTTATTTGCGTGACTTAAAACGAGCTCAAAAATGGGGTAGCAGGTTTGGGACATTGAATCGTGTTTCGCATATCGCGTAATAAAAAAACATACATAATACGTGTAATACAATGAAATAAAGTGAAAAAGGGTGTAACCTGTGATGCTCGTTGAATAAATTCGTTTTCACAACCGTCTTTTGGTTCTCACCCATGACAAACATATAATTTCCATTTCCATTTCCATTATACCCATTATATGTATGGATATATAATACTTTGAGCCCTCTTGGGTGAACTCCTGCACTGCGAGTGGAGCTGACGTGAGCTTTTCTCACATGAGACGTACAGTATTCGTACGTCCTGTGTACAGTTTCTTTCCCGCCTCTGATGTTCGTATACGACGAATAAATACTGTACGTTGTACCTGACAATCAGAAACGAAAGGTCACTGGCCTTGAAGGATTTTTTAGATGGTCTACTACGTACGATATTTCAGACTACTCCCAGAACCTCACACAATTTTCAAAAAAAAAATCCACATCGCACAAACTACTGTTCGGGTGTGTAGTCTGCGCCTTTTCCCAACGCGGGCTGGAATACCTAGCACAGTTGTGTGGTAGCGTAAAATTGCTTTAATTGTAAATACAAAAACCTCGAACTGTATTACGTGCTCAAGCGGTCCTAAATTTTTGTGCTCCCACCCTTTTTAGCCAGAAAACTCGGTGGATTCAAAAATCAGATAGGATGAAGGTTCCTAAGGAAGAAAAGCAGCATTCACTTCAGAAGCATTTTTGGCTCCTGATACAATTTCGATCCTTTATCCCTCGTATTTTTTAATGCCTCGGTTTAAGAAGATCCAATAAATATCAGGTGGAACAACGAGAAATCGCACGAGAGAAAGATGGCGAAGCAGCAAAAATCAGCGAAATTCCATTACTTATTTTGGAACCTGAATAACGCAGCTGATAATCATCGCGGGTTCTCCTGTGACACAGGACCGCTATCCAGCGCTCCGAAAGTGAACTTTCGTACCACGGATCGCATAAGAGAAATTATTTTCCTCGGAAGCAGGTCCAAAGGAGTCCGTGTTTCATGAAAAATGAAGCCAACTAAAATTTAACCTCAAAATATCAATGCTCAGAGGTTTCCCATCGCTCTTTTGCATTTCCCACAGGAATAGCATAGGAAAAACAATCCAAGTGTGTGTGGAATTAAAATTAATAATAAATTCATAGGACTTGTCATTAATTAATAATAAATTCTCAATTAAATAATAACTTGCAATTATACATGTCATTAATTAATAATAAAATATTAATAATGTTCTTTGTCGTAATGTCCTTTGTCGTAATGTGTTGCAAAGCATCTATGGAATTACAGCTTGGCAAGTTCAAAGTTCAATAGAAATTCAATAAAAATTCAATCGCATAATGTTTGCCAATATTTTCTCATTACGATTTTTGCAGCAGTATACCTTCAAAATGAGTATTCTCTGTGGAAAATAGCTCAAGAATTCTCGAATTTTTTGAAAAATTTTGAAATGTAGCTAAAATTTCTATCGATCTCGATGTTTGCATACCTTAAAAAAAAACAACAAGTTCCCAGTTTATATTTTGTGAAGAAAGAAAAAGTGCGATGCGGAATATTTTGGCACGTGCTAAAACATTAGGAGCTAAAACAACATTTTTTTTTTCTAATCATTCCAATATACATCCTGTATTATAGACGATATTACGTGCATCTATGTAGACAAAAAAAGTTATACGTGCAGCAAAGGCGTTTGTAGAAACGACTCCAACACCTTCCGTCACAATGTGCTCCATGTCCAGCAACTATATTTCGCAAGTGAATTTCTCGCCCTGTCTGTAACGCAATACGTTCGTTAAAGTTGAATGTATAAACGTGAAATAGACGAGTTCTATATGTATGTATTATGGTCCAACTTCTCCCTTTCTGTACTTGTTAAATTTGCGCAGTGAGAGTACCGCTAGCTCTTTTGCTCGCCCCACCGGTCCGAAATAAATTACGAGAGGGTCGACACACGACAACAATCTCCTCTCTCGATCTGTGTATTTTGTCCTGCATATAGCAGTATACACCAAAATGTACTCGACCATGTAATTCCCGGTGCCTGACGTAATTCCCATAGCGCCTCGTGCACTCGATCCTTGTTTCTACCAACTTTCAGTAGCATTCCGTATTGTTGACTCATACACACGCTTTATACATGCACACGTTCACACACACACACACACACACAAACGCGTTTTCCTGACGTGCGTATTTATTCGCGCGAATATTACGTCCAGTATGAGAAACGGAGAAGAACGCGGGGTATACTGGTGATATTCCATTCTCTTGACAAATATAATATGTTATAATTTTCTCACTGGTATGTGGATCGCATATGGATCTTCGCAGTAGCTGGTAATGTTGTACGTGTGAAAACATGCCGGAAGACATGTCGCGTTAGATTCGACACGTTGACACGTGACTGTATAGTTATATAAACAAAGTGTACCGCAGCCGCATTATTGGTGCACACCGCCGGTTGGTCCAGCGTAGAACAGCAGCGTTGCATCTGCCGGTTGGCGGGATTTCTCCGCGTGGATTATCAAATCTCCCTAACACCCTCTATTCTGATTTTTCCTCTGCTACTGCGTATGGAGAGACACGGATGGAGAGGAAGGGCAAAAGGGAGGAAAGGGTGTCTCGATCCGTCACTATTGAGAGCTGACCAGATATACATATGCCACAATCACCGGCGTTACTTGGCGGTGGAGAATTTCCCCAAATTCAATGTAGCGTCTATATACGATGTCGTCCAATGTTCAGGAACGTGTAGAACGAACGTCCCGCGCACGTCGATATAGTCCCCGATGGCACAGGACCACTTGGATTCTCACGAGCGTAGCGCAATGCGTTCACGATCCGGTTGATCGAGGCGTAAGGGTGGTTTTCGCAGAGTGTCGGTCACGCGAGGTGTTCTGTGCTCTGTAGAGCACTACAGATGCGTCTGTTGATGAATATGGCCGAGGAAATATATTCTCGTGCGTGTATATACGCTCGTGGAGAATCACTTCGCATTTTTGTGGCTTTCGCACTATGTGTACCGCGTATGTGTACATGTACAATGGTATCGGGCCGAATGATGCACTGACACCAAACGCCGGATGTTACTGGAGAGAGAGTCCTGAATGCTCGTTCGTAAAACGCCGAATTTCCAGCGTGTAGACACGGCTGGACATTGACGCGACTGTATATAACGTAATCCGAATCCGTCGGAGAGCTCGTCCCCAAAAGCAAATTCGCGTTTACGGCAAGTACATCCTGTACACGATATACGAATTACAGTGTAATGCACCTCGCAGATGTGTATATGTATATTTGGTGTAATATATGAGCAAAAGTACACGCGAAAACGTTCTATATTTCGTCGTCGAAATGGAAAGTACAAAACTGGAGTGGATATAATAGAACATCCTAGTTGCGTTGTACAAAACGGGAATTTCACTACTTTTGACTAACCAAAGACATCTTCACGTGGAAAAATGAATTCGTCGACATATAAAAATACAGGCGAGAATATATTTCGTAAAATACTTAAACGACAAATTGTTCTGCTTGTATTTACGTAATCTACTTGAGCGATAAATTTTAAATATGTTTCGTTAATCATGAAAAATTATATTTTTGCAACGATACTTGAAAACGCGACAGCGTCTCAACCCAAAGTGATTTTGAAATTTTTCTCAAATAATGTGTTTCGTTTTGCAATAATCAATATTGCTGATAAATAAAAAAAATAATATTCCGGAAATATATGAAAATTTTTAACTCTTTATGAGAAGCAGCTTTTTTCACCTCACCCGAACCTCGCCTCCAGGTCGGGCAATCAATGTCACACTCAGCTGAAATTGTCTTGTTTCACCCCTTGCCCCACAAAATGCCATTTATAATGAGTAGGGCACAACAATAAAACTTTAGCCAAATAAAAATGCAAAGTTTCAAAACGGTCTGGTTTCGTTTGAATCAATTATGCAATATTCCGTTAGCACGGGGTGTGATATTCGTTTCATCGCTGCGCACAAGTATTTGTTTATTTATTTCGAGAATCACAATTTCGCAGATTGAACGCTGATCGTGACACCGACGTAGAAAAAACACTTTCCATTATATAACTGGTCCAAACACATTTTCTTCCATGGAAGAAAACTATTATCTTTTTTGTCCGTGCGTGTGTCAGGCTGTATATCCCGGGTACCCGGGATTTAATGCTATCGTAATACTGATGCCGACTGGTACGTTCTAAATGTTCCGTTTGCCCTTATTTTTCAGTTACGATATAAGAAAAAGCAGTCCGGAAAAAGCCTTGCGATGGACAGACACAGAGTACCTGAACAAACGCGCTTACTTCCGGACAGTGGCGGAAACAGCGGCGCTGAACATTGATAACGTCGAAGAAAGAGACAAGGGAGAATACCGTTGTCGAGTCGATTTCACGAAAAATCCGACGAGAAACTCTCGATTGAATCTCACCGTTATTGGTAAGTTGAATTTCCGCATTCCGAACGAAACATCAAACCACATTCCGACATTTCCGAAATATCAAATCGAAATTCCTCTCGTCAGTGACATTTTAGAAAATTTGCATCTACTTTACGAATAATAAAAGTCACTTTCCGAATACTCCCGGTACTCCAAAAATATTCTAAAATTTATCGAGACAATTTTCAAAAAAAAAGAAAACAACGCGGTATTGAGATCACCTTGCATCTGTTATTTCTCCGTTCGGATTTCAATTATTATTAGATTTGAGTTATTAAAAGACTTGTAGACCGTAAAGGTTGGATTTTTTTATGTATGAATGTCCGAGGAGGCAGTGCTGCGAAAAAAACTCAGTCACATGCTGCAAATATGTGGTGTAATACCGAAAATGTAATAGAGAAATAGTGTGGAAGGAATGTTAATGTAGGAAGCGGGAGAGAAATTTCCCTCATTTCTCTGAGAGTTGATAGGAGCTCTACGCAGCCTCCGCGGTTAGACCTCGTACATTCTGCAGAGGTACCGTGATCTGAGGAAATTGTAACTTTTTCATCGGTCGCAAGAGGGCTGGGAATAAGCTATGAATGTGCTCCATTGTTGTAAAATCCACAAATAACACATACAAGGAAACAAATCTTGAAATAACGAGCAGATATGAGGAGAAAAGCAACATCAGTCCCATGCACTCAAGTATGAAGGATAATATACGCATTTTAAAGACGGTATACGTCAAAACGTAATTTTCTGGAAAATGTCCTGTTCCGGAGAGTAAAAATGACAATAGTCACGTCGACTGTCATTGAATGCACATCTTCCGAGAGCATGCAATGAAGGCCTTAAACCTGTCCCGTCTTTTTCTATTCATACAATTCTATACAGTCTCTCTACATATTTGCATTCTTCCAAAGCTTATATTTCTTCTTTTTAAACGTCGATAAACGGTCATTAAAAATTTCTCGTCGCCGACTAATAAAAAGTACCCCAACCACTTTACTTACTTCTGTATTTGTTTTTTTTTTACAATGAGAGCTCCTGTCTTGTCAATTAGCTTTGATACAATTTACAACTTTATCTGCAGCGTCTGGGAATTACAACTGAGATATGGATAATTGGGTGTTTTACTCTCAAGTAGCGGTGTTTTTTGTTTTTTCGCGGCTGAAAGTTGATAATACACATTAAAAAGGGAAATTTTCACGAAAGTGACAAAACTCTGGCTCCCATTTGCGTCTGGAGCACGATTTTACATTCATGATTTTTGACGTCGTCGTACACGAGCATAAAGGGCTTGATCTCATTGCTGTAATACGAACAAAATAATTTGTCATTCGTATCGAGGTTTACTCTACATCACAGCATGTGAGAACCGCAAAAGCGCCCGATGCTCTTCACAATCGCACGTACTGTTGGCGACCTTTTTAAAAGTGGAAGATGCAGAGTTCATTGAGGAGAATAAAATTTCGTAGCAAAAAAGTCGAATGAAAAGAGATATTTTCTCTACTTCCTTCTCTCCGGCATTTTCTCACAACAGCCGCGCTTCTTTGAGTTTTATCGATGCATGCACCGAGCCATAAAAGGAAAGCGATAAGAGTCAAAAGAGACGCAGAAGAGCGCCACGGATAGGAGATTTTTGCAGGCGTACGAAGAAAGTTTTTTCTTCCGTGTGATTCACCGGATATTGAGATACCACAGAGTGAACCATCAGTATACGACAACCTCTCTTCTCTCCAACTTCCTTCAAACTTCATACGCATTCTCGAATATATGACAGAGTATTTCTCCGTCTTCCTCGTGAACGTCATTCCCTCCTTTGATTCAGACATCGAATAATACGACAAATGGAAAACTACTCCCAGAGATTCTTCGCTCCTAACGGCTCGGAAAATCCTTTCCTCGCGCGCAGGATATGAAATGAGAAACGGGCAAATCTTTGCCTTCTCCGCTTCTCGCGCTGATTGCAAAAGTCACACAAGCTTAACTTTGAGTCTCGAGGCTCTTGACATTATCGTTCATTCGCGTTTGTTCGTCTCGAGATCGTTGAAGATTCGAGCAATCGAACTTCCAATGTTTCAGTGAATCCGAGATTGCCGTTTCTTTTTGTCGAAATAAAAACGTTCGATGCGAATAGTGGAGATAAAAGACGAGCTTCGAAATGGCTAGCCAGAGAGAGAGAGAGAGAGAGATAAAGACAGAAATAAAGACAGAAATAAAGACAGGAGACGTATGTAATAGACGTGGAAAAACCGACAAGACGAAGAAGCGGATAAGTGTCCGATACGCACCCCCTATAATGAATTATCGTTTACTCTCTCGCCTCGTTCAAAAGGATAGTAGATTTCATTGTTCATCCGATTCAACACCCTCGATACTTTACACAGACAGGGTTCTTTATTATTATCTAGACTCGTTCCATTATCCACATAGATTTTATCCACAGTTCGATAGTACAATTTCATCGCTTAATTTCGAAATTTATTTCGTTCGGCGTTTTCACAGCTTTCGGATATACACTTTTCACACAAACACACAGTCACACACGCTTCTCATGAAATAAAATTGAAGATGTGTAAAAAAAAAAACACAGACGTGGATTCTGAAACTCCGGAATGATCGTCGTTTATTTTCTTCGTGTACTTTACGTACCTTCAGCAATGAAATGTTAATTATTTTATCCTCTACCGCCGCACTCCCACTGCCGTGTTTTTCATGACCTTCCATATCCCAAATTTATGTCCAGAAACAGGGCGATACTAAAAGTCAAGAAAATAAAAATTTGATTTCTCATTTTAACGATTTGTATTTTACGATAATGAGTCAATATCCTACAATAGGATTATAAAGACGATACACTCTTCAGAACGGATGACAAAGCTTCTTCTTTCATTGAAATTGAAAAAAAGAAACGATTTAAAGTCGCGTTTCGATCGCATTGAGAAAAATCGAAATGCATTACTTTTCGGTCAAAAATCCATGAAAGCGTTCCGATCGCATTGGTAATCCCATTTGATTTCACCGAGGTATAATGTGAGCGTGTCTGTCTCGCTGTGATATACACCACCCGTACAGCCCTGACGGCAAAAAGTAGGTGGTACAGGGTGCAGACATTCACGCTCCATTCCCCGTATAATTTAGCCCAAGTACACCCCAGTATTCCCCCTCGTTTACTCTTTCCTAGTTTCCCACTTGGCGTTTTAATTTTTTTTACGGCAACACGAGAGCTCGATCCCTCTATTTCGGTTTGTCTCGTAGCATCTCGTGTATAGCACAGGCGTCTAACGTGCCAACGGGAGTGAAGCTTCGGTAAAAGCCGTGGTCTTTTATTAAAAAACTTGCTGAGCCCTTTAGAACTCTGCGCGAGCATCAGAAACAACGTATAACCGTGCACACGTACATCTCCGTCGCTTCAGCAATCCCGTTCGTCTGCGAATCGGCCTCAGAAATGGAACAAAAGGTGATTGGGGAAGATATAAATCATAATGTCTCTTGCGATCATGAATAACACGCATATATACTATATGTATATATCGAAGTCGTGTGGTATATACAAATATACGAGAAGCATCGTAGTCCAGCAAGAAATATGTTTTTTTGCACCAACGTCAGTTCACATCATCGCGTTTTCCATGTAGAGGTGTCTACCACCCTTAACTCTCAATCGCACTCTCGTGCCTGGTTGGGTGCACGAGAGTTCAGGAGGAGAATAAACCTTTCGTGTTCTCGTACGAAAAGAAGGATTCCCCAAGCTTTATCCTGTATATATACGCTCCTTCGGTATTCCTCTCATTATTTCGCAGCTTTTGCCGAACCGACGTACAGGTGTTCGTGGTTTAACGTTCGCACCACCGCGAGAGTCTCGACACGTGATTCCATACGTAAAACCATTCTCCCCTTCGCCAACATCAAATCATCTCCAACAAATTACGCGGCGTTATAGACGTCCGACTCGTGTCGAAAATCGTTCTCCTTTCATACATCGCACTGGCGAAACTCTTCGCCCCGACGTGGCACGCTTATCCATGCCGTCGTGTCAGACATTCATGATTCTTGGCTTCCATTCTGTCTCTCTTTCTCTCCCCTTTCATCTCGTACCCTCTCTGTCTTGCTCTCTCTAACATTTTCAATGGAAATATACGAGCCGTCCTTCACTATTTGTGGTATGTTGAACGATTTTGTAGACACACGTACAGGGGTGAAATAATTGATGCCGGCACACGCGGGATGAATATTAAGGTGATGCGAAACATACGTATAGAACGCGACGAGGAAAATGATGAATAACATTTACGGCTCAGAGGGGAAATTTCGTAATAAATATTGGATCGCTGCAAAAAAAATCGAGATTTTTTTTCGGCCGTTGTGAAGAAATGTTCGATACATTGATCAAAGAATCCTGTAGATAAGATTCATGTGCTCTTTGATATTTCCATGTTCAAAGCATGGGACATTTTTCTGATGCTAAACGCTTCGTAATTATTCCTACTGTCGTCATAGAAAAACTTCAGTTTTGTGGGAAATTTTGTGCTTTACATAATTGCTCAGGAAGTCCAACAAAGTGGAGGAACTACCCCTGCCCAGGAGACCGACGATTTATAAATGAGCTTTTGTTTTTGAATTTTTGTTTTATTTCGAAAAAGTTGTCAATCAATATACCTTTTCAAGTTTGATATTTTTTAAGACAATTCTATTCGCAATGAGAGATGAACTAGCGAAATACATTTTTGGATAAACGAATTTATGAACGTTTAAAAATTTCGGCCGCATTGTTACTAAAAAAACATTGGCACTTTTGTGAAATTAATGGCAGTTTGCCGTTGATTCCGTTGCAGCAATTTGTTCAATAAATGCTTGTTTTGAATAACCTTCTTCGTTTATTTTACAGTGCCACCAAACAAGCCAAGCATCATAAACGAGCGAGGTGAGACAATAACGAGTGTCGCAGGACCCTTCGAGGAGAATGGCAGCATGAAACTGACCTGCCTGGTAACTGGAGGTTTGTAAATTCATAAATGAATAATTAGCTAACGTACATGTGTTAACGCGAAAAGAATTCATAAACAGTTCCATCAAAAATCTCTACTCCGAATCAGAAAAACGACATAAATTTCAACACAATCTGTGACCATTAAAAAACGTGCAAAATATAACACAGATGTGCTGCAACTTTCACGGCTAGTGAAAAAAGTTGTTCAACTGTAATGGATGGATAACGAGAGCTTTTTCCTACTTTGATATGCGAAAGGTATATGCCGAACGTAGGATATGATAACTAGTTCGAAACGGACGGCATCGGTGTAGTTAAATTGCAGATGCATTTATGGATCAAACACGAAAGTATGTAGATGTAACCCTCATCATTACAGCACCAGATAGATACATGAAGACATTTTTCAATATTTTTTTTGTCTTATATAATTAGTGGTTTCCTACAAAAAGAAGTGAAATCCACATTTAAAACTTGAAAAAGTAAAAAATGTACACCAAGTAATTGAAATAAAGTTTTAAACGTGAATTTCACTTATTTTTGTAGGAAACCGCTAATCATATAAGACAAAAAAGAAACTAAAAAAACATTTCTTCAAGCGTTAAGACTTTTACTTTGTACGTTGTGTCATACGTGTATTCTATACGTATTTTTGCAGAAATTACTTAACGCCACAAGCATATTATTTGTAAAATAGATTCCAAAAGCTTCACGCCAATTTCTCTTCGCCTCAACCTCTGCACATCCTCGTTCTCTCCAGCCTCATGAATGTTCGCAACATTTTCGTATTATCGTGCGTCTCCCTCACTTTATTAGGGATTAGTTTTCGCCGGTTTTACGTCTTCAAAACAGCCAGTAGTAACGATAATAAATTCATGTCTATTGGCTTCACGTTTATTCCACTATCCGTGGGTGTTGATACGTTCAACACTTCGCGCCTAGCTGTTGGAAGTGCGTACAAAGACGGCGCCGCAGGGGAAAAGCGGTAGCGCGTATATCGCCTTTGCCCGTAAACGCGAGCCATGTATGGTGTAAATTAGCACCTGGATACGAACTAAATATGCAGATGTAAGAGAAATTCAACAAAATTTCGCGAATTTGCCGTGATTTTTCGAGAATTTTGCAAGATCCTGCGGTCAAGTTCACTTATATCAGTAAACCTTGAACTATTTCGAAAATTAGCTTAAAAATACGCACATTCAATTAAAAAAATATCGTGTCCATAAATTTATGAACATTTATCGTTTGCCTTATCCGCGCGCTCTTCCATATTGTATTAAAGACCGTAGAGCGTTGGAGTTAATAATTGAGCAAGGTTGGATTGATTTAAAAAAATTGATATAAAAGTAGAAACGTACAAATGGACTCACTTCGTTTTAATACCGAATTACCCTTAATAATTTATCGATCATGAAAAAGTGATCCACTGTAAAACGTCTATCTTACGTTTTTCACTCTGTCCTTTACGACAAACGTTTTCGTCATCAAGGAATGCCATGAAAATGTGTATGCTAGGAATTTCGACTTTTTTCTCAACTTTTGCAACCTGACAAAACCGTGCTTTTTCGGAGTATTTGTTACTTGTATCAATAATTCAATAACCAAGGGTTAACAGGATGTAATATTAGACATGTTCTGACGCCTGAAGCACTTATTTTTTGACTGACCTACTTTTCCACTGTCGATTGTTTGAAAACGGAGAAGGAAAAAAAAGACAATGGTGACAAAATGCAAAAAATCGCAAATTTCAAATTTTTCGAATTCTAAATTTAAAAAATATCTTTTAACCAAGAAAAACAATAGACTTTAATCGTCATTATGATAAATGTTGACCTTCTCCGTTGGCATATACTCCACACGTGTACGTGTGTGCGCAGCGGCGAAAAGGATTGTCGACGTGACCTCGCCGATGAAAAATAACGAGGTCGATTACTCCGCCACCCATATCAGTTCTATGTAGCTCAATACACACTCTTTCCTGCTCGGCCGACACACGTTCGGCATCCAGTTCCCTCGAGATTACCTGCACGCAAGTACCATTATGAATTATGAATTAACGCGTGCCTGCTGCACAAGATGAGGACTGGAGAAGTAAACTAGAAGCCAGTGGCCTCATGTATTAAGACAAGGCCTTATAGAGTCCATCTACTCGTACATACGTTTTCACACAAACGTACAAATACTCGAGCATATACGTACAAAACGGCAGACGGTCTTGTCTTTTTCCAGGCCACGCATTTTCTAAATTCACGTATAATCCCACTAATCCCGTTCACACTATGAAGATTTTATTCATAAGGTTGTTCGTTGGTATTTGAAGAATATCGCAGCGATGACCGAATACAATTGAAACTATGAACCTTATTTATTTGGTAGCTTGTTGGTATTTGAAGAACATCGCAGCGATGACCGAATAAAATTGAAACTACGAACATTATTTATTAGGTAGCTTGTTGGTATTTGAAGAATATCGCAGCGATGATCGAATAAAATTAAAACTACGAACATTATTTATTAGGTAGCTTGTTGGTATTTGAAGAATATCGCAGCGATGATCGAATAAAATTGAAACTATGAACATTATTTATTAGGTAGTTTGTTGGTATTTGAAGAACATCGTAGCGATGACCGAATAAAATTGAAACTACGAACATTATTTATTAGATTGCTTGTTGGTATTTGAAGAATATCGCAGCGATGATCGAATAAAATTGAAACTACGAACATTATTTATTAGGTAGCTTGTTGGTATTTGAAGAATATCGTAGCGATGATCGAATAAAATTGAAACTACGAACATTATTTATTAGGTAGCTTGTTGGTATTCGAAGAATATCGTAGCGATGACCGAATAAAATTGAAACTACGAACATTATTTATTAGGTAGTTTGTTGGTATTTGAAGAACATCGTAGCGATGACCGAATAAAATTGAAACTACGAACATTATTTATTAGATTGCTTGTTGGTATTTGAAAAATATCGCAGCGATGATCGAATAAAATTGAAACTACGAACATTATTTATTAGGTAGCTTGTTGGTATTTGAAGAATATCGTAGCGATGACCGAATAAAATTGAAACTACGAACATTATTTATTAGGTAGCTTGTTGGTATTTGAAGAATATCGCAGCGATGATCGAATAAAATTGAAACTACGAACATTATTTATTAGGTAGCTTGTTGGTATTTGAAGAATATCGCAGCGATGATCGAATAAAATTGAAACTACGAACATTATTTATTAGGTAGCTTGTTGGTATTCGAAGAATATCGTAGCGATGACCGAATAAAATTGAAACTACGAACATTATTTATTAGGTAGTTTGTTGGTATTTGAAGAACATCGTAGCGATGACCGAATAAAATTGAAACTACGAACATTATTTATTAGATTGCTTGTTGGTATTTGAAAAATATCGCAGCGATGATCGAATAAAATTGAAACTACGAACATTATTTATTAGGTAGCTTGTTGGTATTTGAAGAATATCGTAGCGATGACCGAATAAAATTGAAACTACGAACATTATTTATTAGGTAGCTTGTTGGTATTTGAAGAATATCGCAGCGATGATCGAATAAAATTGAAACTACGAACATTATTTATTAGGTAGCTTGTTGGTATTTGAAGAATATCGCAGCGATGACCGAACAAAATTGAAAATATGAACATTATTTATTAGGTAGCTTGTTGGTATTTGAAGAATGTCGCAGCGATGGCTGAATAAAATTCAAGCTATGAACCTTATTTATTAAGTAGCTTGTTGGTATTTGAAGAATATCGCAGCGATGACCGAATAAGATTGAAACTTTTGTGGAACCCTGGGGGCAATAAGTATTTCCCCCAAAAATGTGAGGATAATATTGAAGGCACTTTTTTTCAATACGAATAACGAAGGAATGTAATCCTGCATACTATTGCAGATCTAGTAGCACCCGAGACGATTTTTATTATAGACTTTTAGACTTTCGTACAGCTGTAGATTTGACGTTGAACATCAACCGTGTACAAAATAGAAAAGGTTGGAGAAGCTGATTTTTCTGATTTCGCTGATTTGATGATAACCTGATACCTGACACCTTAACTTCACCTGTACACCAAGAATTCCAAAAATGTTGCTATTTATTCTGCCAATACGAGCAGACTGTTCATGAAAATTCAGGATATACTCAATTACTTCAACGAGTCCAGTTCGTACCTGAGTGGTGCGCGATATACCCATTTTTTCTGATGGGCACACGAATGCTTCTGCATGCCACGTGGCTGCTAACGTCATCCGAAAACGTGTGATCTCTTCTCGATTAACGTGTTTAATACTGACATAATAAATGATATTATCGCGTGACTGTCTAACAATAAAAGCTTTCGAGCAAATGTTACGCGAGAGTATAACGTGAGGTAAATTTTTGACAAAAAAGCATGATGTTCTGTACACGAAAAATCGTTCTGTATCTGTTCAGGACGTCCTCAGCCTACGGTAAAATGGTGGAGGGGTGAAACCCTGATCGAGTCGAAGGATGGGCCAGGTGAGACTCCGGGATCGAGGAAAAACATTCTGTTTGTGAAAAATCTCAAAAGATCGGATCTACACGCTGTCTACACGTGCCAGGCATCGAATAACAATATTAGCCAACCTGTTTCCGCATCAGTCACCATTGAAATGCATCGTGAGTACAATACCTTATTTTTCTATTCAACTTTAATACCGTATTTGAGATATTCAAGAAGGAATAAACTTGTAAAAAAATAATAAATCCTCTACATAACAGCTCTGATAGAGAGACAGTAGAATAAAATGTACGAGAAAACGTATTTTTCAATGTCGAGGGCACGAAAAAATCTGTATCATTTTATCAGCAAAATCAGTCGTTCGTGTGAGATTAAATATGCACGTTTCCGTCTTTCATCTCATTTTTCAAAGTTTTCCGGTATGTCCCATGTACATAATTCCGCAAAGCAATTTTGCCAAAAACAAAATTTTCGTTTCTTTCCGATTCCACCGCCGTACCTCAAACTCGAATTTATTCTGATATTCCAGTTGGAATTTCATTAAAAATGCCTTGCTATTTTCTTCGTGTAAACACGGACCGAAAAGTCCGCCGTCGAAAGATGAGAGAAACCTTGAGTTTATGCTTTGACTCCGTTGCTTTATCTTTTATGAGTAAGCCACGTACACAAAACGAAATTCACATAGACACACCGTCGCAACCGAAGAAAGTAAGGAGATACAGAAAGAGAGAGGGAGGGAGTATGCGAATTACAGAAAATCTGGCTCGTGACGTACACCGAGATAGGAAAAACTAAAGAGATCTCCAAGTGAAAAGCGAGAGAGATTTCATGGCAAATAAACTGGGAGATAAAAGACGCGCCTTTTCCAAACGTCGGGAAACGAAAATTTGACCAGTCCAGATACAGCTGTTCGTTGAACCTAACGACTGGGCAAAAACGGTCGTAATGGGCAGAGTTTTCGGGTCCCCTCGAGAGCAAAGGAAAATTTTCACTCATAGCCTTGCGACTGCCAAAGCTGTTCCTTTTAATTCGGCGAGCTATCTAATGTACATGTACCTTTATAGTATATTTCGTACATTTACGCTTCCATCACGCTGCAGTAGAATTTTTTCCCTAACCATCGCCTTACGCGTTTCTCATTATCGTTAACGATGACTGTCGACAATAATATGCAGATGCATCTTTGCTGTATGTACTTTGTTTCTTTTCATACTTTCACGAAATTCTCACCATAAAACGGAAATGCCTTCTTTCGATATCCTACCTCTAATTGAGAGAAATATTTTCTCCGCTGTATTTCGAACAATTCCGATGGAATTCGTGACGAAAGAAATATACCTTTCTCATAGAAAGCGAATTCATAAGTATGCAGATTCCAGAATCATGGAAGTCGTAATCAAATTTTAATCACAAAAGAACGAACCAGTGTCAACATTTCTATAAAATTGTGTACAGTAAATTGCATGAAATTGTCTTAGTTGTTAAAGCGTAAAAAATCTACATCACAGAGAAGACATGTCTTGATTTATTTTTCTGGACCACTTTCGTGATCACTTAATTTTCGTAGTCTATCACCATAATAGCTATGTAGATTCTCTTTCTCGCTCATTACGTTCATTAAATTATTGAAAATGAGTGATTCTGCTTCGACTGTGATAGTTTCAAATGGAGACATTTTTATATTAGTGACCAATCGCTTTTCGTAAGCGTTGAGATGGCCAAAATCTATTTTTGTTGTATTTTTCAACGAATTACCCAATGGTTTTCGATTTACTCATTTTCTAATGGTTTTAATGCATATTGCTGTTATTTATAGAAGGTGAAATATAAGATGGAAGTCATAATCGAGTACACAAAAAGCAGTGGAAAATAAGAAAATTCAAAAGTATTAGGAAATATTAGGACGTGAAAAAAATTAACATTAATTTGATAAATTAATATCCGAACTCAACCACCGAAGCTGGACACATCAAAATTGGACGGTAGTTTCATGACGTAGAGAGTCACTAAGGACGAATTTTTCCAAGTTCCCCTTACGCAGGGAGGATAGCGTGATATACTAATAAAGAAAATCACCCGTTGATAATATTTTCTATAGTTTGGACGAGAATGCGATTTTTTATATCGATCTCGTGAGAAAAGCCACGAAAAACAGTGAAAAAAAGCACTTGCTGGAAAGCAACATCAAGGCGCTAAAATTTGCAGAATGTAAGCTAGGAATATCTACTTACTTCAAAATGGCTAATTCGGAGCAAAGAAAACGAAATTACCGAGACACCGCATGCTATTTGCATCGCCACGTGGTATATAAAAATATATTTTTCCCAGTCGTACTTGGTCGTTTATCTGTAATTCCGATATAAGGCGACATAACACCAAAAATAGATGACATGTATCTGTAGAATAAAAGAGTTTCTAACAAATGCGAATTTTGATGAGATTCAACGAAACTGGAGAATGTTAAAAATCTTCTCGTTTCAAGCTACTTACGATTTGAAACCATACAAAATTTAGATTCATACTTTTTTCGACAAAATTACGAGTACCGAGACGAAACAACGATTTTGAATAATATCAGAATTGGGAGATTCAAAAATCTTTTCACCCATGTAACGTTCGGTCATAATAACTTTTTCCATAATATTTTTGCGGTCGGGCGAATATTTATTGGAGCGGAAACGTTTCATGCGCAAAAACGTCGGGAGGTCGCAGATAGGGTTAATATTCTTCAGAATTCGCGACATGAATTATGAAACAGCCTTTCCAGCGGCACTGAAAGTATCATTTGAATGATTAATTGCCACAACAATATTAATTAAATATTCAAATTTTCAATTCAATTACTTCAACTATCGAGAGGGTTTAATTACGTGACACGGTGATGCCGCTCTGTCTCTTGGCGTACGTGCAGTGAGCGCACCTAATGTCGATTACCATTAATTAGGCACCGTTTGTGGAAAATCGAATTACACAAAGACCATCATTGATTCGTCGTCTTCCAGTTGGAAGCCTTAATGAAATGGCATTGAGGTTTCTGAACACATAGACTAGTCAAATACCATTCCAGAGAAAGGAAAAAAGCTGCGAAGTCGTACTAACCATATCAATAGTCAGACTTTGCAGTTTTAAAGCCAGACCAGATTATATACATTATTGGAGAAAAATAAAATAAAATTTTATCGCTACTGATGGTCCAAAAAAAGATATGAAAAAGCCACTACCCTCGTGAACGAAAATATATATCCTACTCTAACATCCGGTTCCCGATCATTACTACTAGTAGTGTCAACTGAGAACGCCCATGTTCAGAACGCTCAGAGTTTCAATTTTGAAATTTCTTCACTGTCCACCATTTTCGCGACCTCTGCGATTTTACCAATGGTTTTCCACTCCAAGTTCAACATATTTTCTTTCACAACGAAATTAGCTATAGCAATAACACTGGGAATTTGTTCGAGAAATAATCTCAAATTCAATTCACCAGGTTTAAGGAGTTAACGCTTGTAAATCAATATCGAAAATAAAAAAAAGGTATGAAAAATGTACTTTTTGGTTTCGAGCCACGAGCTCCGACTTTCCGAAGCTCTGTACGATCTACACGTATATCCCTTGACCGTCTTATGTATCAACGTATTGTTGGCGATAATGGCCAAAGTGTAGGATACTTCGAGTCCGATATCCGGCACCGAGTCTTGCACATCGACTCTTGGACGATCGCGACGAGTGCTTGTTAAAAACGTGAGATGGTCTTTTCAGAAAAGCACAGTTGTTTTCTATAGCGTACATGTATGATACTCGCGACTTTATCTGTGTGCATATGTCCCTGGTGAGTACTACGGCAGCGCACATTGACTTTTAACGTTATCGCGACCCCCCGGTGACGACGAGAAGTTAACCAGAGCAAACTAGCTCTATATTCTCGGTGCATTCGGTAGCTATGTACCTTAGCGCGAAACTGCATTGCTCCAGTGTACTCGCAAACGTGCAGAGACCCAACTCACATTTTATATCCGTTTTACAAAGAACTTGTGTTCCTTCGTGCGAAGTAAAAACGTCGTTTACCCCGAGCGAGCAAACGGTCGATACGCCTTTTCACTTGAATCGATCAAATGTGTGTTACGAGAGCTTTTCTATAGTGGGACATTCTCACTCGGCCACTTTGTCGCCACGTAAATCTGTATCCACCTCCTGTATGGGGGGCTGTATACTGTTGAGTTTACCTTGGCAGGAGCTCGGAACAGAGCTCACAAGGTATTCATAGATACTGCAAGACTCTTAAGCCTCGCGTTTTTACCGTGGTATTAGAAAATCGCCCGTGCACTTGGTATACAAACACTTTGACCCCTTAAGCTTTTATCGTAACACATTAACGTACCATCTGCAGTTGCTCGCTTTTATGTAAAACGTATACGTCTACACTCGCTCCAGTTTTTTACGTCCTCTTGATGGTCATCAAGTCCCATCAACCTCTTGACCCTGCAACGTTCTTTATCTTCGCATTTCACAGAGACATTATCGAATGGTACTTTTATTCATATTTATTGCCAAGCTCCTTTGTTGTAAATGAAAAAAAAGTTCTTGTTAAAGCGTTCAAAACAATGTCATTATCGTGATTGATTGTTTATCATTTATCTTTTTCGCAAGCATTCATTTAACGATCGAAAATTTTGCAATTCTGTAACTATTTTTCATGTTCTCCGCTATTTTCGAGTTACTCGTTCAACCGCTGGGTGGATATCGACCATTTTCTCGATGTATGCCTAGTGAAAGAGGAAGGGAAAATTTATACATCAGTGTCTACTTACGTTGCAGCATTGCGAAAAAACTTTATACTCTTTATGCTCTGAACTCTGTAACGTCCTCACCTGTACCCTCGCGAATTCGTCGACAAGAATCCCGCTATCGCGAGCCTGAGTGAGACTAAAGAGAATGGAGTAGGCAGCGAGGAGCACCATAGAAGATGAGTGAAACTTTCAACCCTCGCCACGCGTAGAACATGGGGAAAGAAAAAAAACAGTAAAAGGGAGGAAAAAGGAAGGAGAAAGTCCGGCGAAGCTCTCTAGAATTCGACAAAGGATTAAACCTCATAACTTCTGTGGTGCACTTCACGAAATTATCGGCATGTCGTCTTCACATGACCCTTCTTCCTCGGCCTCTTTTATTTCTCTTTCAACCCTTACCGCTGAATATATCTCCGCAGTGCGCTTTCACGTTCCGCTGTTACTCACGGGACTCTCATTTCTCAGATTCGGAGCGTTCAATATTAGAGATATTCACACTCGATTCTCTCCTGAATTATGATGATAATTTATCGAAGAAAGTTTGACAAACACTCACGAGTACACTTATATATTTTCAGTAGAATATGGCGGAGTCGTCATCGATAAAAGACATTCAGATAGAAACGTGCAAAAGATAATTATCAGCGTGTGTTGAGAAATCAGTAGAGAAATTTGCTCAATTTAATCAAAATATGTTGACCAATTTCGACAAGGAAATTGGAACGTCATAGTCATCGGGCAGATGCATTTCGAGTAATACGAGCGTTGGAATTGGCGAGAAAAAAATGGTTCATTGCAGAGAGTCTTTGTGATGTATGGTGCACACTAAAGTTGAAGAAAAAAGAAAAAAAAGGAGGAAAAAAGAAAGTTCTTCAGTCGGTGGAGAAACGGATAAGGGAAAAAAGAAAGAAACGAGATGGCGGAGGAGTAAAAGGACGGGCCAATTCGCGGGAGAACGATTTCGAAATTGAATTGGCGCACCCAATGCGACTTCAAGGAGACACAAATTAGAGAGTTCGAAGCGATTGCGCTTTAGAAACAGATAGAGCGTTGAAGCAAACTGTTCGTGTGTATCTGCGTTCTTGTGACAGAAACTCAAACAGAGAGAGAGAGAGAGAGAGAGAATGCAGAAAATGAAGACGAATACTGTACAGCAACGCTTTCAGGTCTCGCGTCCAAACCCTTTTGGTTCTCCTCTGAGAATCGGAGAACACCAGCGACCATGCAACCGGCATAACCTCTTTTATACGATACCCTACCTATCTAATCGAGCCTGACTAATTAGAGGCCAGTTGGCTGGTAATGGAGTCAGCCAGTGGAATTGGCTAACGCTATGCCTGATTTACACATACCCACGGACCAGTATACACACCGATAACGATAGAGGCTGGAGGGAGAATTGTGTAATGTCGAGTTACTCTTGGATTCTGATCCCGAATTCGAGAGCCTTCGTAACCACTGACACAACTGCTGGTTGCAGCTACTATACCAACATAGCGCTGGAGCAAATGGTTGGAGGTGGCGGTCGCTCTGGCGATCGGCTGCTCGTTCTGGCTGGTTAAACGGAAACGTTCTTTCGAGCGGACCATCGGAGAATTCGCCAATTCACTCATTGACCGAGAGACCGGCAGAAAGGGCGAGGGCTGGTGGAGAATTGGAAAAAGAAGTGAGGGAAAGATTCTCAATAGCATTGGTTTATAAAGCCGGAGAGAACAAGAAAGAACCGTTCACGAGAATCAAGACAATGAAAGCGAAGGAAGAATCAACGGTGCACGGAAATCCACAAAATTTTCGATCGAAACTCTCTGATTCTTTGTACCAATCATGGAAAAGGAAAATCATACTGGCGGAATGGGAGAAGGGTGAGACAGTGAAACGAGAAAAAAAGAATGACGATATCGGAATGGGGGAAAAGTTCACAACCGCTAGAATAGCGAAGAGTATCGATTAAATATCATTTATGGATCGAAAAAACTGTATGGAGTGCACATTCTACGATATATTATAGACCAGGGATGGGTGCTGGCGCTCACACGCGCGATCGCACGATTGCGCTGCAGCGCCTTGATTTTTTACGTTATTTTATCATACGCATTTAATTATTTAAACAAAACATACGAGCGCATCAAAAAGCAAAAGGGAGTTACGATCCTTTGAAATTTCAAAAAATGAGTCGAGATTTTTTTTTCAAATTTTCAATCATTCCGGGGTTTCTCCGATCGGAAATTTCCCGCTGCTTACGAAATCCACCGACTTTTTCCCGAAAACTCGATATTTCTATGAGAAAATAGTAATTAATCGATAAAATTCGTATCATCGCATTTTCGGACGGAAATATTGGGTTTTCGATGAAATACCAACGTGTTTCGTAATCGGCGGGAAAAAATACATCGATATGGACCATTAAAAATCATTTTTGAAACCCAACATTTTTCGTCAGTTTCTGCCGGATTGAGTTGGTTCACTAAAATGGTTGCCATTTTTTTTTCGTTCGAGATAGACACCGCAACTTGTGCTTATTCTCTTTCGAATTATTGAGGCTTCAAAATGCCGTTTGATTCATCGAGATATCTTGATTTCTCGATTTTTGGCAGATTTTTAAAGTAGGACCACAGATTTTCGCCAATTTTCCCATACATACCCCTTTGCGTTTTTTTCGCCAATTTTCAACATCGATTTTGAAGGTGAAGGAATTAAGCTATCGACATTTAACTTTCACCATTTTTTAAGTCTACTCGAGAGCGTCTCAAAACACTCCCATTAAATTTATGTAGCGTCATTTTCAACGTAGTTATAGCCTTTTGAAATTTCGGCTTTTCGACGATTCTGGAAAAGTAGCCAAAATTAACGAAACATTTTTTTTTCGAATTTTCCATAGTTCAACAGCCTACTCCATCGCAAATTTTCCGCTGATCACAAAACTCGTCGAGTTTTTCGCGAAAATTCGAAAAATCAGTAAGAAAATGCAAAAAAACAGTCAAATTCAAGCAAAAACAATACACACGCGCGCATCAGAACGCAAACGGAATTTTGTCACGAAATTCGTTCTATTTTCATCGACCAATCAGGGGACGAATAAAACGACAACAATCGCGCGATATTCTCATTAGAGAAGTTTCAAGTGAAAACGACGAGGATTCCTGCCACGTTAAGGTACTTCGGTAAATGTGCAGTACGTGACACTCCAATATCTGATAATAACTCATAATGTGTCGCATGACACTAAATCGTATAATGAAATGTTACATTTTTATTAAACACTTATGTATAATGAAATGTTACATTTTTATTAAACACTTATGTATAATGAAATGTCACCTACGTAACAATTAAAACCTCTGGACCGAGGGAGAAAAATATGAACTCTTATAGCGACCATTCAAATTCTAGCTCGCGTTCGTGCGTGTGCATTTGTGTCAATGCGTATATATTTTAAATTCGCTTTTGAAATAGGCTTAACCTCAACCACCGCCTCTCGCTCGTTACTTGCGTTTATTTTCGTTCGCCCTCTGAAAAACCGCGGAAATCTTTTTCCTCCTATCCTGTATCTAGCCAGTTTTCCCTCGCGATTTCCACTTACCCTGTGACGCCAACTTCGTTTCTCTCGCGTTTCGATCTCTGTGTGTGAAACTGCAGCACCGAGGCGAGACTCTTATCGGTTGAGCTTGGATTTCCCATAGATTCATTCGTCGCTCGTTTTTCGTCCATTAGTTTTTTTTATTTTTTTTTATTTCATTCGTTTCTTCTTTTATTTTTCAATTCCGTTTTTATTTCATTCGGCATTCTCTTTCTCGTTTCTACATTCGCTCGAGATTCGCACAGCACGAACGGAAAGGTGAATCCCTATTGAACCCACTGGGACGAAAGAGGATGAACGATAAATAGAACTCGAGGAGTCTGGTAGTACGCTTCTCGCTCCCATTTCCTCTTTTCCTCCTTTTTTTCCTTTCTTTTGCTCTTTGTTTCTCCCTTTTACCCTTAATTGCACGGCCGACCCTCCCTCGGTTTCCCTCTTTCTCTTTCTCGTTCTCGTAACTTCAATTGTTCGTTTTTTTCCACCTTGGCCGCGGGTCCCAGGCTTTTAATTTTTTCTTCTCGTTAATTATTTTAACTCGAAACCTTCTGGTCGCTCGTAGCGAATTCCCCATTTACATCATTAACTGTGTGCATCGTTAAACGTGTGCTTGTGACAATCGTCGAAACGTATTCTGCGTATAATATATTACGGTTTTTCTCAAGAAAAGGGAGGATATTTTTTATCCCAAATGTCAGTTATCATGACATGACGTTCTTCTTTAATTCACATCCATTTTATCATGTTTAAAGTCTTTCATTATTACCCAGAACAAGCGTATAATCGTCAGTGGGAAAACCATAACTGCAACGACACAGAAGTTTGCCATCATTTAACTGTAATTTTAGTATACCTTACGTAGGTGTGAGAGTCGAGGAAAAGAGCTTAAAGAGTGGAATTGTGTAATTTACCGGTAGAATTACTTTCTTTTTCCCGTGTCCCTGCAGGAGCACAGAAAAAGAAAGGGCAAAAAAATAGTTCCTGTCATCGTCAAATTTTCAGAAGTCTATAGATTACGAAGAAAAAAAAAAATTCACAATCTAGTCCTCTTTCATGAATTCTCATAATATTTATTTGCTAAAAAAAGTCCTTGTTCAATTTTTGTTATACCGATGCACCTTATTATTTTTTATTTAATTTCGTAAATTATTTAACGAACGACAAAGTATTGTGAGTCGAAGCACCGCTCGCCATCTCCTTAACGGACTAATTTCATTTGACAATCTTTTTGACGGCCACTTCACCTCCAAAGTTAATCTAGAATAGTCTACAATTGGAAGTGAAGGAACTTAAACGTCCCATATTAAATCACCGTTTTTTTTAATTTTTATGCTACTGACGAAGGGGTTCCTCTCATCAGGAATTTCTTTTTACAAAAAGTTAATTTACATTAATTAAATGATGCAGAGTTATTAACAAAAATGTACAACATTTTCAAAATTATTTTTTCAAGAGAATCCATCATGCCCTGGTGGAGAGTCGAAAAAAAATTTTCAAAAAAAAAGCTCGAAGCATCTAGAATATCGTTTTACTGAGTAGAACCCGAGGCGATATTACTCGGCACCGATAGTAATACCTTCGAACGTCATTGAGGATTTCAGTCCATCCAATATTACTATAAAAATTGAGAATAAAAGAACAGAAGAGAACTGTCGTCATAAGCTCGGGATGAAATGAGAAGACTTAAATCAGAAAATAAAACAAACAAAATAGCGGATCTCATTCTCACGCATTTCACGATAATGGCCGAGAAAATGAGGAGCGAAAAGTCGAGTTAGCCTTGATCGACGAAGAGAAAAAAGTAAATGAGAAAACCCCTGAGAAAGACCGAGATAGAACGGAAATTGAAAAGAAAAGAAAAAGAGAAGGGCAAATAGAGAAAGAAGAAGTTAGCGGTTGTCGTACCCTATGGAAGTTGAGAAAAAAATTTTGTTTCTTCTTCCTTCCCATTGGAGTCAAAGTTGCGCGACTGCCGAAAGTTTAATTCCAGTTTTTCCTGTGGCGGCCGTCTTACCTCTCAATTTCTTTTCTCAGACAACTTTAGAATGGAAAATCTCGCAAGATCGCACGTGCTTTTCTTCCTCCTCCGATTCAGGCGATATAGGCATCGTTCGCATTTCCGACGTAACTTTTAGTTTGGGAAATCCCGTTCGCACGACTGTTACATTAGAGAACATCCACATCTTTTTCCAACTCTTATACGGTACATTCACGTGTGTATACGTGATGAGACTTTGTAGAAGAAATCTAGAGTGTCAGCTGTAGATTTCATCGTTTCTATTATGTCGTAGATTAACTCGAACCGATTCTCTCATTTTTTCGTAAAATACATAGTGCATCTCAATTGAGAGATCGATGTATATTTTTCAACATTTTTTTTAGTTTCTTCCATCGCACTGTATTGAAACTCGCCAAAACATAGTCGCAGAGTAATGAATAAAAAATCGCTTCGAAAGCGGAGGTCTCTAGTTTTGTACAGCACAATTTTGAAAAACGTACAGTCAACCCTCATTTCGTAACCGTAAGAAAAGTAGCAAAAAAAACATTTTCGAAATTTTCGATAGACTTTCAAAAGATCTTTCTGCGTAGGTAATATTTTTGGTAGTTTTTTTCCGGGGAATTTCTAGGACGATGTGCGATGATGCGTCGCTGAATTATCGGCTGCCAAAGCAAAAATGGCATTTGCACTTTCGACTTTGATAATTGATTGCCCGTAGACTAATTATCAACCAGAAATTAAAAGGATAGGTCAGAAGAGTCGAAAGCATCCTCTACACAAAATCTAACAATATTAAACCAATCTAAATTCAATCGTATTAATAATATTAATAATTATATAAATCCAAATAAAATTATTAAAAACATTGATCAGATGTCCTAAAATGCGAACAATCTATACAATAACCATTTTTTCCAATCAATTGAAGAACGTTCTTTCTGATGAATCGTTAATAAATGAATTTATTTAAATGATAACTGGACAAAGTACATCTCGAATAAAACAGTGCGGTTTCGTGTTTCTGAACAGGAATATACGTAAAGATTTATGAACATCGAAGTGATAGACGAACGAGATAAGGGAGCATGACGCTCGCGTGATGGAAAAATTGTATATCAATATGTGGATGAGCCACGATCAAACGACAGAGAAAAGAAAGAAAAAATTCCCAACACGACACTAACCACGTGCACGAATACTTTTGGATCATTTAAAAGGGAAATTCTTCGATCATATCATACACATCGGGTACATATTTGTTCACATTATACCTTTTTGGATTATTATCGTGACACACGGAACAGTATCATCTATACACATACGTCTGTTTGTGTACCCTTTAGTTAAACATATTTAATCACCAATGTCAGTATATAAAATCCTGTGCAAGGAGTAAGGATTTGAAAATCGTTATCTCGAAGAAAAACCAAGTTTCATAGAATCTTACATATTGTAGAAAAAATTTCACAATAATAACAGGTCAGTGGAAACTCTGAAATGATTTTCTGATAGCAATAACGTAAGATCAGCATATAATAGTCGTCTTTTAATCGAACTCCCTAACCAGATTTTCTTCTATCAAAAAACATGCAGACGGATTTGATGATTCGAACCTGTTAGTTCCAAGTTATCCGGATTATCCGTATCCGAAAGAAAAAAATTAAAGATTCGTTTGAAACGCATTAGGCAAGGAAAACTTGGCTATCTCACTCTTTTGTAAGAAGCAGCGAGCGTACAAGGACCCTCGTCAAAGTCTGCAAATAAGGACGAAAGAGGGATTCTGCTCTCCCTCCTTTATTTCTCATTTCTCTCAGTCTATATAACTTTCTCACCCAAGATCTTCCCATGATCGTCGAGCGAAAAAAACATCCCCTCGTATACTACAAGCACACAAAATCACGTACACATTTACCTTCGTTTACTGAAACACCAACCCTTCGTTGTCTTTTTCTTCTCTTTTTTTCTCCCACTGCTTTTTTTATCCCTCTCAATCTTGGCATTTGTTACAGTCAAACCGCTGAGCGTTTCGATCCTGAACAGCGAGAACGCAGCCCTCAGCGCGGATCGAAAATACGAGATAAATTGCATAAGCGTCGGCTCAAGGCCACCCGCCAAACTTTTCTGGTACTTGGAAGACACCAGGCTCGAGAACTACACCGAGACGGTAAGGAAAATACCGATAAACGGTACTACATGATTTTTATCAAAATTTCAATTATTTCGTCATTTTCGGTATTTACACGTACAAAATAAATTACCTCCAACTGCGGGACCACCCTCTAGTTAATGCAGACATTCCGACCAAAGGAGGGTCGCGAATTAGCACCGTATGTCACCGAAGAACTCTGTTATTTATTACCCTTTAATTTCAAAGATCGTGAATAAACTCCCTTCTGTCAATATATATTTACCTCGTATTTGCATTCGAAATTAACTCAATAGGGTTGAATGAGGGTCAAGGCTTTTATTTCTTATAATATAATCGACGATCAAACATTCATCTGAGTAGAAGAATACACAGAAGGGAAACTAAAAAACGAATGAAAATCGTTGCCGTTTTTATCGTTAATCCGGGACGCACAAACTGCTATTGAAGGTTCAATCATTCGTGCGAGGCGGCAAAGCATAATTGGACACCTGCGTATACATTAGATGGCCGAAGGCTCAAACGGTAAATTGTATGTTTATAAGCGCTCGCGTGTGTCTTTTTTTTACTGTCAGGTCAGTAATACGCTGCATATCGGTTATAAACGTACGAGGTTCGGGCATATTCCATTCGATCTGGGGGATCGAAATCACTGACATTAGGTATAGCCAGTATCGGTATTTGCATCGTTGCCATTAGTCTCCCGATACAGTCAAGCACGCCACGGGGCAATTACCAAACCCTGCTCGCAATCAGGTGGTTTATTTTCCCCCCTCTCTTTTCCACTCTTTTTCCCTCTCGCACTATATTTTTTGTTAATATCTCTATCTCTGTCAGCACGCCCTCCATTCTCGCCGATTTTCCCTCGTTTAAATGCATTCAGTTTTTTTATCCAAAAATAGCCGAGCCTCGGTGTGCCACAGCCATTTCCGGACCTACTTTTCAATGCATTTGACAATTTAGAAAATAAAAGACATTTCGATACTTGGTCCAAGAGCTAATAATGATTATCGAAAACTGAAAATGAAAATTATCGAAGAACAATTAGTTGCATGCGTCGTTCGAATGGTCCACACTTTCGATTTTTCCATGTCACTCGCGGCGTCTATATATAAATCAATCAAGTGATTTTGTTTCCGAGAGAAGATCAAAAGTGTGAAAAAAAAGTCGATGAAGGTATGTAATAACGCGCCGTTTAGTTCACCCCGATCATCGGACTGGAAATTCAAATTTAACCGGTTAGAGCCATCAGCAAATAACCCAAATCGTCACAAATAACAATCTGCGGTGTGTATACACGACGGAATGACTCATTCTCTCTACTGACGTACACATTCCAAAGCTCTTTCGACAGCAACACTATTTCGTACAATCAAAGCTACCATCGAAACGCACAGTATCCAGCACACCCTACCGATGTGCGATACTGCAATTGTATACTGCGTGCAGGTACTCCACGCATCGAAATTGTTTGCTCTGTAGCTTTTTCCTCTTCATTTGCCGAATCAATCGTAAAAATGCGGTGGATACGAAAATTGAATCGATACAACCGAAAAACGACGCGATACTCTTCCAATCGGGGAACGTTTTTAAAGACGGATAACGGAAATGAATCTATTTTTCCCGGGTAACATTACATCTGCGTGACTTTTTATCAATCGTGAAAAAGGGTTCTCCTCGCAATGTAATTTCTTTTCGAATTTACGCCACCTGAAATTTCAAACAAAAAGCTACTTTGATGAAAATCAAAATTCACCCAACGAAGAGTTCACTTTCAACAGATTATAAAAATGAAAACCTTGAATTTCATGAGAAATCGTGAATATTTCTTGGATAAAAATCAACTATTATTGTAGCAAGTTTTCTTTTCGGCCATATGAAACGATAAATTTATTAGCGTTATATGTAGACTAAATTTTTAATGATACCATGCCATCCGAGCCTATACACTGTAAATGGGAGGCAACGTTATTAATTAATTACTCCCGCACCACAGAACCTTTGACGAAATGCAAAAAAAAACATGTTGAACGTCAACACCAATTCGACCGAACCGAGGGACTCCGATCGCCATGATTCTTTCGCTTTCCTCGAACGAACCGCAGTGATCGTTGCATTTTCTTTTTTTTAATTCCGATATTCCCCATTAGACGACACTTGGATCGACACACACGTGTGTCAATCAATGAAAAATACGTTGTACAAGGAGGTAGGTTGTTTTGCCCACTCATCACCTCCGTATAATTCATCGACTTTTCCCGTGCCGGGTTATTGTCGATGTGAATATTCGGCGCGATACGTCATAATATCAGAAGCAGAGTCGGTAGCATGTCGAATGCTGAAAACGAGGGATGGATCTCGCGGGTGGAGTGTTTGACGGTAGATACAGGATGAACGAAAACACATCAATGGATGGCAAAAGCTGGAATGTTGCCCGACTGGAATATACGTCACTGGAGCCACATGAATAGTATATCGACAGCAAGAGGCGAGAGCCACCGTTGCTTTCATCTCTCATTCCGTTCACTCCCGGAGATTTTGCTCCGGCTCGTTCTCTCTGGTTGCAAACATCCCGGTCGCGATTTCCCGGCAGCCTCATCTCCCACTATTTCGTCGATTTATTGCCGTTAGCGCCAAGCCAATTTCACTTCGTCCACGGAACTCGATTCTCACTCATAGCGAATATATATATTCCTCGCATAGCGTAGAATATATGCACGAATTTGCCTATGTGTATATGCGCGGTATACTACAAAGTTAATATATTACATAATCGAACCTGGATCCTCGCGGCCCGGTGGCAGGTCGTAGGGATCGACCAACGGGCGACATGTTCTGTCCAGCAAGTCCGGTACATTCGTCCGTCAGTCTGCGAATCCACCAGTGCGTTACGTCCACCATAATCTATCGATTCCCCTCGGTCTCTCTCGCCCTCTCTATCTCCTCCTATCTCACCCTGTTTTCCCATCCAGATACCTCAATGTTGATGATATATATATTGTATAAACTAGATATCGAATATTTCTGTTGGGCAGAAATAACCATTGGGCATTCTTTTTTACAACGAAACTTGCCTGTCATCGTGAATCCTAATAGCTCGAAGCTGTAAGGGACGATTTTTTTTCTCATCCATTTCCCCGGATAAAGTTCCCCGAAGAGTATATACCACACGACCCAACTTTTCATTCGCTCTGAAAAATCATACGCTCGACCGATTGTGAGCCAATGCATGGGACTATTAAGCATAACTCATCGTGTATTCTTGGAGGAGGGAAATCACGAATTGTGAAATTTACGTAGCCGAAAGTCAACGCTGAAAATTTATGAAAGCGACATCTGTAAACTGCGTTTTTTTTTCCATAAAAACGGTTAGTTTCCTACATGTTTAATGAGGTTTCGAGATTCTCATCGTGAAAGTAATCATCGGAAAAATCCTAAGATTGTTATGTTATTATGGCTAATAAGTGACGTCAACCTATCGAGCTCGCGTAGCAAGCACTATCGTTCTTGATCCCGTGATAAATTGGTACGAAAAGTGAAACTTTTCCATTAAAAACCTGCCCTCTTAATGTCACTTTGTGCATGTAAATGTCAGTGTAGGAGAGAAACCGTAGTGCAGAAAAACAACAATTACGAAGCTTGAATCTTGCAGGAAATTTTCGTCCATTCTCGAGCTTTCCACGGGCGATACAAAACTTTGGACTTGTAGCAAAAGTCAAAGAACACAAATTGGTTTCAACATAAACTCAAGGTGAATTGGTTCAACAAAATTATCGAAAACTCTTTCGAAAATGAGCGACGAAAGTAGCTCCCAGATTATACATAGGTTAGAATTACCACAGTAAATGAGCCAAAATTTTGTTTCATACAGCCAAAAGCATGCTCGACGAACTTCTCCAACTTTTCTCTCAATTTCAGCAGAGCTAGTTTGCATTGACCGTGTCTAATTTGAGATCGATGAGGCCTATAAAATCGATCGCAGTAGAGAAGAATACTCCATCCATTGTGTTTCATAATAATGCAAATATATTTCGAATATTTCACGATGCTTCAACGTATTCGGGAAAAGTGATCCATTCTGCGTTTCGTCCGTTTATTATTCACGTCGTACTGATTTGATTAATTTGTAACATGACCTACAGATGTTTTAGAATATAATTATACCGACAGACGGCGTGTACTGCATCGTTATCGAGAATGTATTTATGCAATGATTATTTTTCACAAGTGCATATACGATGGGGATTTCCTCAATTAGTTTCATCGACCATCCGATACTTTCCTGTCTACCATGCTCTTCCATCTCCGCAAATGTATACAATGTGTATGCTGTATGCACGCCAAGATTTATACAGAAGATTTTGACGTAAATAGAGCATACAGATGAACTCGAGAGATATGATCAGACCAACGTTATCATCCATTGTTAGCTTACCTTATACCTATATATATATGTATATATAATCCCACATACCATACATCTGCGAATTACACGAAAGCAAGTTATATCGCCTGGGACTCAATCGTTAACCTAGACGATATTACGTAGTTAAAGATGCAACAGTATATACATGTATTTATACAAAGGACATGTATACTTACATCTACACCTTACACCAACAAAGTATCTATGTCTGATACACCACAGAGATACATAATAATTCAGTTTTCCTGTAAAACGTCAAACTGCTTTCCATCAAGCTGTCGTGTTATACCCTTCATAAACGTTTCGATAAAGCACCGAAATTCTAACAACCGGAAGTGATGTCTGAACGTCAAACTGCTCTTATGAAAATGTCATAAAGATAGTCTGTTCTGTGGATGGTACATCCAAGTCCTAAAGCGTAATAACCCAATTTGTTTAGTATGCAGTTATTTTGTGGATTATTGTACACAGTACATATTCCGTTTAACCCTGTTTTGTATCTAATGCAGTCCACTGGTATACGCGAATGATGTAGTTACAGACTCGCGAGAGCATCTCAGTTCGATACGAAAATTACAATGCACTGGCAATAATTATATTACCAGGTTACGCCTTTTACGTCATCGATCAACTTAATTGAGAGATTTTGGTGCGCGAATGACTGTAGAGATTGAAAAACATTCGGAGACACGCTATGTAGGGAAATAATCGATTTAGATTGTATGGTTCACAATTTAGATCGTATAACAGTGGATTGTTACATTTTCACCAAATTAAGCGCAAATTTTGATGCTCGTCCTGACGATTTTCCTACATCATGTACGCAAATTTGTCACGCCCCGAGTAATAAAAGACGTGAAAAATGTCGCGCATTATTCGATGAATTCAAATTTGATCGCAAAGCAATCGATTCAAGTTACGACCCATGTCTTTGCTAATAATTTTCGGTAATAATTCACTTTTCCCTTTTTACGGGTCATTTGATCGTCGCATCGTTTTAAATATTTATGGATGATCAATTGGACCGCCCGACTATTATTTGTTCAATTGCACGATTATACAGCGAACGATCAGAAAAGGCCATTGAATATAAATCGAATGGAAATAACATGAGGAGTTTCATTGCCTGACAATCAGTAAAATTTCGCTCGTGTCGTAATTTGGCTATGATCCAGAGTTCTTCAATCTACCTTTTGATTATCGTACCCTCACTGTGCAAGCTAATTGCGGCATCATCCATGCAGAAATGGGAACTTTCCACGTTCGTTGCACTTAAAACGGGTCCCATTTCGAGCAAGCTGGATTTGTGATTGCTTTAAAAACAGCAGAAACGCATCGAATGAAACGTGTACGGTTGAATTTTGATTATCTTAAATCTAAAACGTGGTTTTTTTTTATCGTCGTCGTCGAAGCTTCCTCGATGTATTTTCCAACATATTTTCGAAAACATTGTTTTTACACGCAACCATGAGTCACGATTGAAACTACTCTATGCGTATGTCGTTTGCGCAATTGAATGTACATGTTTTTTCTTGTTGATTAACTTTACAGATTTCAGCAAACGGAAATATGACGACATCAACATTGATCTTTTACCCGACGCTCAAAGACAACAACAAAGTCATGACTTGCAGAGCGGAAAATCCAAAAGTTCAGGGTGGCTCCGAGGAGGATAATTGCAAGCTGAACGTGTTCTGTGAGTTTCCAACAAATTGTCATTTTGACTGTGCTCTCCTGCCGCGACTGAAAGCCTTGGTTAAAAAAAAAAATGTTCGTCCTAACAAACCCATATCGCAGATTTGTATATGCGCATATTTGCAATCGATAATCAGCGGTCAATCAAAAGGTTAAAATGGTTACAAAAAGCCGCAAATAGTATCTCGATGATGGAAGCGTATTTTCACGATTATGTACACACGCTGGTTCTGTGTCCGTTCCGTACGCTTCTCTGTATTATTTCTACCGGTATTTAAACGAGTTGAAAGCCCGAGACCATCGTCCGAATCGACCAAACGATTTGAGAGGGAACGGGATGGAAGTTCTCCGGGCAACTATGAAACCAACAGTCGATAGAGATTACGCGGGTGAAAATGGGACCGTAATCAAAATAACGAGACAGAAAAGTCAACGGTGGGAAAATGAAACGATCGCAAAGCGAGTACAGGATTTATACGACTCGACGCGTGCGTTCCCATCGTTTCGCCAATTTTTGTACCGGTGCAGATAAAACGGTAGAAAAAAAATGCTGTTTCGACCGTTTACGCATGGTGAAAACGTCATTATCACGCTCGATATCCGCACACTGCCGCAATGGCTGGAGGATCCGCAGAGGGTCGTTGGGTTGATTCGAACGCTGTAGAAAGTCAGGGGGAAAAATCGAACCACTCGCTCTATTTTCTTTTCAGTCCTCACTATTTATCTTCGCCTCTTTTTGTCTAACCGTTTCACTTTTTTTTCGTCATTATTCCTTCTCTCAACACTTGGTTATTACATTTCCTTCGATTCGGACCAACACGCTCCAGTGTTTGTTCTCTCGTTTTTATTCTCCACTTCTCTCCGTATACCAATTGCTGTTTGACGTTAACGCTTCATCATTACAGTGTCCTACATACGGAAAAAGTCGTGCGAAAGCGTGCAATTTTGTAATAATCATAATGAAAGAATATCGATGGTGAAATTCATGCTCTAAAATAAAAGATTTCGTACAGTGTTTAATAAGAGTGCATTTTTGGCTGTTGTGTCAGAAAAAAGGACGATTTTAAAATGAATCTAACTTTGACTAGAGATAACTCAATGACGATTATTTTTACAGCATTATGACAAAAGACCTTTTTTATAGAGCATTCAGTTTCCTAAGATAAATATGTTATGCGTTTTGTTTCGCGATTTGTCTAGATGGAGCAATAACATTCTGAAACTCTCGGATTGTTTTTCCCATATTTTTCTCATATCTTGCAGATGAGCATCTCGACATTAATATTAGTAACTAAAATGTTAATTGGCAGCATCTTTCAAGTGACAAAACCATTTGAATCTGGTGACAAGCTCAAATAACCGCGAACAAAATAACCAAGGCACAAAGTAACCGAACAATACAATAACCTCAGGTTTTCATGCTTTGAAATTGCCTGTAATTGGAATGCTCCACCATCTGACTTAATAATTCGTAAATATTCACTTGAACTCTGGTTTGAATTTTGCCGCTGTAACACGCAGAGCGTATCGTGACGTTAATGAGCGTCTCAAAAATACGGCGCTTGCTTATAAACCGGAAAATATCATAGAATATTTAAAAAATATCGCGCACAATTTGAAATTGTAATCAGTTTCGTACGTAATTGTATGGCTCTTCAGGAATTTATCAATTGTATCTGTAAATTTATGTGTGTGCAGATTGTATGATTAATAATTATATTGAATGGTATATTTTTCGGTCATGGGGTTATTTTGTCTCCTGGTTATTTTATTACGGAACCTCGAATCTAATTGAAAAAAAAACAAAAAAAAATTGTTCCACGTTTGTCTGTACTAGTTATGCCACGCCTTTGGCTCGAGCTTGGTTCCAATATGAATCCCCACGACATCGAGGAAGGGGATGATGTTTATTTCGAGTGCAAAGTACATGCGAATCCTAAGGCTTACAAAGTCATCTGGAGGCACAACGTGAGTTTCATTTATCAAGTTGGCTCGTTTCGAATTCGAATAATAAAAATCGAATAAATGTTTGCTCTACCCGGAATCTCATCATTATAGAGATAAACTTCTTTCGCATTTTTTTCCGCATCCAAAGCACTGTGAACTGTTAAATTTTTTCACTTAAAAATAAGGAGCAGAATGAGTGAAAGCAAATGCAATTAAAATACATGTTACTTAATGGGCAATCTAAATGTATAATGATTCCAAATTTGCAAACTGTCAGACCCGAGTTCCTACTCTATTCATGAGATTCAGGGTTAATGAGCTGCTTACAGAGTATCGTAAGCGGATCTGTTTATAATTGTTTAGACAGTTGTATTTCCTTATTCATATCATCCATTATTCATCAAATTATTTCGGTACTTTTGCGGACGCGTGCAACACGAAATTCAACTAAGAATATCGAGCGTCACTCGAGGAGGAACGTTTTGTCAGCTATTCATTTTTTATCGCTAGTTTTGCATCCAAAACAATTTCCATGAATAACACTAGACGACTAGCGTATCGCCATTGGATATATCTTTATTACGCAACGACAAATGGATTATGATTGTCAATTTGGATTTTTTAAGGCGGCGGCCAGCACTCGATTGTTCAACAATTATTTTTCATTGTTTATCGCAGGGCAAAATTATCCAGCATAACGCGAGTAACGGTATCATAGTTCAGCCCAACAGTCTTGCCTTGAGAGCGGTCAATCGATCACAGGCTGGCAACTACACCTGCGTAGCGTCAAACGTCGAGGGTGACGGTGACAGCAACACTGTTGAGCTCAAAATAATGTGTAAGTAAATAATAACTCCCGTGTAACAACGATGCAAAAAGATATACAAATATTTTGCAAAAAATGTATGATCCTTAACGTCACGTTGTCTCGCGACAGTCACAGTGAAAGCGTAGTTTACCAGTCAGCGTGCAAAAATTTGTAAAACTTGCAGGACATTCTAAACATATTGGGCATAAAATATCTTATTGATAATATAAAATTATATTACTATTTATATACTTTATTTTCTGTATAAAAACTCAGTGACATATCCAGCATTTACAATTGAGAACTGGCAGGAAATAATTTTGACAACAGCCTATATGAAATTATGTTTAACAAAAGTTATTTCCTAGACCTGCTCTCGAAATTGTTTAAAATTTGGGACAAATCATTTTTGGCAACATGAGCACCATAAGGAAAATAAATGAAAGATATACTAAAGTAATTTTAAAATGTTCCATTTTTCAGGTCTTGAAACTTAAACTCTATGAATTGTGTCAATTACAATTTTGATATTTTTCTTCTGACTTATCAGTCAGACAAAATTGCAGTAAAATGAATGATGAATACTGATAAAAAAAAGAAATGAAAATTATTTCTGGGCCGCGGTAAAGAGAGTTTTGAGTCCCCACTTAGCAAAATGGAGGGTAAAAAAAGTGGAATATCCACTCGGGATAAAATCGATTCCCAAAAAACGTTGATCCTCGTCTCCACAATTAACTCGACCTGCACTTTATTCTTCACCGAGCGGACGATATGCCCTCGCTCTAATCATTGCTCTGATAAATCGATAAACGTTAATCGTGTCTGTCGTCCGAAAGGTAAAAAAGAAAAAACAAGCGAAAAAAAAGCGAATTTTCGAATACAATGAAAGGTAAATATTTCATATTTTCACCCACAACCGTGGCATGATGGGTAAATGAAAACACTCGGCCGCGAGCATTGATTGATTGTCGCCGATCGTAAATAAAAAGAAAAATATCATCACTCAATATCGCCGATGTAACGAGAACCATACTCGCGCTTTACCGCCCTCTGTGTCATTCGCTCGCGCGTGTACCGCTACCCCTCGGTGCGGGGGATGCAATTTTTCTGCAGAATAAAAAACAGGCTCGATTGTACGTGGCGGATACCGGGAACATCGTGGTGAATGGAAAAAAAATATAAACAAAAGAAAGCAAAAATAAACACTAGCTGACAAGGCCTCGCGGTGAGGCAAGGGGAGGGTGGCGCTCTGGGATAAAACCGACAAATTATTCCGTACCGGCGAACTTTATACCCGTTCGGGAAAACTATTTGAACGCGGGAATAATGCCCATCGATCTTTCGGTGTTCGGTGAACGCGAGCGAGGATCTCCAACGATATGGGAGAGCTGCCACAGAGATAACAGGGAGAGAGAAAGTAAGAGAGACAGACAGACAGACAGACAGGGTTGTGAAATAAAAAAGTTGCAACTCGAACATCTCTCCAACCCGGTACAACTCCTCGCCTTCAATCGACCGAAATCTCTAACCAAAAATCTATTCGGCCTCTATATATATATATATATATATATATCGCTCACACAGGCCACGAGAGTTTTAATAAATTTTACATAAACTCTCTTTCCCGCAGTCCATCTCTCGTTATGCACTTTCATTCGATGTGTGCGCGTTCCTCGCTGTGGTAACATATATCCAATACCGAAAACTGGTATAATCGAAGTTTAGAAGCGTCGTTGTATTTAATTGCTTTTTACTGCGGCACGGATGTGATGGCGCAATCGCGAGAGGGATGTTTTTTTCGGAGCACAGTATACGGACCGCGGTTTATTCAATGCTGCATCGATTTCTTGCTATTTCCATACACGTCAAATGCTTTTTGGACACTCTTGATAAAAATAGATAAGAAACGTCATCCATTTAATGACACTTTTTTCGTCTCTCGGTGTATTAATTTTCCGGGCATTTTGTTAAGTGCACCAATCTTTTTTTTACTTTAAAAAACGCGAAAACTGGATTTCTCTTCCATACAAGCTGCTATATTAATTCTAAGCATCTGCGCAAACAATGCTGTACGGTTTGATAACATTTTTCAATGAGCCTACGGAGATCCATCAGTCGTCAAAAACTAAATGGAGATTTATTTCACGTTATCAATCCTAGCTTCTAAACGACGCACAAGCGAGGATTTACGTTTAAAAAAAAACTTTATAAATCAATCAACAAGTATACTCCCCCATGCCACTCGTGTCAAAAGATGGTGAACATTTTTTGCAGAAATCGAGCATCGAGGTTTTTGCTCAATGGTCCATCATTGTGGGGATGAAAATGGGGGTAACGCTATCAAACCTGGACGATGCTCGTGAACGAATTAAATCTAGTATTATCGTAATAATTATCACAACAGATATACAAGAATTTATAAAATTTATACAAGAATTGATGAAAATAAAAATTCTGCCGTTGCAATAATTTAAAGGACGATTTTTTTCACTAAAAACCGAACAGATCCCGGAACTCTGTACGTTCCAAGTTTTCATTCAATTGCTGTGTCGAGCCACATAAATAGCGAGCTTAGGTTTTCAGACAGAAAAAGCCGTTGGAAAAGCGTTTCCTTGCGCGATTGTTCGATATCGAACGAAAGAATATTTCACGCTTCGCAATCACCGGCGGACTAATCCCACTTTGTTTGTTTCCTCCCCAGATAAACCCATTTGCCTGCCCGATCAACAACGTATTTACGGTGTTGCACGCCTGGAGGAAGCCCAAATAGTGTGCAAGGTCGAAGCGTATCCGGTACCCAACAATTTTCGGTGGGCGTTCAACAATACCGAGGAACTGATTGATGTGCCTGTTGATCGTTACAAGAACTCGACTCGTCATTCTCAGAGCGTACTCAAGTACCGTCCGGCAACGGAAATGGACTATGGAATGGTGTTATGCTGGGCGAGTAATACGCCGGGGACGCAGCAGACCGCTTGCGTATTTCGCATTATACCAGCCGGTAAGCCGTACAACGATATTTGCCAAACAACCCGAATGAATGCCGTTTATACCCCTGCAACCCCGGAATATACGAAAATCCTCCAGGCGCCGTTTAAAAAACATGCCAACACAGCCACGCGTGAACCTCGCTTCTAGACGACCAGGCGCTCGTTTTATCGTTGATAAAACGGCAAGAGTCGGAAACAAATAAAATATAAAGAGGGAAACGTTGAAAAGGGTCACTTCGATACGGAACAAAGCAATACTTTACGAAATGTTGATTCAAGTTGGCGTGGAAAAAAGTGCTTGTTTGCGAAACTTTCACGGAGCCGGGCTACTGTTTTATATTTGTTTGGGTGTTTCGTTTGTCGTTCCTTTCCCACGAGACAAAGCAAAGAAGAAAAAAAGAACGCGAGGGCGACATGAGAAAGTCGTACATTAATTAAACCATCGCTTTTCATACTCGGTCCACGTTGGAATACACGTTATAATGTCATTTCCCATGAGCGAGCTCTCTCGTTCTTTCACCGTCCATGTTCTTTCGTTTTATTCCTTGCGTCTCTTTCGGACACCGCCGACGTTTCGAGTGCACCTCACTTTCCAACATATTCAATTATTTCGCAAGTGGTGTTTTATACGTGGACCGTTTTTGTGTGAACAGGTAAACCCGAAGCACCTTACAATTGCACCTTAACGAATCAAACGACCGAGTCACTGTCGGTCGAGTGCACAGCTGGTTTTGACGGCGGTCAGACGCAATACTTTGTTCTCGAGGTTTACGATCAACAGACGAACGTATTACAAGCGAGCAAACGGTCAAACGAAAGCGCTGCTTTCACGGTGCACGATCTCGAACCTGGCAGAATACTCAACATGAAACTCTATGCCGTCAATGCGAAAGGGAGAAGCGAACCGACGAGACTCGAAGGTTTCACGCTGAAAGTCGCTGAAAAGCAGACTGGTAAGTCTCGAAGCTCTAAACTTTATCGTCATTGTTTGTCACTCCTTTCCTTCAAGCTCAAACAAATACACCGAAAATTCATGATCTTGGATTACACAATGAATTTTTTAACCATGAATGTGTGCCTTAAAGAGTAAAGACTTGAGATATATTCCATGAGTTCTTTGTGCGTCATACAATCAACGTCATACAATCAGCGATATTTCATTTAATTCCCGATTTTTTTGCGGGCAACAAATACTCTCTGTGCATAATTATTCTGCCATCCGTATGACGGAACCATCTGCGTCGAATTCTCGTAACGTACAGATGATTGGAAATCTCTCCGATACCCCGGAAAATTGACGAACGCACTCCATCGGACGTTTGCACTTGAAGGTTCTATTCGTTCTCCAGAGACGAGAAATAAATATTGAAACGCTATCAGACAAAACGATAAGTATCGAATGGTCCTCATGCGATTGGAAATGTCGAGAAATAAAATTGCAGGGAACTGGATACAAATTCATACGAGGAAAAGATCCATTCCAGATTTTTTGCACTATTTTTCACGACAGTAAAATCAATCAAGGAGCGATCCTTTGAACGCGACGGTCGTAATAATGAGAGGCAATATATACGCTATATGCAGTGGCAATTTTAATTGAAGCGATTTGCAAAAACGGGGAATAAAAATTGAAATTGTTTGAGAAACAAAAAACGAGTCTTTAATATTTAATAAATATATCGATATTTCGATCGTCGATCATTTCGAAATTACTGGCACGTTGTTTGACATTGGCACAAAGGAATCCGTTGGATAATTACGAAAACAGCGGTTAGGACTTGGGAGAGACAAAAAGAGACGAACATTGAGCAGACTCGTACTAAAATTTGAGAATCTTCGTCTGTCCATCAAAAGGGACGAAAACAGGACGTCGAGTAGCGGGTATATATATCGCGTCCACGATGAATTTACAAGTGAAATTGCTATTGGCCGTTGGTGGAAAAAGAGAAATAAAGGAGAAAGCGGTCTAGCTCGCTCGGTTTTCTGCAAAAGGTCTCTGAAAGAGCTAAAAGTTCCAAAGCAAGGCAAAAAGAGAGAAATCGAGAGGGAGAAAAAATGACAAACTGTGTGAGATTGAATATACTCGGGGAGAGGGTCAATCGAAGTGGCGTGAGCGAAACTTTAATAAAATATTTTTCTCACAGCTTCCTACGCTTATACGTTAACCCAGACTGGTCTTCTGTCAATACGATGGGAATAAAGTTTTGATATAGATATAAAAATATTAACTCTCGTGTGTTCGTGTGCTCGGTCAATCTCATGTACCTTCATGTACCTATAAGCCTAAAAACCAAGAGCAATAAAAACCGTGAATTCGTTAATCAAACGTCAAAGATCTGGGTCCATTCGCCAACTACGCCGAATCGATTAATCGCGTCCAAAGCCGATTTCTTTTTTTTTCGTATTTTCTTTTGCGATAAGTATAGGAACAAGGACGGGATCGTAAAAAGCCAAAGACAGGCATCGGCGGGAATAACACTATAATGAATTAAAGTAACAAACATCAGGTTAGCCAGAAAATAAAGAATTGACAATCTCGCGATATTTTCCCAATAATAAAACTTGGCACAAACTTTTTAAATTTGATTGTGAAACAATTGATATTCTACATTGTGAAAAAAAACAAGATGCCCATCTCTTTTTTTTCCGCTTTGCTCTTTATTTATGGCATCAAAGTCGATAATCAAACAAGAGTGCCGCAAAAACTCTTATACTTTTGATTCTTTACGTACTTCGGGAGAGAATCCGACAAATCTCACCATTGATGTATAAGGTTTGCATAGTTGAGCACGTGCGTGTGCGTGTGTTTGTGCGTGAAAGTGTAAATATTATATATGGAAAAGTGCAGTTGAGTGAGCCGACTCACTCGAAGCTCGTTAGTTAGAGATTCATAAAGCTTCCACGAGGCAACATGGATGACGATACGAAGAGTGAGAGAGGGTGGCCGAGTCGACAAGGAATAGGAGGGTTCAAGTGTGCCGAACAAGAAGAAGGGATGACGTTATAGCAGGGGGTTCGTTAAAAACGAAACGGAATTTATATGTATATAATTTAAAGAGAGTCACAGAGTCAGTGGGGAAGAAACACTAAGAGACGAAGAGGGAACTACTTTTATAAATAAGGCCATCGTTGCATTTAATGAATGTCTCGGATTTCAAAGAGACATCCGTCTCTGGACTATAAGCACGCAAAGCCTAGAAAAAAAAATGCGCGTGCAAACCCATCCCCCGACTTCCTCATCCAACAGTACCAGACATCAAATATATATCAAAAGTCGCGGTAGCGACTCGACACAAGTACATTTACCCTGCTATCGTATACCTTCTTTACCGATCGAGCTTCTCGAGCGTGCCGCGATTCACTACACTCCGACCAACTCCTTTTTGGGTAGTTTCGACATTTTTGTTCACAATATTTTATTATAGACGTATCTTTGTAAAACACTGAAAGCGCAGATATTTTATATTATATTTTTCTTTTTTTTTCAATCGATCGGAGAAAACAGAAATCTCATAGCTGTGGGTATGGCGCGGCAAAAAGTGATTTACGACTGGAATATGAGCATGTAAGCTCTGCTCAGTCGGCTCCACCTCTATGACCGTCAGATATTCAATAAACACACACACACACACACACACACACACACACACACACACACACACACACACACACACACACATATATAAATATAAAACCTAAGCCGCGATATATATTATAGTATTAGGAACTGTCATATGAGTGTCATATGAGGAGGATCACGGTTCAAAACTATACAACGCTGTTAATCAAAAGAACAAGCGATTTTATCCACAGTGTAAAATTATTTCTGCCCAAGTATCCAAGCATTGTCGCTTGGTAGTCATATAAAACAGAAAGCAGCTTACTATTTTTGGATTAGCACACTGCAGCTCGATGATAAAAATAGTCCTTTCGATATTGTAAATTCTAGAAGAGATTTTTTTCGATCAACGGTACTTGGATGTGGATGCCTTTGAAAAATCGATGTGCAGGGGAGACAAAAAGCTGCAAATATTTCGCCATTTCCCCGCAGACTTTTCGCCGATGCGCAGAAAGAAAATTCCCTCGTTCCTCGTTAGGAAATCAATGACATTTCGTTCCCGCAAGACGATAAAACTTGAACAGGGGGAGAGAGAGATAAAGAGAAAAGGATTGGAGGAGGTGATAATAGGTTTGCGTCACGTCGAATAGAAGAGAGAAAAATCGCACGAGCATCGTAAAACTTTGGCATATCGCCAGAAAGAGCGTATTATAAAAGCGGTGAAACGTTGACGGGGAGCTTCGGATCGAGAGAATATCCTCAAAAGTCAAAAGAATCACTGACACAGTTAGGGTATCTTTTTATGTACATATGTATAGACGTATTATGTATGTGAATACGCAGAACTCTTTTCCTCCATTGAATCTCGCGGAGGATTAAATGCAATCGACGTAGTAAGCACAAAAGAATTAAAGCTTCTTTTGAGTCGAATTGAGTAACCACTCGATCGAACAAAACTCAACGTAAAAATAACGAATGAGGTAAGGAGATCCCGAGAGGGAAACGTACCACTACCTTTTCGACTGGATGGACGTTTCTGTGCGTAATTTCGCAAAAATTTCTCAAGACATACCATGAGTAGAAAATTTCAAGCTGCAAGCTCCGGGTCTTCAGTAAAAAGTTCGATTTATCATTGACCGTCATATTGTACGTCGATTTAACGCACGCGCTTACAAATATTTCATATCCAGAGATCGCTGATTTTTACTGGTATTAAATTAAAAAAACTAAAAATTTCATTCAATGATATAATAAAATGATGCATTGACGCCTGGCGAATATACGATGATATTTAGCCAATACCGTGAGAATGTTATACGTGTGTGTGTATAAGAGCTGTTTGGAAGAAGCTTTTCAGCAAGCCTCCTTTTTTCCGGGGCGCATTTCAAATTACGAAGGAATTAGGGAAAACGTCGAGGGTCTCGAAACGTAAGCTCAAAAACAAGAGGGTGGGAAGGGCTAAGGGGCTTCGCCCGTCAAATGTGGGGGCTTGCTACGAACGTATCCAGAAACACTTTTCGTCTCGATTAAAAATTAACCGCGCACCTTAGCCCGTCCCGACCACCGACTATACGAAAACCCTCCCTGGTGCTTGCGATACATGTATGTGAACTCGACACTATTCGTGTCTGCAAGAAAAGGAAACACGACGAGATGGAAAAAAATCCATACTCGAAATAAAAAGCAGAGTATTCAGATGAAAGGAATACAAACCGTAGGAAGGACCGGTGGATCTATATTCTCAATCAAAACATTACGTGTTTTCACATTTCCCACGCGAGATCGACCAAAAAATTCGAGAGACGGAAAGTCCAGCAGAAAAAACAGAATAATAAGGGTTTTATGTTTATGTCTAATTTTCAATGTTCACGTCCGATGACGATCGCTGAGGGATACACAAAATACAAAATTTTATTAGTAGTTTCCGAAAATTTTCGACTTCAACCTCAAGGGATTCAACGAGGATCCCTTGAGGTTGAAAATTTGACGGAACGGTGTTTTTTTTCTTTCCTAGTGCAATCGGATGTTGGAATGTGTTTGCGTACCAATATTGCTACGTTAAACTCGAAATTTCTCTAACGTCAATCTTGCAGCTGATTTAAAAGTGAATACCACGCAAATCCGATAAAACGCAAAAACGTTCTGAAATTCACCCTCTCGCCAAAATTTGAGATCTTTCCGAAAGTGTAATATCGAAGAGCGTAAATTTTGTATTCTTACGAATCTTATCTTAATTCATACTGAAAGTTGTCTTTGTCGTGGCCAACTATAGAAGTGCTTACACGAGAGTAGTGCGGGTTTTGTTCACAGGTACCCCGGTACGTTTCGAAATAACGCCATTACTGGGGACGCTCATAGGGGTCGTAGCGGCGTTACTACTCGTTACTATTATCATACTGGGTGCTCTTAAAATTCGGAGCGAGCGTCGGGCGCAGAGACCCGCTGATTTGCCCGTTAAAAAAGCGACAGCACCGAACTCCGAGGATCTTTACGACGCTGACGACAGAAACCCTGATGTCGTACCGACCAACAAAGGTAAGAATGCGTCGTCGAAAGTTACGACTAAAATTGTCACATTGATTTTACTCTGTGTTTTTTTTTCTCATTATTTTTTCTTTGTGTAATATATCGATGTTGAAAGATTAAAAAAAAATGATCTTTGAATCATTGAACCAAGCTTTACGGTATCAATATGTGATTTAATCGAAAGATTCAGATTATCAGCTGACGGGGTCGACAACGGGGACGCCTCTCGCCACGCAAAACACCCCTGACGAATTACCGGCTACGTCACTCTCCATACAACACCCGAATCATCTTCAAGGATTGGCGAATTATGCACAAAATGACTACACGAATTATCCCACGTTACCGGTGAGTTTTTTTTGCACTTTATGAATCAATGCAGAATACAAATCACGCTTGAGCTTCAAAATATTCGAAACTCAAAACTTTCTCGTACATCGAAACAAATCACAAAAATCATCGACATTAAAATAAAATTTAAAACCCGGCTGTCCTCGATGAAAACAAGATTACAAATACGTTGGCATCGGAAAAGTCAGTGAGAAATGTAGACAATTTATAAATTTTCGTATTATAACTAATTCTTTAGATTTTCATTCGAAATAACCCGGGAAAACCCAAAAAGATAAAATATTCAATATCATCGTAGATTTCATTCGTTTCTTAATTAAAATTCCGTTTCATTCAACTCTGGCAATGACAATGGCGGTAATTCGTGAAAATCATCCGAGGTAGTCAAGCGAGCGCCAATCTTTCGTTCAATAACGCTGAGAGGAGATTCGGCAATCTTCGCAAGAGCGGCGAAAATGACAAGCCCGTACCAACTCTTCTAATAAGTTTTATCGCTCTGTGTGTAGGGCATTCCATGCCAATTCAACACACTGCGAAAATTAACATTTTTGAGTTCACAAAAATTTGACGATCTTTTTATAATCTACGAAAAGGTGTTTCTCGATCTTTTCAACATTTTTCCGTCAATCCGTTGTATGGACTTTTCGAAAACTTTTCAACATTTTTTGCACATGTTCGAAACTTTGTGAAGATTCGCTCGATTTGAAAGTTCTTTTCTCACATAATACGATTTCGAATGTATACTACTTGATAATGCAAGAATCGTGTAAAAAATCATCCATTGGAGCTTTATTCATTCTGGAACTACAATTTTTTTTCAAATGTGAGTGCACGAACGATGTTTTTTCGACAACTCCGAAAAATGCTAATTGATGTGATACACATTTTAATTCTGGTCTCATCGAGAGAAAGCACATCCTCACAGTCAGATTTAGCTGGGAACGAATCGGAATTTCAAATACTTGGCAATGCTATAAACAGCTAAAAAAAAATCAGCTACATGTCAAATGTAAGCACAGTAATTTTGGATATTGGACATTGAAGGAATAAAGATTTTCTGGATATTTCCGGATCTTTTTTTCAACGAGCTATGAATAACTTTTTTATAGCATTGCCGAGTACTCGAAATACCTATTCTACATATTTCAGTGTTATCGCGACTGTACGTGCCATATATTTTCTTAACAAGATTAACTTCGTCAAACTTAATATTTATTTTTAATGCGTGCAGTAATGAAGTTCGTCGACAAATGCATCGAGAAATTAATATTGAACTTCCGTGAGTGCTGAATTTTTACGGGTTCTTTTACGACTGATAATTCTACTTTCCTTTAATATTGTTGCATGGCATGCTGCCAGGTATTTCAGCAATTAATTCAGGTATTTCATTAACCATCTCAGATAAAAACAACAGCACGCTTTTTCTAATTCTACGATCTATTCGCTCTTTCGCTTCAGTTCTTTTTTCAACCCTATAAAAACATTAAACAAATTCATGAAATTATCCCGTTTCGCCGCGACAAATTTTATTGCATTTATTACCTTAGTAATTCATAAAAAGGTGATCTGCCGGACTAGACGTGCATTGAGGCTTTATCTCAAAAAATACGTACGTTATTTTGTGGTACCATAATATGCATTTTTCTATGATCACAATATTTTTTCGAATGATAAATTTCTCGCAAACTACATGGTAAAGTGAGTTTAGAATGAAGTATAGCGTTTTAAAAATATTAAATCCTTTCGACTCCATGCGAAATCTTCTCCCACATGACTCACTAAATATATCGTGTATTTACTCAAAGTTTTTCATACTCGCATAAAAAAATATCCTCGTTTTCCCGCAAGGTTTGAAATACTTTTATTTCGAATCACGCAATTGACCTCGGAAAAGGTTCGTACCGGAATACAGACTGCACAAAGTTTCAGAATTATTGTTCGAAAACTTGAATTTCCAGCTTTATTGTCTATCCCGCTTTCGTATAAACTTTCCCGCACTGCGTTTATACTTGCGTCGTTTTCCATTGGTTTTATCGTTAATGCGCTGCTACTCGAATATCTCATTCTTTGAAAATCATTTAAGCATAGCTCGAGCTACCTTGCCAAGCTCGCAAAGAGAAATAAATGTTAATGCACGAATCGTCCAGCTATAATACACACGTGCATGCGCCAGTTTGATACACGTATCTATACAGACAAAGACATTCGAGTTGAGAGCATTGGCAAAGTTTCGAACATGACGTTAATACAGCATAGAGACGCCGGAAGGTTACCCAGATTGTCCCTTTTATCTAGCTTAACGAGACATCCGAGTCTATTCGCACAAACACAACGAGGAAGGCCCGAGCGGGATGTTTTCCAACAAACTCCAAAATCGTATGTCTCAATTTTATAGAAGAGACGACAAAGTTTCCGAAAAGCCTCGTTTCGCAGCAACTTTACGTTTATGCCGTCTCTTATTCCTCTCCGTACGGGAAGCTTCTTTCTCGGGGGAAAACAAAACATTTTCCTGTTATCTCGCGCCATTTTTTACGTTGAAAGTACGAGATTTAAATTTCGGAAAAACTGCAATGCGGCTTGTAATGAAAATTGGGCGAATATCAGTTGTGTAATATCGAAGAAAAAATCGCTCCAATTCGGAATTTATGTGAACTCTCAGCCTGACGGTCCACCGAGAACTCGAATCATCGTACTGCAACGATTATTCCGCCAACTGGCACCGATAATTACATAATCGAGGGGTTGAAAATGACCAATAAAATACACGTAATTTTGCGTCTCAACGACCGCAACAAACTTTTTCTCCCCGATAATTATAGCTCGATCGCGGAAAATCTTCGATCGTTGATGAATCGATGAATCCTCAGGCTATTTTTAATATTCAAACCGTAACGATTTCCACGATTCGTGCAAATGTCACCGTTCGTCGGGAACATGTCGAAAAGTATTTTTCCAAACGGCGATATAGATGTAAAATATAATTTTCCAATTGATGGTACGAATGTTTCAGCTGACCGGTGAAGTCACGTACGCTGAGCTGTGCCTCGCGCGGCCGACGACTCTGACAACCTCGGCAGACGCAAAACTCGCCTGTCTCGGTAACGTTGGTGGACTGGGCAGTCTCGGCGGATTCACGAGTGGTTTAGGGGTTTTAGTAGGTGGTAAACAATACACGAAAGAGGCGACTGTTTACGCGTGCATAGATCACAGCGCGAGACCACCGAAAATCGATCAGGTTTGCCAACCGTCGTCGAACGGCGGTGCCAACATCGAAACAGCTCTGCTGCAAGATTCCATTGGAATGTCGGGTAACAAACAGCAGCAGCAGCAGCAGCAGCATCATCATCATCCTCGAGAAGTAGTCACAGTTCGTACGCCGTTAATCTCAACGCAGGAGAGCTGCGTATAGGGACGGGACGACGACGCGCTGAACGTTAACGAATATTACGTGTAAACGTGATTGCGGCGTCGAATTTCAAGGGAACCTCAATGATTTTCTTTCGATAACAAAAGGACTGTCATTAAAAAGAAGAACTCTAACGTGAATCATAGTTAAAAGCGTAAACTGGGCGCGCTATGCTTATTACCCCCAAGGCCACTTTCTCTGATGAATCATGACGGATATTCGCGTTACGGATGGAGAAATTGGCCGGTGCCAATGAACATTCGCTGAAACGAGAAAGTACGAAGGCAAGAAAATATGTATTAACGAAGGACGAAGGCTCACCGATGAAAACTCGGTTGTTTGGTCGTTAAACTCCCAAAAACTCGTATCACGAACGTGTATTTCCGGTCATCAACTTTGGCACGTTGAACGGAGGGAAAAACGTTATTCCGGGGCTGGGAACTCGATTCTCCCTTGTTGGTCCGTTAATGATTCCCGGGCGATAACAAAGGGTGAGGCGAAAGAGAAGATTGACTCTCGGCTGTCTCGACGTTTCTCGCGAACTCCACGGGGATGCCGATGACGTTCCTCGTTTCTTCTTTCTCCGGTGAAGCAAAATTTCTCGGCTGTCCGATGAGTCGGAAAATTCGTCGATGTGAAGTGAATTTCCGCGAGTCGCGTGGTTTTCGTTAAATTCGTGAGAAAAACAGTGATAACTGTGAAGAAATGATTTCGATCGATGTAAATAATATGATAATACGGGAGAAGAAGTTTCTCGGAGAACCTGCCGAAGAACGAAATCGAGAAAGTTCGTGTCGGAGGAAACTCGCGTTCGAGCTCTCCACCCCCGATTATCCTCTCTTCCTCTCCCTTGATCCAAAGAATAACCACCCTCGTAGAATAAATCTTGTACATTTTTGTAAATACGAGATGTCGATCGAACACTGCAGATTCAAAAATCATTGAAAGAAGAAACGAAAAATTAATCGATTAATAAATACTATAGAAAAATAAATACGGAGAGGCGAGAGAGGTAGGAGGCAACGCGGAAATCCACCGTTGCGGACGCGAGAAAAATAATTTTTCTACATACTGCGAGATAACATGAGACTGTTTTCGAAAACGATATGGAAGCGGAGAGAATTTTTTTTTTTTCTCTATGAAAAGGTGACTGAAGCAAGATGAGAGTTTTCGAAGAGAATCTCGCGTTTGAAAATTATCGCACTTTTTATGAAATATTTCATATCTACGTAATGAGAAAAATTAATTAAACCGAAAATGAGCGTCTGAACCGTCGAGTTTTCGTCTTTTTTCATTCTGGGGTACGTATTTTTTTCATTTATTTCGGTCTATATTCCTTTCGTAGTCAAGAAAATACGGTCTAATATGGTGAGACGGAAAGAGCGAGAGAGAGAGACAGAGCAGCGTAAAAAAAAGGAATAAAGATTCGCGGTTGAGAGCTCAGTGCGAAAATGGCGGAATTGCGCATGAAATTTCCAATCGCAAATTTGGCGCTTGTCTTTCGTCCCATTATCGCCATCAATTTGTATTCCACATCCGTAAACGCCCCCTGAAAGCCTCAACTGTAAGATATACCGATGTACAACAGTGATATTTTTTCAAAAAAGAAAAAAAAACTAAACATACTTTAGACAAGTAAGATGAATTAAAAAAAAAGAAAATAACAGGAGACAAAGGACTGGGAGGAGGGGAGAAAAAAAGAGAAACATATTCATCGCCTCCGAGCGTCAGGGAAACATTGCTGACATGAGACATTTCATAATAGCTCGAACATCTCGAATAAACGTAAATTCCTCTTTTTTTCAATTCTATCTAAATTAATATATGTGAATATATTTTTTTTCGCCTCAAAATGGCCAGAACGATAATTTTTCTTTGTATATAAATATATATATATGAAAGAAAAAAAAAACATCGTGAGACCAGCAGCACGATTATCAGAAAAAACGTGTCACGAAATTCGAGCTGGCGTGAAATGTCCCATGTACGCTACGCGAAGACGCGAAATTAAGAGGACATCTACGTATGTACGAATTAAATACGACTAATATTTTTCTTCTGTGTGTGCAAAGGTGTAGTTTTGTCCGTGTATGAATGTCTTTGGCGAGGCGAGAGTATACTTGCAACGAGCTCGTGAACGAATTCAAAAAATTGTGAATAATATATGAAACTTTGAGTAGGTGGTAGGAAAATGAAGAGCGGATGAAGCATTCACTCCTCATGCCGAACAATCGACTTGGCAGTCGCTCAAGTGACCGTTTGTGCCGAAACGAACATGTAAACTTGCATTCTTCTTTTTCAAAAAAAAAAAAAAAAACGCAAAAGTTTCCTTTTTTCCATTTTTCTCTCTCAAATTTGTCAGTTTTCTTCACGCAGGACACATACGAGGACTATATGTGGGTCACGTCGGGCAACCCAAGGCCCTTCAATTTCCCGAGGTATTTGAGGCACGCGCGTTCGTTAACGATTACCAGTTTTGGCGCACTCTCCCCCCTCCCTCCCAGTCGCACCCCTCAACCCTCCAGCACTCGTGCCCCTTCGTAACTCATTCACCCCCTCGTCCACCCACCACCTCGCGCGCTTCCGCAGCATGGTTCGAATACCCCACGTTCCCCAACAGGGCGCTTTCTTGTTTCGCGTTCATCGAATATTGCGCGCGCGTTTTCCGCAACCGCCCGTCAATCCAACGAAATAGACGTGCCATCGTTGAAGCTGAGAGCAGCCTGAGTGACCATCAGCCACGATTCAACGTTTTATATATGCGCAATATCGAATTTGGCGTCTGCCGATGTGTATTTGAGAGACAACGACAGGGGGAGATTTTTTCAAACGAGACCGAATGAAATCAGCGATAAAAGACATTCGTCGGATTTTTTTTTTCTTTTTCTTCTTTAATCATTTTTAGTGCTCGGTATTGGGGTGCATCGATGTCGAGTCGGAAATTTTTCATAATTTTCAAGCGATGATTCCCACGCGACTCAAGCTGGCCGTCATTTTCGAACGCGTTACGGAAATACTGTTGATTGAAATTGGCATTTTTCGCAAGCCTTACACGTACTCACTCGCTGACGTCGAGGGTAATTGCCGTTGAAACGCGACAGAGTTCCGGTACTGAAAATCACGAAAAACAAAAACTGTGCGAGTATTCGGCCGTGTTACGTTTTTTTTTTGCCCTTTTTCCACGTAGATTCGCGGTAATAATCATGAGATATTTCAAACACGTGGAAACTTAGCGTTTTATCACAATTTGCTACGTATTTTTTAACGGGACCGTCACGGTAGTGAAACGTTCAGCCGAGAATTATAACCGGATGTTTAAATCCCCAATGACAGCGTACTCACATAACAAAAAATGTTAACTCTTCCACCTGTCGAGTAACAGCGGAATCGCCGTTTTATAAACGCGTACTCGAGTAATTAATGATCCCCGGAAACGTGCAAACCCTTTTCCTCTCCTGCCTGAAAAATATACCGCCAGCGTGCATTTTCATCGGGACAACGAACCGGCCTTGGCAACCCGCAGATTTGATACATCCGAAGCTGCGCCAGAAACCTCGTCACACCTTAAAAACATTAAATAAACGACATTCGTATTCGAAGAATGCCAAATTCCAAGCTAGTTTGAAAAACTCGTCATTATCGAAACTTACTTAAACGTTAAATTTTTGCAAATGACATTTGACTTTTGTTTTGTCAAGTTATTATTGAATTTGCTGGATTCTTAGCTGGTACGAAATTGACAAAGAAACATTGCAGGGTAGGATAAATAAAGAAAATGGTGAAAAAAGATTCTAGAAGGGTAACGATTAAGAATCTTGAGTTGGGACAGAGCCTCACATGTATACATCGTCAAGGCTCTCTTGCCCTTATTTCTCATGGAAACACGAGGATGTATCCTCCATCTATCTCCAATTTAAAAGATACAATATATATCTTCTTCACTGCCACTCGTTGTTTTACAAATCTTTGAGACTGATATTCTTCCACTCGTCCTGATTTAGCCTTTGCATTTATCCACTTTACACACAGACACACACAACACACACAGACACTTATCGAAAATGTGGTCGACTGGAAAAATTGCATCTACGACACCTTGTGAAAATTATGATATGGCCTCTTCGAGACGTACGCCTTTTATTCGTAATCTTATACGTCAATAATAGTATAAATGAATCATACAAGTGAGTAAAAGAATGAGAGAATTTTTCATCGTCCCAGACTCGATTAAAAATCTGCATCGTTCACGAGCTCGTTATGATGCTTCACAATCTCTGATTCTTGGGGTAAGAATCAATTAATTAACCCATTTGCATCACGATTCTACCTGAGCTACTGCGTTGATGAATCATCGAACTCTGAAATAGCACGCTTGGTGGTATTCGACGGTCGCCATGTGCGGATTATTCCTTTCACGGATGCAAATGGGTTGATACTCGTTTCCGTTTTTTCCGATGGAAGAATATAATTTTCAATACGACGCACACGACAAGATTTAGCCTAGAAATTGTGTCATGAGAAGGAAAAGAGGTTTGTTGAAAAGTAACATTGCTCGATGATTAATGTCAGAACGAGTGAAGAATTGAGACAAAAAAAACAATGGCCGATCGTATTCGATAAGTGAACTTTGCCTATTGACAGTGTAATGAGATCGTGGTACGATAAAACTTATGTGCACGTGAATTTATTAAATTTATGAATAACGAAAAGAATTTAAAGAAAAATAAACAAAGTATAAAGCGAAAAGACGATGACCATATTACGTGTATTTACAATAATTATAGATATATATGTATATAAATAAATCAATGAACGAACAAAAATCTGTAAATAATAATTATATTATATTATACGTAAGCAACAACGTAAACCAAATAAACGTGTTAATATGAAAAAAAAACGGTTTTTTTTTATTTGTATCGATCTTCTTCTTCGGTCTATCCGTACTTACTATAAAGTGAAGTAATCTCCCTGTCTGTCTGACCGCGCTGATTTATTTATTGCAAAAATTACTCGAGCTGTCACAGTTTTTCTCAAAGAAATCGGAAATTGGAAAAGGCTATGCTCAAATGGTGTGCTATCGTGATACCAACGTATAAAATGAATTTAAATGGAAATAATTCCAAAGTATGCACTTTTGAGTAAAGCGAAAGCATTAATCTTCGCAACCTGTGCAAAGCCGAAGCAGCCAGCTGTTTATAAATATTGACTTGCATAATTTGCAATTTATCTTACAATTTGTAGCCAAAGTTAATCAACAAGAATAGCTATCGAGGCTGCTTCGATATAAAATTGCGAACGACGAAATGGCAATAAAAAAACAAAGATACTGTAACAACTTTAATTGCTCCATAGAAGTGCAAAGAAAATCCATCGGTCTGAAGAATTTCAACTTTATCAGAGAGAATCTTCGTAAAAAATAATTTTTCCGTGTAAAAGAAAATATCTGTCCGTTTTTACCATCGAGTATATTTTTTTCGTGGTCACTCATCTCCGAGAACGACCCTTTTTCCTTTCACTCGCTCATTCATTTATTTTTTCTCTCGTTCTTCCGACGTTTCAATCTTTTTCTTTCGCGACTGTCGTATCATTACCAAACGCTTACAACGATGGTGAGAAAACGCGTTATGAAGAAAATCTCGAGGTCGTCCAAAGCGATCATAAAAAGATTATGACAACCCAAGTGTATACGAGCGAGTGGAAGCGCCAACAGTCGACATAGGGTTGTGCGAAATAAATGGATTTTTACTCGAGAAGCTTTTACCCCTACAGTGCAGCGCCCGAAGCTCTCGGGTATCTCCGCATCGCCACCATCAACGCCGACCCTGCATAACCCTTCATTTTTCCCCCTAATATCCGGTTTTTTTTCTATTTTCTTGATACCACTCTACTTTCATCTCCTTCCACGTAACATATCGGCCTCCGACAGTCCACGTGTAATTGAAAGTTCATTCCCACATCCGCGAAAGAACGGATCAAAAACCGATACCACGTAACTCTCCAAAGTTTTAATTTAAAGATGCAACTCAAGTGTGTGTTTTATTTATTCAAATCGCTAGCCATAATTTTTGGACATCTTCAGCTTAAATCTCCTCGCCCGTGTTTCGTTCGCTACCTTATTCACAACAAAAAACTCATGGCTCAAAATGAGTAACAAATTTTGTCATATAGTTTCGTCAAAATCTGTAAATTTTCAAACGAAGGCCGAATGATTGTGTACGTTGTTTATTTGGTTGTAATACATTTTTTGTAAAGAATTACCAAGTTTCCGAGTTCATCAATTTTCGTATCTTCCGTTAAAGAGAGTTTCCTCATTATTGTGTGAAAAATAAAAAAAATGTCGCTCATCACGAATCGCTCCTATGACGAAGATTTTAGGAAAGCGAATATTTTGTCGCGTTCTGATCGTGGTCGGTGCTCCCTCGTCGCTCTGCACCGATAAAACACCCTGCACGGTCGACCTTGTGCAAGGGATGCAAAGTGGTAGACAGCAGCACATGAAATCGGCAATGGAGAGGGTAATTGGGGAAGAGCATTGAACCGGAAAAGAACGCGAGAGAAAAAAAAGAAAAGAGCTTGAATAAAAGAGGATATCTAGTTAATCCGTAACGTGTTGCAATCAAGGATGTCCCTGTGAATTGCAGCTATTGCTCAACCACCCCCACCCCTACGCCTCCACACCCACCCTCTTTCTGTTTTCCTCTCGTTAATAATCGATTGGTTTGGTTTCGGTCTCGTGGAAACTGTTAACAGTTTACACAGAACCCGGAAGTGGTGAAAAGCTCAGCCTGATCAGTGTGCTTCGATTTCCGATAATGCGCGAGTGGAGAAAAGTGGCTCCCCCGGTTCTCGTACTTGAAAGGAAACAGAGAAAGAGAGAGTCGCGGAAAGAAAGAAAAAACAAGAGTAGGAACAGAAGGGAGTTTTACCCAACATTTCAATGCCCTGATTTGAGCAGTAGTACACGAATCGTCCTCGCTTCCATTTGCCTATCCATTTTTCGATTGCAGCCTCGATGTAGACATAATATCACCTTTAATTAAATTCAATACGGCAGTCTGATTTTTAACGATTAACGTATCAATATCGCAGCCTACATAATCGTAGTGTATCAGTGAAGAAACGCAATTAGTATCGTTTTTTTTTTTCGTATAAGACAATCACATGCTATATAGCTATGCAGTAATCCTTCTTTAGACGATACTACATATACGTCATTGATATCCTTTGCTCTCTTCGTCTCCCCAACGAGAAAATGACTCCTTTATTCGAAAGCACAATCAAAGCTCGAAGCTTCGGTTGTGCTTCACTCTTTCCAAGAGCTCTTCCAGCGACATACATCGGCCAGTTACAGTTCTATACTCCAGTACCGTTAATAATTCTCAAACACTTCCTGCGCATCGAGAAAGAAACAGGAACGGAGAGTTCGAGGGGAAAAGGGAAATAGAAGGTACCGTGATACTGCGTACCGGAGAAGACACTCTCGTGATAAAATATCGGACCAACGATGCAAGCAAAGTGGGACGGTTTATACGCAAGCATAAATATACATGCAGTACAGTGAATGTATGTAGGTATTATATGGACATATCTATGTACGCAGAGACATATTTGTTTGTAGAGCAATTCAAAAATCGTCATCTCCAGGCTTATTAAATGCAGCAACCATTTTTGGTACATTGAACCAATAAATAATAAATATCGTTCGCGTTTCTATTTTTTATGTGCTGTCATGGCTCTCAGAGAAAATAATGGTTTTCTGGATGAGACAATTTTGATGATAAGAAAGAGATTACATTGTTTATAAAAAAAAGACGATGCCTTACACTTTTTTTATTTCTCTGTTTCTAGTTTTTTTGATTTTGTATAAAATCGACACTCCATATACTCTGGGATTACAATCGAAATTTGCACTCCCTTCTGCGGCTTCCCTCTTCAATGCGTCTATCCCATTGTATATAAAGTTCTTCCGCTCACTCCTTGCTTGGCCAAGCGATAAACACGATTTTCAGTACGTATCAAGCGGAGCTTCTCCAGCAGAGTCATTTGCATCGGACGATATCGAATAATATGCTAATTGTTCTCTGGGGAAAATGCTGCGATATCCAACAGCAGCAGCTGGAAGATCGAGGATGAGTGGAAAATGGGTATTACGACAAGCTGATCCTTCCATTTCGAAATAGAAGTGGCATTGTGTGTTTCACGAAATTTAATACTCAATTTCTCCGATTAGCCACTTGAGGAGATCACTTTTATTCAACGACTCTGCGTTCTTCTTCTCTTCCCTTGTACAGCTTCTCTTGTGCTTTGCTCATTTGCTCTTTTTCACTGCCTTTCATAAATATTGTGACAAGAAAATTGCAATGATTCTCCATCATCCACAAGGAAATAATGCGCGCGCATAATTACGGCTGCTGCACTGTTGGCAAAACTGCTTGAAGAGCCTTCATTACCAACCTGCTCTGATTAAACAGCATTACATAATGATTTTTTGTTCTTTCGATATTTTTTATGATCCTTATGCTAGAATACATCACAGCTTTAAATTGCATTAAAAATGCTGTCAATTTTTCCCGTTCGGCCCGAGCTGCATGTAGCATAAGCACGAATAATAAAGTGTCACAATTTTATACGGTAAAAAATCTTTTTGTTTCGAAAAATTAATGCTCTGGTGGAAAGCCACATCCTAACGTGAATCGCCATTTGCGAATAACCGACAATTGACAAAAATTTAAGTATCAAGTGCTTACTGAGTGGCTCAATAGTGCTGCCGTCATTACATACCATAAAACAGTTTGCCACCGAAAGGCGAAAGAGAGTAAATACCCAGACAAACCATGAAGAAAAAACCCTTATGGTCCCCGATCAACGATCGTACGCTGTGAGAAAATACGTTCTCGCCATTCGAAATGAATGAATACGTCGAGATTCAACAATTGTTGCGATGCTGTGAGCCTTTTTGGTTTTCCCGTAGGTTTTTCCTTAACTACGGTCCCATTAGCACTTGGGTTCGCAAATAAAGATCACGCTCCCGGAGAAACCTCTGAAAGATTATGTTCGCAGGGGATGAAAGAGGAAGGAAGGGAATGAAAGCAGGTTGAGGACTTCTTCAACCCCGGTACGGTGCAATAAAAAGCTCGTCGGGGGATTACATTGTCCTTGGTGCGATTGTACTCACGGACACGTTTCCCAAGGAAGCGTTACAGAATCAGGAAGATGTAACAGTGCTAACAGAGCCATCTACGAACAACGTGATTGTTTCAATCGTATTACGAAACGTAAAGATAATATGGCAATGAGATAATACGGACGCCGTAACTGGGCACGTTTCACGAGCGAATCACTGTAGGTGCTTGTCAAAACCTGTGATCGATGACGCACAACGAACCACTCTCGAGATGATTACGATTTATCAACGTTTCTGCTCTTTTTTTACATTCAACGCAAAATTAATTATACTTTACCAGCATCACTGGACCTATCCAGTTAAATCTATCGATGGGAACACACTGCTATACAACTGTTGGTGTAATAGATTTGAGCCAGAGAACGTGATGTTAAAAAAAGTTCGATACCCATTTAACCACTGTAAAGAGACGTAGCCAACGACATCGCATACTCGAGCTTTCCTTTTTCGTCTCTTCTTAAAAGAGAATATACAAAAATGAACGTCCCAAAAGTATCTACAAGCATGCACACGCCATTGACGGAGTATTCGAGCATCGTTCTACTACCCTCTTGGCATCGTTCCAAGTGTACGTTCTTCAATTTCCCATAAAATCTGATTCCCACAGCACAAGGGAACCCCGTTTCTGCCGCCAGTGAGATTACCCTTGGGAACATTCCACCGACGAAAAGTATATGTACATATACATATCCATTAACAGGTGTACCTCCTTCTTTCGCAATTTTTTTTCCTTCCAAATACATCATAGACGGGAGACATGGGTTTCCTCCTTTGCAATTACAGACCCATGTAGACTGCGTCTCTTGCAGAAATGAAAATATAATATCCAACTTCAAAGAAATACTCGGTTGCCCTCCAATTTCAGTGAACCTCGACGAATTATTTTTCAATGAAAAATAAAATACCGCTGCTGCAATTTTTTTCATTCTTAATCCAACGGTTGTGAAAGTGAAAATTACAAATTTGTACTGTCGATTTTATAGCAAATAATCCAACGGTTGTGAAAGCGAAAATTACAAATTGTACTATCGATTTTATAGCAAATAATCCAACGGTTGTGAAAGTGAAAATTACAAATTTGTACTATCGATTTTATAGCAAATAACTCTTGTAGACTGTAACATTACCCGGTTACTTTATCCTAATGCACGATTCTCTTTCTTTACGTTCCATCGTGGATTTTCCTAATCCTTAAATATATTCTCCGTTAAGCTGTGCATAATTGTAAACTTCTCCCGAGTGAAAACTCGGAAAATCTTCTCTTCTTTCTTTACACTTGTGTGTTTTCATTCTCTATATCCGCCTTCAATTCGATCTCTACATTTACTCTCGTTTCTATCCTAAAATTTACTCTTATTTTCTTACGTTCTCAAAAACGAAAAATTTATTTGCAACCGCGCCCATTCGGGACCACATTTTAGCACCTCTGTTCAAAATCATTATCGTTGCTCGAAAAAAAATGATGATTGGATAATTATGATAATATAAAATGATAATTCAATGACAGTAGTCAATAAATTATTGAAATTATCAAATTTTCACGATCTCATTACTCATGCTTTTCGCTTTTTTATGATTAATCGCCGACGAGACGACAGAACAGTTTTATATAATATAAAGTACACGTAAGTTCTTGGGGTTGTTCCACGGTCCGACGACGGCATTTGTAATAATTCCATTTCAATTTGCGCAATCTCGAGGGCACACCTATTTTATAGCTTTCAAAGTGCATTTCGGTGTAGCGTACGTTGTAAGACCCGATATGCTGTATGTCTATACGTAGATGTATATCACTGTAATGCAAGTATTCCACGTCTCATATTTTTTTTGGATAAAATATTCGCGCACATGGAGATAGATTTTTATCTATTCTTATTCGTTCTTTCCTCTTTAAAAGTAGTGGTAAATGCATATCCAGGAAAAGATTCTTAAAGAGAAAACCAAGAAAAAGGAAGAATGCATAATATGAGAAGGTTATCCATATACCTCTGCAGTCTCGTGCCCCAGGGTGATTTTTAGAAACGCGATCTGGCGTGTGCCGCGGGAGAGCCATCCGCTCTCGATTACAGCTGCGAAACGAGAAAACGAACGGGGCATAATTCAAAGAAATCACCGGTCACGTAGAGACGGATCATCCCCTAATATTTCCATCTTTCTCTCACGCTTGCCACGTCAAACACCTTCGTGATGATTTTTTCCAATTCTCATTCTCCTCCATTCGCAACTTTCCTCATTTTTTTTCATCGCAATTTATCAAACGTTGATCTCCAAATCTGCGACTTAGCGTTCATATGAACGACATGAAATAAAAGTTTACAATAATAATCTTCTTGCCCAATCATTATTCGTTCTTTTTATAATAAAATTCTCCAACGAAGCCGAGGTAAAATTTCGTTAAAGTTGCGCTATAAAAATACTTCTCAGTAGAACAGAAGTTTATTTGATAAAAATTAATAATTGAATTTATTTCTTCCACAGTTGACTGGGTATTAAGTAATTACCTTCAGTCAGCAAGACACCTAAACTTGGAATGCCAATTAGTATGAATAATGTCAATCATTTTTGTGTTTGCCGAATTAAGCATTCGATACAGTAACATTTGATTCAATTATCATTTGCAAATGCGCTATCGGAAAATTCAATCTAATCAATTCTGACTTCTATACAAGATTCCGGATTTTCACAGCCGAATTGGGTACAGATATAACTACATTTCCGATACAGTAGAACACATGCAAAGTGTACGAGCATCGACCGGGATATTGACACGAATTATTGGTGGGTTAATCCTGGAAATACCCGAATCGCGTGCATGCCGTTTTCTGTAGCGTCGCGCATAAACGAGAGGAAAGAGTGATTGCGGGTAGATAACGCGAGATTGGAAGAGAGATGGTCAGAGGGCGTGAGAAAGTGCGGGCGAAAGAGTGACAGATATGAATTCGCGGCTCTGTATAAGAGAAAGGGAGAAGGAGAGAGAGATGGATCAAGAGAGATCCGATTGTTTCAGTGAGGATATCGCTCGGCTTGGTGGACCCGAGATGATGAATACAGTAATACACTCGTCTCTCGGGTGGTGTCGGTACGCTGCTAATACATCGCGCTTTCGCCGCAGTTAGCCAACCCTCGCATATGTGTGAAAACAGAGAACGCCTAATTGCATAAATAATTCAAAGCGACGAGCTTCGCGAACCGTGCTTGCATGAAGAGAAGCGAGGGTGTGTGCGAGAGAGAGCGAGGAGATGAACACCGCGCGGCAATAGTTATTGTCCAGGCTGGCATAACGAAGCGTCAATCCGTTATCCGTCGGTTATCGCGTATGAGAGCGGACGCACTTGCAGAGAAAGCGCGATAGCGCAGCAGCTTTTCTGTCATCTATATATCCATATATGGGCTATTTCATGCCAACTCAATCGCCGTAGAAATTGACATTTTCCAGTTGACGGAAAGTTGACTGTTCGCTTTGCACTGTATGGAAAAGAAGGTCCGTTGTATTTTTTCAAAATTCTTTCCCAAACACGGAAAAACAGTGTGATATTAACGGAATATTAACGGTTTTTCGTAAATACATTTTTTAAATGTGTCATGTGACTCTTAAAAAAATACATATATAGTTTTGAATGGTCTTTTATACAAAAGCAACCATGCCAAATCTGAATGCGTTTGAGAAAGTAATGAGCAGTAATTTTTTGAGCTACTCTCTACGGAAAAAATGATACTGCAGCCTGGACCATTTTACGATTATTATTTTTTAAAAATATTGTTTGCCATTATATTCGATAGTAAAATTTAAGCCCTACAAAAAAGGTTTTTAAAGTTTGTTTGGTGAGACGTTATCGAATTATACGATTATGTTATACGAAAAGTATGTTGGAGACTGCGTTGACATTAATATTGACAGCGAAAATTTGCGCTGACCTCCGTTTTCATGTATCCAAAGATTCTGGAAGGTGAAAATTATTTTTTTGAAACACCCGAATACAATGCATATCGGTATTGAACGTCGTCTCTTTTATTATTTTGTTATATTTCTCAACTCTCATATCAATCAACAAAAGGTACACCCGTTTGTGCACGAGTAACTGACAACTCTTTTGAACAATTTCAACAATAACCGTTTCAAAAAACCTCGTTGTCTTTCATCGTAATTAACCGTAATGAACTTTTGGTAAAACGGTTTCGCTTTGAATGAAAATTGAACATCCCTGCGTTCCATTTTTGACCGAGCAGGTGATATTAATGTTTTCATCCCCCAGGTGCATAGTGCAGGACATGAGTGCATCGGTTATACCCCAGGCGCATTTATCTCTTAATGCAGCTATACGTATGCTATAAAACACTTGGATGTGCATCATGATATGGAAATATAACGAATCGAGCGCTGAGCACAATTAAGGATTTAAAAAAATTAGCTAAAAGCCTCGAATGTTTGTGGGTCCAAATTCGAAAGAGTGTTTTGGTACGAAAAAAAAAATAGTTTCACTCATTCTCAAAGCTCGTGAGCCCTCAAAAAATACATGCTTAAAACGCTTTTCATCGACATTGCTGGGGGACACGCGTTGCATTTCTGCACGTTTTTTTTGACAAATTTATTTTATTTCTCGATTCCTTTATTCGTTTTTGTGTAATTCACCGCCTTTCTGACCCCTCATAGAACGAAGCAAAGGATATATGAGGGAAACAGGCAAAAAACCCAAGCAACAATTTCGCGGAAAACTTCTCATCCCTTAATTTTCTGAAAAAATAAAAATCCTCAACGGCGTCTTCCGCGTACAGCCCGGACTTTGACTAACTCCTCATAAAACGCAGGCTGCTCGACAAAAAATGCAATACTCCGGTCTTTCCTTCCCAGCACCATTCCCATCTCGCTTTGGTCACAACTCTCATTTTTTGTCAGAGCGTAATTTAATTCGTGAAAAAAGCTTCGTGATAAGTTGATCGTAAGGGTGTGTGAAGTTGATTTTTTTTTGTAATTTATAAATTACATTCCGCAGCTTCATATATATACGTACAGTACACGCGAATTAAGCCATTGGAGGTAGCGAGGGCAAAAAAAGTTCTCGTATTTGTCAAGGAGTTCGGTCAGCGTGTCGCGCGTGAATTTGCGCGAAGGCAAACCGAGAGTGAAAACATTTGAGAGAGAGAGAGAGAGATAAAATGAAAGCGAGAGAATGCAAACGAAAAGAAGAAAAGGGAGAAATAAAGCCGAGAATAAAGGTAAAAAAATAACCCTTGTGATAATGGAATTATAAAAACGTCGACCGCAAATATGCACGTTTTGAGGCAGAAGTTTTCGTCTCTCCTTTTTTTATTCCCGCTGAAGCTAACAGCAACGTGACCCGTCCCACTTGCAATTTCAACCCCACGGGATTTTCACCCGTGCCGTTCTTTCATTCTCTCGTCTCGGTCTTTATATATCCAACTCTTTTATTCTACATCTTTTCCCGTGTGACTCACCCGCACTATTTTCTACCGGTTCAACCTCTGACCTCTTTCTTTTTTCTCTCTCTCTCTCTCTCTCTCGCTTTTTCTCTACGACAATTTGTTCATATGCTCCGACGAGTGTGGGAATACAATAAAAACACGCGAATTTCCACCGCAGCTTCGTGAAAGAAAAAAGAAACAGCAGATCCATGTTTATACACACCCCTGTGAAACCCTCGAATTTTCTAACCTCCATGGTGTGTAGATTCTCGTCATCGTGCGATAAACAGAGCTGCTCCTTCAACCTCGTTAAAGTTTCATGCAAATTTTGTCAAGCGCTCGAAGGTCCAACGAACATGCAGTTCGCAATCTTGAAACAGTTCAATCGAGTTGAAACGGTTAATCGTTTAAACTCGGTTAAAGCGACGAATCGTTCAAGCAAAAATATACCTGTGGAGTATTTGATTTAAAAGGAACGTTGCAATCACCGTCAGCGACAAGCGGGGGAGATGCTCACTTTTCTCAAAAATCGAAAGAGAAAAACAATATCGTTCTATTTCCGTTGGGACACCGAGGTGGCATTTATCTTTCGTGAGCATCGATTTTTCTTTTCATATCACCTGCGTTGAAACTGCGACGTCCAGCCGCGACGATCGAATTTCGGACCGATGCAGTTTCTGCGGAGAAATGTAGCGTGAGACTGAGCGTGTTCTGCCCCGGGGTAGAAAACATTTAGTTCCCGACTTTAATTCATCCCCCCCAGAATCTCTCTTGTCGTCAATTATTTTCATTTTTCACTGCTTTATCCAGTCTAAAATCGTCTCGCTTCGACCGACTTTAGACGTTCGAACTCGCCGTTCCGAAATAGAGATGATATAAAAAATATAATTTGCGGTATGCGAAAAACACGCTTTCAGAAACCGTGTGTCAGCCTCCGACTCTGGACCGCGGGCAGTCAACTTCGAATTCGTCTGACACGGTCTTGTTTTATCCCTTGCCACAATATATATAGTACTTCGTCATGAACTTTTTTACCCTATAAAAATATCACGAGTGTCTCATATCTGCAGGGTGTACCAGAGCTCGATATCGATAATTTAAGGCTACGTTCGTGACGAAATTCCCAGACAAGTTTTATTTCGATACGTTTTTGTACGAGAAAATACCATCGCTCACCGCGAGATGTGGGCTATTGATCGTATTTTATAAATTGATAATTCGACAGGGATTTGTCGGATCGAAAAATGCTTGCGGATTATTCAACGTAGAATTTCATCCCCTGTATTGATCTACATTATTGACTTTTAATTGCAGGACTGTATATACTGTATACTGCTAAATACAGCGCTGATTCTTCAACTGTCAATGAAAAGTTTTATATTTTCAACCCTTGAATGACATAAAATTGCACTTCAACGGCATGCTGTTTTAAAGTTGCTCGAGTGGACTTCTTCGACTGTATTATTCTTATACAATGATTGGATTACGATACGTATATCGTTGCTGTACCAAGCTCAATGAAATCAGTAAAACGAGTTCACAAAAATCAATAATCCTCCAATAAACATTTATCGGGGTTCTCTTGTTGAATCGACGCATGTTTGTCGCGAAAGAAAATACATTTGCGAATGTTATTCTGAACGGGTAAGCGGGAATGCGGTGAGAATGTATATGCGATGGATTCGAACGAACAAAATTGAAGGACATATCTCTTTTAAGAGAATACCGACCGAAGGGTGGTACTGGGGATGCACACACAGAGAGAGAGAGAGATTCAAGTACCACAGAGAACCGAGCGAAAAAGAACACTCGGCTGAAGAATTGCGGAGATCTAGCGGAAAAACAGCCGAAGCTCCGGAGCGCTCGGGGAAGAGAGAGTACGCCACGTTTTCCACATGGTAAATACTATGCTGTGCTCTGGCGCTGTTGGGCGATATATTGCTTATGTACATGTGTATATATATATTGTCATTGTATGCACCCATCCAAACCTTCATTCTCTATCTCTTCTTTCCACTCTCTCTCGCTATTTCAAAGTACACTCTAGCTTCTTGAATAATCTCTCACGAAGACTGCTGCGCCGGTAACAGCCAGGTGAAACTCGTTCATCAAAAAAAAAAAAAAGATAAAAATAAAAAAAGCACAAAAAAGTCTCTCCACGCGACATCGAAACAGGCTCAGACGTACGAACGAACTTTGGCCGAGCTCCTCGAATACAAAATGTAACGTGTATACAAATTTGGAAAAGAGAGCAGTCATCTTTCGTCTATTTTTATTTTACACTTTTTCATCTACAAATATATATTCTTTCGACACGACACGAATGAAAGGCTGATGATAATCTGTTTTTTTCTGTATCTTTGTTGCTTCTCGCATGGAACGCGAAATGCTGAGTACTTATTTGGAGAGGGTAAACATAATGAAAGTCCCCTTCGTGATGAGCATGAAACAACGATTATACAAGATCAGTGATCAGATGGGAAAAGGGAGATTGCTCGACTCGTGGCTCGAATGGTGTTGCATTAATCAATCTAGAATCATTAATGGTAAAATCCAAATACAGTCTGTATCATAAAACTGATGTTACTAAACTTACTTTTTGAACATTTTTTCATAAATGCCGACGCTCATACAAACAACGAAATATCGGAACATTCAACCCTTTATGAATATGCAAATATCATGGAAAAATAAATTCTGCATTCATCAATATATTTTATGAAGTCATACGTTCGTAAGAACAGGAAACATCGAACGCGGTATTCAACAATAGCCGAAAGCTGTATGTGGAGATCGCATAAACATTTATGCAATAACGATGGCGACGTTTCCGTTGTTCGTTACATGGATCGTGAAAATCGCTGAATTTAGTACCTTCAGAATAAGTAATTTGTCCCACAATAATAAAATGATATTTACTACAGAGAAACGAAACGTTAATATCCGGTACTTTTACGCTTTCAACCACCGTTTTGACGAGTGCAATAAAATTTCACGAGTCGTTCTAGTACGTAACGCACCGCGACACTATTTTGAATAATGCAATCTTCCCGAATGTGACAACATTAAAAAATGCTATTGCACGTACACTTGATGCGAAAATAAACGTTATTCCAAACCCTTGGAAAACGTGAAAACGTCCATAGAAGAACAAATCATTTTTGTTTTTTGCTTTTTTCTTTAAATTTTCCTCGTGTTTATCTCAGCTTCAAAATTGATGAGTAAAACTGTCGCTTTCGTATTGCTTTCGTATATGGTTCAATCTTAAAGGTTTTCCCAGGAAAACTATTGTTCGATATTCTTTTTCCGCTGTCTTTCTTTTCTTCAATTTCCCTCCGGCGAGAAACGCGTGATACATATTTCGCTCACATTTTTTCTTCAGCGCCGCTCGGAATTTTTTTTCTTTCCCGAGACGATACACTCTCGGTCGGTCGCATTTTTTAGTCGATTTCATCTTCGTCGTCTTCGTCTTCGATCCGCTCTCATCCTCAAATCCCAAAGCAAGAGAAAAAGATGAGACGATCGAGAGAAAAATGGCCGGCGAGAATTCTGTACATCGCAACGTTGCTGCATCCTTTCCTGCTGCAAGTTACATCACACCGAGATCCCGCGTGAACGACGCTGAGAAGGCTGAGAAGGATAGTTCAGTTATATCGAAGGGATAAAATCCATTCCGCGTATAAGAATGGAGCCTAGCCTCGGAGACCAGCGAAGAGCACGGAGTATCGATCGATTGTTTATTCATTTTTGCATCCTTTTCGCACAGCCAGTCACGTTTTCCACTAAAAAGAAATAATATATGCAAATAACAACGGAGAATTTGCTCTTTCGTTCCATTCGAATATTTTTCACCTTCCATTTTTATAGAAAACCTTTTATTTCTAAAGCCAAGTATCCACTCTCTCCACCACCCTGTTGTACACCTTCCCTCATTCCTGACAATTACATTAAACATTTACGTAATATTCCATACAACTCATTACAAAAAAGTAAAATATCGCGCTCAAGAATATTTCGGTCTAATTCAATCGACTAAATTATGATGAAGGAAATCTACATTTCACGAACGGGGAATCTGCTGTTCATACATGCTTGAACGAATAAGACGAGTTAAGGAAGTAATTAAACGCGATGACCGTACAGCATTGGCATATGATATTCGGTCGATGATATTATATTTCGAAAATCGAAAATAGGAGAGTATTTATAATTCGTACCTTGAAAAATGTATTCATATTTTTTCGATAATATATCATTTGCGACTCGATTCGATCATAAATTCTGAATCTGTGCCACGAAAGTTTAATTAACGAAACGACGTTCCAACGTATTACATATCCAGTAAAATAGTGTGACATTATATATGTATATATATCGTATAACATGCAAATATACTTTGCTCTCATTGCACAGTTCTATTGTTAACCATCGAGCACAATTAAAAGGATATAAAACGTTCCAATTTTATGTGAGGATATCACTGAATGGTTTCCATCTTAAGAACTTAAATTAAAATCCCACAAATCGTATTCAATTCGATCCTGCTTCGACTCCAGAATAAAATTCATTATCATCCAGTATCGACAGTCATTATCTTTTTTGAGTACGACACCTCGCGGGTTTTCGATCACCGACAATCGACTCTCCTTGTATTTGATTGAAAAGCAAGCCAATAGAGTCAAATTATTCCAACAATAACCCGCATAAAAATAGAAACTGAAACTGACGCAGTCGATTTCACGAATGACAAAATATCCGCAAAATTGAGAGAATTCACGCATTTGAGTGCTAAATAAGCAGTGATACATTCTGATAAACACAAAAGCGTATTCAACCGCCATATTTTCTCTCCCACTCGTATATGTAACTTTTTTTCTCAACGTGGACGTACATTGAGAAGAAGATCGCGTCATTAGAAAGATGAAACAACAAAGAAAAACATAGAAGGGGAGTTCGACTGTACGAAAGACCAGACGTGCGAATACCAAAACAAGCCAACCGCTTAATGAACGTCACGACTGAATGACATTTAATTATCGCAAGAATTCGTCTTTAAAGAGAAAACCGGAACGTGGGTGAAGTCTGACAACTTTGGCGAGGAGCCGACGGGAAGAGAGAGAGTAGGAGAGATGCACACGTAAAAGTCACGAGGAGCACGGATGGTGCTTTCGGAGTGCAAAAAGCTAATTGCATCCTTTAACCCTAGCGGGTTTTACTGCAAACTGTGTAGTCCCCGCTTTGCCCACTCTATTGCCCTTCGTCCTTTTTGTTCCTCCGTTCGACCGTATTACAACGGTATATCGTGCGCGATACGGTCAATAAATAAATTGCCCTTTTTTGGCCATTCAGAATCTTGCGATCGAACCATTTCGTGGCAACTTGCGAAACGTTCCAAATTAAGCCAAACGTATGTTTACCAATTTATCAACTTTGGTTAGCAATCTGTATTGACATGCGTGACAACGTGCACCCTCTCTGTGCAGAAAATCACTTTTTTTCGTTTTTGTATTAATATACATATATATACATGGAAGTTTGATATGCTCGTGTACCTAAAAAACTTTATATTTTGCAACGCAAAATATAAATTCGAAATGATAAAAAGTCCCGCCGATCGACGTGAAACCCACGCATGTACGTGTATATGCATGTATTTAAGGTCTCCGGTGAAATTTTCCGCAATTTTAGCGGAAAGAATAATGTTCGTGACGTATATAGCCGTTCCCGCTGTTACTGGAGAACGTCACGTAGCGCAGACTCGGTCTCGTCGACGTGTTAATAATTGCCATGTAACGAGAAGATACCCAGGATCCACCAGCGCTGTATGCCTATATATATGCAATTTTTGAACATATATAAAGCCTTGTTGAAGAAAAGAGCATGACGAGAAGCCTCGGTATAAGGACGAAGGGGGGGAAGACAAAGCGGAAGACGGAAAAAGGTACGACGAGCTACTGATGGCGCAGCTCCTGCGCAATTTCGCGATGGAGAAAAAAAAATTACGGGAATTACTTATCGCGTCGGGAGGAAAAGATATCCTGTTTCTAACGAGATAGAAAGACTCTCGTGTTCTCTCGCGAAGAAAGGAGTGAAAAATGAAGGTGGATGGGTGAAGAGATTGGCTTACACTGTATGTACATTTAGTGTGTTTGTATATATATGTAATTGAATATATATATATACATATGTATATATACAAATGTATGTGAGTGCATCTTGGAGTGCATCTACGAATTTCTTTCGTTCGGCTTCGTAGGATTCTTCGTCGGTAAGTATATGCCTGTGTATGTCTATGATACTATGCATAATACACTTACATTACGGATGGAGGTAATACCAATGCATTTACGAAGTATACGAAAGTCGGAGCGAGTCTCGAGCGGTAATTTTATCCGAGAATTAAAAGAAAATGAGGACGACGGGATACTGAGCTAAAATAACAGAAATATGCAATATATCACGGGTATACAGGATTTTTCATATCTGATGATTAAAGTAAACAGGCAATATGAAATATTTTGTACGAACACTTTGAATTTCCACACAGTATCATGATTGTAGGATGAAAAATTGTTTTGGCGAAATTACTAGATTTTTATCAGTAAAAATAGTATATTCCGTGGATGAGAGTCATTTTTCGATTAAATAATCCTAGTGATTATTAAATTTCTCTCTCGTCTTCAATGTAATTCTGACCAATTTTGAGGTGAATACCTGTACGATGTGGAACGACGAAGGTTCGTAATTTCAAGGTAAGTCGACTCGTTAATCCTTCCGTGTCTCTTGTACGCTATATATTTTCCGCTCGGTCGTGCAACGGAAAAACAGCAAGAACGAAAGAGCAAAGGAAACGGAGGAAAGGGAAGAATGATGAAAAATTCCGGCAGCTCGGAACGTAACTATGTAATATTAAAATATTGCTCTCTTACGGGCCATTCCGTGTTGCGGAAGGATGGCGGTCGTACTGCCCCTGGGATTTCTAAAGGGTTTGTCGGCGTCTCATATATCCTCTACAGAAGCTCCGAGGCTCTCTGGAGGAGGACTTTAAATGGAGTACATGGAACAGCGAGATTTGTGCTGCATAACATGCATTAAATGCACATGCGTTTATGTTCGAAAAAAAGATACTCGAAATTATGAAACCTTTTTTACCAACGTGCCAACGCTCTCGCGAAGAAAAATGAGCGCCTTAAATTTCCGGTGAAGCCCGTGGGGTGCATCATCTTCCCCTGCATAGAACAGCAGGCATCAGAAAATGTCTCGGTACACGCACATTGCACGTACATGTACAAAACACCAGCGTTGTTTTAAAATATGTACACCATCCCAGATATAATATCGAGGTTATACATACGTATGCATGTGTTTAAATATGAAAAGTAAAGGCTTAGGCTGCGGTAATAACAACCCCTTGTGGCAATTTTTCTCCCTTGACCCGTATGGCACACCTGCGGCCGAGGGCGCTCTTTAATCCATCGAGAGGCTGGAAAAAATAAGGGACGTCATGTCCCCTTGAGAAAACGTGTTCCGGACCAGCCAAACAAGCCAACACTCGTGATATGGACACATAAGCAAATTAAAATGTGTTTAAATATGATTTGAGGGCGTAACTCTTCGATAACTTTTTCGCACTTGTTGCACAATATCCTATTTTCGCTGAAAATGAATGCGTTAACAGAGGAAATGGTTTTTTATTTGGCGTAAATCAATACATTGCAGCTTGTTTATTCCTGCATTGAGCGTATGGAAAATTGTATTATTCGCGATATATTTTTGTTCGAAATGTTTCAATCGAGTTATTGTATAGAGAATTTTCATCAGCCTCGATCAATAGCGCATATAGTTACCTGCTGTGTTTACCTTTCTTGTTGCAATTCCACCTATACAAAACCTCAAATATATATCTCGAATATGTATATATATATACTGAAAAAATTTCGTTGAATCGACGATAAATTGGACTTTCCGGTTGACAAAATATCACGGGCGACGTTGCCAACGAAAAATTCATCTTTATATACTTTTGCAAACACCGAAATAATATACAACGTATTTATATATAGACGAATGTTCTTATGTGCAATAATTGCACTCTGTTACATTAAAAAACAGGAACTCTGGAATTACTCTACTAAACAATTTTTTTTAAAACTTTTTTCTCACTGTGATTTTTCATGAAGAATCTGGATCATTCATCGAATACTTTACGAATATCGGAGTTTATGCGGAATGTATGACAATAATAGAATTAAAAACGAAGGCTCGTGATTGTTCAGCGTTGATTGCATTGTACGAATTGTCAGCAATTGGAGATCAAGAATCACTCGTTAAAATTTAATAATCACTTGGAAACATCCGCAGTGATATCGTTTAATATTGGACATGCAATAAAATTCCCGAAAAAATTGATAAGCCGTAATCAATAGTAAAATTACTCAATATAACGACACAAAGCACATGCAGAGAATCACTGAGCGATTATTAATATTCAAATGATTTTTTTACGGATGTGTATGTCGATAATAACATTCTGTAGTGAGTGCCTCTATGAAATCGAGTCGACAGCGTTGAAAACATATCAGCCTCGAAAGCTTAATTGCCCCGAGCTACGCGTGACTGTATCCAATCAGCAACGGCTTGATGATCAGTCGAAACTGTACTAAAGGGGTTTTTTTCTCCCTATCACGCTCCCGTTCTTGATATTTATCAGTGGCTAAAATGTTTTTAAGCTCTCTGTACCTGTTACATACACTTTGCATGCAGATTAGTTTATGCAATTTAACAACTACTAAATCAATTTCGATTGAATATTTTTTGCTGCTTGAAAACTCGCAAACACACATCGTGACCGAAATATAAAATTTCAAAGTAACATTTTCAAGTTTCGCTGTATTTTCGACAGAATGTAAATCTTTCAAAAGACACGAATACCAATAAAGTGAGTAATGATGGCAACGATTGAGCCCACTCCCCTTCCCGAGAGTTAAAAAATATAAACAGCGCCTTTTAAAATTTTTTCGAAAATGTTGTAGACCGATGGAAAACGACGGAAAAGGCCAACGTTTCCGTTTTTCAGTATTTAAGGTGTTACGCGCAATCGCAGCGTGTGCAAAATAAAAACTTTCAAGGGTATTTAAAAACTTTTATGTTTTATACTGTATTCAGAGTAACTTTTACGGAAAAATAAGGAAATAAAGAAAATTGTTGTATGCTTTGACGGATTATCTCAAGCCTGGAAAAAGGTTTTTTCAAAATTCTATCCAACTCATATCTCAAATCTCAAATATATCTCAATATATCTCAAAAAACTCATTGATGTTCCTTTTGGTTTACCGAATCAATAAGACACGTCCAGAGTCGCGAAAATCCAGCTCAACCGGAGATAAAAATGAATCAGGATAGTGACATTTTGATTTCATTTGTTTCTGAAATGGAACGAACGATGGAGCAAAGTAAAAACTGCAAACAGGGTTTTTTTAGTACATTGTCGAGAGAACACACCGTGAACGCGCGCCTCCAGGCGTTTCCATTTTGTTTCCACCCTTCATAGAATACGGTTAGTGTCTCTATTTTTTCTGAAAAAAACATAGACGGCTTTGCTCAAATGTTTGAAATTCGAATTTTTGAAGAATTCATCAAATCCGTCCTGTGTCCGTATTTTATTTGCCATTGTCGAAACTTTTGAATTTCACCGATCTTATCAACTCGTGGTTCTTATTATTTCTCCTCAACGGCCTTCCATCGATGGCCGGAAATCACGAACACTGAAACGAACTTTTCATAGTTTGCGACGTCGAGTTTTCACGAATGAAGAACAAGTATGTAAAGATACAAAAAAAAAAGGAATCATGTTAATCGCGACTGTACGTGCTTCGTCCGAAACATTACACGGTCCTCTTTTACTCATTCTCGTCTCCTCGTTAAGATCATTTGATTTCGGGACTACACGACAGTCTCGTAAAATCAGCTAGTAAAACAAGATGGAACCCACGAAATGTCGTCCTCGTATTTCTTTTGATGTCACTTCCCCTCATGCTGGGTATGTAGCACAATGAAGCAAAAGAGAGAAACAGAGTGAGAGAGAGGGAGAGAGGAGCATCATCGCGGGGCGTACTTTGGTTGTATCTATCCGCGTCGGATAATTGAAAATTAACCAACCGGCGGTTCATCCATTTCGGTGGCCTCTAATCACAGGCGATCCCGTACTTGGATCTCACTCGCCGGTATACGCCAAGTTATACACATATATACGTTCCTCTCCACCTCCCTGTGTCTCTCGAATTCTCCCTCATGAACATCGAGATCACTGCTGCCTGTATACGTGCTCTGGTTTTCTGGATTCTCCGGCCCTCCGTTAATTCGATTTTGTATACTCCACACACCAGACGTGGACACGCCAATATGTAATCGACCGCGCCCTGCCACGATCACACACGCTTGATATCCTTATCAGTGAGTAATAATCTGTCCTAGAGAAATATGTAGAAACATGTCTTGGCGATATGTTCAAAGGTGCGACATGTTATCCATGATATTTCGGCGACGAAAAGTCGTTCCATGTACCGAGGTCGACGATTTTCGTAGCAACAGTCTAGTCTCTACTTGGTTCCTATGCCGCATGCACCGGTGAAAAGAGAAGACATTTTGTACAGCGATTTCGGAAAATAACAGTGAATTAAGGCCAGGTTCGACCTGCCAATTTAATTTATTCATCTCGAACTTCAACGAGTGATGCAACGAAACGATTGTTTCGTTATTCGGTCATAACGACCTCGACGTCCTGACAATCGTAGGCAGTTTATTCAGCTGTCTGACGCGATAAGTCTTTTCTACTTAAAACGTCGAGAAAACAAGGGCTTGTGCGTCAGCGCCGAGGGGATGAAGCTAAAACACGAATCGAGAGGGTGTAAAGTAATTCCAATAATATGCACAGTTATATTGCACAATAACGAGTGATGAAGAACTTTTTTCTGTATCAACGAATCACAAAGGACGGAGAAGCGAGTTTCACAGATTTCTTCCAACACGTTCGCTATCTCAGCGAACCATGAAATAGTTCTGCAGCGGTATTTGTCGGACATTGTGTATATGTAACATATTTTGCCGAGGGTGAAACGAAAAATGCGGGTAATTGACTTTTCCCGAACGAAAGTTCCAGACCATGCGGAGGGTGACCGGTTACGACAGTGTTATACCCTCTGCATCTCCCTCTCCGAATTCCCATAACGGGGGAAAAAAGGTCGAGAAGCCAATACGGGAGGAGCGTTTCGATATTTCCTCTCAAACGTGTGTATACATGAAATACATACAAACGCGTATACTATCGTGGATACAAACAGTTGCAGCGCTGACCACAAGTTTAGAAACATTATTAAAAAAGTAAGAAAATAAGAAAAATTCGTGACGTAATCATTTTTACGATAAATCTGAAAAACATACTCTCGAAAGACATGAAAAAGGTTGCTACAGACATCTCCGACAAATCTCCAACTTTTCCAACATGTATTCTTATGTACGTGTATATGTGCGCACATTGTAAACGCACGTGATGATCCTTTACAGTACTTCTTTTCTTAGGACGTCGCCTTTTCGACCCTCCTTGCAACACTCGCGATTCTCCTCTCGCTTTAATGGCACCTGCATGTGTCGGAAGGGCGCGAGTCAAAAGGACACTCTTGAGCTATCGCCGAGAATTCAATGTATGACCAATGTATGTGTAACTACTGCCCCAATGGTCCTGGTCCCCCCATAATCGTACTGTACTTCGCGCCAACTCAAAGCCAAAAGTTTCACCGCGCACAGCGGTTATCCGCCCTTTTACTCTTGGGCTACAGAGACGCAGAGCGGGTCTGCGTGTGAAGCTGTGTGTACGCAGCTCCGGTAATAGCGGTATAACACTTCGTAACATTTATGAGGCCATAAAAGTACTGGCGAACGATAAAGGAAAGACGTACGTACGCGTATAATCGCACAAGTGTGCATGTATATGCGTTTTTGTATGTTACAGCGCAGATGCATACATGTACACATTCATATGAACGAAAACCCACGTTACTGAGCTACGTTTCCGAATCCCCTTCGAATGGATCGTCTAGATTTATTCGAAAGGAAGCGCGGTCCCAACGCGTTTCGCTTATAACACCTCGTGTCTATTCTGGTGTAATACCTGCAATGTCTGTCTCCTAATCTTTGGCTTCTTTATGATGGAAAGTAATCTCAACGAGATAACATAGCATGCTATTAGGTCTATACTTACGTACGTGAACGACTGTACCGCGTACTAAGCTTCGCGGATAGAAAAATTTCATTTTATTGAAAGACGGCAACCATTTGCGTGTCGCCGAGTAAAAATGTCCTTCGAAAAAAAGTACATATCGTTCTTATTATATTGCAATGTACAGCCGAAAAATGGCGAATATCGGTGCATCATGGACGATAAAATTACCAAAAAAAAACTTGTCCGCGAAATTTGCAGTGATCAATACTTCGTCATGAACGGAAATAACGAAAGAATCGATAGTTACTTGGGTAAATTGTAACTTTTGATTGTAATCTTCTTTGATGTATAAATCTGAATTCTGATGAAAAGAAAGCTGAATTTTTTCGCCCTTTTCTGCTGGAATTGACAAAACAACGGGGCGCGCGACGTGTACGTTTTTTTGCGGTCAAGAAACACCCTCGTTTGTCTGGCGGCGAGGGAGGGAAAAAGACGCGAGGGAGCTTGATGGCACCTAGTGTGAGTATATCGAATAGATTTTCTCGAAACGAAGCGGAAGCTCTAAATTGTGAGGGTCAGACGAGAAAAAAAAGCGCGTAAAAACATCGAATGACGATACGAATTTTTCTCCCTTCTTTCGCCATATTGTATTTCATGCTGGGTCCCGTGAGCCGTGAAGTCTACGATCACTTGGAAAAAGTTCCTTCAATTATTGCTCGTCCCCTCGTTGTATCATCGTCGGGGATAACGGAGAATCAACATCGTTGGATCGCATACATATCTGCACACACATTTACCGAAATACCAACATGTACGTATTTTACCATACGTATAGATATCGAAACCGTCATTCCAAAAAAAGCGACATCACACGATGTAATTTTGTGCTATGATCCTCGATGGCATCTTCGACGAATCGAAAAAAACTCAATATCGATTCGGTTTTATTGACGTTTGCGTACAGGACTTTTGCGCACATGACCGCAAAAAAGAACACCGTAAAAACGAGAGAGAGGTCGAAAAAGGTCTCGCTTATTGACAGACTCGCAGGTAGGTGGTGAAATCGGTTGGTCCAGAAACAGAAAAAGTCGATCACTTCGAGCTTTCATCCACAAGTCGATATAATATATGATACCCAGCTGGGTCTAATTCTGATTTGCGAAAATAAAAAAGTTATTGAATTTCCTCCCTGACAAGCTCGAACGTTTCCGTTACAAGAGGAAAGACACCGATAATTACTTAATATTAAATATTAATATCGAAAAAATGCTAAAACATTGATCGGCGTATTTCTTCACGCGACCAAAGTTTTGGACTCTGCTAGTAGAGAAAAAGAATTTTTTTTGCACTCTTTAATATATTTTCGACGGTACGCTCCGGGGTCGCAAATGCACAGTGAACAACCTCGATATCCGTCGACATCGAAAATATTATGCACCTACAGAAAATACAAGACGTTTAAGACCGATACGACATAAATGCACTATTTCCGGATTATTCAACTATTATCCAGATAATTCAACAAAATAACGTGCGAAATCATTTGCAAAATCATCTAATATTCACAGACGAAAGTTTATTTCCAAACTCCGAACTCTGGAAGATTTTTGTCAAACGAGCAGTTTTCGTTACAGAGCAGTAATTTTTCAGCCCTCTCCACATTTATCGATTTGATATAAAAATCGAATAAGCGTCTGAATTTATTTCATAAAAGAATGATTCTAATATACAAATAATTAACGTAACGTTTCGCAAGATTTCGTTTTCTTTTTGCTTGCTCGAAGTGCTTTCTCATAAAGAACGTTTTAATAGCTTTTTTGTATCCGTGAAATGCCCCATATAGCTGCTAGCGATTCCCATGAGATTTTACAACTGGGCGATCTATACGTTTGCCAAAGCCCTCGAGGCGACTTTCATCGCTTCGATTATTGCCCGTGTGGATTCTTCGTTCTTTACTACAACATATAGATTTCCGTTTGCAATTTTTCTCCTTCTTCCCCCCATTCTCACCGCGCACGTCTTACTTGTAGCTGTGATATTACAAATTTTCTTGTACAGTCTCGACTCGGAAAAATCGACCAAAATTTATCGATGTATTTTTCTTTTAAAGCTCTTCTTCCCCAGTCTTCACACATCAGAATTACTTGGGAATATTCCGATGAGAAAGTAGAACAATAAGTGTATTGAAAAAAGTGCTTTTGCGTCAGTGCCTTCATTCCTCACCTCTTCCTATGTTCTCATCCTTCTCATTCACTCTGTACCAACTCTTTATTTACCCCTCTCCTCCCCGTAATCCAATTCACTGTTTTAGCGTGTTATTTACCGTCGAAGCAAGATTTATCTACCTTCTGGCAGCGTCACACGACCGCGCCCCCTTTCTGAGCGAAAAGGGGTATGAGAATCCCTGCGCCTCATCTGCAGAACTGTTCGATGTTCACCCCTAGAAAGTCTAGGCATTCTCGCGCGAAAGCTCTCTTTCCTTTTCTATCTCTCTCTCTCTCTCTCTCTCTCGCTCCCTCTCGCGGAGGACCGTATTTTCAAGCGACCCACAACTGCAAAACCCTCGCTCAGGCTCTCGATCCGCTCTCGGATAATGCACCAACGCCTCGATATATACATATCTGTCGTCAACATCGACGCGCAGCTTTTGCTGCCTTTCTTTCTCTTTCGCACACTTTTCCCCATCTTTTTTTTCAGTTTCCCTCACATTTCACCGCTTTCCGCACATTGTCGTAGAATAATATCGCGCCTTTCGGTACGGGACGTTCGAACGTTCGGCGTTTCCAAAAGTAAAGAGCGTTTGTGCATGTCACTCGCGAGAGTACTGTATTCATGTATGCGTGTACGTACTATACATACGTACAGTCGTGCACACATATGTATATCGGTAAAATTGGAAGTGTAAGTCTGAGTTTGGGAGATACAGTGGAAAGCTTGAACGATATATTGTCTTCCATCTCCGAAAGAATAGTGGGAATGGAGAAAAAACGTCGATGTTTGCATAGTTCTATGGAAACACGAACGATAGATCAATGCTCTGATGGAAAATTCGACGATCGTTATTAGATCATTTTGTTCCTACTTGGTCGTATCTTGAAAACATTTATCGAGTCTCCAATGGACAGGCGAATATGCATCACTTTCTTCACACGAATTTCAGTCGTTACACGAGATCATTAATGAAGAAGAAAAATAAATAAAAATCTACAGAGAATTAATGAGTGGAATTGTTTTTTAACACGAAAAATATTTAGCCTCCTCAAAATCATATTGCCGACGTCTCGCAAATGTTGCAGCCTCCATCTTCAGAGCTGGAGAGCTCCGATTCCGAATCGGCTGATACCAAACGTGGCACACATCCGGAAGCCTGCCATTTAAATAATAATATTAACGATGGCCCCGATAAAGCCTGAAAACTAAAAACATTTAAAATTTTGTCTACTTTATAAGTAGGTTTCATGACATCCATTGGTCGTCGTTTTTTTCTAGTGGAGGAAATTGACGTTTGAAATACATGGGGAAAAATTGATTTTAGGTTGCCTTATAAACCATCATAATGGCGATTCATCTAAACGAGGCAGCTAAATTTATTTTACGAGGTCATGTTTAATCTTCTACAAGTAAATGATGCTTTTTACAATTAGAAATATTCACAAATGGTAGAATTCCAGAGGAACGCTGCGTTTATTATCAGCATTCTGCCGACGTTTTGCAAACGTTGCAGTCTGCATCTTCAGGACTGGAGAGCTCCGATCCTGAAGCTCTGAGGGTTTAGATTATCCTAATATAGCAGCGTTCATTCGTTCTGGATCGGCGATCCGCGCTGGTTAAGTGCACCAACCAATAGGACGCCAGCCCTCCATTGGCGATGCTCAACTGATCAGCTGATCAATTAAATAGCTGGCTCCCCATTGGCTCTTGCAATCAACCACGCGGCAAACGCGGCATCTATCCGAAAACAATAGAATTATATAAAGTCCATCAGAAGTTACGAATTTATAAAACTTTTCAATCACTATAAGAGTCTTTTTGACGCACGAAGAAATATACGCATAAACAAATTTGGTAAGTTAAAAAAATATGATTTTTTAAAGTAGGTCATTTGCTGCGAAATCACGCTGATACGTAATGTGCAGCCAACTCATGATACTGTCCTATCGAACGAATAATTTCCACGAACATGTAATTACGTGTAATTTTCAAGTACCCATACTATATGTATTTGTATTTGCTATGGGCTGCCATTTGTGGTTAACAAGTGACTTCTTGCTTTGTAACTTCAAAAAAATGTTCTCAAGGCCCAAAGTTACCCGGACGGTCGCTGTACATTTTATTTTGAACGATTTTTTTAAAGCCACTCGCTCGCTTTCTACATTCCTGCTTCGATAGAGAAATTCTTTTTTTTTATTCTGTATAAAAAAACTTTTCATCGAAACACTGTCAATCATGCTTCCATTTTGCTCACATGTCTTTCTCCTTTTGTATTCCTTTACCATTTTTTCAATTTTTTTCTTATAAATTGGCAATGAGAATTTTCAAAGAGCAATCACGACGTATTGTTTTTTTCCGTACAGAAATTTTCGACAAAAAAGCGCCTTGTTGGATGTCCATTGATTCAGAAATCAATATGTTTTTGTTGAACACTATGTAATAGGAAACAAAAGAGTTTGGAATTAAAAAACAGAACAGAGTAGAGAAAGTTTATAAGGTAATGAAATCAGATGGGAATCGAGATTTTATTTTATTTCACCAACAGCTTTCTGAAACTGAAAGCAGTAAATTGTCAGTTTCAGAAATCAATGGTTCTATCCGTTTCGACAATGTCCAGAAACAGATTATCGAGATGAAAACTCAAAAGAACGTTAACACCGAAAAAAAATCATTTTTTTACTTTTATCCAATCAGTCAAAGCAAGAGACTATACTTCACAGAGGGGGGTAGAGAAAATAAGCCAAACATCACTTGTTTCATCACGTCTATGATGCACTCTGCAATAGTGCCCTGTGACTAATATTTGCCAAGGAAAACCACAATCGATATTTTCATCACTTTGACTCGATATTTTAAAGATCATTCTTTAGCATACTTCTTCTATTATTATTAACATACTTATAGAAGCGTGGCTTAATCGAAAAGCGTGTAAATTTTCTGATAAAAAAGATTGTGTAAGCAACGGGCTTTCGGCTGTTTTTTTGACGTCTCGGGAATGTAATGTAACATTTACGTATTGTATACAGATTTATTTTATTTATCTCTCTGTCAGTTGGAAAAAGGAGAACAAACAGAAGTTAAGGATGATGGTCGACGGATATTTGAATGATAAATCAAAGCATCCCGAACTGCCATCCGTTATTCACACCGTTTATTTGATTTATTATCTACATGACAAAAATTTCGGAGTTATGATGGAACGAGCTTTCATTATCTACATAATGAAAACTCGATATATTCCCATGAAAAAATGAATGTAGACAATAAAAATTCGCTTGGTGAGAATCCTGGAATTTTTATAACGTATCAGCAACAAAACGTGAGTAATATGAGTGAATTACAAGTTGTACTGCTTGTCAAAAAGTTGTCAAATACAAATCGAAAAATCACGAAAAATAGTGAAAAAACAAACTTGCGACGATCGTACGACATTTATACGTAGCCTTTCCATGAAAAATTGTCGAATGAACTCCTTCAAGTTATAAATCAATATGAAGCTTTAATTCGTTACTTTATAAAATCGTAACATATGTGTTTAATCAAAAATAGCGAAAGTTAAAAAAAATCGGAAGAGCAAAATTATTTAGTTAGTTGAAAAAAGTTTATACGGAGGATTGAACTAACTCCTTTTGAAAATGCTCATTGCCGTTGATATCGTAAGTGAGAAATATCCGAACATAATTTTCAAGTACATAATTTTCATTATTTTCATAGTAGCATAATTTTCACGAATTAATTAATTATGCAAAAACGCCCTCTAGAATTTGAAAAACTATCCATCGAAGCTATTTTGTTTCTGTTTGCATAGCAGCAGATGGATCATTCGTCAAAATGCATGTACGTTGAAAACAGCCAGGGAGCGAATGAATGCTTCTGTCTCTTCTTCTCCTGCCTTTAGTTCGGGAAAAAAAAAAACAGTCGAGTACCGTATGTTACGGAAAGCCAAGAGTGGGCAACGTCACTCGGAATTTTTGAATGAGTGATATACAGAGTCAGATGGAGATAATGGCACGACGAGCGATGAACGAGAGTCATGAAATAGCAAGCTGAGAGAGTACTCTCTGCAAATCCATTTTGGAAGCTCGAGTGATTTCCGGAGGGACGGGGGAGAAGTCTGTTATTCACGAGACGTCGAGAACCGTTACATTTCGACGAGAGGATTTCATTTTCCATCTTTTTTTTTTTCTCCCATTCATTTCATTTATTTTGCAGTAAGAGCTCCATCCGTCCTGATGGCGATGAATTGGGAGGGAAACTCACGCGGTCCACTGGACGATGTAATGGAGGAGGACAGTTTCGAGGAAACTGCTGGAACGAACGAACGAACGTCGCGCAACGAGGGCAGCGGAGAAGAGGAAAAAGAATCAGTTGGATCGAATCGCGATGATCCAATATCTAAAATCGACAATTTTGAAAATGACAATTTTGAAACGTGGGAGGATGTTGAACCACCTTCGGATACAGAGCGAGACGAAACTGCGTATCCAGAATGTGAGTATTTACCGAAAAACTGTGACATTTTTGGACAAACGTGTGCGTTTCAAAAATTCGTCTTGTCACAGGACAAAGAATTTTTCGTTACAAATTATATTTTTCCAACCAACTTGAATGATATTCTCCATTCGCGATTATAATTATCCATGCAATCGCAATGGAGACGAAAACGAAGCATTTCAATTTAAAGATACGTTCGTTTCCTTTTTGATTCGTAAAAGTCACAGTTTTTCATGAAGAGGACCGAGATAATCAAGAAAGAGAACACATTGAATTTCCATTCGCGGAGGAGTCGAAACCAGCGGAAAGACGAAAAACTATCTACGAGCTGGATTCTTACGCCGCGTCAAATATTTCCATGATCGAGAATTACGAGGGCGATGAAACGAGCACTTCGGACATTTATGAAACCCGGCAATCTCGATATACAGAAGCTTCGGTACAAGTCGACCATCGTGAATAGAATAAAATCGTCGTGGTATCAAAGATGGTCATTTTTATGACTTTGCTTTATATTTTTCGTCAAGGGAATGCCAGGAGTAGCGAGGATCAATCTATCGCCTCTCACGCAAAAGATCATCGGTTGTGTCATTGATGAGAACGTGACGACGGAGTATCCATGGAAATACGTGAAGAAGGAGATCATCGAGGACAACCTGGACCTTCACGACCGGAGCAGCGATTTTTTACCTGTCCAAGACCACATCAGTGTTTTTCCGGATAAAAATATACTGATCGGTTATGCGCCGACAGCGAGTGACGACGGACAATTTTACATTTGTCTCACGGAAGCTGGAAGGGATGCTGTCATCAAAAGTATAGAAACCCTGAGAATCGAACAAGAGAATCGAGTACGAAATGCCATTTATAAAACAGCTCGTACATGGCAAGACCTCGGAAGTGGCGAGGAAGTCGACAGCACGATCGTGAAGAATACGAGACCGCTGTACGAGATCGAGGTGCATATATTCGAAATTTCATGCAATGCTAACGTTCGTTCTTCTCTATTTTGAGGAGATCCAGACAAATGCCAATTGTTTCCACACTTTCTCGAATAATATTATGGCCGTTTTGAAAAAAATATTTCGCGAGGGAACGGCGTTGAGTATATCGAAGGTTAATAAAGGAGCGCGGAAATGTCAGCGACTAACGACTTTTTCGGAAAAATCTGAAAAATATATAACCGAAAATCGACAAGAATATCTGTTAGTGATGATTTTTTTTATTAAGAACCTTGCTACACCGAAAAATGTCGTGTTCGACATTACAAATGAAATCTCGTCGAATATAATCTTGTATTTTTATATTTTTCAAAATCGATGTAAAAATATAGCTAGCTCGTTACCAGTCTCGTTTGATCTGGCAGGTGAAATCGACTTTGAATCTACTGAACGCTCCCGTCAAGTTTACCGATCGTAACGCCGGCGACCAGAGGGATGGTTATGTCGAACTTTTGCCCTATCGACAGACTTTTGATAACGTGACAAACCTTCTCGTATCCAAAAGCATACAGACGGGACTTGCACTTCGTGACAACGACACGCAGACAGCACCAACGATGCTCGTCAATTCGTGGTTTCAATATAGTTACGACCACAAAACCATCGACGCGAATACCTTCAACGACGATGAAAAAGCAGCGATGAAAAGATTTCTTGACAAGTACACTGACGATATATGCGATAAGGTTTGATCCGCAGTAAAACACTTTTGCAATTTTATTTTCATCTCCCAAGTATAACATCGTAAAATCGTTTTGTTTATAATTCCGAATCGAAAAAATCTCAATGCAAAAAGTGGCTTGATTTCGGGAAAAATGCTCCTCGCGTGGTTTTTTTTTTCAAAATCAGGTTTTGCAAAATGCTACCTGGGATATTTATGCCGACGATTGTGCAAAGTTGGTCCGTTCCGTAAAAGACACTCAGCCTCCGATTGCCATCTCCTATAACGAGCACCAAAGTTACTACGATGGAAAATTAACGATGGATACAGTCATCAATGATTTATGCTGGCATCCGTTGTGGACTGGAATAGCAGTGGCTACATATACCGAATATTGCAAAAATGATATGATGTTGGGTGCCCGTTCTCAAGACGAGGTGGGGAAAAAAACGATGAGCGATCATGACAGGAATGAAGGAATGGTGAATTTGTGAATGTCCTGATATCATCAAATTTCAGGCGCTCAACGAACACAACAACAAAGTCCTTGTGTGGTCCTTTAACGACTGTTTGACACCGAAATTGATACTCGAATGTCCTCGCGAGGTTACCGCAATTTCGATATGCCCTTTGGACGGTAATGTCATCGTGGGTGGCTGCGCGAATGGTCAAGTACGAATTTATCGATAATTAATTTTCTTTATTAGCCTTATAAGTGTCGAACCAGCGATGTGTCTAACAAACCCTACGGTATTCCAAACATCGTATATCCTAGTAGACAAATGTGAATATATATATTATATCAATAAATATTATTATATAAACAAGCATAACCCATCAGATTTCATAAGGAGAAAGGAGAAAGGAGGAGATTTCATGTTCGCTTTGATCGAATCTATCGATTGGACAAGTTTATTTTACACATTTGCAAAATCGAGTTTTAATTAATTTCGTAAATGACACTAATGGCAAAAATATGTAAAACTAGAAAAAGAAGGGTGTAAAAATGGTTTCATTAATTTTTCCAATAGGTCGCCATTTGGTCGATACCGGGTAAAATCGAAGAAGTCGAAGCAATCGTGGTAAATACAACAGCGCAGGTCAAATATCGAACAGCGTTAAAAAGTTTGATGACGTGGATGAAGGAGACGGCAAAATCTTCAGTAATTCGAGTAGCAGCAATGTCATCTCTGCAATACAGTCAAAAAGAACCAATCACTCAAATAGTCTGGTTTCCTGCGTACAACAAGATCGATAGAAACGGAAGAATCGAAAGTTTATCGGAGCAAGCGACATTGGACGAATTGAGTTGGCAGTTCGCGACATCGAGCCAAGATGGCACCATAGCCTTCTGGGATTTGAGGTATTATTCACGGGACAAAAGAAATATCTTGAGAAAACTTTTCGTAGAGAAATGGACGAGAAGGGGGACAATAAACACGAGAAAAATCAATGAGCCGAAAATTTTCCTTCGGAATGATTCGTTAACGCCTAATTGCCTTTGTCTCTTTATCCATCTTGCAATCGGAATATCTCGCTAATTGTCAAATCCTCTTCAGCTTCTATCAAAACTTTCTTTTCTTTTATTCTTTTGCCTTAAAACAAGCCTCGAATCTGTTACCAAAGTTCATTAAATCTATTGTGTCCTTTGAAAGTAGACAATTCACTCGGATGAATTCTCACTGAATGGAAAAGGGATTCGTTCATGTTTCTCATACCTTCTTTCTGTCTTTTTATTACCGCGCGAAAGCGTATTGGCCGATGTGAAATTATACCTACAGCAGCGATAGTCTTTTGGTCGATTGAAAAATCAATTTTGGCAAAAAAATATCCTCGATAGGTGGCGACCTATCGAGGAGAAGGCAAAGATGGGATTTCGAGCTGGGAGGAAAACAAAGAGTGTCAAACGTCCGAGAGCCCTGGAACAATTAATATCCGAATACAAAATCTTGGACGGTATATTTCGTCCTTTTTACATGCTGGAAGTTAAGTATCCAGGCAAAGATAGACCAGTCGCTGTCACTACGATGAACGTTTACAATCCAAAGTTCGAAAAAGTATTGTCTGATTCAAGTACGAATAGACAAAAGGACGATGTGTCAGTGAGAAAATATTACAAGCTGGCGATCTCTAAACCGGATTACGAGCTTGAGCCGAAAATTTTTATCGGTACGATAAACGGTGATGTCGCGCTTCTGACATGGGAGGGCTACGAATTTACTACTGGTGCATTCGTCACTCGTGAAAATGCAAACATCAGCTGGAAAAATGACATTCACGATGGACCTGTTACGCACTCTGTGAGATCGAAATATCTCAAAGATGTTATTCTCACCATTGGCGGTACGGTTTTTGCCGTTTGGCGCGATGATTTCGACGAACCCGTTATTTGGAAAAAATGCAAAGTCAGGTAAAAATATAGTTCGTAAAATATATCCATTCTCACGTTTTTTGAGCAATCAGAAATTAAGTGCGAAATGTTCCATATGCTTGATTTTTGCATGATTTTAATTTCCCACTGTTTTCACATTTTCGACTTATTTCAGTTTGCTTCGTCACATTTATTCAATCCACCAATGAAGATACATTTAAATAACGAGCTGAATTTTGGTTTAATTTAAAGTATGTAATAAAATCTAGCAAAAGTGGAGATAGATGAAATAATTCGGTTTTTGATGTATCAAAAATCGATGATTTCAATTTTCACTACAACGAATGTTCTAATTTCTCAATTCATTGTCGTGAAAAATGATACAATTATGATAATTCGATCTCATGAATATAAGAATCGAAACTTTACGGGTTTTTTCATTTCCTCAAGGAGATCCGCGGAATACGTAAAACTTTCATTTGATTAATGCTTCTTCATGAAATATTTTATATGCGCGGAACACAGCCGAGGATTAATTAACTACCCAGGAGTAAATTTTTAAATACCTAAAGAACAGGCGGGGTAAAAATACCAATTTCATAATATCCAGAATAATGCATATCACTGCCAATCAACTTTTGCAATGTACACGAATTTAGCTCGTCATAAATTTGTTTAACGTTTAAAAAAGTATTTTACTCTATGAAAATGTAAAATTTACGTAAAAAAAAGTTTTCTATGGGAACAATCTGAATATCTAACACGATATAAGCGTTTAATGTAAATGTAAAAAAGTATTTAAATTGACCTGTTTATTTCCGGTGAAACGGAGATGATCATAATTGTCATCAGAATGATAAAATGCAGCAAGCACGACGTACCAAAGTACGTCAAAGCTTAAATAAAATTTCGTTCAATTCGAGTAAATCTCGACGGGTTAGAAATTTATTTCCACCAAATAATCCCATTCTTCACGGTACGTAGACTGCCAAGTATCATTTCAGTATGGTTGGAAACTTTATTCCTTTATTCGGCGATCTTTCATGTTTCCTTTGACGTTTTAAAGTGCTCCGAAAAACGCGCACATTTTACTTGCTCCAGTCTCCAGTTATATATTCACATATTCTGGCAGATATACGGCCTGTTGCTGGGGAACATTCAGACCTACAGTCGTGATATTAGGACGAGTCGATGGAACCGCCGAGATCTGGGACTTTATCGTCAAGACCCACGAGCCCAGTTTCACTCAGGGTCTATCGGGTCGTATTATAACCGGAATATACACTCATGAGCTTCACCTGAATCCTCAGTGCGTTGCTTTTTGCGACTATAACGGTACTCTGAGGGTCTTTACCGCGCCGTCTAATCTCCTCACCTACGAGCTTAGCGATATAAAATGGCTGAGAAAATACATCGATCGCGAAGTCGATCGGGTATGTCCTCGGCAAAAATGTTTTCATACAAAGGGTCGTAAAGAAAATCGTCAAGTGCCGGAGCGACAGATGGAATAAAAACCCTTGTCCAATCATTTCTCTATTTTAATATTGCAGATTCGACAGTTCAGACGGTGGCAAAAATTGTGGAACGAAAAAAATGTGGAGAGTATCGAGAAACGAGAAAAAATGAGAGAGGCCGAACTTGAGGCCGAAAAAAAGAAGCGCGAGGACGAAGAAAAAATAAATGCCGAAATTGCCGAAGCGAACAGACAACAACTCGCGGACGCTGCGAAAATTGTAAAAATTCTTCGACAAGACATTTTACTTCTTTCATGTCACGAAAATAGCCCGCATCTCGAGCGCTATTTTCGATTCAATTTCACTTGTATGAAGTTCCCTTTTTTTGCAGACTGGCCGCCCCAACAAATTTATAGAAGACGCGAGAATTCGTTGGAAAGCTATAGAGCTGGAACGCATGCAACGAGTTATACTGGAGAAAAAGGGTCTGCGGGAAGAAATTCTTGAAAAACGACGTGCTCCGTTCTTGAAATTACGGCAGGACGCTAAAAGGAAGAAACGAAAAATACGCGAAATAATGCAACTACAGGATCAAATATTCGAGGAAACAATGGCATTTTTGTTTCCCGAACAATATTATTATGAACGCGCAGAGACGAAAATACCCAAGTTACCGGACATTGGAGGAACCGAAGACAAAACGGCCGAATTTGACGACGTTCTTGCCGAGAAACCAAAAGTGAGTTTCAATTAAATAACAACAAAAATCGAGTGTATAAAATTCAATACACAAAGACAGTGAAAAATAATTCTTCAAAAATCGTGACCACCGTCGTAAAAATGCTTTTGCGCTTCTGACCACGATCTTTAACGATATACGCAAAAGACATTATCAGCCTCGAAAAAAATTATTCAAAAATAATAATACTCACAAAACCGGAGGCTGTTTACTCGCATTTCCGGATCTATTCTCATGATTCGATTTTTTGTAATGCACGCGACACTGTTTTTTTTTGTTTGGTTCAAGTCGAAATTCAAGAATCCCGAGGAGGAGATAATATACAACTTTATGGAAACACAGAGCGAAGCATTGGCAGAAATGAGGGCAAGACCTTACGAGCCCAATTTCGACTGGCAAAGAGTCCTCAGCGAGGGTAAACTTCGAAGGAAATCGATGGACGTTCAGTTGAAATGGGCTGTGGGACAAAACAACCGGAAGTCCATGGATTAAGTGCAATAGGAAGCTTACGAATCTTGCTGAAAGGTGAGACACGAACCTTTTTGTGATGGAATTCATAACCCTGTGGAATATAATCAATCGACGACATCCGTATGGCAGGATTAATATTTCACTTTCTACGTTTTTTTCTCCATAAAACGTGAGATTCGTTACTCGACGTGTAAAGTACTACGTTTTTCGATATTTCCGAAAATATCTTTCACAACAGTTGTACAAGAAGAAACTGTCCTCATATATTCTAGTGTCCTTATCAATCAATGTCAATGCCATTTTTTATTTGAGATAAAATTGATGAAACACCCTGATCCCGATGAAGAATTTTTTTCAATTCCACTTCACAAATATGATGCTATTTTATTTCGTTCATTGGCCATCGCACTTCCGCAGGGTGTTCCAAGAGTGGCGGCTGATAGGCTAATGTTGCATTGAGGATAAAATTCCAAGTCAAAAAGTCTTTAAAGACTTTTTGATCCGATGTACCCACGTTGTGTGATTAATTATTATGGTTAGGCCAATAGGAGTCGTGCGCTCGTGGAGCGTCTGATTGGCTTCAAGTTTGACAATTGACAACTCATTGAGTTTTGGTCGTATGAAAAAATACAAAAAATACATTTAAACTCGTTATTTCCTCGTTATTTCCTTAAAATTTAATTGCCGGAAATTCATCACATAACAAGTTGCAAAATAAGGGAGGAAGAGACAACGGAAATGAGCAAAAATAAATCGCTACTAAATAGCGTACGATAGAAGAATAATGAAACGGCAATGATGAGGACAAATGACGAGACAAATGCACTTGCGTTGCAGGAATGGTAAAAAAGAAGAATTGAACGATTTCGAGGCTTGGATGTCAGAAAATTCATATTTTATATGCGCAAATGTAGAAGAAACGAAGTGAGAAGGAGAGAGAAAGAATGTCGCCGAGAGACTCGAAGATTTTTCATAATTAAAACGGATTAAAACTCAGCGAACGACGAAGACGTAAATGAATTTGAAATTTCAAACTACCGGACCTCACCCGTGGTTCGTTTTTTTTTCTCCAGCACCCCTCAATCTTTATTTCACGTCGCACGATTTAGTCTTAGTCTGACGCAAGAGACGAGACCGTTGAAAAAAATGAAGACACAGACGTGGACGTTTGGAGAAGCGGCGAGGAAAAGGGGGTATGAAGAAGAGAATAGGAATTGGCGAACATGGCGTAGGGTGTCTTTCAGTCCGTGGCGTCATTATCCCAGGTTCGGGATACACGCGGACGCAAAGACACCGAGAGAGAGAGGCAGAAAAAGGAGAGTGTGTCGTTCGTTCTTCATTTCCCAAGAGCGCCATTCCCTCATCTGATTTTCTTCTTCCCACTCTTATCATTTTTTGGTCGTTTCATAATTTTAAACCCCTCTGCTTCCCCTCCTGTCTCCCACTGCTCACACCCTCTTGCCCTCGCTCCTTGTCATCTCACATTGTTCTCATCTTTGATACAACCGAGCACCGAGAAATTACAAAATCGTTCGCACCGTCTGACAACTCGGCCCGATCTCCTCGGTGAGAAAAAGAGCGAGAGAAGAAAAAAAGTTACGTGAAACGGCACGCATTTATCTTCGCGTATGCACCTGAGACCCGAAAAAAGTAAAACGATAAAAAAAAATAGGAACTTGATAAAATATGTGCTTTAGGAGGGTTTCAATTTACACTGACAAATTTTTCCAACAAACCCACTTTTTCTCCGTTTTTTTACGGGTACGCCAGCAGCAATTACGAGCAATCCGTTTCGTCTTCCTACCTCTCTTTCCTGTTCTATCTTTCTCGCTTTTTCTCCCCTTTTCCTTGTCTATATTGCCATTCATTTATTCTCTTACAGTTCCCGTCATTAAATTTTTTTCAGGGAGCTAATGATCCCCCGCTCATTCAACATATTTTTCGCCCACTACGTGTATGCACGAATGTTGGGCCGAATACTCATTGTTCGATCTTTTCTCCTTGCAAGCTCACAATTTTATTCAACAAAAGTCCTCACAGCGCTAATTATTTCAATGCCAGCGCTTGAAAAAAGAAAAAGATTCACGCAGGTTTGAATGTTCCTAAAAATACTACCGTAATATTTTTTTTTCGCGTCATAGTTTGTTCAGTAAATACTCAGATCAATTGATATTTATTTCCGTATCTTATCTACTTAAAATTTCATCACTTCGGGTCATCTGCAGTCACACTCGTGGCTCATTATTGAGCTTGCTCATTATTGAACAAAAATATGGTTAAAAACATGTTTGAGAGTATTAAAAAAGTTGAAAAGCGATCGTCCAAAACCTGTCATTTTTAGAAAAAAACCAAGAATATTCCACGCGCATTTCCAGACATTTTTATATAATGTAGGAGAAGCAACCTCATTGCCTCCATCCCTCGTCGTAGATGGGCAATAATTGGGGTAGAACGAGATGCACAAAAAAGTACATTTTAAAAACGAATGTCGAAAAAAAACATGAGATGATAAGCAGGACGACTGAAGTGGTGATATGTGAGACAGCTGAGAGTCTATGATGGAGTATAATTATACGTCATTTAAAAAAAAAAAGAAGAATTATCATCATTATCGTCCTCGTTAAGGGAACTCGAGAGGACTCGAACCAAATGCATGAATTATAGAAAAAAGGTATTCTCCTCGTATTTCTGCGCCGGTTATCGACACGCGGATAGCTCTGGGATATTCATCCAGATATATTATAGTTTTTAAATTGTACATGAACGGACAGAGGAAGAGAAAAAATGAGGGAGAGATAGCGATAAGGACAAAGAAAAAAATAGAAAAAAATCAAACAAAAGAAGGCAAATACGAAGGAAGAAACAACCCGGCGTTTTTTTCCTATTCGTTCTTTCAATTGCTGTAATTAAACGAGAACCATTATAATCTTCAGTAACGATTACATTTTTGTATGATACTGGCAGAGGTACCGAAGTTTAAAAGTATATACCTTGGTGAGTGAAAAAAATGGACCATTTCCTTTCTTCATACACTGAAAAATTGCTTTAGCACCTCAAGAAACACCACTTACATATCAACCCTCAGAATTAACATTATACAAACCGACTATTGAATATATTAATAACGAATAAAGTGAAGGAAGTTTTGTCGACAAAAGTGGGTACAGTTAATAAAATATATACGTCAAACAAATCAGAAGAATATTCTACGAGGAGAAGAATTCTTATTTCAGTCCCACCAAAAATAATCCTACTACTCAATTTCAAATTTCTCATTATACCGTCGTTACAGCGATGATAACTCTGGTGAATGAACATTTTTTAATGGATGATTCGAGTTGTTGATTGTACGTTGCTGATACGCCAAACAGGCAAAAAAGGTTCAGCGCGTTGAACCGCGCCCGAGCTGATGAACGAAAAAGCTTGGTCGGCACGGTTAAGAAAAATGAGCTGGGCTGAGGAGCGGAGCTCTCCATTCGAGATTTCCCTCTTGGTACATAGTCTGAATAATGTCAATCAAGATTGATTTTCCACGATAAACGGAATGCTCTTAAAAAACACATCTATATAGCGTTTCCGGCCAAGTAGGACTTGACACTTTGAGAGTTCATTACGTTATCAATTCGGTGAAGTAGAACTCCATCGCATTACTTGAAAAACCAATGACTTTCCACAAACCAGGGAGCAATCGAAAAACGAACACTCAGAGATAAGCATTACGAAAAATGTCCTTACTGGAATGGCAGGTTTCCGCATTGATGCTGCGTTTATCATCAGCTTTTTTACCCCGTTTAGCAAACGCCGTATAGTCTACATCTTCAATGCTGAAGAGCTCCAATTTTAAACACTCGGAATGCAAATTGCTCTTGGATACCGGGGCTATCCGTTCTGGATCAGTGATCCATTCTGGGTGACTACACCAGCTGGTCGATGGACTCTCAGCTCACCAGCTGATCAATTCACTTAAGTTCTAATTGACCAATTGATCAATCGAAAATCTGGCTCCCCGTTGGCTGCTGCAGTCACTCAGAACGGACCACTGGTCCAGAACAGACGACCGCACCGATCTATAAAGGCAATGTGAAGCCAGGAAGCTTCAGGATCGGAGCTGTGCAGTCCTGAAGATGCCAAGAGCAACGTTTGCGAAACAGCGAAAAAAATCCAGGGCAGGAATAGAACGAGCATAAAAACAAAATTTATTTTGCCACGTATCAAAGCCTGTTGTACAAAGAATAATCAAGATCTCCTCCTACACGATCCATCCACTCGTAGACGAAAAAAAACGTGTGGAAAAATGAATCCACGGACGAGGGCATCTCAACATTCAGCTGCAAATTCCACCGGGTCGTACATAAATCCTGCGTTCTCGTTTCGTTCGAGCTCGCGCGCCGTCTGTACAGCGAGTTTGGTTAGCAAAAAAAAGCGAAGGGAGCGATCAGCTCGAGTGAAAAAAAACAAGATATTGTGGGTATAGAATTGAGACGAAAAGAAAATAAGTTAATAAATAATCCGAGAGATTACCGCAGAGAGAAAGGGGTGTTCGCTGGTGGCGGAGATACAGAGGGCGCGAGGCGGTAAAACCATAACGAGAAACTGCGATTCGTACGTGCGCGCCACGATGATACGACTTTCGCAAACTATATTCTCTTACAGACCGGTCCGGAGAATGATGAGAAAAAGAAGAAACTGTAACAACAGCCATGGAAGAAAGAGGAAAAATGAGCGAGAGGGAGAGAGGGAGAGAAAACGAGCTAGCTTTCTGGATACGACGGCCGGCATTATTGCCCAAGTTCCGAAACACCCACAGTACTCGTTTGCTCCGCTTTTCCCCGTCCGTCTGTTTGTTTGCTTGTCCGTCTTTTTCGAAACTTTCTCATAAGTCTTTATAGACATATATACATCTTTACATTGATGCGAACTGCCCAGCTGGCAACCTAACTACCGACTAGGCAGATACGATGCCAGGTTTTCTTTCTACGCCTAGTTTCTGTGAGTTAAACTTTTCTTCATTTATATTGGCGAAATACGGTGAAAACATTGGGAAACAAATGTTTCCCGTGGTTGAGAAGCAACGATGGATTCGAATGATCATAAAACAATCAGTACCTTTCGTCAGTGGCATGGAAAAAACTTCTCCGCGTTTGCCTCGAGTGCGACTCGACTTGAGCCAAATCTGTGGGTAAACGAAGAACGTGATTCAAAAAGAGGTGTAGACCAAAAAAAGAAACGTGTCATTAATAATTTTGAGACGAATACATTTCACAAGCAATATAGCCGGTTCGACAATTGAATTGCAAAGAATCTTCAGTCATATATTCCGTTTCCGCTGATATTCGCGGGAAAGTTGAACAAAATCATGTTTACCCGATTCTTTTTCGCTTGTTGCGTAAAATTTATCAAATTGCCAGCAGATTGCACAAAAGTTCTCGTCGTACATATTTATGGTAATCTGAAGCAATTGGCGCGGCTCTGGCCCCTTTGATGGCAATTCTTTTTCAAAGTTTGATCCTCAAATGGCCAATAATTTCCTGGCGCATAACTGCAAACTACCGAGACGTTTCATTCTTTACCCTGCTGCCCCTCCGGAAAACGTCGTCCAAGTTTCTCGTAAACATTTTTTTCGTAAACATTTTTTTTCACATATCTGGTCGTTATCCGCCTCAAATCCAACACCGCAACGTGATATTCGGGAACAAAATCGCCCTGTTCTTCGAGCCAATCTACGAAGAGAGGAAGTCAAATTGCCGAGGGTGCTGCCATGATACCCCTGTTTTGGAAGCTCACGTTCAGAGGCTATTCATGGTATAGCTGATGTTTGATTACAATGTTAAGCCTAAAGAGTCCTGCCAACTTTGTGTTACGTTTAACTACCGTTTCAATGAAGGAGATGGCTCTGCGTCAGCCCGATACATTTTCATCTCCAATAAACACGGTAAAAGTGTAAAAAAAAATGCAAATTACATCCACTGGCTCGTAGATTTATACGGATCCACTGTATTCTTTTTCCTTTCCCGTAAATCTCAAAATAACGATGTACCGCGTGACACCAAAGTCGGAACGGTGTTTTTCCATTCCAAAACTTTGGATTTCTATGCTTAATTGCAAATGCGATAAAGTTCACGTTTGAAATAATAATTACAGCTAGTTGCCAGTACGGTAAACCCCGGTAAACTCCATTTTCAAAGGTGAAGACACGAGCTTCTGAATGTGATTATGTTGTTGGACGGAGAAAGGCAGAGAATGAAAAAAAGGCGGAAAATGAAAGAGACGATTCAAGGATGAATGAGAAGAAGAGGTATGGGCCGTATGAGGGTAGCGGAAAGACACGGGAATGTAAAGGGATGAGAGTTGAGGATGGAGGATGCTGGAGAAATACCGGCGGCATAAATGACATGGTTCTTAATGAGAAAGCTGGGGATAAAAAGTCAGCTTGTTTTGGACCATTATGAAAGGCAGTGAAGCCGAACGCACTCTCGTTCAACGGTCGCTCAACCACATTTTGGCTACGTCCGGCACGAGGCTCCAGTCTACTCGTCTCCACAGCTCCTCCGATCCTTTGCCATCACACACAGAAATACATTGTCAATTTTCCTGCAAATCGTGCAGCAGGTCGGGACTCTCTCATAAGTCATCATTTATTCCATTCTCTCCGTCTGTCCCGTACCACAAGCCGTTTGAGCTCGATTCAAGAATTGTTCGTGTCATAATCTTCAAGTGACATGGTGTGGTGAAAAAAATTTGTTCACCATCCAAAACCTTTGAAACAACCTACTTCCCCGATTTTGACGAAAATTTCATTCCCTTGTTGTCCAACTTTGACACGAAAAACATCGAAAGAACACACTGTTATTCATTCGTATTATCCCTAATGAAGCGAGATGCATTTCCAATGATTGAGTAACCATCAAGATGACTGTATCAATTTACCGCGCGTGTGAAATATGTAGATCTTAAATATACAATCTGCATGGCTGTGGACACCCGGTGTATACTTCGATATATGAAAAGGGACAAAAGCTTTTTGAGGTGTGTAGGAGACACACAGGCGAGCGAGATAAGAGTACGCTTGTACATACGTGGGAGCTTTCCGCCCGTGGCTGCCGACTAAGCTCGGGTTCGTGCTGGGATGAAAGAGAAAAGCATCGGACACGGTTCTGATGGTCCAGGTGGGATGAGAGAGGGCGCGGCTTTTGCGAGAGGTCGGACGGTAATAATCGTTAAGGGCAGGCGGTGACCGGCTCGTGAAATCTCGCTGGTATCGTTTGGACAAGAAGCTGCAAAAGCAACCAGAAAGACAACGAATAACCTCTTCCTCCTTCCCTCTCGCTATAGATACTTTCACTTCGATCTATATTCTATACGCCATACGCTACACACACACACATATATATAATATCTCCAAGGGCTTGAAATCGAATCGGCGAGAAACTCATGTCGTCGCAAAGTTAAACGAAACCGTGCATGGTATCGATGGAGAACTATACATGCAGTCCTGTCCACTCTTCATGCTGAAACGATTTAACGATACGGTATGTTGTCAATGCATGGAAGAACTCGCACTTTCGTACAGGTCGCAAACACCTTCGAGAAAAAAGTTGAAAGCTGCGACACACTCGTGACGGAAGCGTACGAAAAAATTTAAACATTCAATCGAACGAAAGCGATGAAATAAGCGAATGGAAAAAGTTGGATCGAAGAAAAGTGAACAAACAGATTGACTGTGTAAATTCGATTAAGTGAGCACGTGAAAGTGACATTTTTACGCAATTTTTATTTCCTTTTGTTTAATCAAGTTACACATTGATTTTTCGTCAAAAATTAATACTAATTTGAAGAGTCTATTCTCAAATTCATTCGCAACGTGTACTTTCTCTCATTTCTATTCTTTGTTTGCTGTTTCTCTTTCTGGAAATCCTTTTCGCCAGCACTTTGAAATTTGGACATGCAAAAAAGGGTCGTTCGTTCTGTACAGTGGCAAATGAATAAAAGATAATGCTGAGGTAATGGCGGACGTAATTGTGAACGTAGCTACTCGTGTTTATACAATAATGTATTTTTTTTCAAGGGAATAGTAAGGGTGGAATAATCAGTAAAAACGGTCAAGCGTCATTTTTCTGGAGTCCCATTGTATTTATTTGTTTAATATTTTGCATAAGCTCGAGTTAATCTGCATTTCGACTGCTCATGGGCGCCTGATACTTTTCTTTCAATTTCGCTTCACGCGTATTTCGAGGAACGTTTGTTTCCCACAACATTAACTTTGAAAACTTTGAAAATTTCGGAGGTTCGCGTGTCTGGCTTTTGACTGGTACGTAAGTCATTAAAAAAGTTTCGTCGTATGGCACAGGCGCAAGTGCTTGAATTAAATTGATGATAGATTTGAAAACTACAACTCATCGAAACTATAATAGCGTGCACTGGCTGCGCATCAAGGACGGAAAGTCATGGACTACTCGTTCAATGAAACCAAGATCAAATTATTGTGTTATTATACTTATTTTCGTGAAATTTTACACCGTTTCCTGTTAGCAAAAAAGCAAGCAACTACAAAAGAACGATGGTTCTGAATTGATAAGAGGTTTTTCGAATTTTCGCCCAGACATTTTGGAAACGTGTGTTGAAAGTGAGTATTTTGAAAATAATACCTCAAAATAAATGAAATAATTGTCGAATGCAATTCTAACGTACGATCTCAATGAATAAAAAACGTGCGTATTTAATGAATGTGGAAAATGCCTGAAGGGATTTAAATTCGATAGAATTCAAATCTTATTCACGCTGTGTAAACCCAGAGTTAAAAATTTCGGCGTATATGTATGTGAAAATAACACTTGGTTATATTAAAATGGTAAAATAGCACTAATTTACTTTGATAATTAAATGATTCCATCCCTTCAAGATGGGTAATATTTGATTAGAAATATAACATCGTCCAAGTGTAAATATAAAAGTGTGCTGTACTTTGACCAAGGTTTATACAATCATTATTAACTCAAGATTTAAAATTCAATCATCATAGCAGCAAAGATAAATTTGATCGTACAAATCGACTCCAAATTGCGTTTTAATGAAGTAGGCGAAACTTTCGTTTTTGTGAATTTAATCATTACCCTTGATTTGATTGTTGAATGATTAAACCATGTTGGTGCATAAAATCTACTGATTACATATTAAACGACCCGTGTTTAATTACGCTCTTCGTATATACGCGAAAAACGGTAGATAGACTGAAGTGGTGGAAAATTGCGAGCAATATCTCTCAACAATAATCAAGAGAACGAGATTTACATGAATATTATGAATTTTGCAAGAGTTTTGAGGGTGGCGGAATTACGACCGTAACTCTCAACGACTAATAGTGAAACATTATACATGAATATAATATGCTTGTGTGTGTGTGGGTTTTGTGTGCATATAAATTATTTAAGAGTGCTTTACCAGAGTGAAGTATAACACCGGCTGTTCCGTCCTACTGGTATCCCACCCTGTTGAAAGAAGCCAAAGTGAAAGAAGTAAATAAATCAGAATAACATTGAAAAAAAAGAAGATTCAGTCTCAAGTGAGATATATTACGATGAATATATCCCTCGTCTACATTGCGCACATAACACGCCCTCTTTTTCCCCTCTTTATCACTGTGCGACACTCATTAACATTTCACTGAAATGTACTGCAATTTACAGTTTCTCTTTCCTCACAGAATCTTCATTCTCTGTCGGTCCCTGTACCAGCGCGATAAGGTCAAATTTAATGAAGAAAGATGGGGGTTGACCTCAAGCTCTTCGAGAGTTAAGGCCGACATTACACGATATCGCCATACACTACTTTTTATTCATTTACAACATAGGGTAAGCCACGTTACACCCGAAGCAAAATACAGTCGCGATACGTATTAATAATCTTTGCTCAGCTTAAGATGAAACTTTGATTCGTGCAGTCTTCGACAGAACTTGAGAGCTGAGCTATCGCTGCGATATTTTCTTTTTAAAACGCGAATGTCGACCAATACGCGAAGGGTGATTGGACAAACTTACTTTATTCCTTAAAACCACCCAATGGCTGGAAACTAAATTTGGATAAATCTTAAAAACACGCAAATGAATAATGAACACCGTTGCGGGCTAATAACCGCGTTGAATCCTTTGACGCGGGGGTGAGTTTTTTATTTTTTGATGAATACGCTTAGCATGAAAAATATATTATTAGACCATCTATATTCTTCCCATTAATGGTAAAATTTTGCTAAGCGGATGTAAAACTTGTCTTTACAATTTTTTTTTTAATTGAGAGACGAAATGAGATCGTTCGATTATTGTTTATTCCGAATGAAACCAGTAACAATGTATTTTATTATATGTGCAGTACATCGTGCGGCTCAGTTTGGAAAATTCGTTTGTAACATGTTTTTGTCACAACCTCCATACTATTCGATTGACGTATTATGCGAAATTAAATACTATTATATGAAGTTTACAGTAGAATTAATAATTACTGATAAAAATAAAAATAATCGAATATATATACAATTCGATCATTATAGTGTTACCACTTTTCTGTGTACATCTTTCACCACTAATGTGCGCTAATAGCTCATTATTGGAAACGTGTACGATGTCTCTCCTTAATTATAAACACCCACACCGTACGAACGCTACTATTTCGAGAGCTTCGGAGAAAATTAACGTGTCGGAAGGTCGATGGCTGGTCGTATGAATAATGAAGAGACCTCCGAGGAAAATGGATAATAACCGAGACGCAAAGAAGATGTGCTCTCGGCATCGGCGGAGATGAAGCAGGCACTCTGTCGTTTCCTGTATTGAATGAAATTATCCTTGAGCGACTTGGCTCGACTAGTCAAGAGTTATCCAACAGAGTACGTTGGAAAACCTCTTTTTCGAAATTTCTCGTTCCTTTGATAGTTAGCTCCACGCATTTATTTCTTATATTATTATTCAGCTTCCGCACTAATCATTAAATTTGATAATTATAGATAAACTTCTATCGTTATTCTATTTCTCGCATTATTAATCTATTGCATTTTTGAGGTAGTTCGCAATGTAGTTTCATCAATCTTCATTCATTTTCACCAAAAAAAAAAACGAAGGTACTTTCCGAACGACCCAATAATTTTTCTGTACCATTATTATAACACGATATCAATATGGTTACTACGTTGCTGCGTGGAGATCCGAAGCACAAAAAAATGCTCCATAAATTCTGCTGTATCATGAAAAAAAAATTGTTTTGTATGTTATTTTCGCAACGTTTGGAATTAATGAGCATTAGTCAGAGGGAAAAAAATCCCATTCGCAGTAGAGCCAGAAATGAGGGGTGAAAACGGCGGAGAATTCGAAATTTCGTACCGCCCCGGTGAAACGCGTTGCTAATGCTCGTGGGGTCGTGATGTCGCATCATTTTTCACGTTACGTACGCTCGATAGCTTATTATTATTACTACGTCCGGTGGTTCCTACCATCGGTATATCCAGTAAGGTTCGACTGGCTTTTGATGAAACGAACGAATGAAATTGAAATGTCAAATACATGCGCTAAGGAAAGCCGATTTAAGGAAGCTCAACAGTGGCTGAATCCTAACGAAATCGAAATAATTTCGTTAATTTCAGAAAATAACGATATTTCAAAAAGTTATTGATGAATCGGTTTAAAAAATTTCTTCAATTCCAAAACGATTCGTACGACTTTTTTTTGTTTTGTATCAAATGAATTCATTTATTTTTTCGAGTACACATGCATTTTTTACACATGGTATTAAATATATGTAGCTTTCTTATGTGTAATTCAAAATAATCGAATCACACGTTGGAATGCAGAGAATTATCAAAGACACACGTAACTGACACTTTTAACAACAAGGCTAATCGTCTTGATTAACGTGCGAATGTTACCACCAATGCCTTTGCTACCTCTACTAAAAAGGATTTCCGAAACCACAAATTTTCTCTCATTTTCTCTTTCTATCCTTCTCTCTTTACGGTTTCGCTTTCTCCCTCTCTCTCTCTCTCTCTATTCGTAAACTTTATCAAGCCCGTAGGAAAAGTACGGGTACCAAGATGGTTATACCCAAAGCAAAATCAACAGCCATGGGAATCGTTAACGATTCATATGCTAGTTTGACCAAAGCCCGAAGGCACAAGCACATTTTAAAGGTTTTTGGCTCACGTGTATTCGCGAGCTCTTATAACTATAAGCTCTTTTCTGTTTCACGCCGTCGCTACAATCCGGTCTCGTGAAAGCTCTTCTCGCCAAAAGTCATTTCAGATATCATCTCGTTCATTGTCCGCACGATGTGTTTGCATTTCGGATGGAGACAGGAGCAGATTGGAGCGTGCTAACTTTAGTTCAAATCTGCGAAACCGTTCAAGCTGTGGGAAACGTCATTTTTATACTCCAGTGTGAGATTCTCTGTCGCTTTACTTTTTCTATTACAATCAGCAAACGACTGGTCAATATTTTCGTTTCACTATGAGATAAGCGTGTTCGCGTCTTTTCAACTTTTAAGGATGCCGTGAAAACGGTGGATTAAATAATCAATAAGAACTTTGCTGCTTTCCTTGTATATGTCGAAAAAGTATTCGCGTAATTTTTCAATTACGCGAATTTCGCTTATTTTTCACACTATTTGAAAAAAAATACTTTTCGACGAAAACTACTATTTTTATTACTTGGTGTACATTTTTTACTTTTTACCGTTTTTCTATATGTTACAGTACAAATCCGTTTTTCGCTTTAACGGATTTTTCCTGGTTAGTTAAAATAAATCAAAGTACATTAAAGCAAGATGAAAGTAAATTAAATAAATAATTAAAACCATGAATACTTCATTTTATTAATTATCGTTCATTATTTCGATAAGTCGATGGTTATCCAAATTCCTTCGACAATCTTCCATTAAATATCCCTATCTCCAAGATTTTAGCTCGCGATGCATTTTTCTCCACGACCCGCGGACAAGTCTGTGCTTCGTCACATCAGTGGAAGCAGAGTCTGCTGGCGCTGCAGTTCCTCAGGGATATATAAAGATTGAAGATATTCACTCTCGATGCCTCTCTACAATCCTCAGGAGAAATCGTATATTCCGCATTCCCATCGTAATATTCATATCGCCCTCTGCGCCAATATATTATTCGTACTTGCGAATATACATATATATATAGATGGATTTGTAACTAGTTCAAGCTGGATTTGAAAACCTAGTTTGTACTTAAAAATTAAAGTTAAATTTTCGTACACATCCGTTACGGTCCCACCAAAGTGCACACCGGGCATATAAAATACCCGTAACGGAATTCCATTCAACAGCGATTTTGAAAAATCATTCACATTCGTTTTTCACAATGTGCGTAGATGGTATTGGAAAAAAAAGACTTCAGTACCCCAATCACAATCCGCGCGTTTCCGGTGCACTCGGAGGATTAAATTTGCATTTGAAAAAATTATCGCAACTTTCTGTATATTCAATAAAATGCGTCTATTCGCATACATTTTAATCATTCCGTCGTTCTTTACTGGTATAATCGAAAAAGTAATTGATTGAGCGTTTAACGACGAGCGTTTGATTGGAAAATTAGACGGTTCGATACACATCATGAATCTTTATTAAGGTGTTCCATCGAGGTGTTCTACATATCCATGTACACCTGCCAATTCATTGCTCCGTGAAACAAGCATAAGGGAGAAGGACAGGATGATGCAGATGTTCAGAGAGACAGAGAGAGAGAGAGACGGAGAGAACGTGTGGCAGACGGAACTCGTGATCTAGATGCGAGGGCTACATCGATTATGGCTAATAGACAATCGTTACGGTCTCATTCGATTAAGTGCTATAATCACTGTCTCCAACCGATCGATTGCACATTAGAAGAGCGTCCGCGTGCCCCTGGCTGGCTGTTATAGCTTCCTCAAGCGAGCGTTCACAATTCCACGGGTTCGAGTATACACATATATATACACGCACGATACATACATGTGAAAATCGATATACGCAGCCACTGGTTTAAGTACAAATACAAGAGGCAATTAAGAGGATATAACCGGCAAATTTCCGATTAAACCAAAAACACTGACGCGCACGCAACGTGTTTTGCTAAAATCCCTTCGCACAATCTAAACGTATCGCACGCGGTCTCATCACGAAAACTCACGAGGCGAATAAAAGAAAATCGGGAGAAAAAACGTCAGAACTCCGTTCGAGAGGTAAAATCCGTCGATTAATCGTCGACTCGACGCGAATAAACTTTTGTTGCGGAGCTCGTTTTTCCGGGTCCTTTTTTACGTCTCTCTCAATCGATAGTGCGCCATTCGTTGGACGAGAAATTGAAAGGAAAAAATGTGAAAAACCGAGAAAAAAAAAGTGACGGAGAACAAGGCGAAGCTGTACGAGTTTATGATAAGGGAATCTCGGTGCTGAGAAGAGAGACGGCAAACGGAAGATCGTTTGTTGGAATAATGAAGAGGGAAAGAAAAACATCGTCTTGGTATTAGCGAAGAGGGGAAATTGAAGAGGCTGTGCCGCTTCTACTTCGGAGATCGGATAAGAACAACTGACAAACGAGAAGATTAATCGCGACTGTGTATACGGCTGTGGAAGCCGATCGTTTTTTCGAATTTTTCAAAATTTATTATCCTACTTTCTTCGCGTCTGTTTCTCTTCGCCTTTTTCTTGCGTTTTCTTTGGTTTCCTTGGCTCCAGCAGTTTCGTATCATTCGCTCGACAATCTCGGTGTATAAAGCTCGTTCGGAATAAAGACGACACCCTCCATCGTATCGAGGGTGAAAAGCGCAACATCGCGAAAATCCGGCGATACGAACTTTCCGCTGCTGCCTCAGTCCTTAATTTACGTTTATTGTTACAAGCGTAATAACACAGTGTACGCAAGCGAATCCATAAATAAAAGCGCCCCGAGCGGAAATGAATGGAATGACGAACAAAGCAGCCGCGTATAACAAGTACTCGTCTGTTATTTTCCGTATCAATGCAACAGAACTAATCAAAGAGGGATGAACGCGGTAACTTTGACTAATTTTCGTTTAACGTCAACATTTCGCGAACATGAAACTTGTATAAAACCATTGAATCCGGCATCTGCCACTTTTGCATCGTACGCGATATTTCAAACTACCGGACGGTCTTTGTTTTTTCGAAAAATCAGTTTCGTAACTTGGAGAACCTGATAACTTTTCCCGCGGGAAGAAACATGAGCGAATGATAATAATAAATATATCCATTCCCCACGCTGTTTCTGTACGTTATTAATATACGTTTTTTAAACGGAAATTTTTAATCTCGGTGTTTTTAACGCCGTTCGTTCACAATTTATTATCGCTAAATCCTTTGACTCGTCTTACCTGGCTCTCCTCTATGCGTATACGTTCGTCGCAAATATATACATGTATATGCTGTACAGGTACATGATTTTCTCTCCATTTTCCACTCTCCACCCCTCGCTTTGGACTATACATTAAATCTTTTGTAAATCCAGGGAGGCTGTAAGAAAAGAACGTTGTATATACATGTATCTGTCGGACGATATCCTCTTCCTACGATTTCTCGCCCGCGAGTACTGTGCAAACTTGTATAATACCGTCTTATCGTCTTATACTGGGCGAAATATCACGATCATGGTCCGGCGGCGACACACAACGTTGAACTTTTCATGTCGGCAAGATTTCCCGCTACCACCGGTGTCCTCGCTCACTCGCTCTTTCCATTCCCACACCCTCGTCTTCCTTATCCGATCTTCCGAGAGGAAAAGAGAAATAAGAAAAGTTGATTGTTCATCCAAACTCGTCACGTTTTTTTTCTTTCACGCTCTCTTCTTCTCTCTCTTTTTATTCGCGACGCGCTTCTCTCATCACCTTTCTCCCCCTTTTCTACCCTTTCCTCTCCCCCTTCAGAATATCTTGCAATCTCTTTTTCCTCTCGGTAATCTCTAGATTTTCGTATTTCTTCGTCAGTCATGCCTATTCGTATTCTTTCCGACACTTTACTTATCTCTCCGGATTTCATTCGCTCTTTTACTCTCATCATACCAATTTTCTTTCCCACTTTCTCCATCTCTCGCCATTCACCTGGTCCCCGCCGACTCTCCGTCCCTCTCGATCATTCGACGTTTGCTTCCATCAAGGATCATCAGCGCGTTAAAATCAGAGGAGAACTAAACCCGGCTATAAGATTACGGCTTAATACGATAATTACGATGATGCGAAGCAATAACCTGGAACGTTTCGAGAAAATGTAATCGACTTTTACAGAGAAAATCAGTGCAAATCCACGCGGCGCAGCCTTTCAAACCCACTGCTTTTTGTTGCAAACGGTTTTATTACTTTTTTTTATTTAACCTCGAGGCTGAAATACCGCAGGAGTTTTTCAGTCGCTTCAATCTTCAAAAATATCAGAGCAAAGATTACTTGGCAGATTGCACATCAGATTCTCTATGCAGGTTACATTAGTGCGAAAATACAAAAGTTTTAAGGTGTAACCACGAGCCTCGATGTATTTTTCACTGACGATTAATTAATCGTCATCGATGTGACGTTTCGTTAATATTATTGGGGAATTAAGCAACTTCGACAATTGAGAAAATCACAGAATTTATCAGCCTTTAAATGATTTGTATTTCAATATGCAATCGAACAAACATGAGACAGAAATTTGGCAGACTAATGAGAGGATAACAACTCGTAAAACGGAGATCCAACTTGAAAATGCAATCGAATATGCGTGGAACAATTTCGAAAAAAGAAGCATGGAAAAGAAATGATAAAAAATCGACTCGGGCAATTTAGCCTGCCACAAAACTTTGAACGAAATGAGAAGTTGCTAAAGTATATTCAGTGAGTGAGAAAACGAGAGGGAGACATTAAAATTGAAGTAAACCGATCGAAGAGGCAGAACGGAGAAGTACAGCCAACATTTTAATTCCATTCGATCGGTAGTCTGGAAACGTCCGATATAATCGATCTTATTTGCAAGTGAATCAGCTTTGCGGAAAGGGTGAACTCGGGAGAACGAAAACCCAATGGAGTTTCTGGTATGAAGCTTAGAGACCCGTTTGAGAGGGAAAAAGAGAATGAGTAAGACGCTTTCGCGAGTATAAGCCAGCTAACGAACGAAAACGGAAGCTCTGTGGTCTCTTCGATTCTCTGCCATTTTTTTCTCATCCCTAACGCGATTTACATGCGACTCACACTACCCACGTTGCAACGCGCTTCACTCGTGAATCACGTTGCGCATAATCTTGCTGCTACATTTTCAATAAAGAGGTGAAAGCAAAGGAAAAGAAAGAAAGATAGTAGAGAGGAAATAATGCTCCTGGGATACGAGAGGAGAAAAACGTCTCATTAACCCAGAGGGACGCAAGACCCTAACCGGAAAGTTAACATAACCTCGAAGAGTTTTCTTTGACCTCTCTCACCCGCTTTGACCCTTCCCAGAGTTTTCTTAAAGACACCATTCTTTTTCCTACCATATAACTTTTACTTGTGGGTTTTCCGGTCTTTTCTCTTTATTGTTTTTTTCGTCATTTTTTTAATTCAAATTTTTCCAACGTCTTTCCGCAAAGCTCAACGTAGATTGACCAAAATATATTCCATCACTTCTCACACCGGGACGCTCAAATATGCCGCCTTCAAAAGATGGCCCATTTAATTAATTAACTGTTGTATCAAAAGACTTTCAAGTACGGAAAATCAACGCAATTTTCCTACGAGACTGTCGCTTTGAAAGTGGAAGAATTACATTAAATCTTCCAATCACGGACAGCCGCATAAGGACTTGAAATTTTTTTCAAAGTACAATTTCGCCTGGCAAACGACGAGAGTTAAATTATAGATTCATTCGAATTGGAGACAAATCTAGTGAATAATAGTAATTGGATCGGAGCGTATTATATGACAAATAATACGTGAAGCATTCGAGATGAAATTGGGAAAGATAAGCGGGTGGGGAAATAAGACGCGTTCGACAAATAATATGAAAAATATAGATCGAACAGGGTGAACGGGCGAGAAAGTGTCTCAACGTTATGAAACTTATCTCTTTCTTTGTCTACTTCATCCTATCTCGATTCGAGCGTTGAAAAATAAATCTCTTCGACTCTTTCTAACCATCCTATCTATATTCACTCGCACTCACGCATATCTTCCTGCGCTTTTATCAGTAATTCCCACGCGAATATTTTCCTTCTCATCTCCGCTGAAAACTTTACGTATTTTGTGTTTTCTTCTCATATTTTTCATCCTATTCTCACTATTATTTCTCTTTCTCCCTCTCACAGGGTCCATAATCTTCCAGGAGTTTAGTCAATGCGTCTCCTCAGTTCCGACAAGTTTATCAAGCGACACTTTTCCGAGGCATACACGGAGCTTCGTTCAAAACTTTAATAAGCACCTTTGTACTTTTAGTATATTTCGGTATTTTTCTCTCGCCCTCTTACTCGTTTATTTGACCATTTTGGCACATGCCTGCCAGCGAGGTTCGTTAGCCGCCGCGGGTGTGCACTAGTCATTCTCAAGAGGAATGCAATTTTCGGCAGTGTCATTCAATGGTGAACCATGGTTTGAACCGAATGTATCATTAAGTCGAAGTGTTATACACGTCCATGGAAATTTAGAAAAATTCTCAGGCGAAATCTGTAAATCGGATCGGTTTGAAATTTGCTGTGAGTATTTAGTGACATAGCATGGAGGGACTGACGATTTCAGAATTTCGGAAAAATCCTTCACGTGCAGAGAAGAAATTTCCTCGTGTGTTTCCACGATATCGGAAAAGAGGGTTGTATACGACAGGAAAACGGATTCTAGGGTTTACAAAGTTTCGCAGCAGCTGGGCGAATGCCGTTTTGAAAAGAGAAAAAGCTTCGCGAAGTCGGTGTATGAAATCTTCTAGGTTACTCCGCAGAAGCCAGCAAGCGCGTATTTTCTCCTCTCGACTCTCAGCTAGCAGCTTCGCACGCGTGTTACCTTCTCTAAACAAGTGTGCGAAAATTAAAAAAAAATCAAAATTACAACGGAAAATCAGGGAGTACACTCTCTGCGACATAAAATCTTCTTCTAAAATCTTCATGTGCAGTAAGAGGGCGAGAGAAAAATACCTAAATATACTAAAAGTAGAAAGGTGCTTATTAAAGTTTTGAACGAAGCTCCGTGTGTGCCTCGGAAAAGTGTCGCTTGATAAACTTGTCGGAACTGAGGAGTCAGCTTTCGTTAGATTTTTCGGTCAACCACCTGGACCACAAAAGAAGGAAACATCCTTCGATTAAAAAACGTCACCTTATTGAGTCTTGCCCTGCTTTCTCTGAACTGTACAGGCGTGTAAAGTTCGTATTAAATATAATATACAATATTGCATATATATGTATACATATAATGTATTATTTGAACATTCATGCAAGTATAATATTGATATTGACCGCGGAAGAATTACGCTCGATATATTTTCTGAATGAAAGTATCGCAGCAGTGTGAAGATTTCGATCGGTCAGTCGAAGCACGTTCGCGAAAACGAGAATTCCATTGAAGCGAATGGCGACCTGTCCATGTGTCTATCGTGTCCAAGTGCAGGAGGCTGTCTGTAGATGTGAGCGTTCTTTCGAGGGTTTCACGAGAATCTTTCCCGTGCCTAACGCACATATGTATCCCCATGTGTGTCGGTGTGTATGTAAGTTCGCTTTTCTCCGCTTCGATCGTCTCTGGCCCACGCCTGTACCCGAAGACTCATGACGCCCATTAATTGCTTCATTCTTCCGTCGGAGTTGCCGGTCATGAATTTCCAAGCGAGATCGTAATTTTCCAAACGCCCCGGCAGGGGGTGTGTTACACGTCGAATAGTTTCCACGTACAGTATGTATAGTTACACAGTTTCATATCTATATACCTCGATCTATGGTCAATTTACAGTCAAAAGAGCGATTGTCATGTCATTTTATATTTTGAAGCACGAGAGCCACGACTTTTCGTTCTTCACGATGAGTCTAGACTGCTTTCTCCTTGCGTGAATGCTCACGTGATGTATACAATATTCAGGGGCAAAGAAAAAGCAGAAAAAGCCAGCACTTGTGACTATAAATTTAAAAAAAACTTGGGGCAATTTAGAAACTATTTTGGAAACGAATTTCACAATAATAGAACACATTTCTTTTTACCAAAACAAGCTATTTGTGTCTTCAAGCTAGAACTGTTCTTGATAATTTCATTCTCCGTGAATCCTCGCACGACCATTTTTTTTTACCAAAAGAATGAAAACTTGATCATTTAAACAGGATCAACATTTTTGAAACCCTTCTTTCCTGGTTCGATTTTTGAACAACACGCAGTCCGTACTTGATGAAGAAACTGAATCCTCGTACCGGAAAATAGAGCGTTGAAACTTGAAAAAGTGTCGTTCGAAAAATGTTTACGATCGATTTTCACGTCAGAAAATTTCGAATTTCGAAGAACGACGAAAAATGGCGAACACATCGCCACATTTTCCCAATTTCTACTGTGATTAAGGGCACTTTAAAATATAAAAAAAATTCACGGAATAGCAAGAAATTTTTATGTTATCCGATATAGACGTATTTTCCACAATACAACTCCAAACACAACCGGATATTATAAGCTGCAGTGTCAAAAGAATGGCAAAACGTAATAAACTTTATCTACGTTTATTTATCCCGAAAAATGCTTTTTCGTTCATGGCAAGTACACTGCGAGGTTTTCTCTCGCATATGATAACCATCAGATATTTCCAGACGGTACCATGCAAACTCTGACGGATATAGACGTTTTTCTTGAATTATTTCGCCAATGCTTTGATCATGCATACTATAGCGACATCGAAAAATCTGTCTGACCCAGTGGTGACCTTTACCACTGCGACTATGTTTGACAGCGATGACTTCGGATTACAACTACTAGTTTACACTTGCATACATATTCATGCACTCATATCGGTACTTATCTAGTAGTAGTGCAGTAGCGGATCACAGAGTGCTCGGCAAACGCATGCAACTCGCTTCATCGAGAGCCGCAAACAGTTTAATGCTAAAACCCAACACAAATGCACGATCGCGTACATACACACATGGACGTACATAGATATAGCCACAGAATATACATTTCCACTGTGGTATCGGCAAGCGCGAATATTTTATCGAATTTCGCGTATTCTGGGTTCATCCACGTTATGCAATGCAGGCAGCGACGGTCCAAAGCGAAAAAATTGAAACGAAACATCTCGTTATTGAAAATTTTTCGAAATCATTCCCCACTTGTGACGCACAATTACGAGCGATAACATGGCATTCACGCGAGGTTTCGTGAGACTTTCATGCAGTCGTAAAAAAAATTTCGTGATTCTCAAATATTCGGAGAAGCAATGTTTTTTATTGCGGCATATCCTACCTTTTCCCTTTAATTAACTAATTTTATAAGTTGTTTGGAAAATTGAACAGTGAAATTTGCACACTCGTTCCTTTCGACATTTACTTTTCGAGAAATTTTTGAAGCATGAAAATACGTACATTTTTTTCTCGTTGCTTCATTCATTTGCCGACATGGTATTGATAAAACTGAAGCTTTGGTAGTTTTAAGAGTATCCATACTGCCTAGCATCGAATGAATGTTCTCTGATCCAGAATTTTCCGCCGATCCCACTTGGACTTTTTTTAATTATACGCTCGTGAAATTCTAACGCAAAGATATGGGAATAAAACATGAAAGAATCGCAGAGGTTTCTTTTTCCTTTAATTTTTTCAATCCATTTCGGTAACATCAGTATGAAAAAAGCGACGCATAGATGGCGTGAATTTCTAAAAATTCATCAGGCTAAATAATGAATAATGTAATCACGATAATTAATATGGATAATTAACGGTAGAATTCAGAAAAATTACAATCTTAATAACTTTCCCGTAAAACGCATCATACAATTCTGCTTTTCCTTTTCAAAATTGAAAAAAAGAATTATCGAGTTGATCGACGAAAAATGAAAAAACACACTATGTTCAGTTATAAATGTTTCAGTAATGACGCTAATTTACGCTCCACCGAATGCAAAAAGTGTAAAAGAATTTAAGGCTAAACTCCCGACAAAAAATTAAAGTCTTTTTTCCAGCTGAAAAAAATGTTCGATAATAAGAAAATATTAGATTAAATCATTAATAACAATTATGCTTGTATTTGAAACGACTATATACCTTTAATAACGACTATCCATCATGTTCATTAACCTCGAAATACGAATACGAAATAAATACTTTTACTCGAATATCTTGGAAATTTTCGTGAGACTCGAAAGCTTTTAAATACCTCATAAAATCCTTCGAATGCTGCGATTTATCGAGATATATAGCGCAACTCAAAGCTCAATGTAGATCGTGTGATCTTCTGTGAGAGAGGCAACGTGCATCTGTGCAAAGTAAGCAACCTGTCCCAATAATGTGGAAATTCTAATCGAAACGGAGAGCCACAAGGGTCTCTTCGATCCTATTCGAGGATTACTGTGAGATCCGCGTCTCGGTACACCACGTTAAACACCTTTGGGAACATGTTGAACCGCAACTTTGTCCGCGTATTTCAGTATGGACTTTCGGAAATGGAGAATTCGGAAATACCATCGAGCATCGAGCAACGCAGGGCAAAGACAACTCCTATATAATACGAAGGTTTGGTATAAGCTTCGACTGACCACTGTCAAGCTGCCTCTTGAATGGATATCGAAAGCTGTCAGCAACGTCGATGTGATTGGAGAATGATGAAAAATTTTAAACATCCGCTGTTGTGAGAAATCAGAAATAACACATGGGAGAACGAAATGAGGAAAAGACATTTTTCAAATTCCTTCAACTTTAAAGTAATTCAAAGCAAACTCGATTGTAACCATTATTTCATTAATTTCTCAAACGAACCTGCCTCGAAGTCTGTAAAGTAATTAAAGTCTGTAAAATTTTTATTCCATTCTTCTATCGATACAAAATCTCCTTCCTGCGACGTTGAAACACTCGCAATTGCCATAAAACAGTATCGAGCAACGAAATGGTTTTATATACAATGCAAATTTTCTTCTTGCCACTGCTTGATTGTTTTACATCCACGAGAAAAACGATTCAAAGTCCAAAATGAAAAGCTGAGTTGTTCGCAGTAACGGTTACAGTCGTACTTCTCAACATCCGGCACTTTCCAATTACGTTAGTCGACGACGATTTTAATTCTCAAAATCCAATTACTTTTTTATTTGTACGACGATTTCGCGCTGCACGAAATAATCACGAGAGATCTACTCCCGTCGCAATTTTCCTGCATTACTTTATCTCGCTTAAAAATATATTCATTCCACTGACATGGATTCAGCGATTAAACACGTTATATTGCATATATGAAAAAGAAAAAAAAAATCGTACATAAAATACGTGTAACGTTATTTTAATTTATCCCAAGTGTACATAGAAATAAAGGGAGAAAATCGGATGCAGCCTCGTTGTAGAAACGGTCACTCGCACATTTGATATGCAGGCCTCGAAAATATAGAGGAAGGAAGGAAAAAGATAGAAACGGGAATCTGCCTGGTGTGTGGTTATGTGGAATCGTATTAAGGCGAAAGGGATTATTGTACAGGTAAGGGGATTATATATGCAGGTGGACCATCGCTACTGGGATGAAGCAAAAGAGGAAGATTGTTGGAAACCAACATTCCCCGTATATTTGAGACCAAACGATATATACACTGTGCATACTGCGTATCGTATAGTTGGAGTCATTCCCTCTCTCTCTTTCATGCAGCCTCCATGAAACCGTAGCCATAGTTATCTCATGTACGTACTATATGTATATAGTTATATCTGAAGGCTGACCTCGTATCTGTTACGGTACCGGTATCCGGAGTTGCTGAAATACCCCCTTTTCTCTCTCTCTCTCCCTCTCTCTCTACCCTCTTCGTTATATCGAGAAAACGTCTATGTACTTATGCTATAGTTATCCCACGCTCGTGAGAACGTACTTGCACACCCTCATACACACACATGCGTGTATGTACACTCGACGAAGGGACGCGCCCGGGAGAGGACGATTAATAAATCTCGCGCGAAAAGTTACCCGGAAGCTACACCGGTGCGAGGATGGAATTAAACGATCACGGGATTCCCTGCTTTTTGCGCTCACAGGGTTCTTCGCGCGACCGTACTTTGCGCACTTTCGCATCACAGCACAGTTATGCTCGTATACTCCTTCTCGTCTCGAACACCGTCGTCATCTTCGTCGTCGTGATAGCATCTTCTTCCTCTTTCTCATCTCTCTTACCCTCAGACCTTGTTACACGCGTATACGTTTTCCTTTCTTCATCCGCTTTCCTGCTATATAACAGTCCTCCGGATGTGCAACCGACTGGTATGTCTTTGCCGCTATGGTCTCCGCCAAGCGCGAAATTACTACAGCCTCACCTCGTTCCTCTCTCTCTCTCTCCCTCTTTCCCTCGGTTTTCCAGCAGAAGCTATCATATCCTCTCCGCACCATTCTAGCTCCAGCTCCCTTCTTATTCTCGAGAGCACACGTCTTTATCTCAAAGCCAGATGGTCCTCAGGGCTTGAAAAATATAGAGAGAGCGAGAGACCACTCGGGCTCGTGTCGGAATGACGAAGTACACCCTGTTCTCTTGGTTACAATGTTTCAACTTTCAACCTGCCTATGGGAACGTATCAAGTTGCGAATAGAATCTCGTTCTCACTTTGTACAAATATACTTCCTCTTTTCAAGTCAATCGATGTATAATATCCTCCAGCAGGACAATCGATTCAAAGAGAGAGAGAGAGGAGAGAGAGAGAGACTCTTGGTGCTATCATCGAAGATGATCGAAGATTTATCCTTACTCGAAATCCAGTATTTCCCGATGATAAAATAAATGAGGGTGAATATGGCAAGTCTGCGTCGTTGTATTTTCTTATTGAACAACGAGCGAACTCACTTTCGATTCTCTTCCTCCTCCTTAATTCTCTTCGCTGCTCATAAAAATGATTTTACGCGCGAAAAACAAACCGGAAAGATTCCGTCTGTTTTATGAGTATCTGAACTTCCAGCTCCAAATATGGAAGGAAAGTATCCAGTTCAAAATGAAAAATTGAAACAACATTATACATAATATTGGTTTATAAATATTTTAGTAATGATGCTAGTGCTAGTAGCTCAGATCCGGCAGCTACGAAAGAGATAAAAATAAATCTCATGTGATTATTACTATACGTTCAATTTCTGTAAATCAATTTAAAGGTAAACTCTCAACGGTAGATTGAAGGCTTATTTCTCCCTCGAAGAATATCGAATAATGACAAAATATTACTCCAATTTATCATATTTATCATATTTATCGAATACCATCATATTTATCGTAACAAATATTCAAGCAATGTAAAAAATGACAATGTATATACATCCTGTATGTGATGTACAAATGAAACGTTTTTACGTGAGAAAAACAAGCAGGGTAGATTCTATCTCAGTGTCAATCGTAAAGTCGATAATAGAAATATACATGCATGGATATCAGACTTGATTGAACGATGCAAGAGCAGCATCTCAACGTCAAGTAATTAGATTCAATGAGTCTCAATGAAGCGAATGATTTAAAATTTATCAATTATTTCTTGTGATCACCGCTGAATTTAATTATATTTCCATCACGAAGCTCTATCGAACACAACCGATTGACAATCGAAGATAATTCCCCATACAAACTCCCCAAATACGCTTGCTTACAAGCTGATAATTATGTGGGATTGTGGGTTTATGTGCGCGTTTGCATATCGAAATTCACTATGCGAATGAGGTATGTCCCGGATAGATAATATACACACGAGAATCTAGCAATATAGTTGGACATGACTATACACTGATGTATCAACTCTAACTGGAAACGGAGATCAAGGAAATTGCACAGGATAACATCTAATTCTATAACAACGAGATTTTGCGGATGTTTAGAATAACTTGTCAAATCCCCCATCGAGATAAAGCACGATTATTAAAAGCTTGCTCAGTCAAAAACAATGTTACTGGCAATGATGACGAACGATCGTTTATCAATTATAAATTATCTCTCATTGTGTAGGAAAAATCAAATCTGTATGAATTAATCATTTGATACATGAATTACGATCTGTAGAAACTTGTCCGGCCTCGACAATTTTGGAAATATCATTTGCTACTTAATAAAGTTTTAACAAAAGTTAATGTAGGTTGGAAATAATTTTTTTTGTTTTCAATTACTGAAATGACGACAAATTTTCCGCATAATTATTGATACTGCGATGTATATTGGTTGGATATAAATTTATTTAATAGTTCTGTTATTCATTCGTTGATAGACTTTTAATGTTCAGAAATAACGATTTTGTGCTGGCTCGTGCCAAACACTGAAGATTTAGTATCAACTTATATCGATAAAAAGGTGACGGTTTTCGAAATCTTGGAGTCTTTAATTCCACGTTTTTTTTCTTTGGATGAAATCTTCAAGTAAGCTGCGTACGGTAGTTGAAATGCCAAGAAGTTCCACCATCTCACTGTACGACAAAATTCGATGAATGCATAATACTCCCGAGTGAAAGGCAGGGGGTTAGAGGAGATCAGATGACGGTTATTAAAGGGAAGATTGGACACGAAGTACCACGGGCACATCTCAGACTTTTCTCTCGCTCTTTCTAAGAATTGAATTATATTTGTCCTTCTAATAAAAAGTTGATGAGGAGGAGATATAGATCGAAATTATCGAAATATCGAAATATCGCATGCTTTGTTGTCGTTTTATTCGTTTCGTGATTGGTCGGTGATAAGCGTAGCCGCGAAATTCATGCGAGACTGTATTCGCGCGGTTTTTTATGCTGTTTTTGACAGTTGTCAACTTGTGACATTAATCGCGGTTAGCAAAGGCTCTTGATCTTGATCTCTTGAAAATGACTCTTCGATCAGACGATCTCCCGAGAAGCGTTTTCCTTCAAAGTAGCGGCAGATGAAAAGAACGATCGACAACTCCATCAAAATTGAACCACGCATAGAGGAAACGACTCTGAACAAGATGCTTCATTTCCGGTAATCGGAAATTTTGTTTCAGTTTTTCTCCTTCGGAGTAGCGGCAGATGGAAAGAACGATCGACAACTCGATTAAAATTGAACCAAGCATAGAGGAAACAACCTAAACAAGATGCTTCATGTCCGGTTTCCGGAAATTTTTGTTCTACAGCAATGTCGGGCGGGTAAACAGTCTCGCAGGCGCAGTACTACCGCTTGACGCTGTCCCGGAGAGGCAATCTTTCCGCTCTACAGCAATGTCGGGCGGGTAAACAGTCTCGCAGGCGCAGTGTTACCGCTCGACGCTGGCCCGGGGAGGCAATCTTTCCGCTTTACAGCAATGTCGGGCGGGTAAATAGTCTCGCAGGCGCAGTACTACCGCTCGACGCTGGCCCGGAGAGGCAATCTTTCCGCTCTACAGCAATGTCGGGCGGGTAAACAGTCTCGCCGGCGCAGTGTTACCGCTCGACGCTGACCCGGAGAGGCTATCTTTCCGCTCTACAACAATGTCGGGCGGGTAAACAGTCTCGCAGGCGCAGTACTACCGCTCGACGCTGTAGTACTCGAAAGTAGTGGCAGATGAAAAGAACGATCGACAACTCGATCAAAATTTAACCACGCATAGAGGAAACGACTCTGAACAAGTTGCTTCATTTCCGGTTGTCGGAAATTTAGTTTCAGTTTTTCCCCTTAAGGGTAGCGGCAGATGAAAAGAACGATCGACAACTCGATCAAAATTTAACCACGCATAGAGGAAACGACTCTGAACAAGATGCTTCATTTCCGGTTGTCGGAAATTTAGTTTCAGTTTTTCCCCTTAAGGGTAGTGGCAGATGGAAAGAACGATCGACAACTCGATCAAAATTTAACCACGCATAGAGGAAACGACTCTGAACAAGTTGCATCCTTTCCGGTTGCCGGAAATTTAGTTTCAGTTTTCCCCTTAAGGGTAGCGGCAGATGGAAAGAACGATCGACAACTCGATGAAAATTTAACAACGCATAAAGGAAACGACTCTGAACAAGATGCTTCATTTCCGGTTGTCGGAAATTTAGTTTCAGTTTTTCCCCTTAAGGGTAGCGGCAGATGGAAAGAACGATCGACAACTCGATCAAAATTTAACCACGCATAGAGGAAACGACTCTGAACAAGATGCTTCATTTCCGGTTGTCGGAAATCTAGTTTCAGTTTTTCCCCTTAAGGGTAGTGGCAGATGGAAAGAACGATCGACAACTCGATCAAAATTTAACCACGCATAGAGGAAACGACTCTGAACAAGTTGCTTCATTTCCGGTTGCCGGAAATTTAGTTTCAGTTTTCCCCTTAAGGGTGGCGGCAGATGGAAAGAACGATCGACAACTCGATGAAAATTTAACAACGCATAAAGGAAACGACTCTGAACAAGATGCTTCATTTCCGGTTGTCGGAAATTTAGTTTCAGTTTTTCCCCTTAAGGGTAGCGGCAGATGGAAAGAACGATCGACAACTCGATCAAAATTTAACCACGCATAGAGGAAACGACTCTGAACAAGTTGCTTCATTTCCGGTTGCCGGAAATTTAGTTTCAGTTTTCCCCTTAAGGGTAGCGGCAGATGGAAAGAACGATCGACAACTCGATCAAAATTTAACCACGCATAGAGGAAACGACTCTGAACAAGATGCTTCATTTCCGGTTGTCGGAAATTTAGTTTCAGTTTTTCCCCTTAAGGGTAGCGGCAGATGGAAAGAACGATCGACAACTCGATCAAAATTTAACCACGCATAGAGGAAACGACTCTGAACAAGATGCTTCATTTCCGGTTGTCGGAAATTTAGTTTCAGTTTTTTTAGCACAGCTTCCGGTCCAGCGTTCAATCGGTGGATGAGAGGAACGATCGACAACTCCATAAAAATTTAACCACGCGCAGAGGACGTGACTCTGAGCAAGTTGCTTCATTTCCGGTTTTCGAGAATTTTGTTTCAGACTTTTCAGAGGTAACTTCCGGTCAAGCGTTCATTCGGCGCATGAGAGGAACGATCGACAACTGCATGAAAATTTAACCACGCGCAGAGGAAGCGACTCTAAGCAAGTTGCTTCATTTCCGGTTTTCGGAAATTTAGTTTCAGATTTTTTAGCGCAGCTTCCGGTCCAGCGTTCGATCGGCGGATGAGAGGAACGATCGACAACTGCATGAAAAATTAACCAAGCGCAGAGGAAGCGACTCTAAGCAAGTTGCTTCATTTCCGGTTTTCGGAAATTTAGTTTCAGATTTTTTAGCACAGCTTCCGGTCCAGCGTTCGATCGGCGGATGAGAGGAACGATCGACAACTCCATGAAAATTTAACCACGCGCAGAGGAAGCGACTCTGAGCAAGTTGCTTCATTTCCGGTTTTCGGAAATTTAGTTTCAGACTTTTCAGCACAACTTCCGGCACAACAATTTGCGAATATGTCAATATGCGAGTAATTATATAAATGAATGGTAATTCGATTCTTCCAAATTCTTTCGAGAATTGATATATAAATAAAACATGAATGCGAAAAAATACTTGACAGATTTTTCCATTTTTTGATCGATTAACGACAATAAAAGGAAGGAAACTTCGTATCTGTTGATATGTTCAATACCAAAAGTATTTCGCTAAGGAAATAATAGGTTATCGATCCGCGAACTGTTGAGATAAACGTGGAAAAGTTTCACGCCTTACCGACAGGGACGATGAGCCATGGCTGATAACTTTAGATACGTTTCTATCCATTGACAACACAGTAGAGCGTCGATTATCCAGAGTTTATCGATTATCCAGACGCTCCGTCGTCTGAACGGTAACTGACTTTATCCCAAAGTTCTAGTGTTCGATTAAAAAACGAGTGGTGTCAATGCGCAACCGTCAATACCCACAACTACAGTTGTCTATTATCCAAATTTTGAATAATCCCAACAAGGCCCAGTGTCAGTGAGTTATTCGGATAATCAAGGTTCTACTACACAGTACATGGAATATGACTAACACGCTATGAATATTGCTTTAAATTGTTATTAATTAATATAATTTTTTTATGCGCTGCCGCGCCGTTAGTCGATGTTCGTTTGTCCATCCCAGGCATTTTTTTCGAAAATTAACTCAAACAATAAAAATTTGGATTAATTTTAGTAAAAAGTATATGGTTGTACACATGTAACATGTACACATGTTAACGACACGGTTAATTTCCAGCATCTTGCATAATAATAATGCCACAATAATAATGAAAATTTCCAGTTAGCAACAGTCTAAAGCAAACTGCGAAATATCTCGAGTGTAACTGTGTAATAACACACATGACTTTTGCTACGTTCGACTCGTTAGGTATTATTCACCTCTCGAGTCTTGCACAGATGGTTGCGAGGTGGAAGAAGAAGAATATAAATATTCAACGCCGTAGATAATTTTAAAATTTTAACAAAAGGTATCCACGTGTATCAAAATTGGAGCAGACCACTATTGTTGACACAGTTAATACGAACTTGTTTTATCCCTACTAAAAATACTTGATAAACCGAATTTTAAATGAAAACCGACGTGTTCAGCGAGTCTTTTTGGTCTCCAAGTTGAAAAGACGAGATAAAGAATGTTGACGTACAAAGAACATAGGCGTAAGCACATTTGTGACGCCACATTCGAATGTATCTGGGTACCATGATCTATTATCGTTCTCTATTCATTATTATCGAATACTAGCACAGAATCTATTATGTCGTGCAGAATCGAGATGGTGATTAGCATATATAAGCCGTATTCGTTTGATATTTCGACACACTAAAGGAAAACCCCTCTGGATCGATCATTCGTCCATTCCATTATCGATTCTATTTTCAAACAGTGAGATTACGTGCCGAAGAATGGCTAATCCTTGCAAATGTTTTATTTTTTATCACATTTTTATAATCGCCGCTATCAGTGGACACCCGGGAAACTATGGGGTAAGTTGCGCATTAATTTAATTGGGATCAATTTTTTATGGACACGTGAATTCGGTACTACACTACATACAACAAAGGCAGTGTGATCGGAAATTATTTCGATCAAAGATAAAAGAAATATCGATAATTATTTATGATTACAATGGTGCACAATTCTCTTCCGGACGAAACATTTTCTTGTCATATCAATTCGTAAAACGTGGTCGATACATCAATACATTCTTACGAAGTGAACCCTCACACGGAAATTCGAAAATAAACGAAAATCCTCAAACCTACATTCCGGTAATTGATAAATGATTGACAATGCAAAAAATATCTGAAAGACAACGAAAATTATTGTTCGACCTACAAGGACAATTTTAAAGCTCTTTTAATCACTAATTATCACTTCTTTCGATGCAACATGGTTTTCACCTGTGATGTATGAACATTTCAGCGGAAAATGAAGGAATTGAATAATGCAAAATGGCGACGAGTAATTTGATAGTTATTGATTGATAATTGCAACGAAATTTATCGCTGATAATATTAAGATTGAATATTCGACTGCAGAGCGTCCTGGTGCATCGAACCACCGCCCGGCGTGACGTCAACGACGACGTGGCTGCTCTAAAATCAGCCATAAACGAATCGCACATCAACACTGACGTCTTCACCGAAATTCTCACTCAACGAAAACTTGACCAACGCCGCGAAATCGCGCAAATATTTTATAATAATTACAAAGTGAATTTCGAGGAATACTTGAATCCAGAACTACATGGATATTACGGAAATCTTATCGAGGCTCTCATGACTCCGTTGCACGTTTATTATATGCAAGAATTGCGCAATGCCATGTGGGGTTTCTTGATCCTGGAAAACGTCGAAACCGAAGTCACTCATAAAAAATTTGAAAACGACAAGAAAACTATAATCGGCATTCTTTGTGCAATGACAAACGATGAAGCCCGCGCGATCGTTGCTTCTTACCAGCAGCGTAAATCATTATTTCAATTTCCGATTTTATTTTTCGACAAGCCCAGATAATTTTCACGAAAGTACACGGACGTTTCTTTTTTTATTTTCCTTTTAAATGAATTACAGTGTACAATGCGAGCCTCTATCGTGACTTGACGGAAAATATCCCATCCAACAACCTCAAGAGCTTGGTCGTCGCTCTGCTTCAGGGTAAACGCCAGAACGATTCAGGCATCGATGAAAACCAAGCGCTTACCGATCTCGAGAGTCTCTACAATGAAACGGGTATTTCTTGTTTACTCCCTCGACTTTATATCTTTACACGATATGTATTTTAAAAAGCCTAAAGGCTAACACACCACCAAAGGCTAAAGTTTAACACTGACTGTCAAATTTCTGTACATTAAAAAAGCTCGAACAATTTTTCTTTCGAATTACTCGGAGTCATGAGGCTACCGCGCGCGTAGAAACGCGATCTTGTGGTTTATCCCAATTATTTTTGTCACAATACTAACATCTTGCATCAATCGTTTTAATCGACGTAGGAAAAAAATGTGTCTGAAATTTCGAGGTGGTTGGATGTCGTATTGCTGAAAGCTCAAATTCTTCAGATTTTTCGTATAATCTTATTATCCAGATGTTTATTTTTATAATATCGAGGTATGGGAAATCCATGGGCCATTAAAGAACATCAATTCATCAGAGTCTTCGCGGAAACCAGCTACGAACAACTCGGTCAAATTATCCACGAACACGAGAGAAAGTTTGCGGGAAGCATCGAAAGTGTGATCAAGACGGCATTCTCCGGGAGTATGAAAGATATTCTGCTTGGAATCGGTGAGTTTGATGTGACATTTTTTCCGTGACACGCGCAAGCGAGTGGACTCTGGCGATATATTTTACACGATAAATATGGTTTCGTCTAAACAGCAAAGTTCGCGAGATGCAAAAAACAATATTTCGCTGAGAGACTCCACGCCAGCATCAATGAGTCCGGATACGACTATGGTACTCTGATACGTATTATCGTATTTCGAAGTGAAATTGATCTTGCCGATATCGCGCAGCTCTTTTTCGTTTCTTACGGGGAATCACTCGTATCTTGGATAACGGTATATACTTTCTTCAATCCCCTTAAGGGGATCCGTTATAGCCGTCCATCGAAATTTAGAAAAATTCTCGGTCGAAATCTGTAAATCGGATCGATTTGAAATTTGTTGCGCGTATTTAGTGAGATAACACGGACTGGCGATTTCGGAATTTCAAAAGCTTGACATTTTTTTTACTCCACGAAAACTGTTTTTTTTTCAATATGGCGGAATTCTGAAATCGTCAGTCCCTCCGTGCTAGACACTTAAATACTCGCTACACATTTCGAACCGATCGAATTGATAGTTTTTGCGCGAGAGTCTTTTTCGTTTTCGAGGTTTCGGGGGTATAACCCATCGCTTTAAGGGCCACTGGGCGGTTTCATTCGGCACCCAGCGTCCACTTTGAAAGTTTGGTAATACCTTGAAACAAACTTTTCTCTTTTAGACATCGGCGGACGAGCCCGCTTTCCACGTCAATAAAGCTCTCATTTCGCTCGTCTCAACGTTTACCGCGTGAGAATTTCGCTCTTTGTGTATGACCATAATAATTGTACGTGCGGTTTTCATCAGACTGTACAACCGTGAAAATTGTATCTGTCTGTAATTTTCAATAAAACGTGGTTCCTTTTTCTTGCAGGGATATTGCTTAATGTTATTTTCCAATATTTCGTATTAAAATAATAACATTAATAGAATTGATACGTACATGATTAGTTGAAGCAATTAGGTCAGCGGCAATATTGTTAATCAAAGTAGGTACATACATTCAGTGCCGTGCTGCGAAAAAGGAACCTAAGTATCAATAACCATCAAAACGTGATGTTTTCAATTTTATATGTGCAATGAAAGTATATGTTCCTCTAATTGTCGTGTTCTCTTGGTGAATATCAAAACAGTGCAAGAACTTTGTTTATATCATAACTGGTGCCAGAAAATGTAAAAAAAAGTAATGAGACCAATAAAAATTCGTAGTGAAAAGCTTTGTTTAATGTTGTAAATATCTTTGACATATGTTTTTCCATATCATTGATATTGTATGCTCTTGCGAGATCGTTAATTTGTCTTTTTCTGTCGAGAATAGTCGTATTTCTCAAGAAGCTTCGTTAATATAAAAAATCTACTCTGGCTAGAGATGAAAAAATTATGATCGAAAAGAAAAACACGGTTGAAGCCACGATTCGGAAGAATCTTCGCGGTGACGCCTGCGAGTCTATCTTTCCGCCTTACAGCAATGTCGGGCGGGTAAGCAGTCTCGCAGGCGCAGTACTACCGCTCGCTGCTGGCCCGGAGAGGCTATCTTTCCGCCTTACAGCAATGTCGGGCGGGTAAGCAGTCTCGCAGGCGCAGTACTACCGCTCGACGCTGGCCCGGAGAGGCTATCTTTCCGCCTTACAGCAATGTCGGGCGGGTAAGCAGTCTCGCAGGCGCAGTACTACCGCTCGACGCTGGCCCGGAGAGGCTATCTTTCCGCTCTACAGCAATGTCTGGCGGGAAAACAGTCTCGCAGGCGCATTATTGCCCATTTTTACTGCTCGACGCTGGCCCGGAAAGGTTATCTTTCCGCTCTACAGCAATGTCGGGCGGGTAAACAGCCTCGCAGGCGCATTATTACCATTATTACCATTATTACCATTATCCCCGGGGAAGAAAATTTACTTTTTATTGTTATTCGTTCAATAACAGCATATTGTGCGAGAAATCCGTCAAGAAAGTTTTTTAGTTCGTGGACTTACCACTTGGCGCTTCGTGTGCTATCGCTTGATGCCCGTTAATAAAACCAACTAAAATTATATCATTCACCTGCTTATTTGCAAGAAACGTCTGCAAACTTTTGACGTTTGTCGTACGCTCCGAAGAAAATTCAAACGGATAAGTCATACGATATGCCTCGACAAGTTTTTACTTATATAAATTCACATCAAGAAGTTATAAAACAACGTTTGTTTTTCCTTGTTTGATTTTTTTTTGATTGATTCTTTATTCACTACAAAACTATACCTTTCGACGAATGACGGACGAAACTTGTTTGTGTGACGGGAGATATAATATTGTATCGATGAAATATGAATGAGAATTACGAAATAAGAAATCACGTAAGATTCTTTCGTGCCAGTAACGGTAATTAATAATTAATAATGATGATGCACGGTCGATTCATCGAGTATTCGATGAATACGTGCATCGACGGTGTCAAGCTCACCTTTTATCAGCTGCAATATTTGAAAGGCTCCTGCATCAATTTTTCTTTTTCCACGAACAACCACATTACTCTTTATTTTCGTGTTCATAAATGTTTAACAAGCTCTAAGGTGGCAGGGACGCGTTTGTTTCGATTCATGCTGCCAGCACGGATATTGGGCAAGTTTTTTTCTCAACCACGTGCTAACCTAACTTGGTACGATAGGTACGATATTTATAATTCTACAATATATTCGATTTACTCGTAATTTTAGTCCTTTGCTTATTTGTGCAATTTTCACACTCATGCTGAAAGAGAACACTGCCAAAATCTCGATCTTGCGAACTTGAAAAAAAGAGAAGAGTGATCGTGACTTTCGTAGGTTATGTTCATACTTATCCCCACCTGAACACCGAGATGCTTCTTTTTCTTACTGGCCGTAAAGTCATGTTTGAAAATAATGTATTTATTCCGACGAGTCTCGTTACTTCTTCTCGATAAAAATGGTTTTCTCGTGGTCTCATAAATATCCAATCAACACAAAGAACGATTGATCGATGAAAATTAATTTGAATTATTATTACGATCATCGAACGCGTGAATTCTTGATATTGCTCGGAAAAAAAGAGTCTCAGATTATGCTCGCTACGATGGCAAAAACGATGGATAACGAGATATTTTCCGAACGAAATTAGCCGTCACAAAATTGAAACAACGATCGGTATTACAACTCTTTCGATGGAAAAAGCATTCGTTGTTTTCGATGAGTAAACTTGTTCCATCTTGTCGGTGTTTATTGAATATTTATTGGACCAGGCGGCGTACAGTTAAAAAACAACATTCTACGTTTCCAACGCGATTTAACGTGAGGGGCACCTACAATTTTCCAAAACAAGAAAAAAAAATTAGCCAAAATTAGAGAAAAGAATTATCGGCCGAATTTCATCGCTCTCCCAGCGACACGAACGAGGACGACGCGTTGCAAACAACGGTCGTATTATTTACATGATATTTACAGTTGCGTAAACGACTACGGCGTTTTATTCCTTTATTAATCACTCAGAGTACAGAATTGGCAAAGCCTCAGAGTTTATCGTCATCGGAGCAGCTCTGTTTTTTTCTTTTTCGTTTCTTTTTTTGCAAAAACCGGGCCGTCCGTTATTTTTACCGAACGAACGATCATCTGTCCTTGGAATATTTTCTTATATGCACTTGAACGTAAAGCTACGTATGAAAAAAACTCCCCGCGGTATACAATCATACATTAATATTTAGTAAATATAAAATGACGAACATTTTCTCTATCTCTCTCTCTCTCTCTCTCTCTTTTTTTCTTTCTCACTCTGTCTTCCGACATTGCCGCCTATGAATTTCGCGTAACGAAGCTTTCTTCACATCGCTCGCTGCTGTTCCAACGGAGGATGCGACACCATCCCATTCACCAGTGTACAATATCCATCCGCTGCTCACTCAACGCCGAACTCGACTCGTTCATGAACTCAACAAATACAAATTTGTCCTCGTTTTTTTTCCTCCTCCCTCCCGCCTCAATGTTTCTCTATATTATTCGAATGATAACGCTATATAAAAGGCGAGTACTCTCATTTTTTTCGGCCTTGTTGCTCCCCCCTCCCCCCGCCCCTCAAGGTCGCCGCTGTTTTTGCCTCGAAGTGCATCCGCTACGAGATAAATATCCGCAAAATCGCCAACGACCCGTTCGAATGATTGTAAGCTTTCGATGCGCTAAATCTGTTCTCGATTTATTCACATTTACATTTATTCACGATAATAGTTGTAATCATGCTCACTACCAATAATCAACGTTCAGCAGAAGTGGCCATTTCCCCATATTTTTTCTTCTTCTCTTTTCTCTCAGTTTTTTTTGTTTTTTTTTTGTATTCCTCGTATTAATCAATAATTAAATCAAATTCGTTCATATTTCTTTCTGTTTTAGCATTAATTTGTAATATTCAATATAAGAGCTTACTATATTTGTCTTCAACAAGGTATATCGTTAATATTAACACAACAGCCTGCCAGCAGCGCAAAGACTCAATATGTCTCACTCGTGTTTCTTTTCTTCTTTTCTTCTTTTTTTATTATTTCCTTCTTTCCGTCTTTGTTCACTCGTATTCCTCCTCGTCTCTTTCCCTACAATATTCTTCATACGATTTATCATTTTTTCCCCTCTCTCTCTCTCTCTCTCTCTCTCTCTCATCAGTAACCTTGTTCGCGATAGCACGATAAATTCTCTTCTCGATTTTAGGACCGATTGGTTGACAATGCGAGCGGTTCTAAAGTTCATGAACTGTGATAATAGTTGACGATACGATGTATAAATTGTCGAATAATACCTGGTGTTTTTCACAGAAGGCATCTAGTGGAAATTAATCCCGCCGTACGATGCGAGTTTCATACATGTGTGTGTGTGTGTGTGTGACCGTGTTTGCGTTATAAATCCCTTCCTTCTTTCATCATTTTTCTCCTCAACTTCTCGTCTCGAACGTTCAAAAGACTACGTTTGAAACTACCATCAAGATGACTTTGAGAACTTGCATCGCGTACGATCCAGGGACGAAGAAAAGCGCGATGCCCCGCAAAATCTGCGATTTTTCATTCGCCTCGTTTCCCGTTTGTTCCGCACGATGATTTAGAATCATGTTTTACCATCGAGTACGCCGGATTGTTTCCTCACCTCCCCCCCCCCCTCCCTTCTCCCGGCTCCTTGTTTATTTCGTACAAAGTGTCCCATGCGCGAGTCGTCGCCCTACTGGTTATCTCTGCGGAATTTGTTTGTTCGTTCGCTATAAACGGCGTCGATGGAGTCGTCCCTTGTGAAGGAAAAAAAGAATCTCATCCAGCCCCCCTCCCCAATTAGTCCTCAATCAGTCGAAGAGTCGCACGAGAGAAAACGGTCCCGGCAGTCGCGCGAATACGTTCGTACTCTGTATTGCAATAATGATTTATTTATCTATCACGCGATTCCTCGTCACAGATATATACATATATTTTTCGTGACCGCGTGAATACGCACGCGATGCCCCGTACAAACTTTGAGAAGCAGATATCCCGCATCCGCGTTTCAACTAAATCGTTTCTAACGGTTCGCTAATTCACTGGTTGCACGGAACTCTGTTTCCCTCTCTCTCTCTCTCTCTCTCTCGCTCTCACTCTCTCTCGCTCTTTGTTCTTCTCTTCGTTTCGCCGTCTCGTTTGCAGCCTCCGCAAAGATGACCGCCGCTGTGACACACGGATGTGCACGAGACAGCTAAGTTCTGACGTTTCTGCAGCAGAACAGAGGATAGTTCGGAAGGGAATTGGGCAGGGACTAGCAGTTGTTAGGATCCGGCGGTGTTACGAGATACTCGTCGGCGCGCTTATGATCGGAAAGCGCTCGCATCGTGTACGTATCTTGCGGCAACTCGCTCTTTCTCCGCAACAGCGGCTTTCCCTTGTTGACGTTCGACATTTTTACCTGTTTCGGAGGGGAAAAATAATCGAGCTTTCAATGAGCGATTTTCACTCGGAGTCTTGGAAGAGAGAGACGGTGCGAGTCGAGGAGGGCGAGCGTATCAACGTCGCTGATAATGAAGATCGTCGTGGATCTTTTGAATAAAATTCACAAAAAAAGGTTTACCTCGTTTGCTTTAGCCTCGATTTTTTCCAACGTAAGAGGAATTTGATCGTTCTCGGCGTCCTCATCCGGCGGTGGACTGTCCAGATGTTGCGGCAGCGTGTAGGGATTGTGCGTCGTACCTTTAACGACGGTTTTGTAGTTTGGGTTTTTGATCGCGAGCGCCTCAACGCGATTCCACGCATCGTCACGTTCCTTGAGCATTCGTTTCTCCTTCTGTCGATCCTTTCGGACAGGAATCATACTTAAATAAACCGTTTTTCGAAACGAACAATGGATCCGCCGTTTTCAATTGTACTTTTTCAAGTTTTATCACTCAAAAGGGGCTGTACCGTATTTTCCGCATCTTCCTCGAAGCGAAATTGCAACCTACCTGGACATACTGCTGGGTACATTCGTCGAAAACTTTTTGATTCATCTCCATCAAACGTTTGAGGGCGTTGTAAATCAATCCGTGAATCGTTTTGTTCCAATGATTTCGCGAATTTCTGTACAACGCTGGATACATTATCGGCAGAATAAACGAATAATTGTCGGATATTAGAGACATTATATACTCGTTGTTCCAGTAGTAAAGCGTTCTTTCAGCCACCTGTCGATAGCGAGATAATTGTTATTTCGGATTCAAATATAACGGCGAATAAAAAGGTGTATTTCAAGGACCCGTTGAAGAAATTAGTACTCCGGGCGGTCTTGAAGAATATAATGATGCAACGAATGCATATTGACTATTACGCGGCAAAATTTCAATTCATGTTAAACGCGACTATATTTACATATTCTCAAACGTAAATGTTTTTGCGATAATAAAATTTGTATAAATATAGAATATATTGAAGAAAAACAATTCCAAGACACGACAGAATTTTTTGTCCATGGTCAGTCGAATGAAGATTTTTCACGAGAAAAATTCTTATATTATCACGAAAAAGTAACTTGCGTGGAAAAAAAGCGACAAATAATACGTATTTTTGTATTTCGGTAGTCGAGTGTCCGTGCGAATGAAATATAGCTGTGTTATCGAGAACGGTTGAATGAAGGAATATCACCTGGAAGTGTGGCGACGAGACGCACTTGGCCAATTGCCGAAACAGAGGATCTATGACTTTTTGGAATTCTGCCGGCTCGATGACGTCCAGTATTTCCTCGAGCTCGTTGAGAAACATGACTTCCTTCGGCGAATGAGTCTTTGGCCAAAATTTCAAGAGATTCTTGATGACCGGCTCTGTGAGATTTGGATCTTTCTCGAGGAATTGAACGACGCAATAAGCCAACTGGGGATGATAGACGGATAATGACTTTGCCTTGTGCAGTGGCAGGAGCACTTTCAACAGAAATACTTTGTGCTCCTCCTTCAAAGGCAGAGCAAATCCATTGATGATGCTGTGTCCAATAAAATAACAACAATGACAATTAATCCTCGCTCCGCAAAAGGTCTATAAAATCTTGGCGACTAAATACTTTAATCGTATTGTACCTTCCGAGAATTTCCAATAATTCTGCAATTCCATTGTGATGTTCAGTCTCGTATATAAATCGATAGAAAACATTGTTTATTTGCTTTCTGATGTAAGCCCTGAGACCGAGAAACTTTCCGTAAATCCTGTGAAGAGTCGTCTTTAAAAAATCTCTCTCACGCGGATCCTCGGAATCGAACAGCTCGAGCAGTTGTAAAACAAATTTGTGATCGATGTAGCGCTTCGCTATAGTAGGTTGAAAATCTTGTGATTCCAATAGGCGCAGAAAGAATTCGTAAACGAGCTGCAAATGGGGCCACGCAGCCTCCAATGTTGGCTCATCTTCCTCCGGATCGAACTCGGCTCCGTTCGGATTCGACGACGGTGGCAAAGTACGAAACAGGTTAACCGCAAACTGCAAGTTCACGATGTTCTCGTACGGTTTTCCAAAGTAACGGAATATAACAAGGAAAAAATGCCACACGGCCTGTTTCTGTAACTTCTACTCATTGACGAATAATTCTCCACGAGCTTTTTTCTCAACATTTTCTCTAAATCTGCAATTTCCTTCTGTACCTCTTTCCGTCTCCTTTACACAATAACACGTGGCTTGCTAAATTTTCAACGTGTCTTAGTTGAAAAAAAATATGACCAAATTAATCGCTCGATCATCCCGATATCACGAAAAATACGATAAAACGTCCTTCGATCTGAAAGATTTATACACATCGAGACACATCGATCGATTTATTTTCCGATGGAATCCCAAACCACGATATTCCAAAGTTAGATCCCGAAAATTTCACAATCCACTCGAGTCGTATGTCAAATTTTGACTTCATTTCCAAAGTCAAGCAGCACGAAAAATAATGCGCGTTGAATTTGCGGCCAAAATCATTCCCACGTCCTAATTATCCGGCGTAATAGACGAAAATTCGCCGGGCACGTACACGTAATTTTATCCGACATTTTTCGTATCAAATCCTCCAGTCTCTTAGAATATATTCAATGTCGTTCTCGCGTTCGAAGACAACATTTTTCTGATAACAAAGTTTGTTTGTATCGTATGACGTTACCATATTCACTGCCTCGGGGTATATCGCCTCGGTAATGACGTTTCTGTTTTTGGTCACGTACTCGACCATCTCGAGGAGCGCACCGCGCTTCACTTCCTTCCATTTTAGGTCCGACAAAGGATCCGACTCGAAATCAAAAAGCACGCAGCATTGACGAAGCTTCTGGATGAACAGTTCTTCTCTCTCGTTGCCTTGCTCGGTATCTGCGAGATAAATGCAAAGGAAAAAAATACAGAAATTCGCAACGCAGCGAAAAAGTAAAATTGTGACGAGAATTCTCCCAGGCGATTCGTCTCCGTGGAATAGTTATTAAACGAATAATAAACATAAAAATACGATTCTACTTGTTGGCTCGTGAGAAAAAAAAAGGAATAAAATTCGGAGGGAGTACAATTTTTTTCAAGTGCCGCGAGGACGAAACGTCGTTTCTAGATTTACCGATCAACAAGGGTTGCAGCGGCTGATACTGCAGAGCCGAAGCGGAAGGACAAGGTTTGTTGTTCTCGTATTTTTTGAGTACAGTTGCAAAAGCAAGACCCTGATGGAAGCTCGGACTTTTTGGTAACCCGCCGCCCAACGACGGACTCATTTCACCAACGTGAACCATTCTACTCGTGTCTTGGGATAAATCCTCTTAATTATCTTTACGAGACGATTTTAAGGTCACTCGTTTTTTTTCCGCCACTGCTCCTCGGCATTTGTGGCCGACAGAATCGTGGTGAGAAACAATCGTCGACCGAAACGACTTGACGCGAGCGCAATCTGTTGCTTCGGAAAAACTGCGATTCACGAGGAAATATCGTTAGCCGCTTGGCGATGAATTCAACATTATTCTTTGGCTTATTTTTCCTCGAGCCCGAAGATCGATATTCTCGATATTTGAGACAAGTTTGGGAAGACGAGTAGATCGAGTGTACGCGAATTTGGGTGTCGAGAGAAGTGCGGGAAGCATCTGCAGTGGGATCGAACGAGCTCGAGCGGCGCACCTGCCGGAAGATTAACTGAAATAGACAGAGACAGGTCACCAAGCTTTCGGTCAACGACCCATTAAGAATTCACCCTCGCGAATATATATTTCTTCTTATATTCATTTCAATTTATATATATTTATTTCGTCACTCCCTCGTTTCCGCTTGTCTCGGCAATGATAATTACGCGCGATAATAATAACAATAACATAATGATTAATTTTTTTTCGGTTTTAACAGCAACGATGCGCGAGATGAACGCTCAAAACTGTCGGTGCTGAAGAATTTTTTGCGAAACCACTTGTATCCAAACAACCGGAACTTTTCGTATCACCGTGTGGGGAGCGTTCGTTCATCGACACACGACCGGAGAGAAAATATCGCCCCGACGTCGCGAAATAAGAGGGGAAAAATGGCCAATCGCCGAACGACCAACTGGGCTATCTCGAAGGGTCAAAATTCAACGACTCTGATTGTTAATTCGATACCGGCATACGCGAATTACGGGTTTAAAAGGCAAACGAGTGTGTTCTCGAGAGGGCGAAAGGATGAAGAAGCACTAGGTGGTTACTGTTTACGTCGTGATATGCGCCGATCTCCCTTCAGGTGGAAGGGAGGAGAAAAGCAACCAAGACACATATAGAACGACGGAGAAGCGCCTGCGCGACCCCAAGGACAATCGATATCCTCTGACGTAGGCGTAGGAAAACTCGAGAAGATTGCTTGTTCATCAGAGAATTTTATTTCTCCCTTTATTCCCTCCACACAAACACACTCATGCAAATACTCGAACAACGAGTCATTCACCAATTTCCTCTCAGAGTTGGGAAAGGCCAGGACATTCGCGCTCCTTTTCATCCCCCACGAGCTCAACAGACTTTCCCTGCTTGCTTTTCATTAGAATTTTTGAAATATCCCTTGGCAATAATGAAAAAGTTCATGAGAAAAATGTTTTCGCGTTCAATGCAGAATTCAACGAAATCCGGAAAGAACGAGAGACTGAGAGGGGTACAAAGTGCTTCACCGTGAAGGTGGGAAACCTTGCCTACCGGGGCAAGATGCGGGGTCACTTGCCTCTCGCTTACTCGTTGTACCGTTGGGGGCCATTCACTTTGCCATGCTACGTTTCAGATGAGTGTAAACAAATACAGTGTCGCGTGCCATCGAAAAGTGGCAATTTCCCTTTTTTTCCCTTTAAACGCGTGAGGTTTTTTCGCTTAATTCGTTCGAATCGTCACTGGCCCATTGGGAAAAGACAGCGGAAAGGCTGTTTTCTGTGTCGGGAACGGATATTCAATTATGAAAAAGATAATGGTGTGTAACACTGACAAACATCGATATCGATTGGGTAGCGAAACGAACGGCGTAGTTCGGATGCCGAGTCCGATTAATCGAGACACGAAGACTCTCCGGCAAATAATAACAACTTGTACGTCAGATCTAGGGTGACCACACACGTTTTCCAATGCCTTGATCCACTGGAGAATACACCGCTAACGCGAACAACTTGTTTCTTTTCTCAAAGATGAAACTACGCTCGACGACCTTGTCGAAAAAAATCGTTTTTTTTTTCATCATTGCTCGAGGTATTTTCGAAAAACTATCATCGTTTCGATCTCCATTTTTCCCACCGAGGAATTATTTTACATTAATGCTGTTTAAATTTTTGTTACTCAAAAATCGTTCGCCACGGCTACGATTTTTGGACGATGTTTTTCGTTCGCTTGTTTCGCGACTGGAAAATTTTTCCGTTCGAATTAACGCTTCTGGAGAATGATTCTGAATTTTGTAACATGATAGTGATGACATTACGCAACTTTCTGAAGTCACTTATATACGTTTTTGGTTTACTCGACAGTCGGTTTTTGTTTTTTCTTTCGATACTTTTTCATTGGCTGATTTTTCGAAAAAAAACTGTACGCCCCTCCTTCATTTACCGTACTGATTGTCAAACGCGAGAAAAATGATTTTCAGACTTTTTTTCATCTTACCGCTCAACAGAGGCAATTTCTGCAATTCTCGATTCTTCGATATATTGAATCTCGAGCTGCTTTGTCGCTTGTCCTTTTTGATTACTGGTCCACCTGGTTGATACTTGATTTTATTTATCAGAGTCGGAGGTGGTGGTGTGTTAGTTCCCGGTGGCCCTCCCGTCACTTTGTTCGTCTGAAATATAAATGAGATTCTTCAATTAATAGCCACTCGTACGTGGATAATATTTACCCAACTGTACACACTACGCACAACAATTAATCGTCAAAAAAGTCTTCGTGTCTCTAATCTTCGACATCGGAATTTGAAAGTTTGTACAATTAAGCGCTGTTGAGAAATCATGAGAAATTTGTTTCAATCGCGTCGACGAAAAACATGTCAATTTAAGGCGTCCGGATCGCAATGAAAGACAGGTCGTAGAAGTTTGAACGTTTTTGAGTGAAAAAAAAACCAAATGGCTGCAATCGGTAAAGTATTAACCAACGTTTGTACCATATATGATTCTGAAGTTTACAACGTTGCTTCGACGAGTGCACGATCCAATTGTTTCCCCGAATTGTCGGTAGGGTGCAATAATTATGGAATTACAGTGGAATCAATAAAATTGAAACTGAAGAATTGTAAAAAAATCTTATTTTTGTCGTCTTTGAGGTATCAGATTTTGGCACTATCCGTCTGTGCTTTTTTTTAAGTTATCGGCACATGATCCTCATGAATTACAAGATACTTTAATAATTCATAAAATTGCACACGAATCGGAGAAACAAAGATTCGAATCGTGTTAGGTAGATCGTGAAAGTATTCGTAATTATTTCGCATCAATTTCCATTGAATATTTTTCTTATATTTATGATTAATACAGGTTGACGAGGAGAAAAATCTCTAAACTCGTTTAGTTTCGCAATAAAGCAAACGTCCCCGTCACGTTCTTGATTAGATCGCAGATTAATATAATAATGAGTACTGTTCTTGATATTCGCGTTTTTGAAACACACCGAATTTACGATTGGAATTGCCCTACCGTCAACGTTACCCCATAAAGAATTGTAAAAAACAGAATTCTCATTGCCTTCGAGTGACGCAATTTTCAACACCATTGATAATGTAATTACAAAACGAACAATTAATTATTTCCGCGTAAAGTAACCTCGCAGCGAGTTCGATTATTGACATTTCATTCTGTGGCCGAATAAAAACACCGTACTCCAGAACATTAATAAAACAGTGGTTATTAATACCGATGGTATAAACACCGTCACAGAGCCATCATAAAAAGAATGAATCACATTCGTGTCAGCTCGAGATTCAATTTGCAGTAAATTCAATGAGACTCGTATCTTCATTTTTATTTTAGGAATAATCTATCGAATTTCTCGATGTTCCAGATTTTTCTCGAGTATTCATGTCCTCAATCACTGTTTTTATCTGTTTCAAAAATATCGAATAGACTCGAACGATAGAAAAATTAGGATGAGATATCGCGTTTCGTAACGTGCATTTATGATCAAATCGTTCCACATGTGTACTAAACCGAGAGAAACAACTACCGACTTGATTATGGAGATAAGTTGAACAACAGGATGATCATCAGTGAGATAGAACGCTGCGACGAAAAATAAAAATCGCCAAGCGTTTTCTTTAATCTTATCAGCACAACCGTAATATCGTGACGTCTCGCCACACCAACAACTTTTGCGCTTTTTCATCGCGGCAGATTAAACCTTATCCGCGAGAAAGCAATGGCTATTAGTCGTTAAATATTTCCTTCCTGTAGTATTTCCCTCTCTCTCTCAGACACACGCAAGTACACTCATAAACTTTTTGCCCGATTGTGGGTGTTTTTATTTTATCTTCGTTATAAAACCTGCCTTCTTTCTGAAGACGTTGCTCAATCCAAGACTGCTGAAACCCTGCATTTTATTCTGCATAGCCTCCGTATAATTTTCCCCTATTAATCCTTTTCTTCAGGACGACTCCTTCATCAGGACTTTGAGCTTCGGATATCCGAAGCAAACGACTCAATTAAATTGATTCGTCCTTTTTTGTGCGTTCGCCGCGACTTTCAGTTCGACGCTGAACATCGTCTTTTCGTGATGCACAAACACGGTGATGGCATCGAGAAAATATTGAGAATCCATTCGTCGTCGTTGACGTCCTTATTCGATCCTTCCAACGCGACGATACTCTTCCGGTATGTTTACCGCTGATGACGAAAGATGCGAAATTCGGTGGAATAAACGTAAGCACACGTCCTGTCGAACTTTTCCCGTAACGACTCTCGATAATTCACGAACTAACGATAACACTATTGTCAATCCGATAAAAACAAAAACAGAGGAAGAAACTCAATTTTCTCGTAGCCTCGGTAATAGACGAAAGAAAAAAAAACGAGCAAATGAAAAAAAAAACGTCTCAATTATCCATCCGCGATGTACAATAGTCGATCGAAGACTCGATTATCGTATCCTCGATAGAACGGATATTTTTTCCTTCGCGGGTAAGTCGTCGCGGAGACAAGGTCGTTGGGTGGCACTGCCGATAATAAAAGTGACTATCACACTCGTGACCGAGAATCGAATTACTTGCGACACGTTTTGGCGACAGATCGGTGGTGGCTGCCGGTGGTGGCACGACGCCTCGACTATCATTGTGTTGGTGTTTGAAATATTTTCTTTCTTTTCCTTCACTCTCACTCTCTCTCTCTCTCTCTCTCTCTCTCTCTCTCTCTCTCTGTCTTTTTCTTCGAGACGAATCTTTTTTTTTCCTCTCCGAGCAATTGCGAGCCTTTTGTAACAGTCGCTGCTGAATCTCGGGCGGCTCTCCTCGTTGAATTTTTGCGACTCCGAACGCTGATGCTGTTGCTACTGCTGCTGCGTAACACAAACTACGTTTGAGCCATCGTACGTAGGATTGACGTTAAAAATATACGCACAGACGGACAAAGCTCGAGCGCGGAGAAATATTGGTCAGCGAAGAAAGATAGAGAGTGTGGGTGTATGTATATCTCAAACTTCTATCGCAAAATTTCTTTCTTCGTATCGGAGAATATCACTCGTCTATAATCTCGAGGTTATAAATACGTGCATGTATCTTCGTGTCTGTACGAGTTTTTTGTTTGTATCAAAATTGTCCAACTACATAATAACTCGCAGCAAAGTTGATAAAGTTATCGTTCATCTTGCGCAGTGTTCTTACACTTTTGAGTACATTTTCATCATTGCTGATACATCCGTAACACAATAAAAAAGCGAAAGTAACGCCGACTGTTTTTTTTACCGTTTCACGCCCGAATCGCTAAAAGCATACTGATGGAATTTGGCGTTTGGAATTTTGAAGCATCTCAACGTGAGACATTGATTACCTTTGTGAGAATTCTCTTTGGCAATTTTTTCAAAATCGGAGCTTCATCGAGAAATCGAAAACGGATTTGTTTACTCGTTCAGTGAGGATTCGCGATGCGATATTCAGTGAGATTATGAAAGCGCGTGTGTTTCAAAATTTTTACGAATTTTGGGTTTAATGTTTTACGTTCGTTCGGTTTATCACTAATTTAACCCGATGAGGCTAATTTCGTTGTCAAACGATTTCTGGGTCCAGCCTCGATTCCGAAAGATTACCCTTTTTTTTTCTTCATCGATATGTTTTGCATCCGATTTTTTCAAGTTAGAACGCATTTTCGTGACAAATCGTTATTTCGTTTACTATCGTTGGGTCGAGTTTTTGTTTTTGAACGACCCGAGCGTTTGCTTTGAACGATTGAGTCAGCGAGCCATTTTTAAGTACGTATTCTCGCGATAATTCATTTTCGTGTCGATATTTTTTGTTTTCTTTTGCTATGCCCTACAAACGCCAGTCTAATCACACGGTATAAGTCTCATTCTACGCGGACCAAGTCGCGGATATACCAGCTGGCTGTACGAAAACGATCGCACCTCGTACAAATCTCGATTTGAAGATTCGTTGTGAAAGAAAATTTTCAAACTTTCTCCACCTCGTAATAAAAGTGAATAAGAGAAAACAGGAACTATAAACTCGATTTAACTTTTATTCAATGATGCAAGACAAACTCTTCAAGCGGACGAAAAAATTTTCATCCTCGGATTCAAAATTACAAGCGCGTAAAAGTCGTGAAATTATTCAACAAGACGATTCGATCTGTCACGGCTCGCTCAATCATTCGAACGATTAACACCACCGCCACTACAACATTCACGCATTTGCAGATTTTTCTTCAGCAGTGATTCATTATTTTCAATTTTTTTTTACACGCCGATTGTCTAAAACAATTATAATTCTAATAAATTTGAAAAATAATGCATTCTCCGTGTTTACCGAATCGTCTTTCAACTGAATGATTTTTCACTCAAAAAGAAGCGCAATTTGAAAAACAATACTCGAAATCATCTCGGTCCGTCATTTTTTCAACATTTTTTCGACAAATCGACCATTTCCCGAAATACATTTGTAGTTAATTTCTACATTGGCACAGCATTTCGTACAACCGCTGGTATGGTAAACGTACAAGATGCCTCTACAAACCGGAATTTTCAGTTACGACTCCAAAAGTTGTCGCGAGATAAAATGCCTTATGCTCCGACACGAAGTATCAATTATCACGATAAGAATAATCTATGAAAATAAATGTACAATAAACATAAATAAAAAACTAAGGAATTCTCAGTCGTCGTCGCTCAAACTGTTTTTCGACAATTTTTTCCTATGTCATCCACGCTCAGTTCGCCAGGAAAACACTCTCGAATCCGTGTCGAAAGAACGAAAACATGTGTGCGATGCACCGACTGAAAATTCGCGTAATTTCAAGCGAAATCCACTCTTCTACCCGCACGAATCGCCGGTTGTTTGATGAACTTTAATGATGCCGAACATATACACATGTATTTTTTTATTGTTTCTTCCTCGACGACAAATCGATCGAGTCTTATCTCTCGTCTACTCCTCCACCGGTCCCACTGTAGTCACTGATGCTAATGAAGCGAGGTGTCCGGATAATTATCGTAAATCGCAACGTATTCGTTAGCGTTCGTACACACGAAGAATCGAAGAACCGTGGAGGGAAAAGATGACCAGTCTTGGAAAAACGAAGACTCGATTCGTTCTATGAGTTTCTCTAGCTCGGGGCCGATCTTTCACCGATAGACGATTCATGTACACGTTGGACAGAGAGCCAAAGCCCGTTGACCGTCGACTGGTGCTGGTTCGTGTCCCTGAAAGACTTATTGCGTCGTACTGCGGTAGAGAGAACGAATACAACCATGCTTTTCGTCTCGCTTCCATCTCGCTGTTGTACAAACACTTGGTCATCTTCGTTGATTCCTCGTGGACCTTCGCGTGGTCATTCCTCCTCCAAGTTTCTAATGAGATTCAATGTTTCCATCAATCTCATCTCTCCCTCGCTTATCGCGTCTTTCTCACACCGCTTCCATTTATTTTCTATTTTCATTTATTCACGTGCCGGACTCTACACTTTCCATGTGCATCATTTTAACTGAATTCACGGGATTATTCCGAAGTAAAATTAACGAAATAATTTCACCATAATTCTTTCTCCATCCTACTTTTCATTTCGATCCTCAAGAACGGACCGGCTGTACCGGTCGTCGCGAAATAAGTTTGAAATAAAAATCTCATTCGGAACATCGACGCTGAACATCGAAAAAAGAAAAACACCCACGAGGCGAGAGACTCTCGACGATTTATCGGAGCACCGTTTTGAACGAAAAATTGTTCGCGTGGGAGTTGGAAAAAGTTTTTTTCCCGTGAATTTCGCGTCTCATCGTGAACACGAGGTTCATCCAAGATCGTCTTGTTGTTTTCTCCTTTTGTTTGAATCGAATCGCGTCTCGAACCGTATTAGAGATCGTACGATGAGAAAAATTGGGAAAATTTTGGAAAATCACAGATTCCGAGCATTCCCGAAGGTTGTCGACTTTGAGCACGTGTCACGTTTCTTTCGGACATGTTTAATACCTTCCGTCAGAGCCAAGCGAAACGGATACCAATCTCGTAAACGTATTAATAAACATAATTGGACAGAAGCGTGATATTTTTGAGTAACCTTGTTTAGTGTATTGTCCAGCTCGTGAAACGCGCTGGGACAAAATTCAACGAGACGAGAGAGGACGGCGAGAGCGAGAGAGAGAAAAAGACAGAATATTCGCGATAAACATTATTGTTATTTGGCACGACGTTGCGACGAGGCTGAGCTCGACGCTTTTGTTGACATGGCGTCTCCACCAGCTCCAAATCACATGTGCATCATCGTGTACACATTGATTTTTTTGTTTCTCTTTTTTTCTTTTAATAATCAGCGTAAAATCGACGTTCGTTCGTCGCTGATTCTTTCATCGCTTACCAACTCGGAGTTTAATTTAATTCAATGTATTTATTTCACTGTCTCTCCTCTCTCTCTCTCTCTTTATCTATCTCGCTGTTCAACAGGATCGTTTTTTTTTTTCGTTCTTCCTCTCCGAAGCTGTATACAGATTACGACAGAACGATGAGCGTATCTGTGTATTACGCGGTGGATACAGTCGTCAACTGGAGCAGACCGAGAATTACGCTCTGGCGATACAATGTGACGTTTATACGCCACATCGGACGAGTTTAAACCGGAGATTATTATATAAAACCCTTCATCATCGCTTCTAATCCGAACGATAAGTTCGTACGATGTTTTTTTCGTTTATCATTCACGTAGGATGTTTTCACGCGTTACACTCGCATTTCCCAAGATTCCCCTTTCGAAAGATGCTCATACACGCGCTGCGTTCGTGGGACTGTTTTAGAAAATTCTTCCGCTGCGCTCGAGATACACCGGAATCGTCAAAAAAAAATAAAAAACGAAGCTTTTAGTCGAGAATAATTGTAACGTCAGGAATGACTCGATTTCTCGATATCTCGGGCTCGTTTTGAATGTTTTCTTTTGATAATTAAAACACTCGAATTTGCAAATTCACCCAAAGTTTGCGACGAAATTGCCGTGAATAAATTTATCCCGTTTACGTCGAGATCAAACGGAGCTTGACGTTCGTAGGACACGAAGTGACTGAGAGCGCTCGAGAAAGTTTCTTCAAAGCCCAACCTCCGATTTCCCAACGAAATCCTCGTGAAAGACGAATTAATGCAAAAATAAAAATGGTTCGAGTATTTTTATGCGATTCCGCGATCTTTCGGTTTTTCTTTTTTGGGAAAACGACAAAGCAAAACGGAGAGAAAAAAAAATTGGCTCGGTTCATTTTTATCGGCCCGGAATGCACCCGTGTATTTTATTATTAGCGCGCTTTCTATTTGCACAAGACTCGAAATAGAATCCCACGGTTTCACGAGGGGAACGACGAAGGGAAGCGAAAGGGGGATGAGAAAAGAGTGAATAAACGTTCCAGCTTTGTATTTGCCGCGAAATCTTCCGCTATGACCCCGTGATTATATTTAATTGTGGCTTACGTTTATTTTTTGTTTATTCTCGCGATCGTTGCATGGATATGCACGTAGTGAACACGAGCCACAAAAAAGAGAACGAAAGCCCGAGGCTTCGGACGGATCTGCAAAGGTTCCGTTCTGGTATCGATGTAGCATTGTCGGTACATTTGATATTCATGAGAATTCGCAATGAAATCATTGCCCTGAAAAAGGACGATCGATAAGCCTGGAGAGCGATAAAAAAATTCCATAAATCTTATCTACAATGGGTATTGTCTGATGTGTGTTTTGATAACAAAAAAGGAATAACAACAAGAATAAACCGCCGCACGATTTTTGCGTTTCCGTAAACGCTGAAAGAGTTGTTATCTCACGAATATTCGAAATACCGTTTGCGACAAAAATATTGTAGAAAATCGTAGGAAAAATTGTATCAAATTTGTGTTTCGTTGCAATGTATCTTTGAAAGAATTTTCAGCGAAATCGAAATCTTTGCAGCAGGGCACGATATTTTATTTCGGGATGCTCGGAGTTTCGATCAAAAATACATTTTTCGTACGCTACACACGTGTAATTTTGCTCGTACATTTTTTTCGCGTATGGTCCCGCAATGTGAGAACTCTGTTATTGTACGAAATTAATGTACGAGGGAAATATTGAATAAACGTACAATTATACGAAAAATTATCGAGATCAATCATCGATCGTTCGAAAATGATGAATATTCGATTAAAAGAATTAGTATTGAATTTCAATACGAAAATTACTACCAAAATTTATTCGAAATTATGTATCGAATGATTTTCTAAAGGATTCAACTTTTAAGACTTTCAAAACGTGTACTTCCTTATGTTTCCTTTCTTCACTCTGACGAAGCTAGCCAGAAGGTATTTTTCCTACGTTTTGTTTTTCCAAAACGCACGTGGAATGCAAATTTTTTTTTTTCGCGACAAATAAAAATCACGCAAAACGCTGCCTTTCGTCGGTGAATTTTTCATTACCATTGAGAATAAAAGGACAGCTCGTATCTTGTACGAACCGACGAAATTAAAAAGGTAAATAATTCCCTTCTACCATAAATGATCGAGAAATGATTGACGCGCGGAATTGGCACTCCGAACAGGCGACGGTATCAAAGTGGATGATAGCAGTATCGTAGTGCAGATAGAATTTCAAGGGTACACGCGACAATGCTACAAACGATACCAGAATGACGATATTGCAATGCGGATGAACAAAAACATCGTTCGCCATTAGAAACACTAAAAGCAACGATCGTTTTCTTTCCTTCGTTCATTTGTACTAATTTCATTCGTCTCTAGTGTCTTCCTTCTGCATTAGCAACCTTTTCTTTGACGAAACTCGATCGAGGCGTTGTACTTTTCCCCACGTAATTTAATATCAAAGTACAGAGTGATGAATGGAATAATCGCGAGTAACGATACACCCCGTACACGATTCTACTCCTCCCCTTGCATCGTACGATCCTCGTTGTGTTTATTTATTATTTTTAACTTCTCCCGTGTGTATTGCTATTGTGACCAGATTGTACGATAAGATAGAGGTAAATTCTTGTTGTGCATCGCTGCATGGTAAAGAAGCGACGCGAATGTCCCGACTTCTCGCGTCGATTAGGACGATATACTGCTTCCTGCACGTGAATTTCGTCACTTACGCGGTGCTCGGTTCTCGCTGGACGATATTAACGTTTTATTGAAAAGTTCCTTGCTCTTAGTTGTCTGCATCGGTGAACGCGATATTCCTACGTGCGAAGAGAGACGTTAATGAAGCTGTTGCGCCAGTGTGGGAAGAAACAATCCGAGAAATCTGGGAGAAATTATTATTGATGAAGAAAAGACCATATACGGTGAAAATTTCTTCCTGAGCATATTTCAATCTTTACGTCGTTGTACTCGATACCTTGCTGGCGCTGTACGACGGTGCAACGATGAAACTCTCGCAACATTGTCGGATACCGGTTTCGTACAGGCTGCAGCAAAAAACTCAAAACTCATCAAGCGGGATATCGCCGTCGAGTCAATGCAACCAAATGTAACCTTCAAAGTACATCCACTGGTTTTTTCTTCTTTTCTTTGTCTTTCTTGATCTCTCCGGTTTGAGAAGATATCGGGTAATAGGTTATGTTCTGTACGATGGAATTATCGTCGATACCATTAATGCGCAAAATGTCGACACGATCTTTTTTTGCCGACTCAACGTCTTTGAGACATTTTTGTGTTCAAAACACTTCCTTTTATTTCAGTATGTAGATGCGAACGATCCGGCCGTTCGTTGATTGAAAAATCTCAAGTAACTTCTTTTGCGGAATGATAATCTTTCCTATTCACAGTTTTTCATAATTTCGTGTGAAAATAGTTGGATGAAGAATTGACGCTCGTGCCACACACGGCACAAATTTACGTTCTGTTACTTTGCACATAAATTTTCTACGCCGTGGCGAAAAATTTCAAAGAAATCACAATCACATTTTTTTCCGTAATATATTCGCATCTAGCGCCCCCTAACCAGACAGCATTTACAGTCGGCTGCTCTGTTAAATTGCTTGTCAAAACAAACTCTTCTCAGCCTCGAACATTCTTGGAGAGATTCTAAAATCCTCAGCGTCATAACAAATAACCGTGAATGGAAGGAACACGCGTTAATCCTTAAGACAGTGGCGCTATCAAGCAGCCATCTAACGCAAACAACACCCGAAAAAATATTTTTTAAAATAAACAATGGTATATCATCTACCACTTGGCAAATGTATCATGGTGCACACACACACACATGCACACTTTGAATTCCTGCTTGCTTAGGATCACCAAATATGTCATGTAGGTTGTCAAAGTGGAAACCCGTAGTACAAAATGCATGCAAAGTTCAGTGGCACTTTGATGTAACAAAAATGATCGCGAATCTCAGCGATTGCGGTTATTAAGATGTGTTTAAGACGAAAAATGCAAGTCAATATAGAGAAATGTCGAAAGGAAGAGAGATATCGACGTTCTTTCAGTTCTGAAAAAAGTTCTTGTTTGATTTTCGTCTAATTAGTGACAGTACTGAGTGCATAACCTCACCTCATCTCCGGTCTCAGCATCCTTGCCATTTTTCCCTTTGTCCTTGCTCTTCACGGACTCCTGTAATACAGAAACGAAACATCCCAACAAATAAATTAACACTTGTCGAGATAACACGCAATTCGTTGAATTATTTAAGCGATAGATGTATAAAATTATATATATATATATATATATAGAGAGAGAGAGAGAGAGAGAGTGAGAAGACTGAATAGAAGCGAAAAGACAGTACCATTGTCGTCGCGGTATTACAAGCCGCGAGGAAATCGAGCGAGAAGTACAATTTTCGCGAAGATTTTTGTCCGGCGTCGAGCCTTCGGAAGATTTTTTAGTTAAAAAAAAATGTATATCTCTGACGATATAAAAGTCCCCGTCAAACACCCTCGTCGCTCATTTGAGAATCGTTCGAAAGATCGAGGTCCATACACACACACGTTTGTCAAGCTGCCACGGGGTTGTTTCCCGTTCATGGGACTCTTGGATTTGAGTCCGAGCCGTGTGTGAGAATTATGTGCGTGTGTGTGTGACCGCGATAGTGTATGATGGATGTTTAGTATCGCACGAAAAGAATATCGAGTGTACGTGTGTTATATGCAAAACTCGACTTGAGCAAGAGTTTCGTACAACAAAAAGATATCAAAACGAAAAAATACACGGCTCGCACGAAAAAAGGAGAACAAGATGTAATTCTCTTTTTTCTTTCTTCAAATCTCATACGGACCGTTCTGACGGGTAACCGTTAATGCGAGCACTGATTTTACAATCGTTATTGACGCACCTTGTCCTTTTTCAGCCTGTTTGGCATTTTTTTATCGAGCTCACCCGGGCGGCTTTGTTAATCAAACGAAAAACGGACGGAAACGCGATTTTTTTTCAAGCGCACAATTCAGTATCAGTCAGCGGCCAGCCAGCCGACACACGGCGTTCGTAACGCGGCAGCCATTGGAACATCGACTGATCTGACGCCTAGCGGCAAATTTAGCAACGATTGTGTCTATATATATACTTTATGCTTGCGCGCGTACTAAACTTGGCCCGCCAACGATAACAGATTTTTAATTTTTAATTTTACCACTCGTTTGCTGATGATTGTCGGCTCAACCACGTGTATGCGTCGTTTTCGAATTAGAAAGTGATAATCTTATTATTCACATTGAGATACAGTATTTATGATAATAATTATTATTATTTATGATTTCAAAAAATCGAACTGCCGAACGCATCCCATGACCAATGTAAATGACAATCGCACTAAAAAAAGCACACATTTGACGATCTGCAGCATGCAATAGTATTCAGTCCCTTGTGAAAACATTGAAGTATAAGCAGATTGAAGAATTCATTCAGTCATACACAAAACTGTTGAAACTAGGCGCAGTAATTCATGGTAATTTATCTTCTTCTCAATGTTCAACATCCAAACGAAATTTTGTGTAATGACACTAAAGGATATCAGGCAAAACCAACCTCGTGCCGTGAAGCTATCCAAAGATGGGAAGAAAAGAATGAAAGGCCAGCGAGTGAAGAAAAAGAAATGATATTATCATTTCAATGGCCACCTATCGAGAGAATGGACAATGCCTTGTCAGCTCTAGTGAATGTTGAGTCAGTCAAGCGGTTTCGAGCTTTTTTCATATATTTTTTCGCTTTTTCCTGTAAACGTTTATGTACACTGCACTGATCGAAGAAATATTCAAACCATCCAGGAAATTGTCACTTTCGACAAACATGATCGAGAAGATCAACGGAATTGACTCACTGAGAAACTTAAAGATCCTGTCGCTCGGTCGTAATAATATTAAAACATTTTCCGGCCTCGAAGCAATCGGCGATCACTTGGAGGAATTGTGGATATCGTACAATCTCATCGAGAAGATCAAAGGTGTAAACGTGCTGAAAGCTTTGAAAGTTCTCTACATGGGCAACAATTTGGTTAAAGACTGGGCCGAATTCAATCGCTTGCAAGAAATCCCAAATCTCCAAGACCTGCTTTTCACAAACAATCCTATATGCGAAAGCATGGAAACAGAAGCGTGGCGTGCGCAAGTGACTCGACGACTTCCGGCTTTAAAAAAACTCGACGCTATACCTATAGTGTACATCATTTCTTTCTTCCCCATTTCTGTTCGGCCTTATCGCGCGCAATTTTTTTGCTTACCGTTCTATCCCTTTCTCACAGGTACACCGGAAAGAATGACTTCTAACAAACGGGATCTTTCATCCGTGTATTTCATTAAAACTTTTATACAAAATGTATATATTATTTTCCGATACTCGTGTTATCCTTCAATAATTCTCAACTCTCATATCGTTCAAACCGAGTTCCTCGTTTTGTTCAAAGTTTCTCTCGTATTTGACGATTTCCAATCCCTCGTCACATCCGTCATCGGAAAGACTCTGAACGTAGCTGTTACCAGCAGGATCATCAAGAATTATCGTTACCGATCTTTCGGCATTTAGGACTTGATCCAATTTTTCAATGAATTTCCCCATTCGATCCTCGGCTGCCTTTTCAACGCTGTCACCGGTAAATGCGGTACAAGAGGTCAATTGTTCCTTCGTTGCCAGTAATATCCCTTCGATGGTAGTAAAACGACCGCCGAGTGCAACCGGGCCAACATCCAAATCGAGTTCCGGTATCTCCATGCCGCACGTATCCGATTTTAAGATATCGCGGCTGAAATCTTCACGCCCTCTCACCTTTACAGCTATCCTGACTCCTTTAGGCTCGATACCACCTCCGCTCTTGACTTCGTTGGTCCTCTGGCCACAAGTATCGCAGTTTGTTGCCATTATTACGACTTCCTTGAAGTGAGGAATATCTACGATTCGAATATTAAGGATAAATCGACAGATAGTGGGAGATGTTTGTTTTTGGTATGTTTTTATGTCGTTTTAGAAAGGATACTGGTCATTTTCATATTCGTCTGACATGGGCTGTTGCAACCGGGACAATTGGTTGGAAACGTCAAGACTTCCCCCTCCAGCTGTTCGAGAGTGAATTCACCCTCCTGTGATGGTTTCAGCAAAGAATCTTGATTCTCTGAATAAATACCGAGGCGATGATTTTCTTCTTCTGATCGCGTGAACCATGTTACAACGCAATTTTTGTCTTTCATCGGAGCTTGCGGATTCTCGACGTGACATTCTCCCGATATATCCTCGAAATGTATTGTGAAAGATTCCTCCAGAAATTTTAGGTTTTGCAATTTCGTGATAAACATATCAATCTCGGCGGCTGTTTCTGGATTTTCCTCTCTACGCTTTAATTGATCTTGCTGCAGTCCGGTGATACTACGATCTATGATACCCTCTACTGTGGTTACCTCTGGAAAAATCAGCGTCGATCGTTATTGACTCCTGAACTACATTACAGAAGCCCGGAGTTTGTAAATGATTATCGCATTATAGTCTAGCTTATTAATAATCATTAACACTCGTTGTATATCATATATAAATAATCGTCTTTTTTCATCCAGCTTGTTACAATTTGTGAATATACTTTTGACCTTGCAAACAATGTGAAGGAATGCAAAAATCCATTTCAAAGTCTTTCAAAGTTAATGATTATTTTAAAAGAGAATTGTAATTTTTTTCAATTTTTGGTCTCTTATACTTTGAGACGACTGCAAATTATATTATTTTGTACATTTTATACCAGAGCCATAAGTTTGTCACTCCGATTACAGGACATGAGCAAAATTACACTTTTTTTATGACATATTTTTTTAGAATTTGTAGAGGTTATTAAAATTGATTATTTTCAAAAAGTATAGTTTTTACCTCCTTTCTGGGATTGCGCAGGTATTTCAAAGTCCAGCTTCGGTATTGTAACACTCGTGTAATCAGACTTGACAATCTGACGATTGAGATCATCCGGGGTACACACCTCAAGTTTTATTCTCACTCCTCGATCATTACATCTGCCGCCACTCTGTATCTCGTTATTTTGAAATCCGCATTTCTCGCAATCGAATGACATAAGGACGACATCTTTGTAATGCGGTATCCTGGTAAGTAGAAGCTTTGTTACTCCCTGAAAATGAAAATAATTCCATCATTATTGATATTTTAAAACGTCATGATGTATCATTGATGATATTTAGTTACTGCAGACAGCTTTTCTATTGGAAGCTGTATTGGAAGGCAACGGTAATGACGGAACATATTCTCGAGTACTTACAGTTTCGCCGCAGTTCATGCACAAGCTTTCGATGACCGTGGTTTCCGGTTCTGGATCGTCCGCTGTCAGTTCACGAAATATCGGTTTATGATTTTCGTTCTTATTACTTTGTTTTTCTTCCAACGCCATTCTTGCACGATTTGACTTTGAGGTTATGAGAAAGCCGCGATGGTAACAACGGTCCGTTTGCCCGCGGGAGGTCGTTTTGTACCGCGCACTTCTCGCGTGATAAAAGTGATGAATAAAATATCTAGTTCGCAGTTGCGATTATATATCCATTGCTAAATTTGTATTTTCTAAATAATATACGATAATTTTTCTATGTATCGAAATGTACGCATATTGTCACATCTCTTAAAACATGAAAGTGCACGACCTTGATACATAAGAGACGTTCTTTAATATTCGTGAAAATTTCCAGCCACAACAGTGGAGATTTTGGCGCGCTTTTATCAATAATGTTTAACCTCCAAAAGTGATATACCGATCATTAAACAATGGCAGACGAGATATCGTTCAAAAATATACAACGGACGTTCTCGCTCTACGGTCTTGTGGTTACGAGGCAAGATATATATCTGCAATATTTTATGTAGACAAAAAATTTAATTTTCAACATCTCCAGGATCGATTTTAATACTTTATATTATAATGAGTAAAGTACTCCGTTTTCGGCCCTGTAGCACTCGTCCGCCTTTCCCGATTTAACGATGCGTACAAAGTGTTAACACTAGTATTCACGCTTTTTATCTTCGAAATGTTTCTACTCTCTACATTTGTTCGAGTCTATTTGAATAAAGTAGTCCTCGTCAGAATTGAATGAATTTAGATTTCGCCGGAGAAATACGTATTTGGTATTTTTATAATGTAATGAAAAGAGATTCAACATTCGTTTGGAAAGTTAAAAAATTTTCGGTGCATGAAATTCTATTTTGTTTTTTCCACAGAATCCTGAGTCTTAGCATTCACAGATTTTTACAAAGGATCGAGGAAAACGATCGCGAATCATGGCTAACTCGTATAATGGATCATATTCTCCAGCAAAATCTCGGAAGCCCCCACATCACACTGGAGAGTCTAGAACGAGCGATAACGGAATGCCACAGACCAGAAACGACCCTGCAAGAAACCGAAACTGTGTTCAATGCGATAAATGCCTTTGAAATTCCCAAGGTTTACTACGACAAGGAAAAGAAAAAGTTTAACGTCAAGAAAATTGTTCCCGACCTTTATTCGGAAGCTGTTCACAAAGCAGCGGTATTCAGCGATAGGCTAGAGTTGGTCTGGCACAGAACTCGCAGGCAACAATTATTTACGCCACTGAAATTTGGCGAAGCCGACGGCAGCAGGTGGGACCTTACGCCCATCGAGTATTTGCTGAGCGAATCGAAAACTGGCAATGTCTACGTTATGGGTCTGCTTTCTCAATTGACGGAAGGTCAATTCTACTTGGAAGACACGGGAGGATCTGTGAAAATCAATTTAAAGAAAACAATATCCTTTTTCCTACGTCACGAATGTTATGAAACTTTGAAGTTTATAATCTCACGAACGATTATGCATGTTGGTTCAATGTTGTCGCAATCTCGACACTATTGGTTTCAAGCCCGAACGTTCGAGAAACAATTTTGTTTCAAAGGATACAATTTGATCGATTCGATTGAAAAAAAGTATATTCGTATCTTTCTTAACGAGTAAACACAAATTCCAGGCAGGCCTCTTGACAGAGGGTTCTATAGTAATAGCGAATGGAAATTACGAAGACGGAATCTTGAACGTGAAGGACATTGGCCTTCCGCCGGCAGAATCGTCGGAAAATTCACGAGCATCGTTCGGCGATACCAATACATTCGGTGGTCCTCATCCTACGTCCTTGAAGAATTCCGAGAAATTACGAAATCATGAGGAGTCGAGATCGGAAACGATGATTATATTCGTATCGGAATTTTGGGTCGACAATAACAAAGTTCTCGAAAAATTTGAAACAATGCTCGAAGGCTTCGCCGACAATCCGCCGATTGCTTTCGTCTTGTGCGGACATTTTCTCAGCTTCCCTCCAAACATAACGAGTGCTCACAAGATGAAAGAGGGTTTCGCCAAACTCGCTGATATCATCGAGAGATATCCGGAAATAAAAAAGTTTTCGAAATTCTTGTTAGTGCCAGGGCCTTACGATCTTGGATCACCGAAAATTTTACCCAGAGGTTCATTGCCCAAGAGTCTTCTCGCAGATTTCACGAGGCGCGTACCGGAAACGATTTTAGCGACTAATCCATGCAGAATTCAATATTGCACCAAGGAAATTGTTGTTTTTCGAGAAGATATGCTCATGAAACTCTGCCGGAATACCGTACGGTTCCCCGATGAGGGTCAAATTTACGAGCACGTGAGTCGGTTGGATTGAAATTTTGCACGAAAAACTATACTTAAACAAGTTAATTAAACTCGAATGTTTTTCAACCAGTTGCTCATCGTTGATTACTTTGATTTTCAGTACGCCAAGTCTATAATTTGCCAATCGCATCTAGCACCACTGAGTTTACCCGTAACACCGATCTACTGGAGACACGATCACGCCATGCAATTATTTCCGACGCCCGATCTCGTCGTAGCCGCGGACCATTTTCAATCTTACACAACGAGTTACGAGGATTGTCAAGTGGTCAACCCCGGGACATTCGCTAAAAATAATTTTTCATTCAAAGTTTACGTTCCATCGATAGATGCTATTGAGGATTCTGCAATCCCGGATGATACCTGATAACTTCGAGGACCCTTGACGATTCTCTCCGTCATTGTCCTACGAAACAATGAAAAACATAATTAAAAGCGAGCGATGAAGAAAAGCACGACTCGCCGACAAACGAACTTTGTACAATATTTCTATATTTCGCGCGTATTAAAATCTTCTTTTCCACATTTACAATACTCGAAGAGGTATGAATCCTCCATCGTGTAACTTAAAAAACAATGATTCTACAAACTAATTTACTTATAAATTCCGTGTTCCCCGTCGCTTCGGGTCGAACTACGTAGGATAATGTAATAATTCGTCGAGGATTTACCGTGTTGTCGATCGATTTTGTAGTCTGTACGAATCGGTATTACAACGGATCGTAAACATATCTTTTCCGAGCAAATAGTTTGCGAATATTCGAATCTTTTGCGAATGTCGCAAGCGTCGTCGCCGGTATTTTCATTATTTTGACAATGCTTATCGAAACATACACACAAATTACGAAATCTTCGTCCGACATTTGCAGCCTCCAGTTTGCTCACGACTGAATTTAATTTTTTACTCATGACACGGACACTGTCACGCTACTCGTTACAATTTCATTATAAATAGATACTTGGACAATATATAAAAAAAACGCACACACACACAAATCCACGCGCGCATTTGCACGTGGAACGGCGTCCTACGTGCTCTTCTCAATTAGACGCAACAACGTGGCAGGCACGGAAACTCTAGAACTTTGCAAAATCTTAATTAATCGCACTGGAAGCCTAATTTATATAAATTTATTTTATCTTATTGACTGGCCGTTTTCAACCAATTACAAACAACTCTCGTGTTTGCAGCACTTTCTTAGTGCAGTTTTCAAATTTCATTCTTGTCTGTTTCTTTCCTCGACTACACTAGACTGCGCTCACACTGTATCGATCTAGCGTCGATCTGCGGTGCATGTGAGTCGCCAGTTAAAAAGAGGAAGTCTATTTCACTCCGCAGAAAAGCACAATTGCATTAATTCGACGTCTCCCAACTTGCGAATCAATCAGCGATCTTTGCCGTTCATGATTTTCGGTAGATTAAGATTTGTTGCGAGATTACGTCGCGATCGAGTGTCCCTTGAGACGCTTATACTTTAGAGCAACATCACAGTTAAATTCCAAAGGAACAAATTCAGTTTCATCGATTGTTGCAGTATATACGGGAAATCCCCTATTTTATCGTTTAATTATTAAGGCCCTGGGGGATATACCCCCCCAACCATCGAAATTTCGAAAAATTCTCAGGCAAAATCTATAAATCGGATCGATTTGCAATTTTTTGCGAGTATTTAGTGACACAACACGGAGGGACTGACGATTTCGCAATTTCGAAGTTTTGCAGAAAAAATTTTTTGTAGAGTGAACGAATTTTCAAAATTTCGAAATTCTAAAATCGTCCGTCCCTCCGGGCTATGTCACTAAATACTCACAACAAATTTTGAACCGATCTGATTTATAGATTTTGCCGGAGAATTTTTCTAAGCTTCGATTTACGGATGTAACACATCGCCTTAAACTGCCTCTATCTTCGCGCTCGAGAGACACAAAATTCTTATTTTTCGAACAATTTATCGTAAGCGAGATGAAGGAAAGCTACGGTGTTAGCGGAACGCGCTGTCAAAATGATGTTGCAAGAGCATAAAGAAAATGTCGAGTTTTAATTAACAAGATCGCGTAGAAACTCACGTTTTCTTCTTCCACTCGGCTCGAAAAACGTGAAATACATACTGTAAAAGAGATAAATATTATTCTTCCGTACTGTATTAGCGTGAACTCTAGGAAAACGTGACGATTTTTCGTTCTTAAACACATAGTAATACATGTTAAATTTGCTTATTCATTATGTACCAGTGCTCGACGCTTGCTCTTAACGTTAAACATATTTACAGTTGTTTTCGGTATGAGGTAAGGCTGTCGGGGTTTTTATTGCCCTGATTTAGGAGTCTAAACGTGAAACCTACGATCCTGCTTCTGCGACCTTGCGTTGATCGCGTTATCCATCTTGAACGCTTTCTGGAACGTGATAAATTTAAGATAAAAATCTTTCTTTCACATTTGACGATAATTACGGAAACCAGAATGCAGAAAAACCACTATGCAATTTGAGGATGTTCCGGAGGCACAGTAGCGGGAAAATCAAAATTAGCCGAAAAATTTCGAGAACCTGCAAGTAATTTCTTTTTTTTTTTTGTGAAAATGAATAACAGTAAACGAATTGTCGATATTACTGAAAAGAATGTAAGGTTCAAAATTGTTAATATCCGAAAGCAAAACGCGTTCTGTATAGCTGATTTAAAAAAATGTTTTTATAATATCGCCAAGCGCTCGAAATTCGCATTCTAATCTGCTTTTCTTGAGACTGTACTTCTGGATGGTCCTTGAATAACGATTAACTAAATTGAGTTTCTTACTGTCCATCTGATATCTTCGGCAAGCTTCGCTTCTCTCCTCAGCGTCAAAATACCACAATGTTATGGCGTATCGAGTTTTAAAAGCGGGCTGTACTTCGTGTGGGTTCCGTCGATCGGACCAGAAAAATAATATTCGATCAAACAGAGGCGCTATGTCGGCTACTTGATCCCTTCCTCCTTCTGGAAATATCCTCAGTAGACCACCGTATTCCTGTTCATCAAACAATAAGCTATGAGTTTGAAAGAAAATACGAAAAAGAATATCTTGTTTGCAGCGAGGATTGAAAAAATGTATTTTCGCCGAATCTCAAGTTTCAATGAAATGGATGAGGCAAACATAAGATTGCTTTTTTTGTACTTCTCACATACAACGATAAAACATCACGTGTAATGTGTAATGAAATTATTGAAAAAATACATAATGAAACGGAAAATAATGAAATTAATATGGAATATGATTTTTTCATGAAGCATTTGTACCTCACAACATGACGTTAAACTTCCGAAAAGCGGCAGGTCGCGTGATGTTGAGAAATATTTTAATTATCGGTGAATAATTTGAAGTAAAGGAAATTTACTCCAAACATTCATTTCCGATTATGACAAATTCATAGTAGCCTCACAACTTCGGACTGTCGAAAAACTGCTTTCCAAAACGTACCTTAATGTCCCAATCTCTGTTCACATAGTAAATGGCCGTGATACAACGACCATCGCGATTTGGATTGTCCACGTGTTTAACGTAATGTGAACCACAGCCTGGATAACAAGCAACCATTGCCTAAAACAGACACTTGAGTTGAGCGAACAAATAAAAAAACACATTATCCAGATGTTCAATGGAAACAGCTTTAAATTTTCATGTGTCTCCGTGTTTAGTTTGGTTCATAATCACGTGAGCTAATTGCCGAAAAAAGATATAGAGCCAGAATAGTCATTTTAAAAGGTCGATCGAACCCGTTCGATCTACAAAAACCATTTTAAAAGAAAAAAAATGTCAAGTTTGCCTATTCTCGAAGTGTACAATATTTTTGAGCGGCCTCTGAAGATATTTAATCCGTCTAATCTTTTTGGAGCACTAATCAAGCGTAAAAAACTGACATTTTTTCTCGTGAGCTGAGAAAAAAATAGTCGGTCACATATTCATGTAGACAATTAAAAACTATGTCGTTTAGGAAAGTTCTGATTCGCTAAATCATCGTTACGTCACGATGAATAATTGTTCTAAGAATAAACCTGGGATGTACGCATGTAGTATTTTCCGAGAGACGCCAAACCAGTCTGTATTTACCGACGGTATTTCCGATTATTGTGCTGATATACCATTGTACAATAATGAGCAAGGGGTGCCATCGATGATAAAACAATGAGAGTGAGAACAAAATACATGCGTACTTGATTAATTGTCTGCGGTATGAGAAGGAGAAATTTTTTTAAACAAACCGATATAGCGATTGCTTAGAAAATTTCAATTGGCTGAAAGTAAAATACAGTATTTTTGCCCAAGTTAATCGCAAGCTTAACTATATAAAAACTGGTGAATAACAATTTTTGTCGAATTTTCGATAAAAATTATAAATCGACCGAGTGTGTCGATTTCGATAAAATTGAGATTGAAGTTTTATAGTTCTACATTTATGAGATATTGAAAAAAAAACATAGATACAAGAGATTTTCGCTACAATTCAAACGATATCAGAGACGTGCGTTGAAAATTGGAAATTCCTCCGTATACAATTTGAAAGAAAGTCTAAAAAAACGTAATTGTATTTCCAAGATGAATTATGAAGTATTTTCCAAAAATAAAATACTGAATATAACAAAGCTATCATCGAGATCGTATTAATGTGATCGATACATCAAAAGGCATTCGATGGCAATTGTGAGAGGATAAACAGATGATTAACTTTGTTCTTCACTCTTGCAGATTGATAAGAGAAAAGGAGCTCAAATGTATTCGCTGGCTTTGGGGAAAAGGTAAACAGAGTGAAAGCCGCGGCACGTAGCTATATGACATCAATGATGGCCTACGTGACGAAAGACGCGTCGCACGAGGGAAAAAAAACAGATTACAAATGAAACGAAAAATATAAAGTCCATGTTGAAAAAAAAAGGGAGGAGAAAAGAAATCAGTAGGATATGAGATAAGTGTTTCAAATATGCTCGTGTGACGAACAGTCTTGGTCATCTTCGAGTCAAAATTCCCACGGCGATTGAGGGCAACGAGATAGGCAACGGGTAAGGTCATGAAAATATATTCGAAGGGAAATAATCAATAGGACAGCGGAGAAAGTTTCACGAATACCACGTGTTTTGTGTACCATATTCAACGATTTCAGGAGCTCTCTTCCCTTTTTTCAGTGTTTAAATGTTTGAGGTATCAAACTTTTTCAAAATTATTCTTCATCGAGATTAGATTTAAATTTCCCTACTGTCAATATTTCGCGACGTTGATGCTCCTCGTATGATACATTTCTTGATCATCGTTAGCTCGATGATGGAACGTAACAATCGTGTTACGAAATAATTGTCGACTACAAAGTTGATGTTATCGTAGAGAAACTCGACGTTAATGATTCACGTTGAATATCAATATAAGCTCCATTTAATTATCTGCCGATCGATCGTTATAAATATTTTTCCATCCTCTGACTCATGTACCCATATCGTGCCATTGTTGCCGTTTAAATCCAAGACAATTCGTAGAAAAGGCTCCAAAACTGTAGCACCAACTCGAATCAATGAAATTGCAGTACCGTTACCTTCACAATTACCGAATAGAAACGACTATAGTTTTTCTCAAACGTACGCATTAATCTTTTAATTGCCTTTCCTACAAACTGGGAAACTTGACGTATTTATCGTCGTTGTTCCAAAGTACGATCGAAAATATACGAATTAGCTAGTAGCTTTTTTCCTAATATTGTAATTGTGTAATGACGCAATTGCCTATGAAAAATATGTCTATTTCAAAAGATTTTCGGGCTTTTCCCAACCGCCTCTGCTACGATCATGCGACTTTTTGAACTCTATTAATGGGATGACGTTTTTTCTTGCTTTCGCGATAGTAAGCATCTGACCCGGAAAGAAAGAATTTACAGTCCGTGACTAACCTAGGATACGGTATCTCGATTCGTTATATAAATATATATTAACGTGTGACAAAATGAAGCTTCGAAACTGGTTTCCCAGAATCGTTGTTTTATTAATTATACGACGATCCTTGCAGATGTCGTTAGTTCTGACGAGGACTTTCATGGTCGATGAGAGAAATTCGGTTCCCGAACAAGTGTTTACAGAGTCGTCATCATCTTAGCTCGTTAAAACGCAAAACAGCTGTGGTGCTTCTTTTCAAAACGAATCGGGAGTTCCACGAGGCCATACTCCGCTAAGTATAGACTTGACGCGGGAATCGACTGAGGAAAAAGACAAAAATTACGTCGGCCATCGCTGCGTAGCGAGAGCTCGCTCCGATGAACTCTTTCCTACTCCATCTTTCACTTGATCTAGGCTGCGCGAATGCTCCGCTGTTACGGCCGACATCGAAAACGAGAATTCAGACACTTGGAAATTTTTCTTGCACGAACGTCACCAGCCTTTGACAGGTGGTGATTCACGCGATGAGGAAAGAAAAGATGTGGATATTCCCCGGGAACAGTGACATCACGACGAATTGAAGGAGCCAAAATGAAATATCGATCTCTCTGTCGGAGCGCACGTGTGCAACGACTATGTCTTTCTCTCCAATGGAGATGCAAGTTGTTCGAGAAACAGAAAACGCTATTTGTGCTTCCTTCGAAGGAATGAAAGGATTCCGAAAAAGTTGACTACTCGGCACCTATTTCTATCGACCAATATCGAAAACGTAACTACGAAAATTTAGAACGTAGACGAATTTGAAAACACTATTTGTATTTCCGTCATGGTGGGGGGTAAAACCAATTTTCATGAAATTTACATGAGATAGTCGCTAGGATACTACAGATTTATCGGAGGATTTAAAAAAAAATACGAATAGCGTTTCGTGACTGCCTTCCTCGTCATTGGGACGAACTTTCGGGTGGAAAATTGTGCCTCACATCGAAAAATTACTCGTCGCATACTGGTTTATCGGTTGAGGTTTTTCTGGGCAAAAAAGTATTCTTTAGACAACATTTTTCTACGTTCGCCGCCGATTTTTGTCTCCTCATCGAATACGACGGAAAGTCTAAAAAACGCCGGAATTTCTCATTGCTCGGCGGAGTAATCGACACACCTTCTATCCCACATTTCACCTTCGCCAAGGTTAAATACAAGTGCAGGCGCTGTTTCGAGCTTCTCTCCCTCTCTCTTCAACCGTTTATCTCTTTCTCTCCCTCCCCCCTCACTCTCTCGCTCTCTCTCTCTTTCTCTACAACACCAAGAATCGTGATCTCTTTGCCTCTTGAACCCGCATGATTTCGACCAGCGAAAGACGACCAGGTTAGCCGCGTGGTCCATTTCACGATTAGGAAGAACCGAAAAGGAAAGGCAGCGGCTTACGTGACCGGATTTACGCTTGCGTCACGTGACCTCTGAGCATTACTCGAATTTCGTCGAATTTTTCATTTTCTTTCGCGTTTGTACAAAGAAACCCCCGTTCTCTCCCTCTCAATTAGTCGCAAGTCTCGTTAATGACAATCTTGCGACACTGAAATCACGACAGGTAAATTCAGGTAAAAGTGATTATCCAAAAATTACTCCAACAAAATGAGCACTCTTCGTGTTGTTAGGACAGCGGGAATGAAACATTTTGTCGACGTTACAGCACGATCTGTCCCACTTGATAATTTTACAAATTCGTACGTGTACGTGTCGACGCGATAAGAAGTATAAATAGACGGCAAGTACCCATGCGTTATCAGACAATGAAAAAATAGACGAAAAAAAAGGGGTCGGAGGCGCGAGAGGCTCGAAATTGCGATGAAAAGTGTGAAAGATGCGATGAAGGATAAGAACGAATCATCCGAATACGATACATTTTACAAGTCGAAAGAATGTTTCAACATTTTTTTCCCGCCCTGCTTCCCCCACCTCAACTTCTCCTCAAAGTTTCGTGCAATGTTTTTCTCGCAAAGATTTCCGCCGCGTTAAATACTTTTTGTAACGCGAGTCGCTACTATTCTCTCTCATTGTCACTGTTTGCGCGCTCGACATTGCCGTGTCATTGAGAATCTAATCGCTTCCTCGAATTTTCCCGTCGCGCAATCATACGCTGCGTACTCCAACGCTCATAATTCCCGCGTTACACGTTTGATGACTTCCCTCGAGAAGACCGTCTCCGAACGAAACGGGGAAAGTGTGAAAATGTGTGTCTCCCACCCGCACTTTTTACCGTTAAAGCCTCGTTGTTTTTTTGATCAAAGTAGAATATAAAAATTTACCTTTGTCCTTTCGTTGATCGTATAATTCGCGAATTTGCCATTGTTGGCCATCCTGTTGGCTCTCATGATGATGGAGTCGACTTTGGAAATGAGCATACCGACGTTTTCGCAATAGTTTTCCTTCCCATCCAGCCACGTTATTTGATCACCTCTGATTGTTTTTAAATCATTTCGACCGTGTTTATTTGCCACCAACTGTCCATCTTTGAACATGCCCGCAATGTACATGTTCAATACGTCGTTGAGTACCGAAAGGCCTTTGTCATGTCCGAGAAAACTATCGACTACGCACACACCAAACTGGTTCATATCTCTTATGAGGTTTCTGGATATTTCGTCGATGATGAATTCCTCGTGACTGTCGGGATTCATGCGAAGAACATACCGGAGATAATCCTCCTCGCTGTTCACTTTAACGTTTGGAAAATCCATTGGATCATGATGATCGTGATCGTCATCATCGTCGTGATAATGATGACCGTGATGATTGTTGTGGGCACCCTTTCTCGCCATGTCCGTCTTTTCTTTATTTTCTTTCTTAGCGATCCGATTGACCGACGGATTCAACGATTGGCCGCTGGCTTCCAGTATAGTATCCTCCGAACTTCCGGCGTACGTTATCGGCATGGTCCAATCATCCGAATGTCCAGCCGATGGGTTTTTACTGTTTTCACTTCTCTTTGCTCTAACGCTATTTCCTCCGCTCAACGATCTCTCAATTTGTCTTTCTAAATCTGGACGATTTGAGTCAAAATAAAAAGACTTTAGCCCTCTTTTTTTTCCCAGTATAAAATATGTATCTTAACAGAGGTGCGTTAATCGCGGCATCAGACTTATCTCGATGAATTTCTAATGTATTACTCGCGAGATTCGAGTGGCTAATAGATGGATTCGCATTGGCTTTGTACTCTATTGTACTAACGACGGAAAATGCATCGGGGAATAATAAAGAACGGCAGAACGTTACGAGGACTATAAATTCTGTGTAAATAATATTGAACAGGCTCGATAAGCTCATTGGTACTTTGACGCTAATCGCATTCGACCGTTGAAAAAATCAATCGCTTATTTCCAAGAATGCGTTTGAATCTAGAAAGTTTATGAGCAATCTACGAAAGAATTCGCGATTAATCGCTCGTTCAAATAGCTTTTTTACATACACATGAATTTTTCATTTTTTTCGTTACGAGATTAATATTTTGTACATTTTTTATCTTCTTTTGGTGATTTTCAATCACAGGCGAATGTAATCTTGCGATATTTGTACGGAAAAATGACAGCCGAGAAAGTTTGACGGTTGAGTGCACAGATGTCTATTTATTTTATAACCTTAAATGTGTAAATAGTAAAAAGCATGTATATTTTTTTATTTGGAACCTTGATACATATGATATTGATGAAGGACATTGACTCGCCAGCTAATAAGACTTTGGAAGTGAAAATGTATGAAATATGATTTTCCCATATTTCATAAATATTAATTCTCGTCACGAAAAGTAATTTGCTTACATCGTAAAACGTCTACCTGGACAACTTCATCGATTTCTATGGCGGTATTATCGAAAGATCACGATAAAGGCCACATAGAGCCACATAGATTGAGTAAACAGTCGTAAAAGATTGTGCGTAGCGAACGAAATTTCACATCTATTGATTCATACTTTGTTTTTCTTTGACAATAAAAAAAAAGTAGATAATTAATAAAAAGAATAAAAAAACATACATACCTTGAATATATTGTATGTTTCTTTGTCTAGCTTGAGAAACAGCGGACTTTATCCTGGACATTTCACTGGCAACGTTGCTATTGAGGTTAGGAGATACGATGCCGTTTTTTAACACACCTGAATAATTTCGATCAGGCTTCGCAGATTGTGTCGATGGATTAATTTGAAATTTAACACTGTTAGTCTTAATATCGTTGGCTTTGGAGGAACAAAATGCTTTGTGATGCCTCCAGTCGATTATCTGATGTTCCTTTGTGCAGTACTTTATTGTTTTGCATCTCGAACATCTGAGCAAATTGTTCGTAACACCGCACACAGCGCATCGGCCTTGCGATACGCTATCTTCGAGATTCGATGAGCGACTCATGATTGGCGATACCTTGGTTGACATGTTTTCTTCTCTCCAGTTTTTTGTTCCTCTTCTATTTTTCCGTTTCATCGAGTGTTCACGACGACGACATTGTCAGGTCCGTTGTGGTCACATACGCCACTTACAAGCAACTGTAGCGACCATCAGCGACTGGCTTGGCTCAGCTTGGCTCAGCTTGGCTTGGCTGGCAGCAACTGGCACACTGGCAGCACAGCAAGCAGCAAGCAGCAACGGCAGCAGCAACTAACGCGCATCACTTTCTCTTTCCCTCTCTTTCAACTCGATACGCAATACACAATATCTGTATGCATACAAAGCGCCCCAATCGCCAACGTGAAAAATGATTCAACTCCGGACTGCCAGCAGTCGCGACAATGACTGTAGAAAGTCACAAACACACTAACCCGATACAGATGAATATACGCACACGTATATGTTAAAGCAGATTTGTAGCCAGGTTTGTACGCCTTGATGAGTCTATCAAAGCGTTGTTACTCGCGCACCATTAACTCTCGCGAAAAATACTGTTATTGTGTGTTAATACTGTGTCAAATACACAATAGAGCTTTTGTTTTTACGCAACGACTCTGGCACATGTCTTATCTCTTCGACAATGTAAATACGTATGTATGGAGAGAGTAGTGTTTTTCAAATCAGCCACCTGTATTAAAAATTCCGACGTGAAGATGGCGCCACTGTAGAATTTTGCGACAGCGATTTGGCGCCTTTTCGAACGTTTTTTTTTTCTGCAATTGCCGTTTCGTTCGCAATTGATTATAATGAATATTAAAATCGTAGCGATACTATGAACAAATATTTATTGAATATATAATACATTGCGTCTCCAACGTACGCGTAATTCTGACGTCGTATAAGTATCGTGCTATCCACTAGTACTTTGAGGAAAAAAAATGGATTCGTTCGCGTTTGCAGCAACAGGAACTGTCATTGCGTCCGGTTACAACTTTTATTCCCTTTGCTTCTTTCTTCAAATACGAAATATTCATGCGATACGAATTTTCGAGCTGTATCTGGAATTAATAGTACAATGGAGACATAATGTGTTGGGAAAGGAATGGGCTTTCTAATAAAATCGTTACAACGAATTGATCTTTTTTCCGATATATCGCTAGAATTAACCATCGATATATATAGGTATCTACTACCATGTGAATCATACTTAAATAATTAAATTACTTCGATGATCTTAATCTAATGCCATTAATTTAATGTGTTCTTTTCATTTTTTCGAATCTATATCGAGCAATATATACAATATATATATATGTACACACATATATATATTGCGTATATGCATAAGAAGGTATTTTCTTGGTAAGTAAATGCTTTACATCACTGATTATAATTTATAGTATCGTAAACGCAAAATCGTTATTTGGGAATGAAAAAGATGCTCGTACTTGTCGTTGTCGAATCGAGGCCGGAAACTTCCAAGATTATCCAGAATTTTTCGGCGCATACGTTAGATCCGTTCGTTGTAGTGACACTTCCTACATTCTTGCTATATATAGTTATAGAAAATTCGCAAAAAGTGTCAAAAGTGCGACACTAAAACGAACAAATCTATTGTGAGATGATAGAAAAAAAGGGCAGTGTTTTTGGATTTTGTTTAATCCTATAGCTAAATAGCACTACGATGCTTCGTGAAACTTTTCGACATTGTGTTTCTTCCTCTTTTCGCCTTTACTAATTCACCGATTCACTTGTCGGTACACGATGATATCAGTCAAAACTTCGATTGATAAATTATAAACGCTTTATTCAGATATTTGCGATACTGTATAGGTGATGAATCGGGCTATGTAGATTAACGAGAGGACGTATAAAAACGAGAGAAAAAAAAACGGCAAATTCACCTTCACTCGGACATTTCATTGTGTATCGTCGTTGAAATTGGCACTGCAAATTCGAAATGCACGTTCTCTCTCGAACATTGACGCAAATTCAGTATGAATGATATGAAGTGATGATGGCGAATGAGGACGAAAAGTCGATCGAGAAGAGAAGTGTCTTATTTGCACTACAATTTCGCGACGAATCAACAGAGGAATAAAGCCACTATTTCCTCTTCACTTTTCGTTTCATCAATTTAGTTAATCGTAAGAAATATCGTGTATCGATCATTTAAACGGTTTTCACGAAGATGTCAAAGCAGACAAAGTACAAAGGAATGTTGTCAGAAAATTAAACTAAACTCTACCCTGTTTAAAAGTAAACAAACAAAATTCCAATGAAAGCAAAAATCAATCGAACTCTGAGCGTTGGAAATCGTTTTTCTTTCCCCCCGATCAGTAAAACGTTACTGACAATTACAATTATTATTATTATTATTATTATTATTATTATTATTATTATTTCAAGCATTTTTATGATCGACTCCCAAAACATTTTTCGATTAATTTAACGTACGAAATGCCTGCCTTCCACCAAAACTATACTCGTATTTCTTTTCCATTCGTCCATACGATGATACAAAATCTTACATAAATCGTACATGTCTCGTAGAATTTCGTCGAGTTTTCACGTTAATGAACGAAAAAAAAAAACCTCTACGGCCATACTGGAATTTCATCTTTCTTTTATTGTACTTATAGACCGACACAGTGCGCTTTTATCAACGCGAGAAGAAAAAAAAACATGGAATGAGGCGTGTGAGCCAATTTCAAACGATTTCAATAATAATATCACTAATGAAGAACAGTGAACAAATGCTGGATACATTAAAATTGTTCGGACTACGAAAAGTCATTGCATCGAGAAATTCTATTACAAGGAATTCTTTTTGATTAAAATATACAATAATGGATCCAAGCACAATGCCGTTATCGGGAGAGAAAAAGGTACAGTGTGCGTTGTAAAATGTGTACCAGAGGTCGGAAAATTTCAGACGCATCGTACAAATTGGGCAACTCTTTGGGGATTGTTTTGAAAACATTTACGATTTTCGCTCGAGGGGAATATATCTATATATATATATATATTTGCCGATTTTTTGTCACTGGATATTTTCGTGTCATTCTCGAAGTCGATCGCGTCGTTACTGAGTTTGCTTCGAGTTGCGCGCGGAAATATAACCTCAAAATCATTATAAAACTTCAAACACCATTCTCGACAATCGACACGAGGGTGTTCCATTATTTTTGTTCAAATCAAATAAAATTAACGAATAATTCGACTTTCCGCTTAATCAAGAACTTAAACACAAAAGAGCTGCCGCGTTCGATTCAACAGAGTCTACTCGTTTAATTGATCATTTTACGGAAAAACCAAGTAGTCCCGAACAAATTTCTCTTTCCAATCAAAAGTTTTTCACGCGTTAGTTTTCTCCTATTTTTTCTTCGACACTTTGGAGCATTCTTCAAACGAATTTCTCGTTAAATGATTCGATTATTGAAGTACGCGTTCTTCGATCATTCAAGTTCAACAGGTCCTGCTATCATCCGACTGTCGATGAGATGAAATACTGTTGTAATAATTCGATAAACTGTGTGTGCCATTGATGCCACTGCGGAATAATTCGATCGAAATTTTGCAAAACGAAAAGTATCCTTTTGGCACAATACATTCAGCACAGCGCTACACTCCGCCGGTCAAGATATCGCGACTATCCTACAGATTATTCGTTATCGTAATTAACGGTCTAATGACAGTAAAAAAAAGTGAGTATGTGCTCAGTTCGCGCAGCGAAAAACAAAACGACATTGGCAAATCGTGTCCACAGCGTGAAACAAATCCGATCCTCCTTGACATCATCGCAATTACGGCAAGTTTAAAAAGAGACACTCGAAACGATGAACAAAGAAACACAGTTTCCTCAACTCGATGGTAAAACGCTCGCGTATATCCTCGAACTTGCGAAAAAACCAACAGGGTCTCGAATCAATGACGGTAAATAGGGCTGCGAAAAACGTTAATAAAGAAACCTTATTTCCTAGTCAAGAGTACACGATTTTATGAAATATCATTAGACACATTACAAAATCAAACACCGCGATCCGCGCAAATCCCTCCGTAGTCCGACGAATAGAAAAGAACAAAAGAAACAATCGAATCTGCGAGGCGCTACGCACGATTTGTCCGGTCTCTTTTTTTTATATCCATACTGTATTTAAAGGAACGATAATCCCGTGAGCCGTATCTTAAATTATCGCATTATGCTTAAGTGTCGTACGATTCATGTAAGGTCCGTTGGGAGGGAAGTACGGGCAGTTGAGAGGAGGACAAAGGAGCTCGAATTTTTCGGTTCTTTATACTAGAAGATAAGTACTAGAGATCGAGGATTCAGGGTTTTATGTATGAAGGGTGAGGAGGGAAAGGATTCGTTTTTTTTTCTTTTTCCTTCTTTCTTTTTTTTTTGTTGTTTTTTCCTTAAAATGTTAGAGCGAGCGAGATTAAGACGTCGCGACTACGGCTACGGGCGGAACGACTTCGGGTTCCCCAGCAGCGTCGACGATCGTTGAATCAACGACCTTTTTCGTTTTTATCGATTCGGCCGACGAGGCGGCGTCGGTCGAACTTTCGGCTTCGCCGTTCTGTGAGCTCGATGCAGCCTCGTTCTGCGTATCGCCGTTGCTCTTTTCGCCCGTCGAGTCACCGTTCAAGCCGTTTCTGTGTGGTTTCGCGCTTTCGTTCTTATTCGTATCCTCGGCCGTGCCGTTCAATTTAGCATCGGCACTTTCCACCGCGGTTATCTCATCGATTTTAACCTTCGCGTCGACTGCTTCCTTCTCGTCCTTCTTCGCGCTCTCGACCACCGGCTCTTTTTCCTCCTCAGTTTTCTCAACCGCGGACGAAACTTTCGTCGCTTCTACGGCAGCGACAGTGGCGACTTGATCGATCGTTTTATTCTCCTCTTTCGAATCGCCGTTCGACTCTTTCTTATCCGCGGATTGACCTTCATCCTTCTTCGCCGTTTCACTGTCGCCATTTTGCTGGACGTCCTCGATGATTTTGCCATCTTTCGCCGGTGGCTTATCGTCGCTTTTCGTCGTAACTTCCGTTTCCATCGTTTTCGGTGCGACTTCCGGTTTCACCTTGTCTCCAGTTGTAACAGCCGTTGGCGTTTCAGCGATGTTCTTTTTTTCGACCGCGCTCTCCGCAACTTTTTCCGTACTTGACTCGCTCTTGGTACTGCTAATTTTCTCATCAGTCTCGTTTTTAAGGTTTTTATCGTTGAGCGTGTCAACCGGCTGACACGCTTTAGTCTCTATTTTTTGTTCCGCCTTAACGACGTCAACGGACTTTGCGGATACTTCAGTCTTGTCCTCTTTGATAATTGAGCTCACCTCGGATTTTGACGGTAAAACCTTCGTCTCCTCATCCATCGGTTCGCTCTCGAGCTTTGCTGTCGCATCGGAAACCGAGGCAGCGGCGGATTCCTCAGGCTTCTTCGCTTCTTTATCCTGCTTCGCTATCGCAGTCTCCTTCTTTGCCACTTCCTCAACTTTCTTGAGCGTTTCGGTGTCTTTTTTCGCGATCTCGCCGTCTCCTTTGGAAGTTTTACTCTCGACGGTCGCCGAATTGCCGTCGCTCTTCGCTGCCTCGTTGTCTTTCTTCGGACCTTGGCCATCTTCCTTCGCGACCTCGGAGGCAGTCGCCACTTTCTCGCTGCTTTCGCTCTTTTCACCGCTTTTTGATTCTTCCTCCTTTTTCTCCGCTTCCTCGCTCACGACGGGCTTGTCGGCGATTTCGGGAACTTTCTTTTCAGTCTCAATTTTCGCGTCGACGTCCATGCTGTCGACTTTAGATTTTTCAAGGATTTTAGTCTCTTCGACCACGGCAGTTTCGACCGTTTTCTTCGACTCGACGATCTTTTCGATGCTCTTCTCCTTAACGTTCTCCGCACTCGTATCTGGCACTTCTTCGGATGTGTCCATTGGCTCGGCGGCCGGGGCCGCTTCCGGCGCCGTAGTTACTTTTTCGTCGGGTTTATCGACTTTTTGACGTTTCGCCGATGTTTGAAAGGACAAATCCATGAACGTTTCGATAGTTGTAAAAATTACCTTTTCCTCGTCGGTCAAGGGTCCGTTACCCGGGCGAACAACGATTTTCGCAGATAGTCCAGCTTCCTTAGCCGCTTGCGCCTCTGTTGAACATTCAAGAGGAGATAAATGTCCGTGTTAATGTGACGTAAATTACATTCAACATTATGAGAAAAGTTTTTTCTTTGTTGGAATTGTCTGGTTTTGAGCAACAGTGCGAACCTTTTACTACGTCAGTGAGGAACAGTACGGCCGATGGCTCGGCATCGATTTTCGCAAGAATATTCTTGTAGCTGGAGGATTCTTGCTTGGCGCCAACTTGGGTGTCGAAATAATCGGTCAAGTACTGAAAACACGGTAAATATGGATAAAAAAATCTTCTCTCAACGAGCTGCGATCCTCCAAGTTCCAAACGAGAAATTTACTCGAGTCCCGAACTCATATTCGATAAATACTAAAGTACGACAGAAACTAATCTCAGTCGATTTTCAAACGGTTGTACAAAAGTAAAAAGTAGGATTATACATCAGTCTCGAGGTACGTTTTTCCTTGACCGCAAAGAAAATCCTCATTTTCTCATCGCATCGTTGATGGAAACGTCACAGGAATTTACCACAACCGTGAATTGGGAATCGAACGATCCACGAATGGAAATCACGAGTTGAAAAAAATGGACACGAGGTGTACGGCGAATTCGATTTGAACAAGCTGCGATGACAATTACACGTACCGCAAATGTATATTTCCGTGAGAAAAACGATTTTTTACGTACCTTCGTCATATCGCCATGTTCGGAATGACCGAAAAGTAATTTCTGAGCCTCTACACTGCCGCTCGAGTAAACATAGATTTTCCTTCCGGATTTTGTCCATCCTTCAAACGCTTTGGGCACGTCCTCGTAAACACTGAATAAACAAATCGTTTGAGCAACTGTCTCGAAAAGAATGAGCAAGAATTGGACGATTTTCGTTAATTGAAAATATACTCAAGTTATTATTCCACTTGCAATAGTAATATCGATAAACATCTTTCATTACACGTATCATTGATCATCGAAACGGAAAAACGCTCCGAGATTTTCGATGCGATAATACCTGACGAAAGATGTATCATACTTTTTTTTACAATTTAGGTACAAAGACCAATTCTTCCAACTTTTTCATACTCATATTCGAGGACCAATTTGACACGAGCGGCGAAAAACCAAGTTACCGTAAGACTACACGTATGAGTTTGTTTTTTTTCGAAGATTTTCCGTGTCTATCACGCAAATAAATTAGGGTGGCCAAAAACAACTATCCCCCTGAGCAGATCCACGGCGATATGTCGTGGAGATGCATAAAGTTCAAGAGGTCACGGATTTCCGGAAGGGTTGATAATTCAATCGAAACCAACGTTACGAAATAAAATTGATATTAGCGGGTATTTTGAAATTCTACGCGACGGAAGGATAAACATTTTTCCGAACTTGAATTGAATTTCATTATTCAAGTACCATCTACCTCACCAAAGACCGTATTGCACCAGTAGGCGAACTGCATCGACGTTGAAAGATTTTTCGCCGTTTCGGTAAAAAGCATTTTGAAAACACTATTTGACATGAATTTTTTCATTTATACAGTTGTAACGCCATTTTTTTCAACACAAATATTGTCAAGTTTTCAACTACTGTGATGGCGACGAAAACTTCTCTAGACGAGACTAAGCAAATTTTATTGGACTAAAATGACAAATTTTCCAACAAAAAATCGTGGCGAAAAATATTGCAAGTTCATGAAGCCGATCAAGAACATTAATCTCCGTTGACGGTGTTTTGTTCACAAAACTCTGCAAACAATTCTTCAAAATCTCTCTTTGTTTGGGCATTATACAAGGGAAGCATACGTGATTCTTAATTTTCAAACTTACTGGCCCTTGACGGCACCCGACTCGTAAGCTTCGCGCCAAACATGCCCTTGGAGTTGCTTGAGTGCACCGGTTTTCCGATCACCGTCCATTTGCCATAATACGTTTTTTATCAACGATTCTCTCTCCTCTTCGGGTGTCGCACCGGTTATTGATACTACACCTTCTACTTTGTCAGTCTCATCTTTCTTTGCCTGTAATTTGTATTTAGTATTCACGTGCCTAAACGATATCACACGTATTGAAGCAAAAGTTCAAAAGAAGCAAGAAAAAATGATAAAAGTGTCAACATTTTGACCACGTTCGAAGATAGAAAATGAGTCGTTCAACTAACCCGGGAGAGGGGTGGGTGGGGGGTGGTTTAGAACCAAGGAACACAGGGGACACATTTTTGACTTTGGCGAGTGATTAGACCTAAAAATGACAAGTTTATTTGACATTAAAATTATTCTACCATCTGTGACTACGAATCGAGTCGATAAACGACCTTTTCATTGCTGCTTACAAAAAACTACGCAACTTTTACCACTCAACGTTCATTTCCGTTATCAAAAATGTTTGATGAATTACATTTTGAAAAATACCGAATTTCTTAATTCAATCGCTCAAAGGCCACTGCAATTTCCTACAGGTCTGTAAATTACCATCTAGATTGCATAAAGCAGCCGCTGAATTAAAGTGTCTCTATCTGTGTTTTTCCATTAGTGTGTTTGCAGAATCTTGATGCGGGCAATTCAATCTTGAAAATCCGACCACTATAAAAACAACCGATTTTCGTGATCATTTTGTATAAAAATGCAGTTTTTCAGTGCTTTTTTTGTCTACAGTTTGACAGGAATTATCCGACATTCTATCACCAACAAGTTACGATTTTTAACATCGCTCGTGAAAATTCAAAGTGTGGTACGAGACGCGTTATTATTTTAATTTTAATTTAATTAAATTTTCTCAGCACTCTTGGATGTGGGATGTGAATTTTCGCCACATGTTTCTATGTAACGAATGAAAAACAACGTATTTCGCGATACGTAATTATCTCAAGAAATTCGCAACGATTTTTTTTTTACGTTTAGACACTTTTTGCAAAGTATCCATCTTGTCATGGAATGTCTTGTCTTAAAAGACGAAAAAAAATCACTGACTGCTCTGAGCATCAAAAGACCTAAATTTATTTAATGAATTTATTGAAGAAATTTCATATCGCAATGTTTATCATTTTCCATGTAATTCTGTATTTTCAAGGTGAAAAATAAAGTAAAAGATGGAGTTTATCATCTGTATGCGATATCGAACGGAAATTCTTCTATTTATCCAAATCTACATTTCGCCGAGCGAAATGTATTGTTTGGATTTTGGTGCAAAAAAAAAGTAAACCTACGTTATTGTCATCTAATTATCTTTCTTCGTTTCCTCCCTAAAGTTCCAATATTCATTGATACTTTGTTTCAATTGAAGTAATTAACAAGAAACTTGTACTTTTATTTATCATTTCAACAATTATAGAAAATTGCACAAAGTGAAAGTAAACAAAACATTTTTGGGTAACCATCATTTTGTTGGTCCACCGTAAGTATGACCGAGAATCGAGACAATAGATACAATCGCACGTAACAATTCCGTCAGAAATCTGCCCTGAATTTTCATCCCTTTCCTCGTTGTTGGATACACAGGATCAATTGAACTCTCACAAACTCTTATTTACAATAAATAATTGATAAAAACAAAAAGTACAGAGTATCAATAAGATATAAAATGATGACTTACCTGTTCCTTTAATTTCTCCAAATCACCCTTAAACTCTTCAGTTTCCCAATTTTTCTCAATGTATTTCTTCAAATTTTCTCTGACATAAGGGAACAGTGTCTCCTACAACGAATTGAATCTTTTGTAACAATTATTAAAATAATACAATTAATTACACCGAATTTATTGTAATGATAAAAAATACACTCGAAATGTTATTCACGAAAAAGTAGTCATGTCTAATCTCCAGAATTTCGACAATCGTAGATCGTTCTCAGTTTGATAAGAACATCGAAATTTTCAAATTCACGAATTTTTTCATCAACGTGTATATATATTTGCATATATACAGGTAGAAATAGAGGCGGCATATATACACATGTATATATCTGTATATTTACATATATATAGCAAAGTATGGCAACACACAGACACGCAGGCATATAGATATACAACGACGAAAGCGTCAAAATATATTCAACGTATTCTTGTCATTGGCAAATTTGGCGTAAATATCTGGACAAACGATGAAAAAAAAAGAATGAAAAATTTCGCAAGGGTTGTTCATTGTTGCTGCGAGTACGGGAGAAAGCGCGATCGCGATAAAGGACGTGTGGGAAATTTTCGCTTTTGAGATTCGCGAGCGTATATTCTCGCGAATATCGGGGGAAGCTCTCTCCCGAGGACGAAATGAAGAGCAGGAAGGAGAGTGCGAGAGAGACCCGGCGTACTTGGTCCTTGTTCGCGGGAGACATGACCGCGATGAAAATAATTTTTCTCCTGAAATTTTCATTGAACACGCCGAATGAGGGTTGGAACGTTTCTCAATCCCGTTATTTGTCTCAAAGCAGCAGGGAATAATCGCGAGTATGATATTCTGTCAGAAATACGAGACGGGATTCGATAAAATGTGTGCCGCGTTTGTGGATCTGGACCGCCCGGCGCTTTTGGCTGCGCCTCTCACCGAATAACCGGCCATGCTCTCTTTGTTACCTTTACGAAGCTAATGCTGGTTGTCGTTCCTTCGATATCAACGATTATCACCGTCTCAGCATGCAGAGTATCCTCACAATCCTGGCTACGCTTTTCTCCGGACATTTTTCTTCTTCTTTCTTCTTCAAATCACTTTAATCTCGCTTTTGACTCGTGCAAGTGGAAGGGATTTTTGTCTTGTTTCGAGGGTTTGTCTCGCTTCCTTTATCCTTTCTTTCTATCGGCGATGATTTTTTTTCGAATGTTATATGATATTATTATAAATAACAGATTTATATCGGCCCTGTCGAGGCAGAGCGCGCGGTGTAAACGTCGACGCGTTCTTGTGGAGCCGGCGAGAAGTGAATTCTGTTGGCAGCCGCGCGCGCCGGTCTGGTGTGCGTGCGAAAACCCCCTCCCTCTAGCCCCTCGGGCACGGTGACGGCGACCAGTAATCAGGAACGTACAAACTCATAGACGTTTATCAACAGCGACAATAAATTTTTCATTTTTTTTCACGGCCCTTTGTTTCATTTTCCTTGTTTTCATACCTTATTCTACAGGCATCTTTTTACTTACGCTTCCGTCAATGGAGGACGCGTGTTTTTTTTGCGCACAGATGCCGGTAGAAGCGACTTATCAATGGAAAAAAAGTATAAAGAAATTAGGAATACCTACCAAGTTCGTTGATCTTTCCATAAATGCTAGTAATGTTTCTGTAAAATTCGAGTAAAATAGCTAAAAAGAATGTGCGCAACGATCTGAGCTAAATATCATTCAGCTGATATCGTTGTATTTTTCATTTGAATAGTCGCGTATTATTGCGGTATGAATAAAATGTTTTTTGGATATGGCATTTTTTTCAAAAGCTTCATCGACGTGAGTATTTGTATTGCTTGGACAGCGAGAATGTATAACCCGTTGAAATGAATTTAACGTTCACCAAAATATGAGTACGAACGCTGGGAATAAAAATAATTCTTTTGCCGTCATTATCGCGAGCTGGATAGTACACAAGGGCACTTTCGTTCATTACGCTCCTGGATAACGAACGAAAATCGAACAATAGTGTTGAATCTTGTTCGTACATGCAGAAAAGCTTGGCCACGTGTGTGCGAATCGCTCACACGTTTCGACCAATGAGCGATTCCTTCCTGCGCTACCACACCCGCGTGCAGAACGACCATTCCTCCGCGATGAAAAAGTAATTCGCAAGTTCCGCGAAAATTTTGCTATGCAAAAATCATTCATTGTTTTTAACCTGAAACAATAAGCCATTACGCGTATAATTGACGTCGTGAGGGTCCAAAAATGTATTTCAGCCAACAAAATTTACGAAAAGTCGGCGAGACCGAGTCTCAGGCCGGTATTACTACGCCCGAAAGTAGTTCCGCGTACAACGTTTTATCGGTTATTTTTCAAGAAAATTAAAGTTGTTTTATACGCACGAGTACGCAATGGCTTATCCTTTATCATAAGATCATAACATTCAATTATCATACGTAATCTCTATTTCTCGGCGTATACCGTACTTTTTCAAGGAACAAGGGAAAAAAAATCGCAACCCTCCAATGAAAACGGTGGGGGCGTAGGGAAATGAGCAGGAGGAGGGTGGGGAACTGGAAGATGGCAGACAACAGCTGAGAACCATGACCACCTGATTTTTGCGTGATCGGCGTGAACACGATCGTCACACACGGCGCAACATAACCATTTAAATTTTGACGTTACTTGGGGCGTGAAACACGTGTGCACTGCCGGATATTATTTCGTTCTGTCAGAGAATGCCGGTTCCTCGTAGCACCCTTTGGTCTCGAATGATACACATGTTCGCACTTCTGCAGTCTCCGTCATATACATATGCAACCCGTTGCTCGTTTAAACAAGCGTTTTCATTAGGATATAAGACGTTTTTCTTCCATCCGATGAAAACGTTTCCTTTACGAATAAATACTCGTGAAAATAATATTTTACAATGTTCATTCAAAAAAAAAGAGTTATTTCAATTTCTTTACGAACTTTAGACTATGCAGTATACAGTTTCTGTACGTGTTCGATGTAATATTCGCAAATATGAATTACTGCTCTATTTTAAACAGTACGAATGAATTTTTACCGCGTTAAATGTAAAAGTCGCGTATAGCGGAACATTACGAGATTAAATCTTTACGTCTGTCAGCATTCGAATCGAATGAGAGATAAATGGAAACAAAAAATGAAGATAAAATACTTTATTTGCGCTATTCGGCAAATTCTTTGTTTGTCCTTGGGAGCCGAAAGTCTATCGTGGCTTTTACGAAGATATCGTTTTTCTCGTTATCTCATTGTACAAGTAGGGTTATGCGTAATTGTTGACCAAGCGGGAAAACTCCGAAATTCGTTCGCCCATCGTCTCGCGCAAACATAATTTTTCGTTTTTCAATTACCCGCCGATCGTCGAGGATCAAAGTTACGATGTTTCGTGCGATATTTGTTTTTATTACAGAACTCATTTCGATCAATCGAATTACAAGAATAATAGCCGTGGTGCGTTTTGTCGATGATCTCGATGCTTTACACGATTGCATACTGTTCGTACAACAACTCACGAACTTTGTAGTAATCCTCGGACAAACAACCTTCCAAAACGACTTTGCCAGCTTCGTGCTATAAAATTCAACAGTGTTTTTACGCGACATTGATTATAACTCATTTAATCGAAAAACCTCTTCTTTTTTTCTATCACATTTTCGAGAATGATAATTCTATAATGATTGTATACTCACGCGTCGCACGGCGATGCTGTTATTGCAGCACCACAAGACTCCGCCGCTGAATTCCGACGAAATGTTGCTTCTGTTCAATATTTGTTTGAAATCGGATAATTTCAATTCATTAATGAAAATTGTCTGATGACCCGGAACCTGTGGAGAGGAGAACTTCACGATATACATGATTTTTCATCCTGTTGCGAGAATGAAATTGCAGAAAACATTCCGAACGCACGAAAGAGCATGCGGGTATTTTTATTTATATCGGAGTTTTCGAAATCTTTATGAGAAAAACTCATAGTTCAGTCGTCATAAAGACTTTCTTTCTCTCATTTCGTTATCGCTTTGATACATTTTCTTATCGCGTTATCTCGTCTGGAATCTGATTATTGTTATTAAAACATCCAAAACTATCAGGCTTCATTGGTTCGTGCTTTCGTTGGATTTTTATCGCGGCACGTGTCGCGATAATTTCTAGACTCGAACCGTGCGATTTTGGCGTATACATGTCTAAAATAAACATAGTTTCGACTTACCTCGTTGAGTGGCAATGGTTCGAGCGTAAGGATTTTGTCGATAGAATCGGAATCTTCGTGTTCGGCGTCCGAGACAGCATCAGGACAAATATGATCACGAGCGGCCATCAAAGCATCGATCCAAGCAACCTCAGAGTCCCCTCTGCCCTTGGAAAAGTTTAAACCACTCACGAGTGCATCGGTCAAACGAACCTGAGCGGATAAAAATTACGCGAAATACGAGATAAAACGTGATTTTTTTGACATTTTTCGAAAATAAGACGGAAAGAAATCCTAAATTACCTCGTTTCATACGAGTTTCTTCAAGATGGAATTGACTTTAACGGCAATTAGGGAATGAGAAGAAGCAAAATTCAACGTTTAAAATTTGAAAATAAGATTCATCCTTGGACGTGCGCAAAAACTGGCGCCGGTATGATTTCATACTTGAAATCGCTTTTTCGCCATACCGCGTTAGCCAATTACGCGAAAGGAATCGATAATGTTGCGAACCTGATATATATGCGTTTCCGTGGTAGCGTCGAGAGTTTCGCCTCTACCGGGAATGAATACTCTCGCGCCAGCTGCTTGAGCTTGTTGAGCCATAACTTCCGTATCCTTCGGCAAACCTCTAACAAAAACGACCCTTCGCGGTTTCAACTGAGCCATAATCTTTTGCAAGGATTCGCCATCGGATCTACCTTCGAAGTCGATGTATGTGATCGACGCGTTAACCGCTATCGTGCGAGTTTGCTGCACGCATTTCGTTGGTATATCCGACGATGTTTCCGGATGATGAGCCGTCTCATCTTGCTTTATTTCCATGTTTTCTTTGTTATCTTCCATTTCCGGTGTTGCATCAGCTATTTTGTAATCTTCTGGCCTACGTCACATTCAATACTCATTGTCAGCGAATATCAAAGTGCCTCTCTTCACTTTGTAAAATAAATCTTATCCGTTTTCGATGATGAAAATAGAAAACGATACGTTTTTTCGCTACGCAGTCTTACCTTATTATTTCACCGTACTCGTCGTTCTTGATTTTTTCTTCCACGAATGGAAACATGGGATGTTGCTTTTTGCTCTGTTTGAAAAAGCCCGGTTTGCTCTCTTGTTTCACTAGTAAATCGTGTTTCCCTCGGCCAGAGCCAACTTCTATCTCATCCTCGGATTCGGAACTGACGTCAGCGGTTTCCCTGCAAAACAAGGATATAGAGATAAATATTTTCTTGCATATTCAACGGCTTGCGGATTCACGAACTACTCTATTCGTGCGAACTTACATTTGCTCCTGTTTTATCAGATCCTGCTTGGCTTTCTCCTTCTTCTGATACTCTTCTAGCTCGGAACCTTCCAATTTTACCCGTTTTTTGATCTCCAATGTGATATTTCGGTTACCACCATTTTCGACGAGATCGCGCGCTAGTGTGCCCGGCGACGTTCTGCTCGTTATTATTATACTATTTTGAGGATTTGAGCACCATTGAAGAAACAACTCGCGCGAAAAACCGCACTCCATGTCGGGTGTACTAGCCAGTACAACCTAACAGAGCATAAAGTTTGTTTACTTCACATTAACACGAGGCGACAAAGCCTTTGTCCCTCCGGTAATAATAAAAGTAATTATGAAGTAGAATTACCTTTGGACTCGGTACTTGATTCAATTCCGCCATACTGTGACAAAGTTGCAGGTGTTTGAATTGAAATGGATTATTTCTCGCGCCTTCGAAGCTTCTCATTAATTTATCGCTCATCCACTCGATCTGCGATTTAGCAAATTCGACGACGTTGTAACTAACGTTATTCAATAAGCCCAGTGAGTAAGCAAGGAGGCCGGATTCCTTGTTACGCCAAAGTTGATCCAACATATGAGCGAGTTCCAAAACTCGGCCTGCTGTATCGACTCCGACAAGGACGTTGCCACCACCGCGCAACGTTTGCAAGATATTCGCTGGATAACATTTTCATTAAATCAACGGAAAGATCCCGTTCTAATCGGAATACTAATATATAACAACAATTTTCCGATCGACCGCGACGTACGATATCGCTGAGTGGAATCTATGTTAAGAATTGTGATTTGAAGTAGAGAAACTGTGAAAAATAAAGGTTCTTTACTCATGAGCTTTTCGTCTCTCGTTCTCCTTCTAGCCTGCTGATAAGTCGCGTTGAATGCATCCGTTATTAAAAGGGATGGTCTCTGTAATCTCTCCAACTCGCAACCATTCAAATGCCTTTCCTTCTTGTGATTGAAATCAACCGCATAAATGATGTCCTCTTCGCCGACCTTGACAATTTTCCATATCGTCCCACCGATCATGTGACCAGCCGGTAACGGAGTCAGCGTAACGCCATAGCCTTTACCTTTCATCGAAACGCTCTGATTGTATTTCAGTTGAACTATTTTATCGAAAGCCGCGTCCACGTCGTCCAACGTGAAAACATCAAAATCTTCCATGTTATGACGCGACTGAAAAACAACGAAATCAATATTGTGATGCTGTTTCTGCTTGAAAATTTATGGACACGCTCAATTTTTCAAAGTGGCTACAAAGCCGCGGCTAAATTCCTCGATACCTGATACATGTCGTACATAAACATCTGACCCATTTTGTAAACCGGTATCGTCGCATAAATCGGACAAGTGAGACCACACTTTCCCACTAAATAGGGTAAAGCTCCAAGATGGAGGGGATCCGGATACGAGAGAAGTACCGCGTCTATCTGGTGAACGTGTCTCTTTAACTCCTTTATGAAGTCTTGATCAAATTTTTCATCCCACCCGCAGTCGAGCAAAATCCGCAATTCGTCGACTTGAAGTATATAGCACGGAGGTGATTCGTCCATCGCGCCAGAAATGGCATGCAACTTTATTATAGATGTCATGATTTGTCGTACTTGTTTTCTACGGAATCGGAACTGTCGAGACGAATAATTCTGTTGGAAAAAACTGTATTGGAAATGTAGATTTGATGTTCCGTCACTAAATACAACTTGTCAAAAAAATACGTACTCTGTTAAAGCCCACTTTTCGGCGTAAGTAACGAAAAAAAATACAACATTCCGGCAAACACTTTTGTCACGCGTTCTAACGTAAACGAAATTTACACTCCATTACGCTCGAACGAAATTTTGCCGTATTGAAAAAAACGTACTCTACTGTATATGAAAAACTGACTATTTTCTAAATGCATAACAATTGAAAAAAGTTACAGTCCCTTGCTCCACAATTTTTTATAACCAAAAAACTGGAATTATTTACACTCATCCAAACACTCGACCACCGGATGCGGTCCGAAAAGTAGTCGCTAGCGACATCTGTTGGGTGCCAGCACAGTTTCACTTCAATTTACCTCCACCTTTTGCCCAATGGCAAGCTTTAAGCGAAGATGGAACCAATCACGTAGCAGTCGGAGTCGCAATGTGAATTTTCATCCTATACACTCCCAACGCTTTCGTTGGCGTGCCGCGTGCATAAGACTGTGTGCGTTATATTGTATGTTGTGTTCGACGCGACGCGACTCGTACATGTACGTCGCAGATGTGCCAGTACACGAGGCAAAATTTGAGTTTATTTTTGCCTTCGTTCCGACGATATTCCGTAACTGTGTTACCCCAATAGTTGTTACTCCCCTCTACGTATTATTTATGTTTTTTTCGTTCCCTCACTCCAATGATTTTCAAGAACGAATTACCGCGTTCTCATTGCAACAATTTATAACTCTGTGAGGAAATAAAAAAGTGCGCATATACGTGTATTGTAAAGGAGTTTACGCGGATTCAACATATTTCGTTCCCCTTTCTCCGAGGAAGTGTAAATACATCGAATCAGCTGATCAGTGGCAGAGCAGACAAGAGATTCGACATATATCTATCTCGAGAGGAAGGGGTTTATTATTGTTGGTTATGGCGACAAGCAGCTCCGACGGTTCTTGCACAGCTCCAGCGGACTTTCAATTATCGTCGGAACTCGAAGATGTTACCAGTCGTTTGAGCCTAAATTTATTAAAGTGCCCGCTCTGTCACAACAGCAGACGAATATTTTACTGCAGGCAGTGCATACAAAATGGGGACTTTGTTCATTCTACCTCTGTTTATTCCGAACGGTTAGTGAAGAGAAATTTCGTATCGACTACGAGAGACGAGGAAAAAAGTCTCTGAAATCTATCCCCTAGAAAAAATCGTATAAAAATGTTCAACAGTGATCGTACGTGTATCACTACGAGTCACTGAAGCTGTGCAGTTGTGGCCGAGAGAATACATTCAGAAGAATGGACCTATAGATTTTTCCTTTTTATTTCATTTTCCCAACGTGTCTATTCATCTTCGTTATCTGACACAGGTTCGCTGATAAACAACTACGACTGTTACGACTGAAGGCTTCCAGGGCTCAGTTGGAAGAAAGATGCATGGAAGCGCTTGAGAAACACAAACAAAAGGATAAAATGGTACGCAAATGGGACTGAAAAATGATAAAATTGTTCTCTGAATCGAAGATTTGTAAACGAAAAAACGATACAATGTTTTAATTACATTTTCAGATATGTGATATTAGTATGTGTAAAGAACGAATCAGGCTGTTGCAGATTTTGGTCAACGAAACAAAACAAAGCATCAGCAGAGGTAATTTGCCATTAAATGGATATCTAAATAGATTTTTCATATAGTTTTTTTGGAAAATAAGAACATTAGTTTAATATCCTTGTGTACATTTTTTTAATCATTCGTTTGTTTCGCGTTTATTTATATTTATAAGAAAATTCAATGTACGAAATTAATAGGACATCAGAGGCTCAATGTTTTGAAGGACGTCAGTTCTCAGCTTGAACTAAGATTGCCGAGGCACGAGGAGAGAGTCGACAAATTGTGCAACTTTGTAGAGGGTCTGAAAGTTTTGCAAGTGCAAAAGAAGGACGCCGTCGAGAGAAAACGGTTCAAATTGAAAAAATTTGTAAGAGCAGCGGTGAGACAATTGACGGAGTATATTTTTCCGCTCAAGCAGGTTGTTCCCAACAGCAGGTACCATCGTTTGTTTGTGTGAATAGTTAAGATGAGTTATTGCATTGCCAACGTCGATGGTTAATTCAGGTGATTTGTCGCAGTTCATGTAGCAGCGAAGATGAAAATTTAAGTTCGGATATCGTGACGTGCGCATTGGCAGATGCTTCGGGAACTTCGTACGTAAGCGGAAGATGGATAAACGACACTGAGAATAACTTGAAAGTGCAACTTCGTATTGTGGCTTCCACTCTCCCAGTCTCCGGAGATTACAGCGCTTACTCAGTCTGGGGTAGTTAAACCTTACCTCTGTTAGAATAGTCCAAAGGAAATAAAGGAAGAATATTAATGTCGATATAATAGAAATTCAAATGGAGAATACGGATATCTCCATTGTGACAAAAAGTGGAAAAATCGCGGCAAGATTGATGTCCTTATTTGGTCAAATAGTATTATTGTTAATTTTACAGAAAAGAAATGTGTTTAGAAACACACAACGGTCGTCGTCTGAAATTGTGGACATACATCATTACGTTAGTTTCGAAAAATGTTTAGAATTGTAAGAAAATGTCACGTTATAAAGATTCATTCGCTTTGTTTCCACTTTTTCCGAGCTTCGTCGAGTAAAAAAAAAAGATCACCTCGTTACAAAAGTGTTCGGAGCCCCATTTTTTCCGACACTTTGGAAGATCGAAATGGCGAGAATGACAATTTTTGTATCGGCTGTTTACTTTTAGTCGCTGCAGCCAAGGATGGCATATCTGGGGCGAATAAGGAAAATTCGATGCACGATTCCGCGCATAACATCAGCGCGGCCTTGACGTATGTCACGCAATTAGTCAATATAATTGCCTATTACGTCGACGTAAGATTGCCCTATAAACTTTCGTGCAGGTGAGTACTTTCTTCAATGGAAGATCGATGAGCCACAGAGACGGCAAACTTTATCGTCCTTAAACAATTGTACGTGTTACGGTGTTGATATTTCCAGCGATTTTAGCGGCAACGAAATGTCCAGCCAGAAATTTGCCAGAAAAGTTGCGAGATTAAACACCAACGTTCTCCATTTGTGTTTCACCCAGAACACGAATAGCGCTGTATTACATCCGATGCACACGTTGCAAAATATCATGAATTTGCTCAATACGAATATCAGCGATTTCGGCAGGTATGCGTTGTTCACTTTGTTAATTAAAGCCATTCCAGTACCTCAAGAAACAGAGATATTCGAATTACAATGACGAACCATACTCACATAATGTTTTTATCTTCATTGCTGACGATAATTTTGAAAACTTTGATATTTTTTTCACAAGTCTTCGGCTGAACGAAACGTAAATGACTTACTTTGAACGCATTCTTTGCCACCCTGTGCATTTTGTAACAAATTTTCAGATACATTTTAGCAAGCTCATTGAATGAATTTTTGAACATATTTGTTTCAAATTTATATCGCAAAGTCGTCTTGAAATCTTCAAGCCGAATGGCTTATTTTAATCATACAACGAAGTGTCAGCGAATAAAGTTTGACCGAGTGAAATTTTTAATAAAACCATACAGAGTCGGACCCATCGAGCTAGATCAGAGTATTTTGGAAGCGATGCACAGTCAATTAGCGCCGGATCTCGAAAACAGTGAAGATTCAACCTCCGATGAAGAAGGCGATGCTTTGAATTGGGGATGGGAAGCTGTAAATATTACACAACCTCGTTGATACCGTGAATTATTATTCTTTTTCGTACAATCATCTCTAAAACGGTGACTATTATTTTTTCAGGTGCCTAACGTACCTTGTCCCGAGATGACTATTCCACATCCGGGTGGGACGATAAGCTCGCAAGCTCCCAGCTTCCAAGTTAATCAGAGTGTAGCTGGCGGTTTGGTGACGAGTGCAGCTGCGAGTATCGCTTCAATCTGGCGTGGCTGGACCACCAATAGATAAATAAACTAGACGATAATAATCCACCGAGTTTTCACGCCGTCGTTGTGAAACGAAATCGTAAGCAAAAAAAAAAGAAAAAAAAACCAATTTGCTTGTTAACCAAGATCGTTGAAACGTGCAAAAAAAACCTGCACGCGTTTTAATGTCTATTTTTACCGACTTTGTAATAATAAGATTGTAACTTTAAGCGACGTATCCACATTTGAATTAATTCGGAACAAAAATGAACAACGGGATGAAAGAAATGGTTTTCGAACAGATTATATAAATTTTATACCTTGAAAATTCTCAATTATTAAGTTCGTAAAAACCGTAAATTTAAAGACTCAAGTTTTAATGTTTCTACAGATCGACTGTTGGGATTTGAAATATCGTCAAATTTTTAATCGTCGTGTGATATTCGTCGTGCTTCGAATTCGGTAAATATGTTGCACAATATCAATGATATCAGTCAGAGGGGGAAAAATGTGAGAACGAATTAATTACGTATAAATGAATATTTGAAAAAAAAAAGAAAAGTTATAACGTGGATTGAACACACACGCAAGGTTTGTGGTACCGTATGTAACTTAGGCATCGTTTACATAAAGGCATATGTGATAAAGATTTTCTCTACGAATTTAAATACATACACACATGCATACAATGATGAGTCGCTCCGTTTCGAATCAATCTGGCTGTGATACATACAATTTTCTCTTTTTTTCAAAACTGCAAATGGAGAGGCCAGTTTTTTTCCAGGTTTTTGCCATTCTCGTATACCGATAGCTCCAAATTTATGCCGAAAATAACAACGGCAAGAAATAAATCCAGGCCATTAGCGAAAAAATGCTTCGCGAAATCTTTCGGAGAGAATTCTTAAAGCCATCGCAAAAATGTCGAACAACGAGCACGAATGTGACTTCGTATTGGAAATTGACGTTACATAAAGTCGTGAAACTGTGTTACACAAGCAAAGTATAACGTAGATTTTTTTTTTATAAATTAACGTAATGATAGTATTTCGACAAAATCTAAAATTCTGAATTATACGATTACAACGTTCGTACCTTATTATAACGTTTGCAGCGATAGGATTTGCAGATTATTCAAGTATTGATACACATGCCAAAATATTGTACGATAATTAAATAATTATTGACTATTTAGTATCCTTAATTAGTTCGATACATAATGCGTATAATCTTCGAATAATTACGCGTAAATATTCATGTAATTATTACTTGATTGAAATTGATATACTTTTTTTTGGTAACATCAGCCATTTTTTCGTTAATTTATTACCATTTAAAATCGCCATTTTCCGCTGGCTACGAGACGTTGTTTCTTACAAAATTTCACCGGAAGCGATCGTTTCGTCTCGACCCGATTTTCGTTTCATTACATTCTGCAACATCAATTTCGAGAATATTCCACGTCCCGCATTATACCGCATCTTATTTCAAAGAGTTGTTTTTAAATATTTCTATGTAGAAAACATCGAGAAAAATCTGCCAATGACTTTTCTTTAACATTACTGGGGATGAAACTTTGAAGAATCAGATACGTCACAGCCATATTGATTTAATGTGAAATATACCATGTATAGGTAATTGGTGATTTTACAAAATCTCGTGACTATCTTGATCACGAGTCGATGATGATCGTCGAGTATAACAAGATATTTTACGCGTTTTCCAATGATAATCGCGTCTGCCCAAGGTTCGTGGCTCGTTTTTTTTTTATCCATGACAAGAAAAAATGCAAAAAAAAGAAAACCCCCCACCGATAAGATACTCCGTCACAAGGCGCTTTCAAATTCGTTAAAACATCACGAGTGTGAAATTGTGTTCGCCTGGCAATTCAGCACAAACACGGTATTCTCATCGAAAATACCGTGATAAGTACAATTTAACAATTTCATTGGAGAATTTTTAACGAAAATTTACAGTTTTTATCCTTGTACTCCACGCGTTACCGATAGGTTTTATATACATAGACGAAGCGTACCGCAGCTCCGACGATAACGAAAAAAAATGAAAATGCGTGACAAAAAGCCGTAATATTACAAAAATACAACTTGTGTGCAAACAACGCGAAATTTATAATTGTTTTATAGATTTAGATTTTTAGACAATCTATTATGTGATAACTCGTACGGTATAGAATGTGTTTTCGTATTGTGAGTTATTATATACGTGTTGTAATAAAAAACGAATAAACAAAAAAATTAACGACAACTTTTACCGCGACGGATCAATGGATCAATCGACAACGCGCGAAACGGACGACTCGTGTCGACGCGAGCTTCGCAATTTTGCATCTCGTCGTCCGAATTCTCTTCTCTCGTACACGTCGAAAGGCACACATGGAGGAAAGGCAAAGAGGTGGTAAAAGTACATAATAACAGTGTTTTCAGAGACATACTTGCAGAGACACATTCGATTCTATTGTGATCCCAAATTCAGACACAGTACACAGTTAATTTTCACCAATCTCGACAGCTATACACTCAAGTACAATAATCTATTTTACACACATGACAATATGAGGGTCAAATTTAGTGCTTTCAATGATTATGCGTATACATATATTCTTCCCATTCGTATATCAGCCAAGGATAACGGTGCAAAGACTCGAAAAAAGGCTATAAAAAATAGTGATACCACCTAAGCATGGGCAATATCGAGGAGCCAACGTAAATCATTTATATATAAAAAAAACAAAGATTCAGCGAGATTTCGACCGCGCGATCTTCGTAGGTTTTAAAAAAATGTATGTTTGAATTTTTGTTTGAAAAATCCGCAAGTTTTTTTGAAACGCTGTACAGCCATGGAACATTTTGAGCTACGTTCAATACGATTCTCGTCGTTCTATCGAAAATAGGTGCTACTGCTTACAGGTAACGAGTAACGAGATTCCTTTGTCAGAATTTAGCTCATCAGGTACGCGCGGTGGTCGAGCAATGACCTGATCAAAGTAAAATCGCCATTACTGTCCATTGTTCCAGGTACGTTCGAGTTGTCGAAAGAAAGGGAGCTACAAAAGAGACGTCTACAAAAATATATAACCGAATTTATATATGCTCGTACACTTGGATCAGCAAACATACAAAAAAGAAGACACGATTAACGATGGACGAAAAAAAATATCGGGAAACAGATGTATCTGTAAATTTTGCAAATAGCTTAAAAGATGGAACATTTTGTTTGATTCCCCCACTATACCCTTGGCAAAAGATGAAATGCTTTGTGCAATAAACGTTAAATCTTGATACATCGTTACATATCGGGTATACAAATGTTCCGTACACATATTTAACTTTGCACAAGAGAATCGCGTATTACATATTTGGAGATTATTTTTTCGTTGATTTGCTTGTTCTCTTAATGGTCGGAAGTAAGTAGCGAGTGACCAACGGTGTTTATTCTGTTTATAGTATTGTTACTTATAGTGCTATTTTGTACACTCAACGCACGAGGACTTCGACCCTTCTTCATTGCTGCTGCTGTCGATGTCGGTCTTGATTTTGTCACTTTTAGAGTGTCCAGTCTAGCGCACACAGCATGTATCCATTATTGGATACATATTGAGTACACTAACTGGTGTCTGACTTCTGTAATCATATTATAGTAATGCTATTTAAAACGAGACCGTAAATGCGATAAATTATTTTTCAAATTCATTTCTCATAAACATAACGAATCGGGTGTCACGGGAGTTTTAGAAATATCGCGATCTCGGAGTTCCATCAGATTCGTCGGGGAATCGAAAAGAGCTCCTCAAGGAAGGTCATCTCAAAGGAACGTTTTGCGAATATTTCACAGACGAGTGACAGAAAAACATGCGAAGATTTATTAGTAAAACAAAAGTTAACAAAAAAACACACGCTTGGTGAAAATCGATTTTTGTTAACGTAACGTAACGACGCGTTTTCTCCGTGACCCAATTTTTCGGAGCGTTAAAATAATAATGCGTGGAAGTAGAACCAAACTTCAATGAAACACATCGAGCAGCTGCATAAACTTTATTAATCAGACCACGTCGATATAAATAATCATCATAAAATGACTCTCTCGTCTTTTTTGAAGAATCACGCACACACAACAGAGAATTTTCGATCTCTGTGAAAGTTGGCACAATCACCTCACCATTGCTTCTTCACTCTCTCCTTCCATTCGCGCTACACACGGATATATAACCAGATACGTTAAATCAAACATTTATGATATTTTCACTCCTGGGCTGTGTGTAAAAAATAATTTTACCTCGAACGCAATTCCGACCTTGCTTATCATTTATTCTTTTATTCATTTTTGTTTGTTTCTTGGCTCGTTTCAGGGTTGAAGAATCATTGTCGAAACAGCACGCAATTGTTTCAAAATTATTTTTTCAAATTGAAAACTTGTTATTAACCCAATGACGAATGCAGAATAGTTTGGTCAAGTAATTGCGTTTGTTTTTAGAAGCAGTGGAAAGGTCGGCACAAAGTCATGTACACGAATGTGGCATGTTGCAAAAAAAAATAATTTACATTCTTTTTTGTGATTCTTGTGAATAATCATTAAATTCAAGTTTCATCTCCAATCAGCCCCGTGTTAATAAAAAATTTTTTCAATTACTTGACGTCCTGATGGTACCTGCATCTGGATGCAGATACATTGTCGACAATATAATCCATCTATTATTAAGATGAAAAACAAAAAATGCTGCTCGCCTTTATTTCGAAAATTTCATTTTTTATGTTCATTTATCCAGCTACGTAAATATTTCATGTTCGAAACAACGAGGAATTTTTATGAAAATTGATTCTGTCATATTTTTGGCGCTGCACCGTAGTATCTCCCTGCTGTAAACGCGGCCCCGAGATAAATTCGCGATCCACGAGCCAACGAAGCATTCGCCAAAATGAAGTTACAGCTACTTTTTTTCGTTCTTGAATAGAAGGATTTTATTTACTTCTTATTCTACCACAAATAATAACAAAGAAATAAGAGCGATTTCGAGAATCCGTCGAAGGGAAATTCGAGTCGAAAATGTTTGGTTCGGAAGCTCGTTGCGTGTCAAAGCATCGGATACGTAATTCAGGCACATACATTTTTTTGCACTCTTCTCAATTTTTTTTATTGATTACTCGTACAACAGAAATGATCCCATGACCGAAGCGACGCCCGGAAGATTGTGGGGTTTAATAGCGGGATTATTAATTTATGCTCTTCGTAATATCGTTTCAATTTTAAAAACCATAAAGAAGCATCTTCGAAGAAACATTTCAGACACTCCGGGCAATCATAAATTGTCCGGCATATCGTACATTTTTCCTTAGTACACGTCTCATTTGTGTGCGGTGTTACGAAAAGAAAAAAAAAGCACAAGACAAAGTGTCATGGGACGAATGTACGTGTGGAAATGAAATAAAAATAATAAACGTGAGTGGCCGCGATGTAATACAGAAAGCATGTGTGTTCCCATGAAATTAGATTGTAATTATGTATATTATATACAATAACGCAGGTAAATAGTACAGATTGAATAACTTCAATCTATAAGTATATATATAGACTGAAAGTGTAATAACAGTCAGAAAATGTTTATGTTATCCTGGTTCAGTTCGAGTGACGGAACAATTTCAATATTTCATTATTCCACAACGAAAAACCCAACAGATCGAGAAGGTTTTTTTTTACATACAACAGCCGTACTTTTGTTTCACTGACAAATCGTACGGGACTTTTAGTTTCCATTGTAGCAATGGTATTTCCGCTGTCAAATTTTCATTCGATTTTCACGATATTTCATGCTGTCACGAGTAAATTCAATCAAGATTCAAACGTCTCTCGTCAACGCCAAGTGTCTCCATCCGAAACTGCTGAACGCAATGAAAGCGGAAGTGCATTCATTGTACGAATTTCCCTGTCGGATTGTTCAAACTGAATAACTAACAATACACTCTTAGTTCTTATTTGTCGTTTAATCAATCGAATCGACATTGTTGGCACTTCCGAAATATCATGGCCTTTTGGAATTTCCAATGTGCCTTTAAAGTATAATAATAATACAAAGGCGACGAATAAAAAAACGAGAAATACGATCGCGTATCAGCGAAATAATTTCGAAACCACGAATTCCCGAAATGGTCCCGATGACTTTTGACGAATGCTTGGATTGGTTATATATTTTTTTTCTTCCTTTCATTTTCAAAATTAACTCATTGAACGATCGGGTATGTGTGAACGTCTGGGTTATCATCGGTGTGCCAGCAAAACAATTATTGCGGACGATTAACATTCGTTATTAAGCTCATCCAAAGGATTGGCCATTTCCAGTGGCAGGGTTCTCATGGTATCCAAAGCGATCTAAGGAAATAGGGAGAGGGTTCAAAGGTTCAGGACTGTTATATAAAATTTACGATCTTTACTTATTTTATAATATTTTTCGGTTCACAAAAAAATATACAAAGTACAATGATATTTTCATGAGAAAGATGATCAACGAATATCGAGATTATTTCTCGGCAAGATGAAGCAATTTTGTTTCTTCGTTTGCTTGTTTGTTTTTTTTTTTATAAACAAGCCTATGTATCCATTCGTTTTAGATTTCCCGGATGCAATGTCATTGTTATTTTTCGTTTGAACAACATATTCAGGCTTATGAATGTATCATGCTATCAAATTTTTTTCACTCGCTGCGTAGGTTTCTTCGAGTCATTATGGTAATGGACGGTAAAACAATCATTTCTATGATCTGTAATAATTTGGTGTGTACAACTTTGTAAGATTGACGAGTAAACGAATGAAAGTAAAGTTGTACGAATTGATGAGTTTTTCTTTACGAAATGAAATTTGCTTCGGAATGAGCGCCGAGAAATTTGAGTTTGCGGATCGAAAGAAGAATCAGTTCAACAAATATTTTTCGCAATTCGCACGTTTCTGCGAGCCGAACCAGACTCGATGCTCTCACTAATCGCGGACATGCTCGCTGAGGAAGCTTCTTAATTTGTTGAAATTCAGAGTAAACTTTTCGTCGTTTTTGCTTCGATTCTAATTTGTGAACGAGTATCGTCCTCCACATACTTTGATAAAACTTTTTATCCAAAACTTTGGATGAATTTTCCACAAAGTGGCAAAAAAAAACCCCCAAATTTGGAATAGTTTCTTTCAAACGCGAAAATCGAAATTTTTTCACGAAATAAAATGTTTTCTTAGTCTTTCATCAGGATTGCCGTTATGAAGCTACACATTAAGCCCGAATCCGTAAGCCTTCACCAAGTTTCTTTAATTTTGCACGTAATGAGAGAAAAAAATTAAATCATTATTTCACCCGACGAACAAAAAAAGTCGCTCTCATTTCAACAGAGCAGAAAGTTTCCTGAACGTGAACGGGGAATTTATTTGAACATGTTTATCATCAATGTAATGAACAATCTCTCGTTGTGATTATTCATCAATTACTCGGTAGTGCATATCATATTTATAGAAAAAAAAAACGGATGCGAAGTACATTACTCAACAGCGGGAAAGCAATGATATACTTTGGTATGCGCGTGCTAAACGATCTCAAGATTCAAGGAACATGTAGTTCGAGAAAAAAATATTAGGAAATGTTTTTTTATGGTCATCGAAAGATGCGGTATTTGTCTTTGCTTCGATAATAATATGCCGTGGAATCGAGATCATTTATCATTCGTTAATACTTGATTCGAGTCATACAAACGTGTGACGTTAGAGGAAATCTTGCATTTCTCAGCTTTCTTCTGTTTTTCTTTTTTCATACGTTTCGTTGACCGTTTCATCTACTTTGTAATGTGAGCAACGATAAAACCAACAAAGAACATTGAAGAACCAAGTCGTCGCTCGCCTTCCTCTTTTACGCCACTGCCGCGAATTTACCGTTCGTTATTTCTTTTCTCTCCGAAGGAAAAAAAAAAAAACCAATCCGATACAGATATCTTTAGACACAGTATTTACACGTACAGGACATTCTACGTCTTATGCTAATTGTGATGAATCCGTTTTTTTCGAAACTCCGAAACAGAATAATGGAGGAAAAAATAAAGTTTCTTCTTCGTTTTGTAGAACGTGTAAGTCGACGTACGACGTGTTATACATGTATTTATACGCGCGCGTGTGTGTTTGTGTGTGTGTGTGTGTTCAGAAGAATCGAAAAACCGATCACATACAAGTAGACATTCTGAACTCGAGTCCGCTAGAACTACAAAAATATATAATTCTTATATCGTAATATTATCCTTTACCGTTAACGCAGCGGAGGGGCACCGAAGAAATGTTTTTCTGCGCTTATTATATTTTATTTCTCGCGTTTTTTTTTTCATCGCATAGATGACAATCTACACCATATAATGTGCTTCTTCATTCATACATCGAAAGTCCCTCGCATTACGAAGTACCGAAATTATTTCGCTCCTGTTGATGCGTAATTTTGTCTGGGGTAAAGAAGGGTGACGGAAAAAACGTATTTTTCTCTCTCTCTCTCTCTCTCTCTTTGTTTTCTGCTTAATAAGTACAGACGTTACGTATTTAGACTGTTCTCTGTTGTAGTTAAAATACAGAATGAGCCGAACGTGGTACCCCGCGATTTTTATTTATGAAATCTATTTTCAAATGATAACTGCAAAAATAGCTCTTTAACGTACATGTTTGCGTAAGTGTGTATTTTCATCTTTTCAAATCCCTTTAGACCCTATGAAAACAGTATGACAAATTTGTCCTACGACAAGACGTTGAATGTGTGGATGTACATATACATATATAAATATATTTATATATGTAAATATATAAATATATAAATATATTTATATATGTATGCATATATACACACACACACACATGTATGTGTATGTGATTTCATATAGTCTAGTTTCTCGTATTAATCACTCTTGATTTTACCGACTAGAGTAATTAATACACCTAATACAATCAACTCTTAACCCCTTGCATCAATAACCGTGATATAAATTTTTCGACACTTGGTGGATGTAGGGGAAATTTACAAGATATATATAACAAACTGCCAGTATCGATATTCATTGTTTTTCCATCTTCCATCATAGTTTGAGCCGTACGAATTATTTCAACACGTTAACTACACGGCAACTACGGCACACTCGTAGCTTTTTTGAATTATTTCAAGGGGATACTTCGCGATCGGTAATACGTGTGTTTGCGTGTGTATATCAATTCTGAGATGTCATTTTTGAAGAAAATATATTCGAATGATTTGAAGCAGAAAAACGTTGGAAAATCATGGCAATTTCCGCAATAATCCGAAATAACCAATTACTCCGTTTGTTAAAAAATATATCATCCGAACGGTAATTGGTGAACGAACGAAAAATAGAAAAAGAAAAAACGGACACAACACGTCGCTCGGGCGATTGAGAAGAGACAATTGAAGAAGCAAAAGAATCGTGTTAAAAAATTCGCATCTCGATTGACGTAAATATCGTTTGATTAGTCAGCGAATAATCGATAGTAAAGTCGTCGATCCTTTCGAATCACTTCTGTTCGGCAAATTTATCGTTTTTTTTTTCGTTCCGAATAAAATGCAAGTTCGAATGTTTCGGATTTTGTAAATGATTTCACTCGTATTCACTTTATTCTCAATGCATTTCGATCTATCTCTCAACGCTAATCTTATCAATAGATTTAACTGTGTTTTTTTAAATTATTTCCTTCGACCTATGATTCTATCAATTATACGACGATCCTTATCCCTTTCGTGAACATTGCTCGACGATATTTTTTTTCATTTCTTGTTTCGTTTTTGGCAGACGTGATTTTACAATTATCTGTCATGATTCGACGCAATGTAATACTTTTTCTTTGTGTTTTTTGTTTTTTTTTTTAAGGAGACGAGCTTTTAAGCATTTTCTCTCGCTCTCTTAATCTCTCTGTCACCGACACTTTCCCATTCTCCCTCTCTATATTAAAATATGCATGAACGAGCATGGAAATCGGGCTTGTGCAATGATTATAGTTGTACATTTGATGTGATTTAGAATAAGGCGGAGTTAGTTAGATTGAAGGGTAATCGTATCTATGACTTACACTGTCTGCTCTGCTGGGACATACTTCTCGAAACACTTGCTCAATGAGTGGTTGCCTGCGAAGATAATATTCCATTAGTTTTTCATTTCATCGCTAATAAAAATACTTCGACTCGTTAGCGCTTTTGTGCTAATAATACAAAGAGATACTGTAAAAAAAGAACTTTGTGACGTAAAACGTTTCATGGTCATGTTCGATCAAATTACCTTATCGCGCGAGAAAATTTGACTACGTGTATTGGAATCAAGCCAAGTTTTAATAGACTGCCGACGAGACTGTGCGTTCGAACGGCGCTTTAACCTTCGCCCAAAATTGATTACGCAAACGTTCGAAAGATCCGGACGAGCGAATGCCAAAATTTGCGCGGTCTGAACCGGGGAAATTTTTTGGCTTGTCGGATAATTCGACGTTTTAGTTGTCACGAATCAGGTTTAAAGGAAGTTCGCCAGTGATCGATCGTGTCGGATTCGTTTTTCTGTTTTTTTTTGTTTTTTTTTTTTTTCGTTACAACAAACTCTGATACTATACGGCACGAACAGCAGGTTTATCGGATATTATTCACATTATCTTGTATATCGCTACGCATACGTAGGTATCGTCGTAGAGTCGGAGAGCAAAATAATGTGTGCGATGCATAAATCAATACGAAAAGTTCATCAATTTCGTTGTGTCTGAATAAAATTGCAGGAGCAAGGAAATATACGTACTTTGCAAGAAGACCACCACCTGGAGGGAGATTGGGTAGATCTTGACTCGCAAGAAGCTGGAACAGTTGCAGATAATCGAATCCCGCGTCACCTTCCTGCTGCGCGACGATTTCTGTTGGAAATAAAAGAGTCATAATGTTAAGTTTCTCTTTCGAAACTTTACACTCCTTGTGTATGTGCTAATTGAAAGAAAAAACGTTGCATTTTTTTCAGAAGTGATGGGAGTTACGCATTGACAGTTCGTCGTTGCAGTGTACCGCAGAAAAAAAATACACATTTCACGGAATGACTGAAAAACAGCACACACTTTTGACGCGAACGTCGCAATCCTCTCGAACTATAAAGGCGTTTCGTTCGGGATTTATCCGAGAGACAGGCGGATGGAAACGAGAAAAAAAGTACTTTAGCCCATTTCAGTACATTTCAGTTAGTATATTTTGATTAGTATTCAGTGATAAGTTTATTAAGGGCCTTTTACGAGCCTCGTTCCTGGTTATCTTGGACAATATATTTCCATCCATAGATGGGCTTGTGTTTACTGTTAAATGTGAATAACGAAATAAAGAATAATCGTAGATGAAGATTAAAACAAATATTAATGCATAAACGATTACATAATTGTCATTAATGTATATGTATGCGAAACATGCAGCTACTTTGGAATACGAACGCTGCAAACGTTTACTCTAACACTACATTTCTTATGGAAATATTTTCAACGTGTGAGATCTCGCTGTAATTATGTAGAAACTTAAAATGTGACTAATTGATCCACCTCTGGAATTGTCTACACTCGAACAATGAACAATCGTTTTTTTTTTTTCATTTCATTTTCGTCGCGGAATTAATTTTCCTCGAGTGAATAACGGCAATCGCACAATGAATCACCATAAGAAATGCATTGCCGTTAAACTACTGAGAAGAGGTAAGAGGGTAATTGCGAGAAAAAAATCTAGTGTGTTGTAAACAAGTTTGCACCTACCTGTGGCGCCTTCTAAACTATTTTTGTTTCGTTTCTTTTTTAACACGAGATTAACATATATTTTACGTTTGAAAAATTTCTAAATTACTCATTTTCATGTTTTTAATTCGGTTCCGCAGAGTGATGTGTGACAACTCCAATGGTGGACTTAGTTTTCTTTCTTTTTGTCTCTCTACTACTCGCTTTGTACGGTACTTTGGATGAAAAAAATATATATGACGGACAAGAATGGAATTTTTGCGCCCAAATAATCGGAACAGTGAATTTATTATCAATATTTTTGAACAATTGCTGTTGACTTTACGCTTTTTTCTTTCGTCTCAAGTTTCTACCAAACTTGTTCTTGTTCTTATGACTATCTTTGTTGTACAGTGCGTGACAATCGTGAAAACTTAAAACCTCCGAGTTTCCCTCATCTCGAAGCAAAACAATTCTTAATTATCTTCGTGTACGATTCAACTCAATAAGCCTCGAATCCCAGCACTGTCAGAGCTGTTGATCTCCCGATTGTTTGGCACATTATTCGACATAATACATAATCAGCTGTACACACGTATATGTGTATATATCTGGAGACGCAGTAGCGTCTCGTCGTTAAGTAATTTAAAAAAAATTCAAATCATTCGTAGAATTTAGAATCACTCCCGGATATTCGATGAATGGGCTTTTAACCGTAAAAAAGGTAGTTCAACCGGCTCATTTTTGCGAGACCATCCCCAAATCTAAAACCCGATGACTTTTTAACAGTTTAATGCTACTTTTCTTTCGATTGAGCCTAGTGAAATCATAATCCGTTAACCCGATATCGTCGATCTTGTAATATTAAGACAATTTATCTGTCAAAGAAGATACATTTTTGCCCGCCTGCTAGAAGCAATAAAAGTACTGCTGACATGAGCGAAAATTAATTGTAATTGACTTGAAAAAGTCAAATGGAAAAACGTTATGGTTTTGAAGTTTTCACCAATGTAAATCATTTCGGGTGGAATAATGTTCAAAAGAAATGATATATGAATTCGCAGAAAATAATGATGGCATATTTTGTAAAACTTTGTTAGAGAAAATCGAAGAAGGAAATTGACGAATTTTATTAGTTTTTAGCCTGTTTGAGAGAATTCGGTAAGAGATAATTGCAATCACGTTTTCCGCAAGTGTTAGACCCGCACGAAAATATTTATCAATATGATTTGCATTTTCATCTTTTTTCACTCATTAAACTGAGATCGAAAAAATTGACGAAGTAACTTTATTCAATTGACGCGTATTATTAACAATTATAATTTTCAAAATTTTATCAATCATTGCTATTGACGACCCGTCTTAATTTACTTACGCTGTAAATTACAAACATTGCTTACAACTGTTTGGACGACATTTTTCATTAATACTGATTAATATTGATAGTTTTGGTTTTTGTTTCTTTCATGAAAGCCGTCCATCGTAACGATATTGAAGCTCTTTCTTAAATTCGCCTCTCATTTAATTTAATCCAATGAATAATTTAATATTTCCTTTAATATCTCTACTATAGGAGACTTAAACAAATCTGATTCGTTTTAATAATATTCTATTCCGTTATAGCAAATAGTTTTGGTACTGATCAGTATAATAGGATGTACATTCAAAGCTATGGAAAATTATTGAGTGTACGCTAATTGAGCAAAAAGAAAATCACGAAACCACCGGACTATTATCAACAAATCGAAAAAAGCTGGGCGACGAAATTCTTTATTTTAAACTTGTTCAATGTTGTCAGTGCCGTATAGGTAATTTTAGTACGGAAATAAGCGTCGCCGAAATCTGACAACACCTTTGCACAATGACGCGACTATGTTTTCTTCTGGAGGATCTTTTAGACCTGAACCGCGAATTCCATACTCGTGAACACAGCCTCGTTGACTAATCTGACACAAGACCCGTTTATACGTATGAGGAGCGCGAAAAATATCTCATTTTATCGAAGAAAACGTTATTGTTAAAGTTACCGATCATTCAGTACACGAAGATGGCGCGACGATAATTAATCAAACACAACAATTATGTATATTGTGTGAGCGTAACAAGCTACTATATAGAATGATTATTGTATCCCCCCAATCTTATTTTTCTTAAGCGTGAGCGCAAAGTTTGTTTGTTGATGATAGTTGGCTGATTTTCGCGAATAAACATATGTATATATATACAGGGCGAAAATTATGTTACAACCCCTCTTTATTTTGCTTTTCGAAACGATGATCGAACGGACAAATACGGACCGCAAGTGCTTTAAACGGGGTTTTACGAACTCTTTGTGGCCATATAGAGAAAAAAGAGGGAAGCAATTTTGGTCTTGTAAATGTATAATTTGCAAAATTCCAAATATTTCGGGGGAAAGATATTTTGAAAATGCGTAGTAACGAGTTGATTAAAATTTTATTGACCGGCGGAATTCGAGGAAAGATACTAGATTCGTTTGTCCAGTCGCCTGCTGGAAGGCGGACGCGTTTTTTTTTCAATAATCTGACGTTTTGCGAATGACCTTTTTCGTATTCAACACCGACAGATAGAAAGTTGACATCGTCAGAGATTAACCGAGCGCATGAGCCAGCAGACCACGTGTCAAAACACGACGGACCCGATCGTTCGAAGCGACAGAATAATATGCATCGTCGGTATCTTTTTTCTCCAGGACGCAGTGATCGAAAAAAAGGATTCTCGAGAATTCATCCAACTAAAATTTTATGTATAATCCAAATCGATTGAAAAAAATCTATCCCCGAGATGGCCGTTTATTTGCCGCAAAAACTATCGTTTTCCGATCAATGCCGAAATTAACATCGGACTTGGAAAATTCCGTTTAAACCGCACTCCCGGTTCGTACGATCATGGTCGTGGGAAGCGAAATGGAAGAGGACGTTTACGTAAAAATTGTCGCACTGTATAGATACATATAATGTAAATAAAATCTACACACCAGAAATAACGTTATAATGTCACAGTGTGTAAGATCAAGTAAAGTTTTTTACAATACTTGTACAACAGAGTCAACCAATAAAATTCCAAGTCCAAGCGTATAGAATTATGATTAATCCTACTGTTTTCCTGACTATAACCGCATTTTCTTCTCAATATACGGAAATATGCTTCGCGTTCGTCAAAAAATCTACAAAACGTTCTACTTTCGGTGCAAATACGTTGAGAGTGTCATCACGAAATGTTTTTCTCGATTTCTATGGAATTTCTATGCCCTAGTCCTAAATAGAAAGATCGTATGGGAAAGGAAACATCTCTGCTGAATATACCGTTAAGAACGTGAGACGATAAATAAGTCTCGTAACACGACAATCTTTAAAAGTACATGTGCCTTGCCAAAGGTTTTAACAATTACGTCGATTGCAGGTAATAAATATTGCTCTCTCGTGTGTAGCTCCTTAATTTACGTTTGGTTTGAGTTTCAAAAACATGAATTACCAACTCTTTTTGCTCTGGAAAAATCGCTGCGCCACAATTGTTCGAATTCGCAAGTGGAAACAAATTTTGCGAATGTTTTCTTTGGCTTTTCGTTTCGTCTCGTTAAGGCAGCTCAGAGGTTTTTAAAACATGGACGACGGAAAAGTTGGAAAAAAATAACTAGCCAGAGGAGGAAAAAGGGCAGTTGGGTATTAGAACGCAGCATTGGATTACACGACTCGTTGAGCCATTTGCGCTGCTGATAAGTGGATTACAGCGGAATCGTATCATGATCCGAAATGTATACCGAACATACTGAAATTGGATTTAACGCGAAAACCATTGCTGTAAATGTAGGCGGCCTGTGATGCCTTCCTCTCTCTCTCTCTCTCTCTCTCTCCGTCGCGTAATTTTGGTGTTTCGTTTATGACGTTTTGGATGGATTTTCCATTTTCCTTCCTCTCTTAATACACGCGTGAAAAAACTCGTCTTTCATCTGCATTACGGAGGCCCCGTTTTACAGCTCGCTTAATTTTCCCATCGTACAATGATAAATCGTTGAATCTCGTTAACACGCTCATCGTAATGGTCCCAAATGTTTTCTTGGTAAGAAATTTGTATACTGATGTAAAATTCATTTTGTTTGATTTAGTCTTTCCTTGCTTCTTTTGAAGAATTCAAGGGATCGGCACATTCTCGTTTGATTTGTATCGTACGCTGTGTTTCGTCGATTAATGTCCTTCTTTTTTTCGCGTAATCACCGTATTCATTTGTTTCATTATTACTTATTCCCTACTGTCTATGGTTTTTGAAAATTTGTGCAATTTTCGTGACTAGAATTTTGGCGTTATTATACTCATGACGGAGCGTGGCACGACTATTTGTCTATTTTTGTAAATGGCTCGAGCGTCAAGAATGTTTGTGGGTACGAGATCGCGTGTTAAGACAGCAGCACAACGAGAGCATTGAGTGTGAGTATGGAAAAGTAAATGAACCTTTAATTCTCCTTTCGATGGCCGTTTCTAGTTCAGCCTCCTTCTTCTGGGCTTCGAGACTCGGTTTTGGAGCACCAGGAAACGTGACCAAAATTATGCTCATATTATCTCGGCTACCCTATAACGTAATAAAACATAAAAACAGTTGAAAACAGGAAATTTCGCTAGCGCTGCAATAATCTAAGCTAAGCTAAATTTACGATGTCAAAGTTTGAACCACTGGATCACAGAAAAAATGCGAATTTTTACCATTTTTTTCAAAATTCCGGATCGTTCGAATGAACTTTGGTGCAAATTTATCGAAACTTGCTCATATTTTAATCGAAAAACGACATTATTGGGAAACGACAAAAGTACAAAAAGGGGGGGATGCCTACTCGTGATGCTCACCTTGTAGAGACAAGTGTCGACGACTTGATTAGTAACTACTACTAAATCATCGGTGAGCAAAAGCCTGGAGCGTATAAAATCGCACAGATCCTCATTGGTCATAACATCCCATATTCCATCGCACGCGAGGACCAAAAATTCATCATTCTCGTCTCTGTCGCGGACGAAAATTTCGGGTTCGGGTGAAACCAGCTGTTCGCAAGGTCCACGTCCTTTGACATTTTTGTACTCGTAATCTCCGAGGGCTCTTGATACGGCCAATGAGCCATTGACACGTTGTATCATAACGCTACCCCCGGCTTTTTGAATTCTCTCTTTCTCCGCTGGCACGACCGGTTTGTGATCCCTCGTCGAGAATATCGGTGTACCGGAATTACAAAGCACGGCCCTCGAATCACCGCAATTCGCTATGTATATGTTTCTGGGCGATATAAACGCGCATACCGCGGTAGAGCCGGATTTGTTAGTACCCGCGGTCATTCCTGGCAAATCCCTCATTTCGTCGTCGAGACGAAGGAAACCCGAGTGTATGCCTTTTATGACGTCCATTTGAAATTCCTCGGTTTGCATTATGCACTCGAGCAAATGTTCCGAACTGTGCGCCGATATCAACGCACCCGCGTGACCATCAAAAACAGCGAAGTAACTCCAATCGTTGAGTTCGCCGCTCAAACAAGGGATAACTCTGTGAGCATCCTCCATCTCGATGCGCCAGCCTTGCATACTGGCAACTCCGTAACGCAAATTGTTACCAGCTCCATGCTCGTTGTACTTTTCCGTTTTCGGTGTATCCAAAAGTGCCCCCATATTACCTCGTGGAAATTCTACATATATATTGGATATATATCTTTCGTTTTTTCTCCAAACTCTTTATGGCCTTGTCTCACGATATGATTAATTTTCTCCCCTCTTGATCAGCATCTTTCAACGTCTAGTCTCGATAATTTTCTTTGCTCTCTTCTTATCTGTGTTTGACGAAAACAAAAAAATCACCGGTTAAAATATCCTCTTCCGACGTGTCTGGTACTTTCGAACGAAGTTTAATTCTAATGTTTTTAGAGTGGAGAAACACGAAATAAAAAAATGTCAATTGTTGCCAATGTGGAAATTAAAATGTTGTCAGACCATTCATTTTCGCTTCAATACTGTGCGAGTAGGCTATAATATATCGAGCTTGGTGTATAAAATTATATACAATTTAACAGCAGTGTAGAATTCTGTGCAAAACAATCGCTTGTTATTACTCAATGATTTAAATTTAAGAAAAAGTATGAAGCGACGCTATTGATACAACAGATAATAATTGCATCACTACCCTAATCGCGAATCATTGAATCATGTTTGTTCATTAATTAGCGATCCATTTGCGGTTCAGCGTATCTTTCCGTCATAACATTATTTCTGCGATGTCGTAATATGATGGTTCGCTGCGACACATTTCCTATTCTTTGACGTTACATATTCATCATCGGTATTCGCATCAAGTACCACGATGACATTAAGATAGTAACGCAATTTCAAAGTCAAACCTTTCTCTTGCTTTTAGTATAGCGTATTTTCCGAAATCAATTTTTTATGTTTTTTAGCTAATGAACGAGTATAAGGAAAAAAAAGGATTTTCATCCAGAATTTCTGCATCATTTTTGTAACAATCTTATGAATCGGCTTCTTTCGTTTTTTTGTCATATTCTGACATAATGTTATTACAGAAAGACAGTATTCATGTATTCTTACGCGTGCTGCCTTTGTTACTTTGGGAATCGATTATCATTCGCAACAAATTTCAAAGGATCGCAGGCGTGAGAAAATCATTCCGTAACTGTTCTTTGGAGCTTTTTTCATGCGCTTCATTTCATGAATAGCTTCGGTATATCTCGGAAATATTTGATAACATTTTGCTCGCTATCTTCACAATCGTTACATCATCCGGGCAGATCTTATAAATTTTGATAACAAAACTTGTGAAGTGACGAGGGAAAGAAAACAAAAAAATGAAGTAAACACATGATGCTTTCGCGAGTTTTCGAGATCGCGGAGTGACGACAACGTTGAATAATTCAAAAAGTTTTGTCACAAATCCGTGTGTATTCGCGTTATATTTATAACCGCGTCGAACGTGGACGCGTACGTTCGTAAGGGAGAGATCGCGAACCGATAGTCGCACATTTACGAGAATTTCGTAACAAAATAATTGTAAAAAGAAAAAAAGAAAAAAAAACGCAGGGACACGACGCGACGTTACAAACATATCGTAAATGGCAGAGAGGCAAAATACACATCCCGTGGCTTACTATAACGATACGTCTTTCTCTCATCGAAGAAATTACGATGTAATTTACCGGAGCCCGCAGCGCAAATAAAATACAACATTTCCACAGTTTCGAGTTGCTAACAAACGCGATGTCAACGTAAAGAAATCACGAACGACATTGGGAGGTACAAACGTAGAATATAAACTGTATTTGGAAAGGCGATGAAGGAGGGAAAAAAAAACGATGTTTCTCCGACTAAAATTAGTATCGTGTATGCAGCTTCGTAGGGAAATTTTTGTAGAACGACATGGACGATAACTCGACGAGAAAAAACTTACGTGTGACAAGCGCTCCCGATTATCATTATTACCCCGTACGTGCGTTATATTGAACGTTTGAGTCATATGAGAGTGCTAATCGACTCGTCTCATGTTTTTGTCAAGGCACACGAATATCACCGTCACCATGTCGACTCGCTCGCGCTCTCTTCTTTGCTCGGTCTCTCTTTCTCTCTCGTTTTTTTTCTGCCCAGGGTCCCGCTCTCGAACGCGCACACACAGAAAGAACGAACGAAATCGACTCGCATGAATGGCGGACGCGCACACTCTGTTCAGTGTTACTGCGCTTGCGCCTGCGTTATTAATAGATCTTTCGGACGTCGTCACTTTTCACCAATCATCGTGTTTCCAATTCCGTTTGTACTTATTCTGTTGTACGCAAACGTTTCGTAAATTTCGGATTATTGTATACATCATTTTTGAAAATCGCAATTCATTGTACGCCTGTTACTGCAAACCGATCAATCGAATTATCTCGGAATTCGTCAAGATCGCAAACATATTCAATCCTTTTATCCCTTTTTTCGATAAACAGAAAATATAACTATTTATATCGCCACGCGGGGACGTTTTTTCAAGCAGGTGCGCGTGTGTATTCCAATGGTTGCAGAGATTTGCGGAATTCAAATTACTCGTTTCCCGCCCAATCGCGAATAACGCTACATCATCAGTGTGCTAACACAGGCGGTAGCGACGATCGAGATTATTAAAAATAAGCGATCGTATTTATTTCGTGGCAGTAGTGACACACTTGCCACTCGTGTGTACCCAAAATTCTGAACCCGAATTATTATTTTTCCAAACTTCCGGTCTCTACCGGATATAACCTTCGAAACGGAGAGTGACGCACGCAGCGTGCAATTCTTGAATGGAGATCGTAGAAGCACGCCGCTATATAGGTACCATCCACTCACCGCTGCAAATGCTGTACCATATAAATTCGATCCTGCCGAAGCATTTGCAGCGGTAACTGGATCGTACCCTACATGCATACGCACGCACATGATGAAATACGTTAGCGTGTGTATATGTAAATATACACGGTCAAGTATCAATTATAAGAGTAGAAAAATGCGGTTACTCCGCGAGACTATCAAACCGGAAATAACGTCCGCAGAATATCTTGATATTAAGCTTATAATTCGTTTTCCCTTTCTTTTTCATTGACTTACAGGTAAAAGGATGTTAATAACAGTGGACAGGTTTCTTTTTTTCAAAACATAAATATTCTCCCAAGCACAATAAATATAGTTGAAAACTTGAATGAAAAGAATTCAATATTAGAAAATTAACATTAGCATTCGATGCGGTGGGTTCTCACTTGCGGCCTGTGAGATTATGCAAAAATATTTAATGTGTACGGTGGGTAAAGATTCTTTTTCACGCTGATACAAATTTGTTAGGTTCAAAGCCGAGATCACGTGGTTCCATATATTTTTTCACGATGTCATCAGTAATCGTGCTTCTTATCGCTTGATGATCGGCAACTATTTTCTGTATAACATCTATGAGTTCTTTTTTCAGCTCGCCTGTTAGGATTTCTCCGCTCGTGTAGCCCTTGAACAAAAAAAAACCATTTTTCAATACAATTTACTGATTTTAGGAGAAGCGTCGTCTTATTAACTTTGGTCGATTTCTTTTTTAACATTACAATACCCAATTTCGCGAAATTTTCGAGATCAACGCGTGTTTTTAGTATTTCAATATTGTCTCGAATTCTAAAATTTCATACATCATGGTGTGCATGAATTTCAGAGAATTCAGAGTAACATGGATTCGAATTTCCGATACCACATTTCCGGTACGAAAATCGTTGAAGAATTTAAATATAATATCAATTATATGAGTTGCAAATATATACCTTTTCCAATTGTGCAAGCCTATCATCATCTTCGAGAAAGAATTTCAACCATTGATAAGATATATCAATTTCGCAATTGCCGCCTAATTGTCTGTGTTCCTCGACGGTCGCTCGACCGCCGGAAAAAGCGTGTTTGTTGATTTTGTTCTTTATCTGTTTCGCTGTGTCGGTAAGAAATATTGCCGAGTTTGCATCACTCGCGGACATTTTGCTTCTCGATCCTTGGAGCGCCGGGAAAAACGTTGAATGTAGTAGCGCTGGTTTAGGATAGCCCAGTTTCGGCGATACGTCTCTGGTCATTCTGAAGTAAGGATCTTGATCTATGGCGCAAGGAATGAGGCAAGGGACCTTGGAATTGCCGAAAACAAACGGAAACGTGCTGGAAATGGCCGGCGCAGCTTGCGTCGGAGGAAAACTGATCTTTCCTATCGGATCGCTATCCCCAAAACCAAAGATTCCTTTAACTTGATTGAAAGTTACGGATCTCTGTATCCTTATCATGTTTTGATAGAAAGACGGATTATTGCCAATGTGCTCGAGGTTTGAAAATATAAAAGTTTTTTTCAAATCAAAACCACACGCGATTATGTCCCTCGCATTGGCGTAAGAGAGTTTTATCGCTTCTTCCATCTTTAAATTCTTCCATATAAACTTTTCATCGTCGGTCAACTGTATAACCAACGGAACATCAAAAACATCTTGCAACCATTTGCAAAATACAAAAGGTACAAGATGTCCGAGATGCATGGCGTCCGAACTAGGCCCTCTTCCGGTATACAAATAAAACAGTTTTCCTTGTTCGTAGAGGTTCAAAACCGTGTGCATGTCTCGATGAGAGAAAAATATCCCTCTTCTGAGAAAATGATGCGGCCTTTTTCCCGTTATTTTGGAAAAACGCTCTAATAAATCATCATCGATCTTGGAACTCCCGAATCTCTCTGAAGGATGGGAAAAAAAACAGGAGTCAGCATTGGCAGTTATTTTTATGTATTAAACGTATAAAAAAATATTTTGGATTTTCACTTACTTATGAGTTTATCGTAATCAATTCCAGACTCATTTTCACTCTCAACATTCCACGGTGTAACAACGTCCTTGCTGTCGGTCTCCGTAGAATTTTCAATACTTGAATTCAGTTCGCCCATCGTGTAAATATTATTTCCATACGCCGGAACGCCGATAATCAGGATTAAAAGGTACTTTTACGTTGATTGCAACACAAATTTCGTCAGAAACAACCACATGTATGCGTGACAGGTAACATTTGCCACGGGAATGAAAATTCGTTATGGCCAGTTACGCGATCGGTATGATGAAACAGGAAAACGGTGTACGGAAACGTCCTGATTCGGGTATTCGACATCTGTTTTTTTTAATTCCGAGGAAACCTCTCCCCCTCGCTCTCTACCTTTTCCTTTGCTCATACGTGGAGAACCAGTGGTCTCTCGGCTCTCATACCTAAAACCGCTTGGACGTATATTTGCCGCAACACCCACCGTCAACACCGCAACTTATTTCACAATAATCCTCCGTGTTTCTAAGCTGTACGATGCATTCACGGAAGTTGATGAAAATCACGTGACAGGCATCACTGAGAGAGCATATATGTAGCTAAACTCGATTTTCAAATAACGAGATTGAAATCTGAACACTATTAATCAATAATGTTCAATAATTTTTCCATAAAAAATCGAGGATATGGTAGCGAAACAAAATCTTCAAAGTTTCTGTAATTAGAATCTACTACCCAGTTTTCGTTTTAAATTTAATTGCCTTCTGATAACAATGAAGGACTCAAATTATAATTGCACTCGGATCATAACAGATGGCGCTGCGATATTATTCTATTGCTTTACCAAGAATAAGCGGAAGGAGTCAGGAATCCATTACTCGCGTCTGCATGCACAAGTAATCGTGCTGTTTATTTGGTGTACTTTCCGCGCCGGATTGGTGTGCATAATTTAATTTTTTGATAAAATTTTTGTGGTTTTTGATAAAGTGTAAATTTCTTAAATAAAGAAAAAAGTATAGACAAGAAGTATGGGTGTACCCGCATTCTTTCGATGGCTTAGCCGAAAATATCCGTCGGTTATCGTTGAGTGCATCGAGCAAAAGGTAAATGTTGCAACTCTTGATGATGATAACAATATAAATTCTTATCATTACAATATCATATCCGTCTCATAAACTCTTCCAATTGATAAATTAGAGTCGGTGTTCAAAGGCCTGAATATTTGAGTATGAAAGTGAGGTTATGTTTTTATTTCTGTTGACTGTTTTCAATGCAACTGATTTAGATATAGCTGTTTCAATAACACCGAATTGAACACGAAGCTTACGTCTAAAAGATGAGAAAATTGGCTGTTTTCCTTTTTTTTTATTTACAAGAGGTTTAGTTGCAATTATATGATTTCCGAATATCTTTTTTTTAATGCAAGTAAAAGGACAGTAGCAACTCTGACACAGAACTCTAAATAAACGGTTTTTCATCCTATTTCTCCATGTTTGAATGTGCGTTGTGTTTTTCGACAGGATTTTTTATTCTTTCCACTAGAAAAACAAGAAAATATGTGACTGTAATATTTTTACCATCGAATAACTTGACTATCCATTTTCAGCGGACAACGTCGGATGGTGTGGAGGTCCCGATCAATTCGGCTGAACCGAACCCCAATGGAGTGGAATTTGATAATTTGTATCTCGATATGAACGGCATAATCCATCCTTGTACACATCCAGAGGACAAGTGAGCATATTGATCTTTGGTATTATTTCACTTTCTACAGAAAGTTGCTTGACGTTATTAATTTATAGGCCTGCACCGAAAAATGAGGAGGAGATGATGGAAGCCATTTTTGAATGTATCGACAGATTATTTTGCATCGTTAGACCGAGAAAAGTCCTCTATATGGCTATTGATGGTGTCGTAAGTATCATCGTCGTACCATAATCATATCATAATCATAAAACAGACTTTGAGCAAATACATTTGAAATCGAACACTTGGAAATACCCCAAGTTCAAGGACTGGTTCGTGGTAAATAAAAGCTCCGCTGGTGATACTTCCTTGACTATTGAAAATCTGGTTTCAATGCGTTTGTTCAAATTGTTCTGTATGACTTTAATAATATTTAAACAGAGACTGAAATAAAAAGCTTTTTGTTTGCACAGGCGCCTAGAGCTAAAATGAACCAACAGCGCTCTCGTAGATTTCGCGCATCCAAAGAAACTAGCGAGAAACTAAACGAAATGAGTAGAATACGTTCGGAATTAGCATTGAAAGGAGCATATTTACCACCGGAAAAACCAAAGGGCGAACATTTCGACAGTAATTGCATAACGCCGGTAAGTTGACGCGATATTTATCGAGCACGAATTATCGATAATACGAATGTTGTTGATGAATATCTCTCATCGCAGGGTACACCTTTCATGGCGCGATTATCCGCGTGTTTACATTATTATATTCACGAGCGATTGAACAACGATCCTGGCTGGAGAAACATCAAAGTTATACTCAGTGACGCTAACGTACCTGGAGAAGGAGAACACAAAATCATGGATTTTATTCGCAAGCAGAGAGGTAAAGAGCGACTTTCCTGAATATTGTTCCAACGTACGCTTCAAACGACTCTTATTTCTTATGCACAATTATTGCTTACGAATTGTATTGAAAAATCCATCGATTTTTGAATCATCCGTTTTATACATATTCAGTCATGCTTCAGTCACGCACGCAGTGTGTTTTCGGTACTTAATACGTTCTGAGTGAGCTCAGGTATTGATATTCAACCCCCGCATTTGGGATTAAATATTTTAATGATTCAATAATTTGCCATTTTCTAGCTCAACCCGACCACGATCCGAACACCCAGCACGTACTCTGCGGTGCTGATGCTGATTTGATAATGTTGGGTCTAGCAACACACGAGCCGAATTTCACGATTATTCGCGAGGAATTCAAACCAAACAAGCCACGTCCCTGCGACATATGTGGCCAGTTGGGACACGAGATGAAGGATTGCACCGGTACCGAGCCCGATCAACAGAAAGAGGACGCTGCTTTCGGCTCTGAATGCCAATTCATATTTGTTCGTTTGAACGTTTTACGTGAATACCTCGAGCGTGAATTGCAAATGCCGAATTTACCATTCAAGTACGATTTCGAGCGTGCAATCGACGATTGGGTGTTCATGTGTTTTTTCGTAGGGAACGATTTCTTGCCGCATCTGCCTTCTCTCGAGATTCGCGAAGGCGCGATCGATAGACTTGTTAATCTTTACAAAAAGACAGTCTATAAAACGGGGGTAAGTTGGAACAGAAACGCGATCAGTCGATCAGTTTTACGGATCGATAAAATGTAAAGATATCAATCTTCCAGTTATTTGGAATAACTTGCTTTTGTTTATTTCTTGGCGAGAACGTACAACTTACTGCTGTTACTCTTTGTTATTTCAGGGATTCTTGACCGACAGTGGTGACGTTAATCTCGACAGAGTACAACTTATACTGTCCGACCTCGGTGACGTTGAAGACGAAATCTTCAAGAAACGACAACAGAACGAGATAGCTTTCAAGCAGCGCGAGAAAAATAAGAAGCGTAGAATGGAGGCGATCAGTAATTACAAACCGAGTTGGGTACCGGTCGGTCAATTCGCGCCGACTGTGAGCATCATTGTGATAAATGTTTCATCTCCGACGATTCTCTCTCGGTACATTCCTATTTCATTTTCCGTTTGTTTACAGCCACTCGGTCAAGGCAGCAAGCCCGTGCAAAATGCGCGACAGGAAGCTTACAAAATGCGTATGCAGGGCAGAGATTATAATACGAACGCGACGGACCGTGCACTGAAAGGAACGAACGCAAAGACTGCCTTAGAGAGCATGATGGTACCCGAAGTGAGTTGAAAGAAATGTCATATTTTCCCTTTGCGTCGTTAGTCAGTTTGAGTGACAGATAAATGTAACGCAGGCTCTATTGGTACGCTGAAATTCCATGAAAAATGGATACTCGTAATTTGACTTAAAACGTGAATATGCATTCAGAATTGAGAGACTCTTGTAATTGATCGCGCAACTTTTCATTCCATCTCTATTCAAAAAGAAACATCGGAAATGATGCATGACCTGCCAAAATTGTTGCTCACAGACTTGTTTCCGTGTTAGGGTTCCGGTAAACATGATCAAAAACGCAAACACGATGCAGTGGCAAAGGAAGAGGAGGAGGAAGACGATCAAGCCCACGATGAAGTCCGACTTTGGGAGGATGGATTCAAGGATCGTTATTACGAATCCAAATTCGACGTTTCAGCGGACAATCTCGCATTTCGGTAAAGAATAATGTCTTCAGGCTACGCAAAATACGCGATAGAGGCTTATTTCTCCGAGGAAAAAATCTTTTTCGTTCAATCTTCAAAATCAGTTATATATCGTCAATTTTACACATGAAATTAGCCTCGGATAAGTAATTTTGTTAATTTGGTTGTTAAGTTTGTTTTTTAAGGATTTATTCCACCGTGGTATTAGAAATAACGAAAATGCTCCAAATCGAAGCCTTGAAAAAAAAAACGAAGTAATGGAAGTGAGCAGGGAATATTTGTGTACTAAATCGATATTTAGTAAAAATATACATTGTTGACTCGTTTTTTTCTTGTCCAATAAGAAATAACGTCGCTCTTCAATACGTACGTGGTCTTTGTTGGGTATTGAGATACTATTATCAAGGATGCGCGTCCTGGAAATGGTACTTCCCCTATCATTATGCGCCTTTTGCCAGCGATTTTATAAATATCGGTGGTCTCTCGACTGAGTTCGAGAAGGATACAGAGCCAGTGAGTACAGGAAAAATATCGACAAATATGAATCTTATTTTCCTCGCTTTCGAACAAATCACCGAGTCGTTTTGACCTTTTTCATCGCAGTTCCATCCGCTGGAACAATTGATGGGTGTATTTCCAGCTGCTAGCAGCGGCCACGTTCCAAAACCTTGGGCACATCTGATGAGCGATCCGGTGAGATTAAAATCCTAAAAAAGTTCTTTATACATACTCGTATAATTATCGAAAAATGATTTCCTCCAAGTTTGCTCTGGCGGCTAAGACACGCAAGCACGGAATAGGATTTTTCGGAAATTTATTTCCATACGTTTCGCGTGTTTTTGCCTAAAATTTCAGGAGTCGCCGATCATCGACTTCTATCCGGAGGATTTCAAAATTGATCTCAACGGAAAAAAGTTCGCCTGGCAGGGTGTCGCTCTGCTGCCGTTCGTCGATGAAAAAAGATTGTTCAAAGCGTTGGAACCGTACTATGACGCGTTAACCGAGGCGGAGAGTCAGTATTCTGTGCAGATTTTTTTAACTACTCGTTGCTCCTCGATCGATGGTGAACGCGATAACAAACGCGGTGACTTTTGCAGTAAAGCGAAACCTGCGTGGGGACGATCGTTTGTACGTCGGTCTCGGCAACAGCGGTTACGATTTTCTCAAGGGTCTTTACACCAACAAGATAGAAATTGAAGTTGAGACTGAGATTTCGGTGGACGGAATGCGAGGCTCGGTTTTGCTCGCCGATGACTGCGTCGGAGACGGAGCTACGTTACCATCGCCCATCAATGGTTTGCCGGTTCGATGCAATAAAGTCTATTGGTAAGATGAAACTAACGGCAAAATACGCTTTTTCTTTAAAGAATCCACATTCATGGGTAAACTTGAAAATTATCCAACAAAAGTCTCACAGACGCTTTATTAAACAGGTTTTCAAGATATTTCGCTTTTTCAATACGCTCTTTCGGTATGAAACCAAATTTACATTTTTCTTGCAAAAATTTCAATTGACCGACGAGAAGAAATACCCAATACGGCATTGATTCGATTCGATGAATGTTATATCCGAACAATTTCGGTCAAATGATATGATTAAATATTAATAATTATTAAAAAATAGGATGTTACCGCCAACGAGAAAACGTAGCTTTTTTACCTCAAGCATATCGCGCAAGAGTCAAAATCTTTTTGAGGAATAATTCCGTTCTCCATTGGCTGGCTATCCGTGGTGTTGATCCTCGATCTCTCTCAGCTCGGTGAAGAATCCGAGCAAAGATGGCGAGATTTGTTTTTTCGCAATGTGACAATGAATGACGTTCATCGGGTTTTTTTTCCTTCATAGTTTACGATTCCGTGATCCTAAGTACAAAGCTGATTACATGTTTCCGGCTAAGCGATTAAAAGGTGTCCGAGAGCCGCCGAGAGTCCTCAAGCCTCAGGACTTTGAACAAATGAATCGTAATAATGGTAATCAGTGGAGACCACAAATTGGATTTACACCGTCGAACAAGATAGCTTCTCTCGGTGATCCGGGCCATCGGATGCTGGGGTAACACGAACGAATTTTTTTTTTTTCCTCATACAATTCGAACTCGTCCAATCATCAAACTCGTTTGTCACCGTTTGACGATTTTTTTTTCTGATTCCATCGGTACTACCTTTTACAGCCATCACGTCAACGCGAACAGACCCTCGCAGCCTTATTCTCATGTACCACCGCCTCGTTCGTCATATCCGCAGTCTCAGCCTCGCGGTAAGTCGACTTTAATGATTGATTTCAAAATTGTGTGCCATTTTTTTTGCTCGACCGATCAGAGAAGAAACTCACGTTACGAAAAGTAACAAAAATCCCGGTGAAAATTGCATTTCTCTCAAAACTGGGGGAAAAGGAATAATGCCGGAACTTTTTCCATTTCACGCTAGTAGATGAATCGCGCATTAATTGCAATGAATTTACACGTTAGGAACGTTGAAAAGTCGATTTTATTTGTATATAAACGACAAACGATACGAAAAACGTGATGAAATACGCGGGTGAATTTTTCCGAGAGGAGAAAGGAGAAATCTTTGAAAAAAGCGAGCCAACTCGGTGCCAACATATTTTGAGTGATTGAACATTTTTGTCGAATCTACTTGGTTGCGAAAGTGACTAACAAATTCCAAATTGAACGATAAAACTATCACATTATTAGCCAAATCAAGCCTTTTTATGTGCTTTTCATCTTCGCCATCTGAACGAAAAAAATAGGAATTTTATAGCGCTCGAACGATTGTGTACAGAGGAGATATAACGCTCTCAATAATCGCTGTAAAATACGTATTAATGACGTTGAGTGAGCATTAACGGAATGGTTTATTGATTAACGAGGGATGAGCTCGGATATATGTATAAAACCGGCACGAGTCCGGTGTTTGCCCATACATATTTGCCAGGGTGGATAGAGAAAGAGAAGGAAATAAATAAAGCGGTGGAAAGGGAAAATTCATATAGCCCCATAAATCCATTCGTCAGTCAGTCAGTCAGTCAATCGTTCGTTCGTTCGTTCGCTCGTTCCTCGACTCTCGTCGAGGACCCCTTTAGCCGGCCTACGTTGTCCCCTTGTATAACCGAACGGTTGCCAGTAGAGATGACGAAAGGAAAAATTAAAACGCACGCGACTATACATCAGCAGCTTCGTTTGGGGTCTGAGAGATTCAAGTCAGCAAGCAGCATCCACGGCTGATCTCCTTCATGAGAGCTCTCTCTCTCTTTTTCCCCATTTCTCTCGCTCTCTTTCTCCTTCCTCATTGTTTTCGTTGCCCTTCAGGAGATTCCCGGCCTCGTAATCACCCTCGAATTGTTTTTCCTTTCGTATTGCACGTCCGTTAGCTTTTCCTCTCTCTCTCTCTCTCACGCTCTATCTCCTCCTGCGGTTCGTAACCCTGCAAGAAACGACGAGTAAAAGGGTTCTCCAAAAGTCGGAAAGGGGAGTCTATCTCTCTTTCTATCACTCGCGTTTCAATTCCACCAGGCCACTTAAATTATTTATTCATTAATCAAAGATCCAAAAGGTAGAATCCACCATTTCTCTCGCATCTTTTTATCTCTTTCGTACGGAGTACAAAAAAAAGTATCGAGATTGCAGAAAAGTGTCCGTGACTCACCGGAAGTCATTGGATCACGCGAAAAAAATTCTTTGGTAATGACAGATTCGAATTTCAGCGCAATTCGGCAAATCCATAAAAGCAGACATCGCGAACAATGGGTAAAATCAATATTTAACATCAATTGAAAAAAAAAACAGAGCGCAAATCCCTTGGCGCATCGAAATTTCATTGAAAATTCATCAAATCCATTAAAAGTCCCGGCGGATATCAGCCGATGCTCACCTTTTCTCACAACTTCCACACTTGTACAATGCGTAAAACGAGAAAAATGCGCTAATTGAAAAAAAAAAATGAATACCGCAGAGCGCGAAGAACGAAACGATGAAATCGAAATGAACGCAGTTTTTGTAGATTTTAGTTCCGCAACGGGCGTCGATCGTATATCGTTAAAAAAACATTTTTTTATAACGCGAAATGTCAGAGAGGGTAGTGGAGAACGAGCCGACTCCAGCTTTCGTACGGACGAAGGTACATGGGAGATATGGAAGCTGCGTGCTATGCAAAAGTTTAGGGGAGTGGAATAGGTCGTATTGCTGCACGTACGAAAAGGGGATGAGGGAAGGTGAATTGTGTATATATAGAGTCATATTGATGGGGTGGTTACCCGGGTAGGCGAGGATTTGCTTTGGATTAGCTGCGAGGGTAGTTCGTCACGTAGCGCGTGACTCCGATCGTTTCGTTGTTTGACACGTCGAACGAAAGAGCGAGAGCAAGAGAGAGAGAGAGAGAAAGAGAGCGAAAGCGGTTCTCCGGGCTTCAACAACTGTACGTTTTGCCCAATTATAAAACAAACTCGGTGCATGCCGTAATTATCCAATTAGTGCGGATGTGCGCCGTTCGACGTGCGAACGCCTCCCACGCCCCGTCGACCCGACAGAAATCTCTTTTTCTCTCGCTAACGTCGATATGCGTGCATATACGTATATACACATATATTAATATGATTTTTCCCTTCGACCCTCAAAACGTCGAGACCTCGTGCAAAAACAAACCAGAGGAGTTTGTCCTTCCTCGCGTCTACGACGAATTCAATTCAGATCGATCGTTCTTGTTCCTTAACGAGAAGGACGAATTTTCCTTGATTTTTGGTACAATTTTTTACGAATGATTCATCAAGCGGCGATGGCACACTCCGGCTTCGATACGCTTTTTTCTCTCGTTATTCCCAAAGGAACATTACACTTTTATTCTCCTTGGAATAACTTTTATCTCGTTAAAAGTTCGTCCGCAAGTCGCGATCTGTCGATGCCGGCATATTTTGAGCTTTTAGTCGTACAGGGGTGAGCAGATTTTTCAAAAATTTCGGGAAATGAAAGATCTCAAGTGGTTCAGGGTACACGCGTGCTTGCTGTTTTTATTTTTGCGCGACAAAGAACAGATAAATCATCTCAAAGTATTTGCATACTAGACGCTTTCGGTTTTCAGATCTCGGTCGCGTGATAATAATAATAACAATTGAAGTGATAACAATCATTATTTGTTGATATTTTATTCTTATTATTATTATTTGTACGCGCTATATCTGAAAATTGATCGCCGAAAGATTGAAAATATCTTCGGTCGAGTGAAGCTGCTCTAACCGTTTTTTTCACAAGATTCAGAATTACATAACCAAACGATGAGTTACAGAGTTTTTTTAAATGAGATTGCATTAAATGTCGGAGAATTTGGGATTTGAAAGGCACCATTTATCGCTCGTTTTCGACGACGCAACGCGCCAATTTTCAAAGTCCTCGTCAGTCGCAAGAACCAAAGCGTTACTTTTGTCAAGGAAAAAAGGAGAGGAAAGAGGAGAGGATGGAAAAATTCGTTCGACGAGGTAACAGGGCGTGTGTGATTGATATATAGCTGGGAGTTAAACGTCCGGTCCAGCAGGACCATGCGCGTGCTTTACGGACCTGTGTGTGGTTTTCCGACCCTTATGCTTGCGCGAGAGCTCGAAATCGCATATTATCATCCGAAGCGAGAGACGGAGAGGAAACGAGACTGTGAAATCCGCCTGGGAAACGAGTGGATGCTTCGGTTTTATTGTCTTTCGAGTTTCGTTATTTCCTCGATGGAACGTTTTAACGAACGCGCCGTTGGACGATACGTAGCAGCTGTGAAAAGCAATAACTCCGTTCGTCATTCGAAAACAGACGGTATTATTATCGACGGAAGAAGAATAACGATGTACAGAAAACAGAACAACGTTTCCGACGCAAACTGAAATAATTGGAAATACGTTCGCAAATATGTACGCAAGACACACGAGAAATTGCGCCTGGTTATCCATTTTCAAAACGAAATGCAATTCGACAGGCGCATTCGATTCAGGACTGGAATAAAACTGACAATTGGCATATCGAGGAAAAAGCTGAGCAGTACGAGACTCGAAACAAAACTCAAACGGACGCGCAACGAAATGTCGCGGATTCATATTTTTTTTCATACAAAAAAATGATGACGAAAAGATCGAAACTCGCACGTGCGATTGTACAATGATGAAAAAGCGCGTAGGAGTGAACATTTGACTTCGCGGACGATTGAAAGTTTCACGTTTGCTCGGTGGATCGCGCGTCATGGTGGAAGAAAAAATTGTGCGAGTCACGCACGGGGTACGCGAGACAAGAATGAGGAAGTATAAACAGTGGAGAAGATTATTAGTAAAAGCCCCAATGAAATTCCATTCGTCGATTCAACCTCATCCGTCACTGTATATCCAGCGGGTTGACAGGTGGATACCCTCGTTAGACAAATTATGCCTCGTTCTCTTGGCTCCCCACGTTGATGCCAACGGGCCATTGTATGTACAGACGTGTACGTGTTCATTTCCGTTAGTACGTGTGTGTGTGGGTGTGTGTAAAATCCACGGTGTGCCGGAGAATGGAACGATAGGAGGAACGAAGCAGCAGCAGCAGCAGCAGCGCTTCTACGACAGCGGCGAACTCCCGGGTTCGTTCGGGACGAGCTTCGAGTGGACTGCAAACACTCAAGACTCCTGGCTGGCAAGTAAGGGGGGTTTGTATCAGGCGGAAAGACGAGACTTTGGTGCCCATCGTATTCGCTCTGTTCGAGCTACCGATGCGATGCGTGCGGTAGCTCTTGGCTCGGGCAAACTGTCAGAGACCCTCCGGCCATGTTCCTCTCGGTCTCTTCTCTCAATATGGCAGAGAATTTAATATACACGTGTTCATATACATATATATATACACATTTATACATACACGTGGCCCTCACAACCTTGCATTATCGGTAAATACTGTGTTTCTGTGTGTATGTGTGTGTGGATATATATACGTAGTGTTTACCGATAATATGTAAGGTTGTAAAGCCTTTGAGAAATAATATGGAATTCATATGTTATTGACACGGTATTTCAGGATGGAATTATGATAATCATGCTCACTTTGGTAATGCAGTAGTTTCGTAAAGTCGATCCGCTGTCTTTAGGATCAATCGGTACCAAGAAACACGATGAGATGAGAATTTTACGTAGGAAAGACGTGGGCACAGAGGCCTGTTCTAAATTTGGTTATAAAGAATCTGCAGAGAGTAGTAGCTTTTTCTGGGACAGTCGAGGAGTTTTTCCTCCCCTGTAACATAAAAACAACATTAGGATTTGGCATAATCTAGTGATAGTGCAACCCTCCTGCAAAGGCGGACGCGTCGACTCGACCTGACTTTACCTTGCTCAAATGCAGGAGAACGAACTCTCCACCGCGGGAGGGTTGATGAACAAATTTGGAAGAAATTAGACAGGTAGTTTATCAGGTTTTACATTTATCATTGGAATTTTGGAAACACGTTGGTAAATATGTTGGAAAGGGATGAGAAAAGTAGCTTTAAAAGTAGTGCTTCAAAGCTACAAACATTGATAATTCGCTCGAGGGACCGGTCCTGTCCCGGTCGACCAATATCAACACCAGCAACGGCAGTAATAAACGTCAATGATAAATTGTTGAAAAAAAAAGATCTACGTTTGGCGGATATTTAGAAAACGTTGTCTCTTTCATACAAAATGCATACGGTTTGGACAATTTTTATACCAAAAAGTAAAAAACAACCGACAAATTTTTTGTTTTAAAACAGAGGAGATAATTTTGTTAGAAATTCTTACACAAATTGTTTTTTTTGGCATATGTATTAAAGACTTTGTCAAAAATTATGATGATTAAAAAATCGATACTCTTAACGCATTTGACTGGTTTAATGTTTTTGTTTTTTTCGATAACGTCGTGTCGTACTCGAGGGTGCCATGCAACAAAATAAATACCCACCGGAGCCACACGGCGATTAAATCGTACCAAAGCGTGCTCTTGTATTTTAAATTTCACAACTTTTCGAAATTCCACGTTTCCGCAACATTCGCCTGGGCATTTTTTTTCTACTCCACGTTTGTTTGTCTCTTTTTTTCCGTCTTCGTGGACCGAATTTTTTGCCATACATTTTAGCGAACAATTTCCCGTTTTCTAATCAAATACGTATGGTGGCAGTCGTAAAAGGGAACTCTCGAAATTTTTCGAGCTCGTACTAGTGTCACAAACGTTTCACTCGGTACACACAAGTTGCACTTGATGATGTACGAGAGCTATACAGAATGTAACGTTTTTTTTTTTTGCGTTTCTCGTTTCTACCTTTTTCCGTCAAGATGGAGGAAAATCGATGGCTTGACGAGGCGACAGAGTGGTCGTACGTGTCCGCGTACCCCTCAACGGGTTGGAGCGCGTCCTCGCGCTAATGAGGCACAGTGTAATTAGTGAGACTGTCTCGTGCTTCTGGCTCGAGTCTCTCGGGCAAAAAGGGGGCTCCCTGCTTCTTTCTCTCTCTCTCTTTCATCCCCCGTGTTCTCACTCTGATTTTTCGCGCGAGCACGAACGCCTCATTCCGCCCATTTCATAATTTGAAATTTCCACAGAGGGTTACGCTTTTTCGCAAACCTATGTGTATTTCCTTGATGAAAATTTTACAAAGACGACGAGACCTTCAATTCCGTCGGTTATTCGTTGTGTAGATTTGACAAATATACACATCTTGGATATGCGATGTAACAGCGTTGCGAGAAATAACGAATTTGTGAAGTTTTTATTCAAAAGAGATTGCCGGGGAAGAATGCTGCAGAACCTGTATTTTTTTCTGCCGTCAGATCGAAAAAACGTATCTCTGTACATCGATGATTCTCGTGATATCTTTTGTTTTATCTGATCCGAGTTTCATTTCATCTAAAGTTTTCGCCATACAATTAATCCATTCTCTTTTTGCTTGGGTTTTCGTTAACGACGCGCTGCTGAGGAAAAAACCTCCATCGATCGTTCTTCGACCGTAAATTTTGACTCGTCGCTTCTTGCGCTTCTCAGGGCTCTCGGGGTTAGCCGAGGATGGTTTTTCATGCATTGGCGTCAGCGTAAGAATGACGAGTGGGTGAAATGAAAGAGTGATTCCGGTACTTGGAGACAGAAGAGTCCGGTGTGACTGTCGATCGAGTTATTCTAAAGGGGGGTAGGGAACTGCAGCACCCTCGAAGGAAATCTCGAGTAGTCAATATACTTTAGCCATTATTACATATAACTGTACGTGTAACGGTGATTTCGAGGACTCGCGTCTATATAGAGCCACAATTTTCGGTACAGAGAATGCTGAAGTGCATTCGGTGTTCGTTAATGTCAGAGCCGTTGCAGTAAGCAAGAATCGCATGTAAATATTAAAATACCACTTGCTTTTAACGACTCTCCTATGAAGACCAAAGTAATGGTAAAATAAGTTGTTTTCGATGAATAACGTCATATATCCATACACGAGATGGTACCTTTTTTATGGAATACGTGCCATTTATAGCCATTTTGTATTTATGATAATCCTTCTCATTCACAGCAGAGTACTTTATTGATTTATTGAAATCAGATTTATAGTGTAATCACATCAATCGGAACACTTATATTTCGAAGGTTTCATTCACCATTTTAGTATCTCAAGCCTGAAGCACGTTTAAATTTATTTACGCTATATGAAAGTGGACGAGATTGGTGTTACCTGCTGTGCGTATAATATTTATCAGAAACATTATCATAAATACATTTCGTAATTATGATAATCAATGATAATGAATAAAGTACTCTGCTGTGAATGAGAAACATTATCATAAATACGAAATGTACTCTCATTCACAGCAGAGTACTTTATTGATTATCATTGATTATTAACTACTACTACTACTAAAAAAATACTACTAAAATTTTGAATGAAACCTTCCGAATATAAGTGTTGAATACATTTCGTATTTATGATAATGTTTCTCATTCACAGCAGAGTACTTTATTGATTTATTGAATTCAGACGTATAGTGTAATTACATCAATCGGACCACTTATATTTCGAAGGTTTCATTCACCATTTTAGTATCTCAAGCCTGGAGCACGTTTAAATTTATTTACGCTATATGAAAGTGGACGAGATTGGTGTTACCTGCTGTGCGTATAATATTTATCAGAAACATTATCATAAATACATTTCGTAATTATGATAATCAATGATAATGAATAAAGTACTCTGCTGTGAATGAGAAACATTATCATAAATACGAAATGTATTCTCATTCACAGCAGAGTACTTTATTGATTATCATTGATTATTAACTACTACTACTACTAAAAAAAAACTACTAAAATTTTGAAAGAAACCTTCCGAATATAAGTGTTGAATACATTTCGTATTTATGATAATGTTTCTCATTCACAGCAGAGTACTTTATTGATTTATTGAATTCAGACGTATAGTGTAATTACATCAATCGGAACACTTATATTTCGAAGGTTTCATTCACCATTTTAGTATCTCAAGCCTGGAGCACGTTTAAATTTATTTACGCTATATGAAAGTGGACGAGATTGGTGTTACCTGTTGTGCGTATAATGTTTCTCATTCACAGCAGAGTAATTTATTGATTTATTGAATTCAGACTTATAGTGTAATTACATCAATCGGAACACTTATATTTGGAAGCTTTCAATCACAATTTTAGTATCTCAAGCCTGGAGCACGTTTAAATTTATTTACGCTGTATGAAAGTGGCTGAGATTGGTGTTACCTGCTGTGCGTATAATATATGCACAACGTACGGTATATAATACGCTTGTCTCGGTAATTTTAGTACATTCGGCTCTGATCTAAAGTACATCGAGTGCCATACCTGCGTACTTATACTCCCTCTCACGCTCTTACTGTCTCTTGGCCTTTGTATTCTGGTATACCATAATAATACGCAAACGCGCAATGTAGTACTATATTTTCACGATTCGAATGGCAATGAAGGGTGGGTGATTCGCGTTTGGGAATCACGTGGACACTCGGGTTTTCGATGAGGGCGTGAATATATATTTGTGTGTATATACATGCGTATATAATGTGCCGTGTTACGCTGTTGTGTCGTACAGTGAATTCGCGAATGATTTAAAGCACAATGCGGCTCAATGCCGGGGAAATTAGCTGCGACGCTCTGCTGGTGACGCCCGTGTCACCTCACCCCTATATAGCGATTCTCGTCATGCATACGTCGGCTACTGACAAAAAAAAAGGGCGTAACGGATGTAATCACGGAAATTGAGTTGAATGCAGCCCACGGTTGATCGCTCGAAAGTGAAGGCATATCGTTTCTCATCACAATTCCTTACTACAAGTGTTCATTGGGTTTCTAGACGAATTGTATGTTTAGATGCGTGTAGTTACTAGGGTGTATCAAAAAAAAAATTAGTTTTAGCTTTTTTTTTTCTGAAGCAGGTGGTCAGGTTTCTCTTGGGCGAAAAATGGCACCAGTTGAAATTTCAACTCTTCAATAATTGCAGGGAAATTACAGCTAGTCCACGTTCGATTAATGTCAAAATCGTCTTTTTTTTTAGATACTCTTTTGTTCAATTATTTCGCCAAGATTATTACAAAAGATATACCCTTCAAAACGAATTTTTCCGCAGAAAATACCTCGATTGCCCAATTGCCTAAAGAGCACATTAAATATATTTGAATTCCGATTGGTTACAACGTTTATAAATTTGGCAATTGCGGAAAACTCCTTTTATCGCCATTCGGACAATTTTCCCGATAATTCTGGATTCTTTTTTTTAATTCAAACTTTACAGTAAAATATGATATTCTTCCAAAGAAAAAAAACCACGATTAGCGGTTATTGCATTGTTAGGCATCATTCGATCGCAAAATTGATGACAAAAATTAACGAGTACACAAAAATCTCGTCAAGTTTTTTAAATAAATGTGACTGTTCGACCGCGATGACTAAGAAAAAGGAAATGTCCAACAAACGGATATTGACTTATGAAAACGCACGAGACGCAATGAAAATGAAGACTCTTTTATTTTTTTCATTTTTACGAAGCCTCAAGATTGATTTGCATATTCTCACCTCCGCGATAGACATTAATTTTCCCCCAGACGATTATTCGCGCGGTACTCGAACGTGCCGATGAAAATTCTATCGCTCCTCGTTCTACCGGAGAGCTCGAATATATTTCCGTTCATTAGAATAAATGGCATTGGAAGTGTGGAAGGAAAAAAAACTGCGAATTATAATACAACTCGTTTAGAAAAACACCGAGTGCTCTCTGACGCTGGTCAAGGCCTTTCCTTTTCGTTGCTGTGGAAAACGTATGAACTTGAACATACCCGCTCCTGTACGTATGTTTCAAGCACTCTGGTCTCGAGACTCGATCCTCACAACGTAGCGACATAAACTCGCTGTGAATGTTCGAAATTTGTCTATGCCCTTTTCGAAACCCCAACGGACGGTACACGTACGTCCCACGCTCAATGAGGTGCCCGTAAATGCCTAGATTATACATACGCGTTAAAAAAAAAGCACATAATATTTTCTATATACATATATATGGTACATATACGTTGAGAAAGATCGCGAGGGTGGCGAAGATTGGATGAATAGACGAGAGCGTGAATAGCCTCCGTTTAGAGAGAACGCAATTTTATCTACCTGCACGACGAAGCTGACGACGACGACCATATCCCAGAACGGAGTCTTTCACTTCCACTTTTAGTCCCGCGCGCAGCCTCTTTAACCACTGGTTTTCTCTTCTCTCTCTCTCTCTCTCTCTCTCTCTCTCTCTCTCTCTCCCTTTTATTCCGTGTTGGTCGTTTTACTTTTCTCATGTAGCTTAAGCCACTCGACGTGTACTTGCTCCCGCATGCTCTCGTATACGCTGCATCAGTGCTCTCGTGCGCAATTGTGTGCGTAAGTGATGCTTCTTATTCTTCTTTCCAGCGAGCTTCACGTCGAGAGAAAACGAAAGAAAACGGTAGCTCCATGTACCTCGACGCGACTCATACATACGCGAATGCACCCACACGCTCATACGTATAATTCCAAGTGCGTTAATGCAATGAGAGAGATCCGAATAATCACGCGAGCCTGACGCAACGGAGATGCGAAAGAAAAGGGACGTTGAATTTTTCGATGTATATCATCTTCGATTTATAGATTTATAGTACATGTTATGGATGGATGAGTGTATGACGCCGTGAGATGGATGCAGCGGTAGAGAAAATGAGAGGCATGTGTACTCGAATGTGCAATAACGCGGAAGAATTTAACGGTGCGGGAATGAAGGAACTCGAGGTGAAACACCGTCACCGGTAATGGATCCGAAAAATTCGGCGCCTTGTTTTCTCAAAGAAACCTCACGTTTGTCAATGAAACTCGGCGATCCGCGATGATCCTGATGGAAAGATTCCAGGGTTTTTCGTCGATGGTCCGACGACGGGGCGTGGCGCGATTCACGAAATATCGAGTCGATTATCGAAGCTAGTTTTATCCGCACTTAGCGAGGGTCGTGAAATGGAGGATTACCGCGGGATAAACGCGATATCGTGGCGAAAGAAAAGGAAGGTAAATTATGGGGTGCAGGAATAACAAAGTTTCGTTAAATTTCAACTCGGTTCCTGTGAAATTCCTTTCCTGTGAAAAGGAGCGAAATTGAAATCGTGTAAAAGTAGATTAAGCCGTTTCGAAAGTATTTTTTATCCATGGGTAGACAATTTTGCAGGTCAAATCTCATACTCTTCTCTGGCAACGCGATGGTGACTGTTACTATCGTGCGTTATTTTTAGGATTACAGAACTTATGATTCCCAAAAACATTGAAATAGAAAAAAAAACGAGTGAAAATTCATATATTCGCGTTGTTCTCCGACGATTAACCCTTCAACGTAAAGTTCTGTCGATTGGAGGTAGAAATTGAGAGTTTCGAACTCCCAACGTGTTTTGAACACCGACGTCGTCTGAAATTCTGCATTTTCAGAGTTAGTCTTCTGAAATCCGTATAGTGTCCATTATTTTCATTGAATATGCACGTGGGGTCGCTGTCGAGGATGACCCCGATCTCTTCCAAGTTGGCCAATCGCAGAAACGAGGCAATCCGATGGACCCAATCGTACTCGAGTAAATTTTATCATGGCAGTGACAGATTAGATTGAGTCAAACGTTGTATAACTTCGCCTCGAACCACAGGGGTGTTTTACCCTCGCGATCTTCGCAAATTCGCACAGGACATACCCAACGGTCTAATGGCTAATGGAAACGGCGTCTCGCTCATCTCTCGCCATAGATTTTCCCCTCATGGTCTGCAGTTCGTAAAAGCCAGTCTCGATAAACCTTTCGACAAAGTGATTAGTCCGGACTTTGACCGAAATACCCAAACACCCTTGGCTCGAACAATCTTTCACCATTAGTGGCATTCAAGGATCAACTTTACAATTTGTCCAAATTTCGAAAAAGTCGAGCGATATTTTTTCGTAGAAGAAAATAGTCCTTGCACGAAAAAGTCGATCAGTTCGTTCGCAATGTCGACAACAGCTGGATGTCGAATTGTCAAATTCGTTCTCGAATACACGTTCGCGGGTGTCTATATTTTCCAGAATGTTTTCCGATCGCACAGTCGATAACATACTTTGTTTGTACGTGAAGGAACATCGACGTATTTCGTGTGTCGAAAGAATGCACTATCGTTTGAAAGCACATTGGCAAATGGTCCGTGTATCCTAAAAATGTTGAATGGGAAATTTCTCGATGGTAAAGAACGATGGCAAAGGTACGCGACTCTCGAAACCGCGGACGTGGAGACGTAGCAAATAATAGACTTTTTGTCTGTGATTCCGAGTCTGGTACATCGATGCACCTGTACATCGAACGGCTAATTTCGTGGGTACCTTCGTGCATTCATCCGGTAGCCCATCAAGATAAAAGGAAAATGCCCGGTTCGACCTGGCGTACGTCCGGTTTTTTCGGGAGCTAAAAAAATGTACAACACTATTTTTTTTCCCGCAAAAAACGACGAGAAAAATGTTTTTTTTTGTACATGATGTCCTACAAACGCGACTGTAACGCCACGATAAATGACTATTCTGTAAATACAGAATCAAGTACGAAAAAAAGATATTGAAATTTATTGATTTCGCGATAAATACATTTTATCAATGTTTATCGTATGCAAATATTTTTAAGCTGATGTCGCTTTGAGCAGCTATTTTTCGGAAAAAATTGGGAAATAAAATTGTTTCTCGAACTTTATTGATGGATTAACGTATAAATGGAATAGCCGTGTTTAATTTTATCACTGAAGAGCGTCCGTCGCGCAGTTGGGAATATTTCACAAATAGGACACGGCCATTAGGCGTCTGAATAACGAAGTCATTCAGTGGGAGATTCAAGTTTCTTGATGCTTGAGAAAAATCATCTTCGTCTCTTCGCGCAGGTGACGGGGTGAGCGGAGATGAAAAATAGAAAAAGAAACGTGAAATTCTCGCGTGTCATTAAGTCTGCATACGGTAGGCACTTCTGAAACTCCTTGCTGCCTCGCTATTAGGCATATTCGTACGCATACGTGTATGTGCACATATACTTACATACATGCATATATATGTATGTATGTATGTATGTATGTATGTACTTTAGGATTGCACGTAATCCCATCTACTTGCAAAAAATGTAGAAGCGAAAAAACTTGTTAAAAAAAGTGTCCCGCGTGTGCGTACCCTCGACTCTCCTTTTCTTCATGACCCTTCCAGCCCTCTGCCACTTCTTTCCATTCGACTTGTCCGACCGTCGTGTCTGCGTTACTCGACGAATCTTTCTCCAACTCTTCCCTCTTTTTCTTCCTCCTCGCATCTTCTTTCACTTCCGCTTCTTATTCTTCCTCGTCTTCATACTTTTTTGACCTTTCGTACCAATTAACCTTAAAGTCACATCCGAGATAAGCACTCTCCGGATGCTGACACACTGAAATAGTTGAAGAGAAGAAAGAAAAAAGGAGAAGGAGATAGAGAGAGGAAAGGCTGAAAAGTTTGCAGAAGGGATGATGCTGTGCTTGACTCGTATGAAAGGGGGCTGTCGAATGAAATTAATTCCCGACAAGATCGCAGTTTCTTTGCCATTTTTAACACAACTGCGCGTGTATACATGCACGTGTGTGTTACATACGCGCGACCCGGTGAAAGTTTGTGATAAAATGCGAAAAAAATTAATCTCGCTACAGATTTGATAAAGTTAGCGAATCTTTAAAGATTGAACGAATCGCGAAAAACGCATTTTTTTAAGTAGAATCAACCGCGATATTCCCATTTTTCTTTTTACACGAAAGGTGCGTTTTGCGGGTGGAAAAAAGTTTGCGAGATAAACTCGAAGGGTTTTAGTTCAAAACCCACACACACACATGTATATATGTCCGCGTATATTATACCTTCCGGCAAGGTACTCGTCTTCGCAGGTCCACGGCACATGTACGATCGTAAACTTCCTCATGTGTAAATCGCTCTCACGCGAGTAATGGTAATATCAAAACCACATAAAAGCTGAAATCTGACAGATTGAAGAATCCCGAACAAATAAAACGCGGGTGCTATTCGTGCGTGGAAGGGAAGCAAGAAAAAGAAAGAATTGGGCCTCGCCTCTGACATAATGGGGGCGCACGGTTTTCCACCTCATTTCCACGTCGAGAGAGCAAACCCGATTGCGGTGGAGCATCTTCGCGTGGCTATTGTGGCCTCTCCGATACAGTTCGTACTTGTATTTGTAGAGAACAATTTTCGACGACGTTTTCTTCTAATACACCGTACACACTTATAAAAATGTGTATATATATTGTATATTGGTATATTACTCCTTTACAATAGTAGAGTAAATTCAAAGAACGTTCACAAATTGAAAGAACGTACTTTTTTTCAAAGTACACTACATAAACTCTGGAAATCTCTGCGTTAATTTGATTTTCGATTGATGGAAACGAAATTCGTGGGAAGATTAACGTCTCCTGTAAAGTGTCATTTTTTTTTGTCGAACTTTTCTTAAAAGAACTCGAAAAATTCTGCTTTGCTGCTTTGTTCGATTTATGGATAAAGATACGATTTTTTCGGTTTCTCGCAATAATTCGATTCCAGTTGCGACTAAAGATGCACCGTTTGTCCGTCCATATTTTTAATAGCCACTCGACATAGGTGAATTTTCTGAGCTTGCAGGCTATGGAAATATGAGAAACTTAATAAACACGCGTTCGAGGTACAATACGCGTAAAAGTGAGGTTGTATTATGACGGGAACTGGATCGTTGACTCGTAGACATCTAGGATTTCCCTGGTGTAATATGGGGATTCTTGGTGGTTGGTGAAACGACGACGTTTTTTTCTGATACACCATACACACTTATAAAAATGTATATATATATTGTATATTGGTATATTACTCCTTTACAATAGTACAGTAAATTCAAAGAACGTTCACAAATTGAAAGAACGTACTTTTTTTCAAAGTACACTACATAAACTCTGTAAAGTGTCATTTTTTTTTGTCGAACTTTTCTTAAACGAACTCGAAAAATTCTGCTTTGCTGCTTTGTTCGATTTATGGATAAAGATACGATTTTTTCGGTTTCTCGCAATAATTCGATTCCAGTTGCGACTAAAGATGCACCGTTTGTCCGTCCATATTTTTAATAGCCACTCGACAAAGGTGAATTTTCTGAGCTTGCAGGCTATGGAAATATGAGAAACTTAACAAACACGCGTTCGAGGTACAATGCGCGTAAAAGTGAGGTTGTATTATGACGGGAACTGGATCGTTGACTCGTAGACATCTAGGATTTCCCTGGTGTAATATGGGGATTCTTGGTGGTTGGTGAAACGTACACCGATATCGGATTACAGGGTCTTTTTCGCGCCATTTTTTTCCTTTCCTCGCATGTACACGAGAGCATGCTTTATTTCGAATGTCTGCTGCTTCTTTTCTCTTTTGGCTTTCCGATGGCTTTTGAGTACCGCTGCGGTTCCACCTTGTTGACCCATCTTCGACTATACGCTTCGATCCCGGATCGAGTTTCTTCTCACTCGTCTAGTGCACCCCAAAGCGCGTGAACGTCTCGGTAGCACCAAAGAACACACGTTATACATGGAATTTGTCGACTCTCGATGAACGAAGGACAGACGATCGTATTTTATTCACCGAGTGCCAAGTAGCGAGAAGATCTTTGCACGCCGGACGGAAAGGGGTGGTTTTATAGGTACACAAACGTGAATATGCATATTTTAGAGAGCGCGGGACGTAATTTGAATACTTGAAAATCTTAAATACTAAAAAATGTTTTCCAAGTTGACTTTTTCCGTTTGGATATAGGAAAATATAGAAAAATGAAAATTTTTCGAAAAGATTTTACTTCCCGATACGACAATTTGCCTGAGACTTGAAAATCGATGGTTATTCGTCGCTGCAAAAATGTTTTCGAAGCAAAAAATTCGATCGTCACGAAATTTGTGATGCTCGATCTCACTTGGATATTCGTTGTTGTTGAATTATTAGCCTCAACGATTTTATTCCGGTCATTTTTGCTGCAAAATCGCTTGAAACGCGTCGTTGGTCGAAGGACCACGTACTTGTAGTCCTTTTTACACTCCCGCGAATTCCGAACGACCATCGTGAGCAAAAACAATCGAGCTTGATTTTCAAAAGCTCTCTCTCTCTCTCTCGTCAAACGCCCAATCCTTCCGTACACAATCGCGCGTCCGATTATCACGGAACGATCTCCCGAGAATGCTCGAATTGGTACTTGCGAATCAAGCACACTTCTCTTGCTAGTACGATAAAGAGAAATGGAGAGAAACACGGGAAGGGATGTATATATTCATTGAGAATGAGTCGGAGGCTGCGTGACGGAAAGAGAGACGGAGAAAGAATATGTGGGGGTGTTTTCAGCGCCTCTTTCGTTTCTGAAGCGCCATGGTTGGAGGAGTAGTGGAAGAGGGCCCTTGATTCCTCAATCCGCACGAGGAGCCTCACCGCCGGGTATAATATACGCGTACGTACACGCTACCGAGAGGAAAGCAAGAATCGGAGGGCGCCACAGTGCGCCTTATTTCGAGCAACCGCCGAGGGCGGCGCGGTACAGGGGGAGTTTCGTTTCGCCCTTATGGCTATGAGGATCATGTCTCGAGTCAGACGCGAAAAGAAGTTATGAAGTGGAAAGTGGGGGGGGGGAGGGAATAAGAGGTTAAGAACGTGGGCGAAGGGAGGAAATGGGAGGCTGTCGAACGAAGAGAGAAAGAGAGAGAGAGAGAGAGAGAGAGAGAGAGGGGGAGGATATTTACAACGAGAAACCAAAGAGGCAAAGATGTCGAGAAAGAACCAGTTGACAGCGCGTGGCGATGGAGAACAGAAAGAATGGAGGAGAGAGGAATACTGGAAGGAAGATGGCGGGAGGAAGAATAAGTAGAGGGCGCTTCGGACGGGATTGAAGGATCCTCGACTGGCTCTAGGATGCTTCTCTCTTTCCCATTCTTTCTCTCATCCCGCAAGCGAATCGTGGTATATCCTCGGGCTTCTCACTGTACAAGGACCTTTTTCCTCTTCTCTCGACAGTCTACTCGTCCGCTCTTTCCTTTATTCCACTCATGTATACATATACACACAAATGTGTGTGTGCCTCGTTTCTTCCTTTTTCTCGCGCGTGCACTCGAAGACAGTCCCGCGCTCGCGCCCTTACGCCTCGTTATGCATATCGCGCCTTTACCGAAAAACAGGGAATTCGTGTTTGAGGATCGTACGAACGTCAGTAATCGTACGATCTTGCCAAACGCACTTTTTCTCAAACAAGTGCCACATGCACCGCTGGCCTCCGCGTACGGAGACCCGGCACGCACGTGCCGACGAGACGGAAAAAAGCGACGCCGCGGATCTCGCGCGCGAAAGTTTCGTACGTGACGAAACAAACAAAAATATCCGCCCATTGAGATTCATCAACGATGCGTGTACGCGTTTACACGTATATTCGCCATTTTCCGGCAGTTTCAATCGATACACTTCAAAATGGCGAAGTTTGCGCCCTTGTCATCGTGTCATCGACGTTTTTCCGATTTTCGAATTTTCAACACCGAAAAGCATAAAGAATATCAAGGAAAAAAATGAATTTCTCGAAAACAATGATGCAAAAATTGTATTTCCGTTATTTTCCACCGACCCGAAATTCATTGTATTTGTTGGCACTCTTGTAAGGCCGAGTTTACCATTTTGACTCGGGATTCTCGGAGGAAAATATCGTGTCAAAGGGGCGAAAGAGCGTTCGCTCGCCTAGCATGAAATTTAACCGTTTTTCGCAGATGTAATTTTATCATTTGTACGAAAAGGAAGCTCGGGTCTCCGTTCAGACAAAAGTGGAGATTTCGCTGGGAAGCAAAAGCTCGCTGCACTCGGCTCATCGTCTCTCGCTCTTTCTCGCTTCCTCCTGTCTTTTTTCTCATTCCCTCGCGCGATGTATGCTCGAGCCTCTCGCCCGACGCTCTCCGCTTCAAAGCTTCATCCCTCTCCAGCTTTACTTACCCTTCGCGCACAGAGTGGCGTTACCTAATGGTACACGAGAAGACACGAGGCACAGAGGGCGTATATACATCGCGAGAGAGAGAGAGAGAGAGAGAGGGAGCCAAGAGAGGGCATTGGTTGGCGCAGAGGTGGTGAGCCTCTCTCGTTCTTCCCTCCTCTCCCTCTTGCTCTTCATTGAAGAGTTTTCCAAGTGATACACACTCGTATCGATCGCTAGCGAAGAAAAGGCTGTAACTGCCTCAATTTGAAGGTTAAAATGACCCGAGTTGAGCCCTTTTCTTCCCTGAAATCTTAAACGTACGTATGTATAGAGCGTACATGAGCGTGTGCGTTAACCGCGCCGGAGCACTCAGGGATAACGCTACGCGACGCGATGTTCCCTCTGGTTTTTGCATCGTGGAACGAAAGTCGCGGATGGAGGAGAAATGGAAGAGAGAAAAAGAGACGCCGCGAGATAAATTCTCTCTCGGCGGTGTTTGTAACGTGGAGAACGCCGGAAAGCGCGCGCATGTCGGTACAAAAATCCGGTTTCTCACTCGCCGGCTTCCTCCCTTCGCGCTGTTTTTGTCTCTTTTTCTTCCCTCCGGTTCTCTCTCGAATCCGCTTCTCTCTTGGCTCTCTTGCCGGTATTAGTGGTGCAAGGGTCCTTGCTTTGACTCCGAACTCGCGGAGTCTGACTGAATGCCCCTCTACTCGACGAGTACGTGCTTCTGTAAGTGCATCCTGATTTTTTCGAAGCCCTTTGATTATATTCGCCTCTCTGTACGCACGTACATCGCGCGTACATGTATACATGCATGAATACATGCATATGCTATCAGGAAAAATGGGAATCTATGAGAATGGGCTTTAGCGTTTTGCTTTTTTCTTCTGTCCCGTGTAGAAATTTGATCTGGACGTCCCGACTTTAGACCGGGCCCTGGTCTGGATTTCCTTGGTTTGGCCTGGTCTTAGTTTTTAGGTAGGGGCCTGATAAGGGACAAATAGGGAAAATCGGGCTATTCTCGTCAATATTTCCATGTCAGAAAATGCTCATGGCCTGGTCGGGATTTCCATGAATATAATTCTGAGTTCTGAGTTATATACATATACTCCCGATATGCTCGCCTTCGTTGCGCCTAACGCGCAACATTCGTTGGTAAGGCAGTGCGACGAGGGAAAAATAGAATTTAAAATATTATCTTGCTTACATTTGAATTTTATGTTTCAATTTATTCCGTGTGCTCTACTTCCTTATTTCCCTACACAAATGTGTATGATTTCATATTGAGTCTCAGGTCGGATTCCAACCGGGCTGTGGCATGGAATGACATTTGAAAATCAAGTAAGGGCCATGGCTGGGCATGGCTATTTCCCGGCTTACTGTTCTGAGCGGGTGCTGATCAGGCCCTGGTCATTTCCCGATTATTTCCCGGTGTATGGAAATCAAACCAGGCCCTGACTTATTACCCGTTACATTGCTAGCCGGATCCCGGCCTGGCTAGCCTGGCTATGCCCCGATATCAAATCGGGAAAGCCAGTACTGGGCCTCACTTGTTCCCGATCAAAATTTCTACACGGGGTGCTCTTCGTTCCATATTTTGTCGTTCATCGTGGCTCTGTGACGTTCTTCCGGTAGTTACACGCGGGCTCAGAATTTTTGGCGAACGGAGAAATGGTCGTTTCCACTGGACGCCACGTGGTTCTTTTGTGGAAGCTCGAGCTTTGTCGATGTACTCGCGATGAGCGAAATTTTAGAACTCGGAATCTCTTCAGAGGTGTGTAAGTAGCTGCGTTGATTTATTTGATAAACGCGAGGGTATACACGTGGTGTGGAATAGGGCCGTAAGGGGATCGAGACGGGGTGGTACAGAGGTTTGGGAGAGAGCTCTCCAACGGAGAGTCCTACACGTTGAGCGCACTCCTCTTTCACTCGCGTTATATTTATATTTCCTACATCGTGGGTACTTTTCCGCACACATTCTGACAATTTTCAAATTCTGTTTGTCCCCCCCGTGGTCTCGTTCATATCCTTCTTACCGGTCGATCGCGGCGATTGCACATTTCATTTTCCAATTAAAATAAAACCTCACCGCGCGGCTGCGACTCAAAGATTCGTTTCCTCTCATCTTCCCAACACCGATCTCTCGATGTTTAACGGAGAAACGTCGTTTGACTTTGACGGAAATTTCGTTTTTTTTCTTCGATTTTTGACATCGAAATTTCCTGAATCTTCCGTCGTCCCCAAGGGGGGGAAAAAGAGAATTTGAAAATTGTCGGAATGTGTCCTTGTCCTCTTTACGAGTAGCATGATTGCGAAAAATTTGTCGAAAGTTTTTGGCGAAGCGCGGAATGGTGACGATAAAAAAATGCGTTTGTCGTACTTTTCGTTGGATTTTTACACTGGGAATTTCGGAATCATACAATGACCGACCCAAGGTACATCTAGTTTTGTAGCCAGGGTGGCAAAGACCGCAGTCGCCCAACACTGGAATCCACGTTTTGAAAGATATTCGTCAAATACAAATACCGGAAGTTGCAAAATTGACTGATTAAAGTCTGTAACCGTCAAGTTAAATGCATACATACGTATAAACATGTAAATACATCAGAAAACAAAAAGAGAAACCCGAGGAAGAAAGATCGCGTCCGCGCGGTAGCGGATTAATGGCTGATGCGAGCATAAACCCTCCATCCAGGGGTTCTTTTCTCTCTTTATTTCTTTCCATTATTCACTCACTCTCTTCTACAATTCGTGGATTATCCCAACTGTACACGAGAGTTGAAAAAAAAACCGAGACAGACGGAAGACAAAGTGGTCCGAATCTGCTAGCTCATATTTGCGAATGATAATTCATCAAATCGAAGAATCAATCACTTTGAAGCGAAATACAGCCAGCGAAACAAAGATACGTCCAACCTTCGCTTCACACAACCGCAGAGATCGTCATTATATTCGACATTCATTCGTTTTTCGCGTAATTCACGATGACAATCATTAAAAAAATGTCATGGAACGTACTATTTTCATTGAAACGTTGGAAAACTCGACTTTTTCGAAGGAAAATGTCAAGCAACGGAATTTCCGATATTTTTGCAATAAAGGTTACTCAAATTGCAAAATTTCCTGCATCGGTCTCTCGTACCTCTCGTATATTCCTCGTTGGAAAGTATGACGGAAGCAGTTTGATGAAAAAAATAAAATGTATTATTACCGTTTTTCACTAATTTCTTTACGATGCCTGTAATCAAAGATTGCACGTATTAGGCTTGCCTAATACGTGTGTGTAATACATATAGATTGGTTAAAAAGCTTTTCCGCACTGACCATGCAGAAGAGTATGAGGTGATGATCCTCTGCTCGGCATTATATGAATACATAGGTGTATATGTGCAAATACATACATACATATGTATATATATGTATAAACACAAAAGGTGGCGGAGAAGGCGCCGTCGTTGATTGGATCACCGCAAGAAATCGATAGTTTCTTTCTCTCTCGCTCACCCTCATCCTCCCGGTAACTGTACCACCCTGTCCCTGCGCTGGCAACAGCCAACTCTCTGAACTCTCGCGTTGTATCTCCCTCTTTCTCTCTCTCTCTCTCTCTCTTTCTCCTTCTCTTTAATCTACATTCCTCCTCGTCGTATCCTGCTCTTTTCGCTCGGGCTGCCTCTCGTTTTTGCTCTCTCTCTCTCTCTCTCCCTCTCCCCAATCTCCCCGTGACGGCCTCCTGGAGGATTCTCGAGTACCCTCTCATAGCCCTCCGAGCCACCCAGCCGAGCTCTGTCCGGCAGTCTCCATGCCAACACCCGCTCGATAAATTTATTGGTCGACTCTCCCCGACACCGCTGGGTGGTAAACGCATATACATGTATATTTTCTCGTACGCGAAACCACCCCTGATTTTCACCCCACCGTAGGGAGAAAGAGAGACAGTGCGGTGAGAGGCGGATTCTCGCGGCCTCCGCTAAAACGATTCGTAAGACAAAAACGCGCATCCCCCTTCAATTCTCTAGGTGTTTTCGACTCGGAACTTCTTGGATATTCCGAAAAAAGAAAAAAAAAACGTATCCGCAGAGTCTTTGTCATCGGCAAGTTTATCGTAGGACTCAAAACGAGCAGTTGTATTCTATATTCATCGAAAATCCAGCGGTGCCATTTCTTTCAAAGAAAAAATTGATGAAAAGTCATGCAAACTCGAAAGCTTTTTAGCCAAGACTTTCACCCTTCGTAAAGCACGAGGTTCAACGACCAATCCGCTCCAATAAAATCGTAAATAAATTAGAACGAGGCTGAAAGCAGTTCAACACTCGGAACCCTCGTCTTTACGGTCCGGAGTGAAATCGCTAGAGTCAACATTATGTCAGGGTGTGTACGTATCGTATAAATACATCGTCACCCCAAGCCATTCGTATGCCTTTTCACACGATAGTCTTTAATCTTCCGTATTTATTCATTTAAATCGCGATTTTCTTAACGTCAGATATGGGTTTTCAACATATGCCAATCGCGATACAAGATACGTATACATATTCCGGGAGATCAAACCTTCCCTCGAAAGAAAATTTCGCCGCGAGACTTTTTTCTAATCCTTCCCACGATGTTTCATCAGCTAACCATGCGGCGCAACTTGTTACCAAAATCCCGAAAAATCGACCAAGCTACATAATGACAAAGTGTGCGAATTACATACCTTGACGGAGATAAATGTACAGATGGCGAAATTTGACCGACGTTTGAAGGGCGGCGGTTGAAAAGTGTGCTCGAATCGACAGTGTGAATATGTCGTTATTGGAATTTCCTTTAATGTTACGCATCTCTTGATAGTGTCCCTACGCTATCAATGCTGGTGATGGTACTGGACCTACCAATGAAAACGGATGCTGGGTGCGTTTATTAATGCCAGTCCGTGTGATTCTCATTCGTTGCCCCTTTGTACACACACACACTAGCACAAACACACACACACACACACTTCAATATATTCCGGTCGTGTGCAGTCAGGGGATGATGGGGAGCTCCCAGGGTTTGCTGGCACAGCATCGGCATCAGAGCGCGTATAGGCAGGGTCAAGTGCTTCCATTTCCGCTCCACTTTTCTCTGTCTCTTTCTCTCTTTCTCTTCTAGGTGGACCCCTTGCGAATTTTTTCCTTTTTCTCTGTGCACACTGCGTCCTCACCCTCCAACTTTCCTCGCAATTCGCGTAATCACCATTTTCTTCCATGCCTTATTCGTACGAAACTTTGCTTACCTCTCATAATTCCGTTCTCTCCTCTTCGGCGTAATTTAATCTCTCTGTCCAAGGTTTCGTCTGGACCACACTGTGGTTCCATCTTTATTTCGCGTATTTCCATCGTGTTTCCTTTTTACCCGCCTGGCCACCGACTCTACCACTCGGATATGAATTTCTGATATGAATTCTCTGGACCAAGATTCGCGCTAGAAACGCAGATAAACCGATATCAAATTCCACATATGGCGTTGATGCAAATGCGAATGTGCGCAAATTCATGTGTGCTTTTGTAGTATGTACAGAAATGGCCATACACGTACCGTATTTTGTGGGAGTGAAGGATACTTAACTACCGCAGCTGGTACATAATCGTCGATGTGGACGCACTATGGTATATTGAAAGCTTTTGGAATTAGTTACACTACCGATGTGCTCGTTTACGTCCAGCATCCAATGCCATGTACGTGTTATTTCGCTCTTTCTCTCCGTCTCCCTCGCTCTCGCCCTTCGTCGTTTTCGTACCTTGACTCTTTGACTCACGAGGAATACACGATGTAACGTGAAATTCCTTCCGAAGCTCTCATAAATTTTTGATAACTTTAAACTGTCATTGAAATTCTTACTAACATCCGAATCTCGAAGAGCGAAAAGGAGTTATCCTTTTGAAGTCTCGTTTGCTTATAGAGTAAGATAAAAATGATTATCGGATGAGGAATTGTATGTTATTTTTCCTCAAACATGTATCTTAAGGTGAGCCAATTTTGTTGTTAAATTCTACGACTATTTTTTTCTGACATACTTTAGTAGTCGAAGTTCGTTTTGGCAAGACGCACAGCACAGTAGTTTCAGTACTTCGCGTCTGTGTGAGCACTTTTTCTTGTATGAGCACACGAGCATTATTCTCTTCATCGTCTGATGCAGGCATACAGGATGTCTCTCGATGTCGATAATTTGCGATTTCATTCCTAACGAAATAACTAGAGGAAAAATATTATACTTTTTTTTTGTGCGACCCAATCCTGATGAGGTATTTATCGTCAAAGCTTGGACCAAACGAAGGCGCTCTCACGTCACGTGTATTATGAGCCAAACTATATTAATTGGAAACTCTGCAGGAATTCGTCGGATCAAAAAGAGCAAGGACTCTTTGCCTAGAAATCCCATCATCCATCTGGACCTAAATCAACGAATTCAATTTTGGGACGCCTCGTATACGTAAAGTTTACGATACTTGATGACCCCAGCGATTTTGCACTTTTGCTTCATGCTCACGAGAGTTCCCTCAGTATCGATGCGGGGGTAAGAATGGAATGAAATAGAACGGAATATTTATCGTTATGCCTTTGTTGAATCTTTGTGCAACAGTGGATCATGTGGAAAATATCAAGTTCTAACTAATCGTAAGACTGAAAGTCAAACAAAGGTACGAGAGAGAGAGAGAGAGAGCAAGAGAGGAAGGAAGAAAAAGTGAAAGAAAAAGTCGAGAGTTTCTTCGAGAGAAGAGTCTCCATTACCAACGTCGTGTAGGAAAAAAGTCTTCACGGTTCCCTCTGTCAACGTATCTCTTGCCAGAGAGACGGGAGGAAGCAAGATTTTCCGACGATATGCTGGAGGCAAAGACTCGCAAAAGTGCCGCTCACATTCAAATGTAAAGAAAACAAAGACCCATGATGAAGATGAGTCTACACATTCACATCTTAAACGTGTGCATACAAATTTGAAATAATGTGAAAATTATGTCAGAAAGTATGCGTACAATGAAAAATACAGGATGAAAAAAGATTGAGGACGAGGAGCCGGGATGAGGAATTCCTGCGAGCAGAAAAATGTTGAGCGAGTTTGAAAAAAATCGCCAAAAGAGTGTAATTAATGAAAGAGTTCCGTTTTGCGAAACGTCATAAACTGCATAAATATCTGGAACGTTTTTATTTGTCTATTATGAAATTCCGTTTACGCGCTATTGACATACAAATATGAAGACAAAGATTATGCGCTTTTATGCGATTTTCAAAGACTGTTGCGGAATTGGACGGAGATTAAATTCATGACGAAATTCCGAGACAAAAACTGTCTCTTATTTTTTTATATGATCATATCCTGCCGAGCCTTTAATCGTCAAAGTATCAGCCGATTGGAGGCGCGCATTTCCCTCTTTGAAGCCTCGGACCGCGCGAGGCTTCACGTGTATCCCATTGGCCGAATTATATGAATTAAAAACTCAGCTGGAATTCGTTGGATCGAAAAATGCTCAAGGACTTTTTGACTCGGAATTTCGTCGCCTCGCTGGATCTAAATTATCAACATTTAACATCCGGAAGGCTGAACAAGAAGGTTGGCAACGATTGAAGGAGAGTCGAGAGGAAAATGGGAAATATTTCGAAAAGAGTAAAAAGAGATTAATCATTTCACACATGTATATATGTGAATGAGTAGAGGAGGAAGCGGGAAAAGCAAAGTGTAGAGATGGGAGGGTAGAAAAAAAAAGGGCGAAGCGATATTGAAGCGACGACCACGCAATGTAGTCGTGGACGAGATCCGGACGGGAAAATGTAATTTCGGTTGAAAACAGAAACGATGAGGCAGAGAAAAAGACAGATACGGAAAAGAGAGTTGTGATGCTGGAATGACGAGCCTAGTGGTAGACGCGGCTCACCGACCCACATCGAGTTTCGAGTGTTTGTATTGCTGACGCGGCGATCCAATCCAATCCAATACCCATGGTGGATAGGCAACTATATACACATAGTCTATATTCGAATGTATATCTGTAAAAGCACAAGGGCATACAGGCATACACGCAGAAGGGTATAATCAACGCAGAGGAAAGCGTTAAACAGTCCAGCATCCGACCTTTTGCTCTTTGACAGGAGAAAAAACCATTTCGTGTTTCATGTAACGAAATATTTTGACAATTAAAGCGTTAATATTTTTAATTGCTCTATATCCATTTACTCCCGTGCTAATGCATGTGGCACCAACTGTTTTCAAAGTACATATTCGAATATGCCCTATAAATATGAAGGCAGGAACAGTATTGGTGAAATTTTGTTTTTTAACATAAATCTCCTCTCGGATGAAAATTCATGCCTAAAATTTACCGAGTTTAAGCCAGGATCGAGTCAGTATGTGATTATAGTTTTTCATTCATTTGATCAGTTACTTTTTCTACTAAAGTGAAGGGAAATTAGGGTGGAGTGATTTTTGGTAAAATTAACGAGGAATACCCCGTATGTATGGACATACTTGTGGATACACTTTGTTGCATGTACAAATCAGTATTAATTTCGTCCATTTTCGTCATTCCCTCAGTTTCATCGAGTCTCTTGACATGCACGCGCGTCCTCCTTTTTTTCTGCATTTTTTGTTCGATACCCGATGTGCGAAAGGGTCCATCCCTTCGCGATTCCCTTTGTTTTATTCAAATTCGTAATATACAGGGATGTACATCCGCATGCATTCCGAAATAGAATTTTGCCGGTTCGATGATCTCTATTTCTCCTTTTGGACGTTTTTCACTTCGATGTCGTTTCTCGTTGCGACAAAGTATATGCACATTAAGGGTGTCTATTATTTCTCAAGATGGCTTTTATCGCAAAGACCCTTTCAGATGGAAAATTTTCCATGTTGGTGATAACGCGTTGTTTCGAATAAAAACAACATTTTTCGCTCATCACATTCTCGTACGGTCAAACGGTGAATCACTTTTCATCTTGGTCAGACCGCGGTAATGAGAGTAAAACTCTTTTTCCGGGATGTTAAGGGTGATAAAACGACAGTCATCTGAAAATTAAGTGTAAAGTATGTTTTTTTAGTTCCATAACCCTGCAGCCAACAAAAATTTTGTAGAGAGCCATTTTGATACAATTATCCACAAGTTTGAGTACTAATTTTTGCGCGGATATCAATAAATTATTTGTGTATATTTCCGATATTTCTCAAACTTGGTGGCAAGTTATTCGGACGAAAAATAGCTTGGTAGATTTTGCATTTGTACGAAAAAGACTATTTTTTAATTCCCTTTTGATTCCAAAGTATAATAACTCATATATACTCTACGAACCCATGATGTACAGTGCAGATATCAAGAAATATATACATGTATATATTGCGAGTTTCAGTGTGCGGGTAGTTATTATCATAAACGTAACAATAACGAGGGATGATCCGTCGTGTAAACTGTTTTGGCCCCCTTTTTTGGAACGCGAGGGCGAGGATTACCGACCCCCTAGCGTGTCCTTCTGCACGAAATTCACGGGGGATGTTATTGTTGCCACGGCAAGCGACTAAAAGAGTAAAAGGGAAACAAAGCAGAGAGAAAGAGCCAGAAACAAGAAAACATATATGCGGGGGTGGTTTTCATGCGAACCCCGAATGGACAGAGAATGCGAGAGAAAGAGAAAACGAACACACGCGCCTCCTACAATCCTGGATGATATTGGCGGTATTTATCGCCTCCTATTACGAGCTCGATTGAGCTGAGCTATGCGATTAGCATGCGTCACCGATAGCACCGATTATACCTCATAGCACACACTTGTATCTATCGTGGAATATCATCGCACGGATGGGGACTGATTATGGGAAACTTGTTGGAAGCTCGCGATAAAATTAGAGCCTAACTGCAATCGGCGTTCACTGAGCAACTTGTTTAGAGTCGCTTCCTCTGCGCGTGGTTAAATTTTCATGGAGTTGTCGATCGTTCCTCTCATCCGCCGACCGAACGCTGGACCGGAAGCTGTGCTAAAAAATCTGAAACAAAATTTCCGAAAACCGGAAATGAAGCAACTTGCTTAGAGTCGCTTCCTCTGCGCGTGGTTAAATTTTCATGGAGTTGTCGATCGTTCCTCTCATCCGCCGATCGAACGCTGGATCGGAAGCTGTGCTAAAAAATCTGAAACAAAATTTCCGAAAACCGGAAATGAAGCAACTTGCGAAGAGTCGCTTCCTCTGCGCGGGGTTAAATTTTCATGGAGTTGTCGATCGTTCCTCTCATCCGCCGATCGAACGCTGGACCGGAAGTTGTGCTGAAAAATCTGAAACTAAATTTCCGAAAACCGGAAATGAAGCAAATTGCTCAGAGTCGCCTCCTCCGCGCGTGGTTTAATTTTCACGGAGTTGTCGATCGTTCCTCTCGTTCGCCGATCTCACGCTGGACCGGAAGCTGCGCCACGAATATTCTGAAACTAAATTTCCGAAAACCGGAAATGAAGCAAATTGCTCAGAGTCGCCTCCTCCGCGCGTGGTTTAATTTTCATCGAGTTGTCGATCGTTCCTCTCGTTCGCCGATCTCACGCTGGACCGGAAGCTGCGCCACGAATATTCTGAAACTAATTTTCCGAAAACCGGAATAGATGCAAATTGCTCAGAGTCGCTTCCTCTGCGCGTGGTTAAAGTTTCATCGAGTTGTCGATCGTTCCTCTTGTTCGCCTATCTCACGCTGGACCGGAAGCTGCGCCACGAAAATTCTGAAACTAATTTTCCGAAAACCGGAATAGATGCAAATTGCTCAGAGTCGCTTCCTCTGCGCGTGGTTAAATTTTCATCGAGTTGTCGATCGTTCCTCTCGTTCGCCTATCTCACGCTGGGCCGGAAGCTGCGCCACGAATATTCTGAAACTAATTTTCCGAAAACCGGAATAGATGCAAATTGCTCAGAGTCGCTTCCTCTGCGCGTGGTTAAATTTTCATCGAGTTGTCGATCGTTCCTCTCGTTCGCCTATCTCACGCTGGACCGGAAGCTGCGCCACGAAAATTCTGAAACTAATTTTCCGAAAACCGGAATAGATGCGAATTGCTCAGAGTCGCTTCCTCCGCGCGTGGTTAAATTTTCATCGAGTTGTCGATCGCTCCTCCCGTTCGCCTATCTCACGCTGGACTGGAAGCTGCGCCACGAAAATTCTGAAACAAATTTTCCGAAAACCGAAATAGATGCAAATTGCTCAGAGTCGCTTCCTCTGCGCGTGGTTAAATTTTCATCGAGTTGTCGATCGTTCCTCTCGTTCGCCTATCTCACGCTGGACCGGAAGCTGCGCCACGAAAATTCTGAAACTAATTTTCCGAAAACCGGAATAGATGCGAATTGCTCAGAGTCGCTTCCTCTGCGCGTGGTTAAATTTTCATCGAGTTGTCGATCGTTCCTCCCGTTCGCCTATCTCACGCTGGACTGGAAGCTGCGCCACGAAAATTCTGAAACAAATTTTCCGAAAACCGAAATAGATGCAAATTGCTCAGAGTCGCTTCCTCTGCGCGTGGTTAAATTTTCATCGAGTTGTCGATCGTTCCTCTCGTTCGCCTATCTCACGCTGGGCCGGAAGCTGCGCCACGAAAATTCTGAAACTAATTTTCCGAAAACCGGAATAGATGCAAATTGCTCAGAGTCGCTTCCTCTGCGCGTGGTTAAATTTTCATCGAGTTGTCGATCGTTCCTCTCGTTCGCCTATCTCACGCTGGACCGGAAGCTGCGCCACGAAAATTCTGAAACTAATTTTCCGAAAACCGGAATAGATGCGAATTGCTCAGAGTCGCTTCCTCTGCGCGTGGTTAAATTTTCATCGAGTTGTCGATCGTTCCTCTCGTTCGCCTATCTCACGCTGGGCCGGAAGCTGCGCCACGAATATTCTGAAACTAATTTTCCGAAAACCGGAATAGATGCAAATTGCTCAGAGTCGCTTCCTCTGCGCGTGGTTAAATTTTCATCGAGTTGTCGATCGTTCCTCTCGTTCGCCTATCTCACGCTGGACCGGAAGCTGCGCCACGAAAATTCTGAAACTAATTTTCCGAAAACCGGAATAGATGCGAATTGCTCAGAGTCGCTTCCTCTGCGCGTGGTTAAATTTTCATCGAGTTGTCGATCGCTCCTCCCGTTCGCCTATCTCACGCTGGACTGGAAGCTGCGCCACGAAAATTCTGAAACAAATTTTCCGAAAACCGAAATAGATGCAAATTGCTCAGAGTCGCTTCCTCTGCGCGTGGTTAAATTTTCATCGAGTTGTCGATCGTTCCTCTCGTTCGCCTATCTCACGCTGGACCGGAAGCTGCGCCACGAAAATTCTGAAACTAATTTTCCGAAAACCGGAATAGATGCGAATTGCTCAGAGTCGCTTCCTCTGCGCGTGGTTAAATTTTCATCGAGTTGTCGATCGTTCCTCCCGTTCGCCTATCTCACGCTGGACTGGAAGCTGCGCCACGAAAATTCTGAAACAAATTTTCCGAAAACCGAAATAGATGCAAATTGCTCAGAGTCGCTTCCTCTGCGCGTGGTTAAATTTTCATCGAGTTGTCGATCGTTCCTCTCGTTCGCCTATCTCACGCTGGGCCGGAAGCTGCGCCACGAAAATTCTGAAACTAATTTTCCGAAAACCGGAATAGATGCAAATTGCTCAGAGTCGCTTCCTCTGCGCGTGGTTAAATTTTCATCGAGTTGTCGATCGTTCCTCTCGTTCGCCTATCTCACGCTGGACCGGAAGCTGCGCCACGAAAATTCTGAAACTAATTTTCCGAAAACCGGAATAGATGCGAATTGCTCAGAGTCGCTTCCTCTGCGCGTGGTTAAATTTTCATCGAGTTGTCGATCGTTCCTCTCGTTCGCCTATCTCACGCTGGACCGGAAGCTGCGCCACGAATATTCTGAAACTAATTTTCCGAAAACCGGAATAGATGCGAATTGCTCAGAGTCGCTTCCTCTGCGCGTGGTTAAATTTTCATCGAGTTGTCGATCGTTCCTCCCGTTCGCCTATCTCACGCTGGACTGGAAGCTGCGCCACGAAAATTCTGAAACAAATTTTCCGAAAACCGAAATAGATGCAAATTGCTCAGAGTCGCTTCCTCTGCGCGTGGTTAAATTTTCATCGAGTTGTCGATCGTTCCTCTCGTTCGCCTATCTCACGCTGGGCCGGAAGCTGCGCCACGAAAATTCTGAAACTAATTTTCCGAAAACCGGAATAGATGCAAATTGCTCAGAGTCGCTTCCTCTGCGCGTGGTGAAATTTTCATCGAGTTGTCGATCGTTCCTCTCGTTCGCCTATCTCACGCTGGACCGGAAGCTGCGCCACGAAAATTCTGAAACTAATTTTCCGAAAACCGGAATAGATGCGAATTGCTCAGAGTCGCTTCCTCTGCGCGTGGTTAAATTTTCATCGAGTTGTCGATCGTTCCTCTCGTTCGCCTATCTCACGCTGGACCGGAAGCTGCGCCACGAATATTCTGAAACTAATTTTCCGAAAACCGGAATAGATGCAAATTGCTCAGAGTCGCTTCCTCTGCGCGTGGTTAAATTTTCATCGAGCTGTCGATCGTTCCTCTCGTTCGCCTATCTCACGCTGGACCGGAAGCTGCGCCACGAAAATTCTGAAACAAATTTTCCGAAAACCGGAATAGAAGCAACTTGCTCAGAGTCGTTTCCTCTGCGCATGGTTAATTTTTCATCGAGTTGTCGATCGTTCCTCTCATCCGCCGATCGAACGCTGGACCAGAATCTGTGAAAAATCTGAAACAAAATTTCCGAAAACCGGAAATGAAGGAACTTGTTAAGAGTTGTTTTCTCTATGCGTGGTTCAATTTTGGTGGAGTTGTCGATCGTTCTTCTCATCTGCCACTACTTTGAACGAAGGCGCTTCTCGCGAGATCGTCCGATCGAAGAGTCATTTCTTATAAATTCTATGAAAAAACTGAACAAAAATTTCCGAAAACCGGACATGGAGCAACTTGAAAATGTCACAAGTCGACAACTGTCAAAAACAGCATAAAAAACCGCGCGAATACGGTCTCGCATGAATTTCACGGCTACGCTCATCACCGACCAATCACGAAACGAATAAAACGACAACAAAACATGCGATATTTCGATATTTCGATAATTTCGATCTATATATCTCCTCATCAAGTTTTTATTAGAAGGATATCAAAAGTTTCGGAGGATTTTTTAGCGCGGACGTCCGCAGATGATTTCCACCCCTGTCCACCAGGGTACGAGGTTTTCATGCGGTATCTGAAAAACTATCGCTTTCAGAGAAAAATTCATGAGATGACATTTTTTATGCAAGCAAAACTTCGCCAACTGTAATTGAAAAGAGGGAAAAAAACACACCTAAAACAGCCTGAGGTAAAAAACAAGCTGTCCTCTAAAATTCAATGCATTATTAGCAAAAGCCTGCAAAAGTTTGTATCTCTCAATGTTTTATAGTGCAAATTAATTTGATTCTGCGATCCCAAGATCGTCAGCGTCCTTCAAGACTCGCAGGCGGGGTGTTATGACACTTTATAAACGCTGACAAATACCCCATACTCCCGATGTACAATATTCGCATCTACGAATATATATACATGGTGAAACGAAGACACGCGCCGGCACGTTCCCATTCAACGTCAATATCGCATTGTTCTCGTTTATATCGTGCTGACGTATACCGCACCTACGTTGCACTGATATTACAAAGATATATGACTGTACCGTTTCGGCAGAGCTCGATAAACCATCCATGGCGACGCTGGCCAGTCAGTAAGGGAGCAAACGTGCGCCTTCGTGGCGGAATTACGATTCAATTTTCACGATTCAGTGATTATTATCATTATTCTGTATTTTTCGTTATTGTCGAAAAATATCTTTCCCTGGAATCCTATCATTGTCGACAACGATTATTTGGCCTCTGAAATGTTCGTAATTTTTTTTTAAATATAATTTGGTACTTTTCCCTTCTTATTACAGGATATCAGACGGGTTATCAGTCCGTTTCCGGTGGCGGTGGCTACAACAATTCAAATTCCAACACCGGTGGCGGGTATACCGGAAATCGTGGCTATCAAAATTATTCACACTCGAATCAATCAGTTGGACCATGGGCCAATCGCTATGGCGCGCAGTCATCCGGTCATCAGAACCATAATCATCAGCAGCATCAACAATACGATCAACAATCTTACGGTCAACATCGTTCGAGCAACAATCCACAACGCGCTGGTCCTGCTCATCAGCAGGCGAGGCATCGTCCTTATCAGAGTCCTCAACCAGGATATCAAGGAAATCAGCAGAGGGTAAGGCAAAACAAGCTCAATTTTCTTCATCGATCCTATTTATCTCCGACGGTTGAAGTAGCCCGCGAGTTTGTGCTCACTATTTCGAATTCACAAACGTTCACGGCAAGCATGACGTACGACTTTTCGGCTGTGTGAAAGAAAAAAAAGTTTTCGTACGGAAAAAGCGCTACATAGATTTGTCGAGTGTGTTTTAAAAATCAGCAAAAAAAACGCAAGGAGGAATGTAACATCTCGACTCATTTTTTGCCACTTCCCCAGGGACCTCAAAAAGTCGAAATTTCGAAGACTCGTAACCAGCTTTTGCTTTCTGATGCGGGCGTTTTGTTTAAATTATCAAATGCGTATGATAAAATTACGTAATAAATCGCGGCGCTGCAGCGCAATCGTGCGATCGCGAGTACCCATCCCTGGTATTATTCAAAAAGATATTGAATTATTAGCTCTTTTGAAAGCCGAAAGATTGAGGTAATCTATGGCGGTCATTCGGTAAGCTTTAAAATAACAACTCGCTTATCCTCCGGTGGAAAAGTAAACATTCGACGCTTCGCAAAATTGAAGTTTCACAAATGGTGTTTACAACAGGTGTGAAAGATGCACAAACGAGAAGCCGAAATTTGTTTCGAAATATCGATCCCGGGACTTTTTTTTTCCCCGTCGAGAACCATCGAACGTCGAGAGTGAGACGATTAAAAACGGATTTAACGGTTGTTTTAGAATCAGCAGTCCGGCCGATACGGAAGTAGCGGCGGAGGAGGCGGAGGAAACGGCCCATGGAGAAACCGATAATCGCTACTGTGCAAACATTTTATTCTGTATTGAATCGCCCGAGTGGACTGAGGGACAGCGGCATATTTCATGTCGTTACACACGCATATATCTTTTTTTTTTTCTCGTAAACTCGATCATCGGGTTGCATTAGCTGATAAAATGCATCAATCAGGTTTGGACATTCGAACAGTGCAATTTTCTCTTGCACCAGATACGATAATGAATTAAAATCGGTATATACCAGACAGCAAAAAGATTTTTTAAAACAAGATTCTCTCATCAAGGAGGAATGACATTAAATTAGTCGAATTATTCGCGAACGTTCGTTTTTGCTGAACGAAAATACATTTGTATAATATACGTGAAACGAGTGGATGACTTTCCACAATTTGTATAGGCTGTATCGTTGATATATGCGGGAGAGGCACGATGTTGCGGTAGCGAAAAAAAACTTTCATCACGTTTGACATGGCCGATATATATGCACATTGCTGAATCATCGTACGTTACAAATAGAATCTTACAAAAATTCTCACGATCCGTTGTAATTTCGTTCACTCATAATGACTGTGTCGCGCTCGCATTTTCTTTATCCATCTTACACACCAAGTTTGGTTAAAGCATATATCGCAAAAATCGTGACCCTGTAATTGGCAACGTTGCTCTAATAAATTTATTGACAGCCGAGGCTTTCGGTGAGTTATTACTTTCGATTATTTCGACAACTATCCGCGTCATAATTTTTATTTGGATAAATGTTTCTTTTTGTCCGAATACTCGGTAGTCCGTTCTGAAATATAACAATTTTTCCGGAAATTTCCACGTGAATATTCGATGTCATAAATATTGTCGCAATTGCTTTTTTTTTTCTGTGCGAAAGGTCGACGGATTATCGCTTACTTTTCGCTACACTGGGAATCTCGTGAAATTTATTTCCGTCGGATCATGTAACGACAGTTTTTTCGATCAATTTTGAACGAGGAATTGAATGTTCTTCCCTCACGTGCGAAAAGTTTTATGGAGCAACGCTGCTAAATTAAAGTCTGCAAAAAAAATGTTAAGTATTTGACATGTCAAGTTATATGACTCATCACCCACAGTGTAATACAGAATATTTCCATAAAATATCGTATGTGATTTCAATTTTACATCCCTGCGAAAAAAGAAAATGAAAATCCTGCAAGGCTGACGAAATTCTCTCCTGTTGAGGTCGTTTATGCCTCGACTGATCTCGAATACAAGTTTGAAGATGTTGAGAAAATTTCGAAACGATGTACTCCACAGAGAACGCTAGTTGAGGAAAAATGTCTTTTCACTGTAGCGGAACGGAAAGAACTTTGAGAGATTGAAAAAATTGCTGGCAAAAATTGATGACAAACATTTTTGTTACATTGACAATTCGAGAAAAAAAAAACGAAAGAGAAATCTCTCATTTACTCTCAACGTCATATAAAAAAAAAACGAGTCAATCATTCCATGGGAAAAAAAAAGTGGAAAAAGTCGTTCGAAAAGAGCCGTTAAAAAAGATTTAGGATTTTCGGAACAATGGATAGAAATAATAATCAATAATTGCACGATTTCATCTGAAACGGTCTTATTTGCGTGTACAGATGGGACAATTCATCCTCGTGACCACGAGTACCGCGAGGCTCGAGTTGTTTCCCGTTGTGCGTACGAATTTTCTGCGTGCGAGAATGTAGGCTATTGACGAGAAAACAAAAGAGAAAAAAAGAAATAAGTAGTAAAGTGCACGTCTAGTAAAACGCGCACCGTTGAGAGTTACCGGATAGCCAAGTCACACTGGGAAAAAAAGCTCGTGTTCTGGCTCCCGTTCCAACACACAGCAGACATCAGAGTACGTCCCCCGACGACGACGGCGGCGACGACGACGCCGACGACGACGACGACGACGACAGCTACGCTCCACGTTGCGGCGGTCTCGCACATCTGGTACCGTAGCCAGCGAGCACATTGAACCAGCGAGTACCACTCGAGAAAACAATAGCGAGCAGCGCCGGCCTCTTGTTCTCTATCGTTTTCCCTCTTTCTCTTTTTTTCCTGCCTCGGTCCCCATTTATTTTTTTTTTTTTGCTCGGCGTTTCTCTATCGTCACCCTGAAATCTAGATCCTCTCTGAACTCGGGAGAGAACGAAACGCGCACAGCACTCTTGCTTCCGACCTCTCCGTGCTCACCTCTGCACCATAAAGCACTCTGCGAGACATTGCATTATATTTTTAATCACACATCACACGCACACACATACACAATATTAATTGCATCTGTTCAATCTCTTTGGTACTATAAACCTCTTTTGTTTTTTTGCAACCTTCGATATAGCCTTCGATTAATTGGTCCTGGAACCGCGTACACGAGGTGTGTAATTTGATGTTTTACTTTGTAACTAAAAACTTTAGGAGGAGACGTTTATTTTCCAGAAACTTTTCATCGAGTTTCTGGTGATGTTTGTCGTAAAAACGTCGTAGTAGAAATCGCGATAAGAAATAGATTGTACACGATGCCAGAGTTATTACATTTTTCTGTACTCTGTTTCATTGCAATAAAATTTCGAATTGATCGGGAGGGTTGAAGGTAAAATTTACTCGAGGTTTATTTGCCTTTCGCAAGCACTAAAGTGTGCCTAGGGACTGCAGGGTAAACAATAAAGTATAAGGCAATTGCGTGAATGTAGCTCAATCGCAAGATGTATTTGATTGCTGCTTCGTACAAGAAACACACTTTTATTGTTTTACGTCTGAAAAATCATTCTAAAAAGTTATTACGTTTTTAAACTCTCGATAATTGCTTCGACGTTTTTCCATCGTATAAATTATTCAAAGAAATTTTGAATGCTGCGCGCGAGTTTGTAAAAAAATTTAAATGCTAAGAGTATCATTTTTACTCTTATTCGCATTTTTCTGTGATATTTGTTGTCGTGTAAATACAAAAAATGCGTGATAGATATATCGTGGGCAAAAAATACTTCCAACAAAAGTGTGGTTTCGCCATGTCCGAAGGATCGTGATTAATTATTGTTCGCGAGACCCGCATAGAGTTTCCTGTTCTGAAGCCGCTTCCCTCCTTCGGTATACCCGAGACTTTTGTCTGCGTGCGCATGTACGAGTTGAATTCAAGTCGATATTTCCGATAGCCCGCATCGTTCGAGTTATCCTGTCACGAGATCCTCGCTCATTTCTCATTAATCACAAAACTTTGATAATGGTACTTTTACGTAGCTTTTAATTGCGAACAACAATTTTTTCATCATCATTTTCAAGAAAACAACTAACAAATCATCAGTCTTTTAGCAATTAGTATCTCGACATTGTTTCCAGTAATGATGACAACAGTAACAACAGTGATACGATGAAACAAATTCAAATCTTTTTATAGCTTACCGTAATTCAGAAATCATAAGAAAAGCAGAGAAGGAATAATCTTCGGAAATAAAAATCAATCGAGTGGTTGCTTAAAAATCTCCCAAAAATTTCGAAAGTTGTTGTCAAAGTCAGCTATAAAAATGTTTAATTGTGCTATCTGGAAGTCGAGACCAGAGATGTTCAAGAAGGTTTTTATTTATCGTTTTACCGCCATTTTTCGTCGAGTTCCGGTTTGTTGAAACTGACTGAAAATTTTCGCAAACTTCCTTGATCCTGTAATTGCTGTACATAGTATTTAACAAAATATACTATTATTAATATTATTTTTTTATCGAACATAATGACAGCAGGTATGTGATTAAATTAATGATAATCATTGATAATTTCACGTCTCTTCGTATGAAACATTAGTTCATACTTTGCCGCTAGGGTCGCATGCCGCACCCACGGTTTCCGATATTCCGATACGCGCGTAGTACACTTCGCTGTGCGATCAAGATGTCGTCTTTTTTTATTGCAAATGAATTACCCTAGTATAAAACAAGTACTTCTACTTTTATTAAATAATCTCATAATACAGAAAACGCGTTGTGTCTCGCATACAGTCTGTGCTCGCATTATCTCGGTTATATTCTTCTCTTTTGATGAATTAAAAGGGAAGTTATCGGGCGCCGAGATCTTAACCTCAAACCGGCGGTGTTGCGGTCTCCGAGCTTTCGATCGTATCAGACATTCGCATTCTCGCCCCTTTTGTATCAGCCTTTCCATTCTTTTACAACTTGCTGCTATGTGTACGAGTATAAATCAATTCTTCTTTGCGCGTTAAATAAAGAAACCCTCGTGTCGGCCTTGCCGGTACGAACAAAAAGCACGATCTCTTCCACGCATCTCGAAGCATTCCGTTATGGACTCGCGCCCGTCCTCGCTTGCACGTGGATATTTTTCTTGAGGTAAGATTGAAATTTGATTATTTTAAGTAAAGTTTTATTCGCTCTATGATGTTTATAGCGTAAAAAGTCCACCCCTTTTTTTCTTATGATACCAGATATCAAATCGAATTCGTATGGTCATGTGGTCCGTTTTTTATACAAAATTTACGAGTCTACACGTTTGCTGTACGTTTTTCATTGTCGTTCCCATGCATCTAAAAGAAAATTGTTGATCTTTCACGCATGTCGGGCGTATGATACTACTAGAAATTATTTACAATCTACCGCGATGTTCTTTAGTAGAGACAGCCATTCGTATTACTATTATTATTGTTATTTGAAATTAATAAGTTTTTACGTATGTAACGCAACATATTCACGATCAAGACGCCATTGTTCGTGTAGCCCCCGCAGCGATGCTAGCGCCGTTCCGTTCCGAAAAGAAATACGGCAGTCTCCGGTACTCGCCGGGTCGCTTCGCGTGTACGTAATGATTGCTCTATATTTTATCGATAAATTTATCCGTAATAATCGTGTGTATAAACTTGGCGCATTTTCGAAAAACCCTTTTCTCATAGAGTGAACTATTTGGTGTTTTGAGGAATGCCCATCGGCTGTCTTTGCGCATCGTGTAATGAACTTTCACAAGTCGGAACTACGCAGCGCTTTTTTGAGACGAACTTTGTCACTTGGCCGCCATGTCTTCTCGTTGCTGCACCCACCGCGCGTCTTTCATGTGGAATTTGGAACTGGACATTGAAACGAGGTCAACAAAACGGTATGTTTGTTTTTTATGCCAATACGATTTTCTCGTAATGTATTATGTTCGTATACCTGCGTATTTACTCGAGAATCGAAACACGCGATCATTTTGATACGAAAATTCAGATTCTGTATATAAATCTTGAATTTCGCGATAATTCTTGTCTAAGTCAAAGCTTGCCCTCACCCCCTCACCGTTTAGTTCTCGACCGGGCACTCATGTTAAACTGTGTTTACATGCGCATGCACAGGCATACATATATATACATATATAGTCATTGCACATATAGAGGGCGCTCTTTTCTGTCGCATTCGCTTTCATAAGAAAATAGACGGTGAATGAGAGATTATCGAGACCGGCCCTGTTCAATCTCTCCGTTTTCGGTGTTTTGTACAGAATAATTTTCTTAATATTCTCGGTTTTCCAAAATTTTCAATGGGTTTAAAAGTTCTTCGATTTCTGAAACCCTTTTTTGACCTCGAAAAAAAACCAATTCTTGCATCTATCAGGAAATCTGTGTGCCGAGAAATATTTGTATCAACGATTGAAGTTTCTGCATTTTCAAATAATTTTCCTTGCAACCGACCAATCTTCAGTTAAAAAGTTGCATCAGGGTGTATTTATATTGAAAAAAAATCTTTTTCCTCAAAAATGAAAAAGTATGTATATATCAAAATTTGAGATAATATCGAAGTTTCTCCCCGATTAGTTCGAAATATTACGCATTGTCTGAAAGGCTGAAATATCGTACCTAATGTTTCCAAACAAAGACGTTTTGCGCGAAAAAAAAAAGTTTAAGTCAAACGCTCAAATTAGCAAATCTGTCTCCAGCGATTTTTAGAAATCCACGAAGCTGATGGATTTCTAATTGAAAAAAAAAAATTCTAAAAATTTTAGCTCTCGAGCCCGAAGGGTTACGACGAAATTGAAATTTTTGTCTTTTTTTCAGTACGTATTTAATCGCAACAATTTGTGAATGATGCTTTTCAACGAAAGTTTTTTTGGAAACAAGAGACGTTAAAATGAATTATAGCAAGTTTTTTAACCATTCATTTTTCCGCAGCCGTTACTCGTAAATTTTTCACAAAAAACTCATTTCTCACTCTCTGTACACGGTTAAATTTTCAACTCGATCCGTTTGGAGCAATATGGCAAAAAACATCGATTTATCGAGTATTTGCCGGTATAATATTTTTTCTCTTATTCAAAAATAAAGCCTCGATAAGTTTCGCCAAAACGAAAATAGACTGACGATTCGAAAAATTCGTGCCACCGAGAAGCCACGTGTTTAAATTGAACGATTGAAACTACAACATTTTTTTTAAGGGATGTTCAAAAACTTTCGAAAAAGTGACTTTTTCCCATATATACTTTTGGCAAAACGAAATAAGTCGAAAAATATCCAGTCACGATAAAACAAACGCTGAAAAATGAGTTTTTTTAAGCTGTACATCGCGACTCTTTGGGTTCAAAAGCTGAAAAGTTCAGGAACATTGTTCTTTTCAATGAGGAATCGATCAGCTGTATGGAATTTTCAAAAATTTTAGCTCTCGAGCCCGAAGGGTTACGACGAAATTGAATTTTTTTTTTTTTTTTCAGTACGTATTTAATCGCAACAATTTGTGAATGATACTTTTCAACGAAAGTTTTTTTGAAAACAAGAGACGTTAAAATGAATTATAGCAAGTTTTTTAACCATTCATTTTTCCGCAGACGTTACTCGTAAATTTTTCACAAAAAACTCATTTCTCACTCTCTGTACACGGTTAAATTTTCAACTCGATCCGTTTTCAGCAATATGGCAAAAAACATCGATTTATCGAATATTTGCCGGTATAATATTTTTCCTCTTGTTCAAAAATAAAGTCTCGATAAATTTCGCCAAAACGAAAATAGACTGACGATTCGAAAAATTCGTGCCACCGAGAAGCCACGTGTTTAAATTGAACGATTGAAACTACAACATTTTTTTTAAGGGATGTTCAAAAACTTTCGAAAAAGTGACTTTTTCCCATATATACTTTTGGCAAAACGAAATAAGTCGAAAAATATCCAGTCACGATAAAACAAACGCTGAAAAATGAGTTTTTTTAAGCTGTACATCGCGACTCTTTGGGTTCAAAAGCTGAAAAGTTCAGGAACATTGTTCTTTTCAATGAGGAATCCATCAGCTGTATGGAATTTTCAAAATCACTCGGGACCGATTGTACATGCTTATACGTCAATTCTATCTAGAATTACGTGTACACAACATAGCGTGTTCCGAGACCCGAGAATTCGTAGATTTGGGCCACAGTCTACTGTAGCTCAACGCTTGGAACTTCAAGGAGCTACCGAGCTTGAATGTAATCATATATATATATACATACATACATACAGATGCGTATGGGTATGCCGAGCGTAGGCAGAGACCGTTGGGTGGTTGAAATGTGAAGTGGAAGCCCAGGAGGGCCCTTGTATGCTCTTAGAGAAGAAGGTCCAGGTGTACGTACCCTATGTACGTGTATAGTATATAATATACGGTATATGCGCGTACAGTATTAACGTAATACACGTCTGTATATACATATACCCCGATTTCATTTTGCGCAATCTGTCTCTGTCCATTTTTTCATTTTTTACACGTTCTACAAGTCCCTTAATGTCACGGGAATACACCATGTACGAACTTTCATTAAAATCACATTTGATTTTTCGATGTTTGTGCGAGAGAAAATTGTGCTTTTTATTTCCGGTGTAATTGTGCTTGATACAGTTGACCCGTATCGACGTGAAAATACTTCAATGTTCAATTTTTCGAACGACGAATGGTCAAAGCAAACGGGTTGTTCTTTTTTCGTTCAAACTTCATTTTTACAGGCCCAAATTCCCGATATCGTGTTCGAGCAGCGCGTTACGTTAATCGATTTATAATCGAGAGGGTAAATTACGAAAAACAGCAAAAAAAAATATATTGGAGAAAAAATAACGTTTTCGAGCAAATGCTTACGAGAATTTACATAGTGAATTTCGATCGTAAATCCCATTACAATGATAACGGTATATAAAATATGAACCAATTACATTTTTTGCAATCTCCGACGATAAAAAAAGCTTTCATCACTCATTCGGAATGCACGTCCACCGAGGGCTGCTTCAACGACTCTCCTCTTCTTTTCTCTCTCTTTTTCTTTCTCTTCACTCGTGACTTTCGCAACGATTGCTTGTTACCGTTTCCGGGGGATTCGTCCGCTTTTCTTTTTTCTTTTTTCCTCTTTTTTTAGCTGATTTGCCAATTTAACTTCAGAGCAGCTCAAGCCCCGAGGCTTCGTGTTGTCACCCTTTGCCCCTTGTACCTCGTGGAAAGTGAGAGGATGCGAGATCGAGAGTTAAGAGACACGAACAAGTGAGTGAATAAGTGTGTGCTTGAAAAATGGAGGAACAGAGAGAGAGAGAGAGGCAAAAGAGATTCGTGTATCTCTTTGCCTTCGAGTTTTACATCTCTCTCCTCGTTACCCGCGTCGTTGGAGATGTGCTCAGACACAGGGGTGATGGGAATACAGTTGGGGGATGACGCAGCAGCATACCGGCTCACCGGTTTACCTCCGCGTCCATTGTTCTACTACGTGCATCCCCGAAGCTTCGTCGCGTTTTCTTCCGAGCTCGTGCTCAAGTACTCGCGATCTCTCTTTCTTCGTGCCCTCGTTCGTTTTTTTCTTCTTTTTTTCAACATTTTTTCCCGAAAGGCACATACAGCAGCGTCCCTTTCTTCGTTACTTCCGTCCAAACTGATCCCTTTCGACCCTGCGCGGTCGCACTGGCACGGTTCTGAAATTGCACTTTGCGGGAATTTTCCTTATTGTTAGTTTTCGTTTAAACGCCGAATTATATCGGATGGTGTAAAATTCGTAGAAATTATGTAGCAAAAATGTGGAGTCACGGATTATTTACGAAAACTGCACGAAAAACGAGATGAATTTCGCGATATGCTCCGTCAGATTTTTCGTTTATCGTGACGTCGTAAAAGTGAGCACGCTCGCGATTGATACAGCGTTTATTGGAACGAATTAATGATGTTGAAGTTTGCACCGTTGGAACTCAGTGAAATCTTCAAATCTTTCCGATTTTTCACATTGAATTTTACACAATTTTCATGTCTTTTTTTCACGTTTTTTTGTCAAGTTTCATGATTTTGACGATTGCTAAAAGATATTTGGCATACATCGCGGAATATTGACAGTAAATACGAACTTTATCCAACGCTTTCGTTGCTTTCCAACGATGCAAACTTCAAAATCATACGAATTATGTGTACAAAATGATATCTACGTCGCTTTACTCGCAAATAATTCCGAGATGCAGTTTACATCCTTGATTCTATGCTCGTACGTTCAGAAACGTGGAGTCTTGAGCTCTCGATTAAAAATACGTATTTCAATTTTGTTTTATTCTTTTTTGAAGGTGTCGGAACTTGTCGTATTTTTGGTATCGTATTTTTTATTTTATTTCACGATAAAGTCTACATTTGGTGGTCTGATATGGATGTATATTTTGACAATTGCTAAAAGATATTTGGCATACATCGCGGAATATTGACAGTAAATACGAACTTTATCCAACGCTTTCGTTGCTTTCCAACGATGCAAACTTCAAAAACATACGAATTATGTGTACAAAATGATATCTACGTCGCTTTACTCGCAAATAATTCCGAGATGCAGTTTACATCCTTGATTCTATGCTCGTACGTTCAGAAACGTGGAGTCTTGAGCTCTCGATTAAAAATACGTATTTCAATTTTGTTTTATTCTTTTTTGAAGGTGTCGGAACTTGTCGTATTTTTGGTATCGTATTTTTTATTTTATTTCACGATAAAGTCTACATTTGGTGGTCTGATATGGATGTATATTTTGACAATTGCTAAAAGATATTTGGCATACATCGCGGAATATTGACAGTAAATACGAACTTTATCCAACGCTTTCGTTGCTTTCCAACGATGCAAACTTCAAAATCATACGAATTATGTGTACAAAATGATATCTACGTCGCTTTACTCGCAAATAATTCCGAGATGCAGTTTACATCCTTGATTCTATGCTCGTATACGTTCAGAAACGTGGAGTCTTGAGCTCTCGATTAAAAATACGTATTACAATTTTATTTTATTCTTTTTTGAAGCTGTTGGAGTTTTTCGTATTTTTGGTATCGTATTTTTATTTTATTTCACGATAAAGTCTACATTTGGTGGTCTGATATGGATGTATATTTTAGTCTGTCTAAAAGGCGAAGATCGGAGGGGAAAAACGGTTTTAGCGAATGCTTTTTCTAAACGAATCGGCGTAACGATAATTGAGATGCCACTCGGGTTATATCAGCCAGTCGGACGATGAAAAATGCCCACGTGTAAATTCGAATTTTTTTTTCTACATCATGAATAATTTTTAGTCATTTTCGATTATTAACAATTTTCGTGTACTTTCGTGTATTTTCGTATAAAATTCAGAAAAGCTTTTAAGCTTTTCAATTTTTGTAAGCTTTATAAATAAAGGAAATCGAAAAACGATGACAAAAATTGAGACAACTCAGGTAAATGTATGTTCGAAAAAACGAATGAATTCTTTGTCACGCGAAGCGGAAATAGATTCTTTAAATTATTGTCCAAAATTCTCGTTTTTGTAACAATTTTTCGATACCATTGTTATCGGAAATCAATGCTTATCGTCATTAATTTATGTACCGTCATCGAGTCATCGGAAATCCGCGTTCTATTTTGAATTTTTTTGGGACTGTCCTTCCGAAACATCGTGGTCAACAGAGAGGTGATATTTCGACTATTTTTCAGTCGACCCGCTGAATTTTTGCCATCCGAGGGTCGCGTTATAAGATTCCAATTCCGTCGCTCGAACTTTTGTGCAATTCAGTCAAAAATTTTTTTCCCAAACGTTTCGGGCTGACGCGCGACTTTCGCAGAATACATTTTGCATTGTCAATTTCGAAATTAGCGCCCAAGAATCCGCGAGTTACGTAAAACATATCCGATCGAGGCATCAAAACAACGCGTACATTATACACGTCAAAAATGAAGGTTCACCTAGGAGCACTGACGAGCGTCGGCCCCCCCGCGAGGTTTCCCGCGCGAAGCACCCGTCCGTCGATAATGTCACGACGCGGCGAGAATAACCCGCACTGCAACCCCTCCCCCCTCCTTGTCGTGTTCTATTCCGCGCTCTTCCGTCTGTACCTCAATGGCATCTCTCTTTTTTTCCGCGATACACGTTCGTTTCGCGCGTCAGCAAACGTTGAATGCCCACGACGGTATTGAGAGAAAGAAAGAGAGAGAGAGAGAGAGAGAGAATGTTCGGATGAACAGGGCCCCCCGTACGCAAAAGTAACCCCTGCTGTTGCCACGTCGAAAGAATCCTTGACTTCGACGTCGGCGACTCCCACGGCGTTGTCCAGTCTCCCGTAAATATCGATACTCTCGTCTGGAAAACGTTTATGCTCGTTGCGATTCGGCTGTGTGTTACGCGAGTAGGCGCTCCCATAACACGAGAAATACCTCGACGCGACGGTGAACCTCCATGGAACATTCGAGAGTAACGTCGCCTCGAGCGCTTGACGAATATCGCGAGGCGTACAGCGAGGGAGAGAGAGAAAGGAGAGAACCCAAAGCGCTGTTACATCTAAATAGCGGGGATAGAATTCTGGGTGTCAAAAATCTGTCACACACTCGAAAACGCATTCCTGTGTACGTCAATTCGCTCCCAGTAGGCAGTTTTCCGTTCTCTCGTTGCTACTCTCGCTCATTGTCTTTCCCAAACTGTGGCCAGCGCCCCCCCTGGTGGCTTTTCGCCTTGTGTGGGAACTCTCGTCCTCAAGGGTTTCGTACACCGGTGATTATTTCTGTACGTTATCGAAAAACGTTCATGGACACGCAGCGTCGATGGCCTCTCGAGATGTCACGCTAGAGCGACGAACAACGAAAGGAACGTTGTACGTTGGTCGACCTACGACTGTATGTGTATATACGTAGGATACAATTTTGAATAATGATAGGAATAATGATAATAACACGCTTGACGGGGCGTCGGAACGAATACACATGCTTTTTCGGCCGGAGACGCAATTCGATTTTTGAGACCGCATGGGCTCCGCCATTTTGTTTATTATCAGCCGATATACGTACGAATGAATACACTCGTGATTCGCGCAAGAGGTCCTCGGAGGATACGCTCCAGTGATTTCTGAAGAGGCTCCCGCGTATATGGGTTGCGAGATGCCTGAGCATTTTTACCATGTACGAATTAATATCTCCGAGTCAAATCGCTCGCATGCTGATTTACAAAAGATTTTTTTTCCTCAAATCTCTGAGTACGTCGTGTTAACGTACTTTTCTGGCTCTATGGGGAGCTTTAGCTTCCAAATATCGTATTGAATATCAAACGGCATTGTGCCACTTGCGAGAGTCTGCGAGTGTCGCCTCTGTACTTTTTTTTTCAATTTGTGGTTTCTCGTGCTTCGCTAAAGTGCGTTTCAACGGTTGACGACGTTTATTGATAACTAGCTCACGCGTGCGCAACGTTTTTTTTGCCTATTATCGACATAAGCTCGACGACTCTAATCACCTCTTTAGAAATCTATATTTGCTGTATTTATCAGTACAGCAACGATGGTATAATTGAAAGTTTGGAATAAAGTGGTGAGATCACTTTTTTGGCGATTCGTTTGCATTTTAATACTTTTTCGTTGTTTCTTTTTGCTTTTGTAGTAACTTTTTGCTTTCTTCTCAAGTTTCGGTGTTTTTCTTTTCGATAATGGATTTTCTTGCGGAAATATCTCGAATTTCATAGCACTCATAGCGGTTTGTACCTCAATGAAGAAGAATGGGAGCCTTGTCGCCATCGCTAATTTATCATTTATATTCGCCTGTGTACTTCGATTCGATTGGGTTTGTCACAAGGCATCGAACTTGCCTCGAGAATGGAAGATAATTTTCTATGAATTTTAGAGTTGCAAAAAGAAACGTCGGAAAACAAAATCCTCGGACCCTGGCATACCCCACATATCATCAGGATCGTAGAATTTTCCTGTTTTTCCTCTGACGAAGGCATTTCTTGCACAAAAATTGTACAAAAAAAGTGTCCTTTTCAAGGTATTTTTCGGAATACGTAAAAACCACCAATCGTCCCCTTTTTTCGAAAACCAAAAAGTTACAGTCTCGAAAAAAACTGAAGGTTTGTTTGTCTACAAAAGTGCAAAAAAGCATTCATAGCGGTTTGTACCTCAATGAAGAATAATGGAAGCCTTGTCGCCATCGCTAATTTATCATTTATATTCGCCTGTGTACTTCGATTCGATTGGGATTGTCGCAAGGCGTCGAACTTGCCTCGAGAATGGAAGATAATTTTCTATGAATTTTAGAGTTGCAAAAAGAAACGTCGGAAAACAAAATCCTCGGACCCTGGCATACCCCACATATCATCAGGATCGTAGAATTTTCCTGTTTTTCCTCTGATGAAGGCATTTCTTGCACAAAAATTGTACAAAAAAAGTGTCCTTTTCAAGGTATTTTTCGGAATACGTAAAAACCACCAATCGTCCCCTTTTTTCGAAAACCAAAAAGTTACAGTCTCGAAAAAAAGTGTGAAGGTTCGTTGGTTTGCAAAAGTGCAAAAAATACTCATATATTCACTTATTCCCTCACTACGTCCGCCTTTTTTCTCACCCCATTCCTAAAGCTCGGAAAACCTCGGTTCCAGGATGGAGTCTACGTCGAGCATTCTCCTACGGGAGGCTAGGCTTTTTCCGTAATTTTTCGACTCGGCTATACTCGTGCTTATCGGCGAGGAGAATTGAAAGAGCCGAATTCAGTGCTCAATCTCCGTCGATTCATCGACAAAAAATAATTCTTTTACCGTGTACGAATGTATCGAAACGATTTTCATGGAATTACGATTATTATCCTCTCCAGCACTGGAACTTTGGGTTAAAATCGACGTTTTGTCCAAATCGAGAATACTCGTGGTAGCTTCGGACTATTCACGGACAGAAATTCATAGTCTTTCGTATTTAGAAGACTCCAGATTTTTTCGAAAGATTCGTCTCGTGTGTGTCTCGTATACTCTCGCGTTTGCGCTGCTTCTTATCACGGATATCGCGTATGCTACACGCTCAGCTGAATTACGAGTGTTTTATCAGAGAACGTGCTGTTGGTTCCATTTCCCCACCACAAGGTAGCGCAAAATCGGGAGAAAGAGAGACAGGAAGTGACGCGAGAGAACGCGAGAATATTCATGGGTGGAGCTGGACCGAGGCGCGCTCACGAGATCCATACCCTGGGGAGCGAAATAGGCGGAGTCGCGTTTTCCCACCGACGATTTTTCCCCTTCCCGATTTCTCCGAGTGTACCTTCACTTGATAGTATATATATATATATATACATATTTTTATGTATATTACCCCTGGAAATTTATCAGTGCTCAATTCGATGTGTTCCGTCCGGATTCCGCGAGACCTTGGTCGATAACATTTGTAATTAAATGTATAAAACGTGTGCAGAAGTTGGGCACTTTGGCCGCGATCCTATCTTCGTTTGAATTTTCATACATCGGAATAAAATACCACGCTGCGTTGAGAAAACAAACTCGCACTCAACATCTGTCGTACAAATCGGAGTGGATGTTTTTTTTTCGAAACTCGAGATGCTTTTGGGCGATCTCACTCTTCGTCTCGCTCTTTGTTACCGATTATTCGTATTTCTCGTGCTCCTGATCAGCAATGTCATGTACATACATGTAGGCACTTATTAACGAGCAACTGGCTCGCTCATAAATCGTAAGACGAGAGTATCTCTTGTTATTTCTTGTTCAAGAATTGCCAGTGTACATGGCATACTGCATACTCGAATAAATGTCCCTTCTTTCAATGTTTATTTCATGTACCTTGATAGGATAATAGGAAAAATAATGCATATGTACCGAAACAGAGAAAAGATTCGAGCCGAGTAATTTCGGATTGCATTTCCGTCGACGTATTCGATACGAGGGAATCTTTTTCTTCATTCCGAAAATAAACTAGAAAAAAAGCTATCGTCAAGAGTCGACGTTGAATATTCCGTATTCACTCGTGAATGTTGTGCTTCAGGGTAATTGATAAAATTCGAATTTACCATTTCCGAAGTCTGAAACCGCCACTTTGTGCGGAAAAATCCTCGGAAAAATCCTCGTGATAGGCCAGGGCTGTGCTTTTATCCCAGAGCACGCTCATAAATGGGGATCTCGAGTTTGCAAATTATTAAGACATTCAAAAAGGTTTGATTTCGATAAAAGTATCGGAAACACGTATTTCAAAATCAAATTTCGTGTTTCGGGTTGTATGAAGGCATTGCAAAGCAGTTGAACCTCCGGTCACGACTCTGTGGAGAGCTTTTTTGAAGAAATTAGCGCGCCATACGCGACAGATTCATTAGAAAAAAAAATCACATACGGAAAAACACGAAAATATTATCGAAGACTCTTTTCAGGACAGTTGAGTGTAAAAACTTGAGGAAATTCGGTTTTTCGTTGAGGTCCAACGATGCAAACTTCAAGTTCACCCCCCCCCCCCCCCCCAGAGTTTTACGGTAAAGGCAAAATCCCGTCCTATAATTTTTTTTTGCGTGAAAATCGCGATGTGAATTCGTTGATACGCTCGTAACCATATTTTGTCCATCGCGGGAAGCTCATCAGAATAGCATAAAGCACTTTTGCGATGTACCAGGTTCCGGTATCCATATCTGCCTTGTTTATTTATTTTCAAGCAACTTTAATCTTCCTGACTCTTTCCGTTCTCGAGGAAGGACTTTTTCAAATTCGGGTAATACAATACCGTAATACACGTGTGCGCTTGAGAAATTAAATGTTCCCTTTGCCGTTACTCCGCTAATTCGGTATTGCGCGCCTGGCAAATTCCGCGCGAGATAGTTCTTGGCCGCAGACGTTTCTCCCTCGGCGAATTTTCACCATCTCGTAACAGCAATTACACGCTTGGATATATTATGCTCGAGTGTCAATATCATCGCCCCGCGGTTATCCGGCTAGGAATGCTTTTGAACTGCCGTCGAAATAACGCAGGATTAAATATACACGGGGCATTACACGTCGAGTGCCACGCGATTCTCGTTCAAAGTAATATATCCAATCGTTTTTCGCTCATCCTTGCGGATGAAAAAACAAAATAATGCTTTACACTCTGCAAAGTGCGATTTCGCAATCGCAACTGCCGTATTTTCGTAACACAAGGATAACAAACAGGAGACAAATCGTTTTCAAAATATGACCTCAAAGTTCGGATTTCTCAAGCGTAAGCTCAATTTTTTTCACGAATCATTTTTTTGCATATTTTCGAGTATATCATAAGAGGTACGATGAGGAAAACATGCGGAGGGGAATATCGACCGAGAGCGGCGATAAATAAATTTGAATGCTAATTCAGCATCATATAGAGAGAAACTCGGCGATTAATTGATCGATATAGTAGGGGAATTGTTTTGTCAATTCGTTGGCATCGTCAGCTTCCGGCTGTGCGCACAGTATCTTCGCGTACAAACACGGAAATCTCTCTCCCTCTCCCTCTCTCTCTCTCGCGTGTTTCCTCGTTGGAAATCCGAATTCTTCCGAAGCATTACACACTGACAATTGACGCTCTGCTCGATCACGATGCCAGTATAATCTCCTTGCTGTATAATCCGTACAGTTATATATTAATGTACATGTCTATTTATTCTACGACGATACAAAAAAAAAGGCAAAAACCACATTACATTGGGTGTTGAATCTTTGGGTTAAGCTCTTCTGTTCGTTGGTAGGTGATTTATATATACGTACGTGTGTGTGTGTGTATCGATACTTGATCGAGAAGGGCGTGACGGAAAGGGTATAAAGTCTCAAGAGATTTGCGTTTACAAAACGACGGGTTGACTACTGTGTTATATGTATGTATGACAGTAAGGACATTAGCATTCCCTTCCACTGCAAAAGCTCGCTCTCGTCTTCAGCCAACATCTTAGATCATCGCCGGCGAAACACGGCCCTCCCACGAACTTTCATGTCGCGTTTATTCATGGACGTGCATAACGAAACGTCTCGAGCAAAAGGGGTGCATTCCGCAATATATATGTATATAAATATGCTCCCATCATTCGCACGTTGTCCTTCCTTTCTCTCTCTCTCTCTCTCTCTCTCTCTATATGTATACATTATCTTTCAAGACTATGAATTTACAACGATCTTGGGACAATCGACGGTGACAACGGATTGTCTCGGAGACATCTCAATACGTATTTTGTACGTTTCAACGGCGATTTCGACGTCGAAAAAAAAAAGCAACGAATTCTTGAAAGTTTTGGAAACAAACAGGAAGCGAAGTTGAAAAAAAAATTCCGTACGCGTGGAATTTTGCGCGAGTTGGTGCATTTCAATTTCTGAAGAATTATGAAGTTTGCATCGTTGGCCCTCAACGAAAAATCGAATTTCCTCAAGGTTTTACACTCAACTTTCCTGAATTTTCAATGTTTTTTCAAGAGTGTCATAATTTTGAAAAATTGCTGAAAAACATTTGGCAAATCGTAGAATATTGACGATAAAGATGACATTTGTCGTACGTTTTGTTGTCAATCAATTATATTTTCAATCTTTTTTCGGGATTGTGTCGTAATTTTGAAAAATTGCTGAAAAATATTTGGCAAATCGTAGAATATTGACGATGAAGATGACATTTGTCGTGGGTTTTGTTGTCAATCAATTATATTTTCAATCTTTTTCCAGGATTGTGTCATAATTTTGAAAAATTGCTGAAAAATATTTGGCAAATCGTAGAATATTGACGATAAAGAAGACATTTGTCGTACGTTTTGTTGTCGATCAATTATATTTTCAATCTTTTTCCAGGATTGTGTCATAATTTTGAAAAATTGCTGAAAAATATTTATCAAATCGTAGAATATTGACGATAAAGATGACATTTGTCGTACGTTTTGTTGTCAATCAATTATATTTTCAATCTTTTTCCAGGATTGTGTCATAATTTTGAAAAATTGCTGAAAAATATTTAGGAAATCGTAGAATATTGACGATAAAGATGACATTTGTCGTACGTTTTGTTGTCGATCAATTATATTTTCAATCTTTTTCCAGGATTGTGTCATAATTTTGAAAAATTGCTGAAAAATATTTATCAAATCGTAGAATATTGACGATAAAGATGACATTTGTCGTACGTTTTGTTGTCAATCAATTATATTTTCAATCTTTTTCCAGGATTGTGTCATAATTTTGAAAAATTGCTGAAAAATATTTAGGAAATCGTAGAATATTGACGATAAAGATGACATTTGTCGTACGTTTTGTTGTCAATCAATTATATTTTCAATCTTTTTCCAGGATTGTGTCATAATTTTGAAAAATTGCTGAAAAATGTTTGGCAAATCGTAGAATATTGACGATAAAGATGACATTTGTCGTACGTTTTGTTGTCAATCAATTATATTTTCAATCTTTTTCCAGGATTGTGTCATAATTTTAAAAAATTGCTGAAAAATATTTATGAAATCGTAGAATATTGACGATAAAGATGACATTTGTCGTACGTTTTGTTGGTGTCCAACGATGCAAACTTCAAGCTCGTGAAGAATTGTCGATTACGCGCGATAAATTCGAAGGGGTGTCCATGTACGTGAATTAAAAGTACGCGATAATTCTCGGATTATCATCATCATCATCGTTCGTCTCGAGATCGTTTCGATTGAATCTCTCTGTAGTGCGTGATGGAAGGACATTGTGAAAATCGTATTTTTGTAATTTTTCATTGACACTCATCGTCGGTGATTCACGGAGTCATCTACGAGAGCACGCCCTTTCTTTTATCGCAAGTACGCGTGTAATTGTATATGAAAAACGACAACATGCCCGAAATGTGTTTTCACCAAGGGTGTGTTATACCCCTCTGTGTTGGCGGTTATCCTCGGTCATACTCTGGTCCGAGAGGGCCACGTGCTGCTGTCACCAGCACGACTCACGTTATATATACGGATACGGTCTTGCCTAATGTGTATATATGTATACCGTATACGCGTATAGGTGTGAATATAAGAGATATCTCGCGTCCGCTATCTTTCTTGCCGCAGTTAATAAATATGATAATGGAGCACGGCTTCCAGTGGTTGAAATCAAAGAGCGAGAGCGAGAGAGACATTTTCACGACGTATATGTATATAGAAGAACGATACGTGTATATAAAAAGTGACCAGAAGCTCCTCTCTTGCGTCGTTCGAAACGAAGCCGGCTGTCCTGTCAGTAACAGAGGAACGAACCCTCGTACGTCACACCACCGATCGACGCCTCTTTCCTACTTTTATGTACAGGGTGTCGTATTTAACTGGAAATGAGAAAATAACTCAAAAATGCAAAGTATCCAAATATTTTTTGATCCGAGAAGGATCTCTCGTGGGTATACAATTGCTCAGTAAAGCTTGCCTCATCGTGCTCCGATTCGTCGAAGCTCGGTGACGCATCGAAACAATTTTCGACCGAGAATTTCATCGCAAATCGGACTTTTCCTCACTACCGATGAATCGCCTGACGCTCTTTTGTTCGAATATAGTAAATGTTTATCTCCCCATGTCTTGAGAGAATAATTTCGTTGGTCCAACGTTTGTGAGGGATTACGCGAAGGTCGGACGTTCCTCACAATTATTACGAGCCTTTAATCTTCACCTGAACGTATTCCCAGAGCTCAGCAAGAATATCGGCTTACCTTGATAATAGGAGAGCAAAGGGGAGAAAGGATAGTCGACTCTGTTCCGCACGATTTTGCCAGTCTACCGAGTTAAATTCATCTCTCAACGACGACCAAATCAACCCCAACGACCTGTACCAGTTTCAGTACCGAACGGGGGTGTTTCCATGACGCTGCAAAAAATAAATAGAGAGAAAGAGAAAGAGAAGGATAGACTCGTGAGATCTTGTGCGTATATTTCGTGAGAGCAACGTTATACAAAACGAACTACGAGAGATGTAATGAAACATTCTTAGTATTATTGGCATTGAGAGGCCCATCAGTGGGGGGAACAAAAATTCACGATGGATTTAGTGCGAGGAAACCATTGAAACGAAATACCTGATATACATATATGGTTGCTCCAATGATATATATGTATATATATATATATATATATATATTTCTTTCTGGAATACAAAATGCGAAGGCTTTTCAAACGCGATACGATTTTATCGTCAGTTTACCTTTCGCGTATTTTCTTTTCTCAAAGAATGAATCAACGAAATACAATGAAATTAAGGAAAGTGTCGATGTAAGTGCATTAGTATAATTTTATTAATATTTTCTTTCCGTTATTTACAAAATTTTATAATAATCTCTAATTTTTTTTCTCGCTTTAATTATTTATCTCGTTCACTCTCATATCCCATTCGTTCTCGCTACAATCTACATCGTCCAAATCCGCGATACAATATTCTCAAACATTCTCGCTGCGTTTCCGTTCAGACGGTATTTTCAACGTTTTTTTTTTTTTCATTCCTTTACCGCCGAAAGATCGCATTTCGTCGTCAAATTAACCTCACCGATGTTAATAACGTTCAATCTCTCTCTAAACTTATATACGGCGTGAAACAACGCGATTCTGTCGCACATTTTCACGAGAAAAACGTGATTTTTTCAAAATCCTCGTCGCATTATTGTTTGTCATCATTTCGATTTCACTATGGTCGGTTATTTTTTTTTCGTGCTCCGCGTCGATACGACCGGCGTTACATATTTACAGGCGTCACAATCGGTTAGTCTCAATATCATCGCGAATTCGATTTGATCTCGTTTGATTGACTTTCACAGCATCCAGATTCGCTCCCTCGAATTCCTGAGAAAAAGCTCCCTGCGTAAAAAGCTTCGCGGCTCGATTGCGCAGATTTCGTCGTTTCGAATTGACCGGTACTTTTTCTCAGGATCCTCCGTTAAATTCGATGGAGCGAACTGTTTCCAACGTTTCATCTCCCATCGATCGAACGTTTTTCTTTTTCTTCGATTTTCGAGGATACGCCGTGAAGTGAAAATTCGAAACGCAGCAGCATGTAGCGAATCTCGCGATGCGATGTAAAATAATAATGTTTGTACACTATGTATAACGGCGGGAATAGCCGCGTCGCTTTTGTGTCGTAGAATCACTCGAACGGGAAATCGTTGACTCTCGAATTTTGGACGCGATATACGATTACCATTTCTGCAATGTGCATAGAGCAACATTTCACCGGTGAAGCATTGAGTTTCTCTCGTGAATTCGAAACTTGCACCTGCAGAAATCACCATGGACGCCTTTGACAAACGCGAACCCAATTATCGTACGGCCTTTTTATTGGCCCAATCAACAGTCGCGCAATATCCGGTGGTCCAGACACTTGGATATTTTGTCATCAAGTGTGTTGTACACGTTTTCTCCTTTACTCCAATATCATCCGGTTTCGACACTCGACAAATTTCAATCTCGTGCCATCTTCGTTGCGCGCATCCTGCTGTATCCAATTACGCGAGCTTCCCTCGACGATCGCCATCGTTAAATTTCATTTCAAACAATCGTGAATTTTCACCCGATCGCGCGAACCTATTGCAAACTTTCGTGTAAAATCAACCGGGACAAAAGAATTCATCTCAACACAGGATTATTCCGTAAGGCACAATTTACCAAAATCAAACTTTTTTCAAAGTCTAATATCGAAGAGTAAACCTGATCAACACTGAAAAAAAAAAACCTCCGCTTGTTTCGTTGTTTTTCACCGCCAGGCTGTGATTCAAAGTGCAAGGAGCATGAACCGTGTGAAAAATTCGACGTGTTGTTCAAAGTCGGAACGTACTCGTTGGCCCACGGGGGGAAAAAATCAATTTCCGCTAGTTTTCGTTCGTTCGAGCGTTGATCGGAACAAAACATCCTTGACAGACTCGTCGCAAAACAAGTTTAAGGTAGTTCTATCGTTTTATCGTTTTCTTAAGATTTTGTTGAAAATTTGAATACGTATTCTTTGATGTCGTATATACATGTGTAATAAATTTTGGAAGGTTTTACCACGTGGAAGTTGAGATATTTATTGGTAAAAATCACAATTTTCGGTAGTCTCTCGTAAGAGCGCGTGTTAAAAGTTGCATTTTCATCAATGAATATCTTGGCTTCTACGTGGTGAAGCCTTCTAAAACTTTGCATACATTTTTATGCAACATCAAAGAAGATTTCTTGAGTTTTCCAAAAAAATCTTAAGAAAATTTTTTTCGCAATTTTTGTAATTATAGAGCAAGCACATATCACCTGGGATGACCGTGAATTTGGAGTATGCTGTTCTTTAGTCGATTTGCAACAACTTTTCTTATTTAACCGAAGCCCGCGAACCATTTTGTATGTGAGAAAAACTGCAAAACAATTTCTCGATTCGAATCTAACGATAGAACTACCTTAAAGTCCGTCAAGTTTCTTAGATTTTCATATCGCTGAAACCAAACTATCGTATATATAATATTACATATTTTAATCATAATCGAACGGCACGAATAGCAATGGAATTTTAGAACAAAAAAATCTTCAGTTTTATGTGGCGCACGCTCCAACCTAATATTTCGGAATGCTCAAAATGTATTCGTCCTCGATAAAATTGACTATTGGAAACTGAAAAGTAAATATCGGCACCGATGTCTTTTCGCGAACGAATTCTTCTCACGATGACCTTCGTTAAAATCTCATCGGCAATCGGTTTGTCTTTATCGGCCTCTTGCTGGGAGTGGGAGGCATTTTCTTGCTTTTCGGCACTGTACATTTACGTGGTCATCGGTGGTGTGTCTGGTACCGCGACAAAAACCTCGACGTTCATGGACTGTCGTCGGGTATCGCGTACCACGCAGTTGGATCCGCGGCGAGGGCCCATGGGCCTGTGACGGAGGAATTGGCGTAGGCCGCGGCCCCCGCCGCGGATGGCGCGCACTACCAAGCCCTACCCTGCAAGGGAAGGTAAGCTCCGCACTGCGCTTGCTGCTGCTGCTGCATGCCCTGCTGTCCGCCGGCTCTGGCGTAAGAACAATGCTGGAGGCTCTGACTGGACGACATGACGTGACTGACACCGACAACCGAATGATGCGACACCGCGGCAGCGTGATGCGACCCGTGAGGACTCGACGCAGCGGTCATGTGAGGCGCTGGACTCGCCAGCGCCGCGCTCGGACCGCCGCGACTACCCTCGTTTCCGCCACCGCTGCCACAGGGTTTTCCATCTTTGACCAATACCGGTACGGCTACTCGTCTCGGTGAACTCGCGCTCTGCAACCGAAAACACACGCGAAAACGAAGAATTAATTAACGCTAGATCGCTCAAAACGCGTACGTGTACACCCAGAGAAAAGATCTATTATGATTGAATAGATTCGTCTATTCAATCTTCATTTATTGCAATTAAATAGATTTTTTGTTGGATCAAATAAATTTTTATTTGATTTGATTTGCCTATGTATTCGCTTCTAACATATATATTTATTTAACATTGAGATATACTTAATCACTAAATTACACGAATATAAATGATACTATAAGAAATATTTTTCGTATAGTGCATGAATGCTGATATCAAGCATCGTTATTAATAACCGCAAGGCTATGGCGGTGGTAGTTACGATGGTGGCTACAATTCCTTGTGACGGTCCAGCATTACTGAGGTATAGACGATTCGAGTGAAAAAAATCATAAGTAGCCGTAGCGCAGTGGTTAGCGCTCATCGCTCTCATCGGGAGGACCGGGGTTCGAGACCATCCAGCGGCAGGGCCACCATTCCGTTCACTCATCGTCACTGGACCGTCTCCACCACTGCAAGACCGTTCGGGTCATCACGTCCTATACAACTACTTCCGATACTAACTCCAGGTTCGTTCCAATACTTTTTAAATAACACTAATAACACTAGTTGAATCAAATAAATTTATATGTTGAATTTGAATAAAAGTCTATTCTGCCAGGAGCCAAGCAAAAAATCTATTCAAATTAAATAGGTTTTATTTGAAGATAATAGATTTTTTTCTGGGTGTACGCGCGCACACTTTCAAGATGATTCCCGTAAGAACAATAGGGAAGGAGAAGATATTGGTAGAAAAACAAGGCAAACGGGACGCGATCACGCGCGAGGTTGTAGAAACATCGCGAGACGTCTTTGCCGAAGAAACTTCACGACGAATAAATATTCAGTTTGACTACCGTCGACGCGAGCGTTTGAGAGGAGAAAAAGACGGACTGGAGAGTCGGAAGGACGGGCGAAGCGCAGGAATAAAATCTATAAAAGCCTCATGCGCGTGGACCAACATTGACAGTCCGTGTGTTCCACCGGGTCCGCAATGCGATTTATTATATTTCTCCCGGATGGAGAATTACGTCCGTCTCTTTTTTCTCCTCTTTCTCTCGCCGTACATTCAAAGTTGGTCATTCTTTTTCATCTCACCCGCGGCTATATTCGTGTCTTTGACGTGTGTGCATTCGGTCGAGTATTTATCTCCGCGCGAGAGTGTATGGATTCTGTGCGACAGGCAATGACATTTTCTCTCATATACAGCGGAGTTTGAGTCCTGCTGCCCGGTATGCCAAACAGAAGCGCCGACGAGAGCGGATAGTTTTCATACCTATATATGTATATATGCATATATCTATATATCCAACTATTGTATATAGATGTACGTGTGTCTGTGTGTGTCTGTGTGTTTGTGCGTGTTGGCTCGATGTGTCCATCGTGGGTACCTGCGCGCCCACCGGTAAAACCACTCAGCTGTATCAACATCGAGTACACGACATTCCTCTTCGATCTCTTCGACTTGCTCTCGCGAGAGAAGCTGCCCGAGCGCGCTCTCGCTCCAATAACAAACGCTCTCCGGTGCTACAGCCGCTATAACGTTATAGACTTCCCTCATTCGTTTCCATGTTCGTATCTATGGCGGGTGTGTGTTCGGGGACGGAAAAAGAGCATGAACACACGACGATTGATCAACCATAGCCAGGATTCTGCGCGTGTTTACACAACCGCGGAACGATCGAACACTTTGTTTGATAAATTTCGAAAATCAATCTCCGATGAAACTTCCGAATTCAACAGACATTTGCTACAGCGAAATAAAATAAAACAAAGATCTACCGGATGGTGCTTGAACGTTTTTTTATCGACTTTATAGCCGGTCGAGGCTGTTCCATGTTCCGGAGTTGTACCGTACAGTGGCTATAATATAATGTCACGCGGTAATCTGTTCTATCGCGTCAGATCTAGCTGCGTTTTAATATAATAGTCGCGCGAGCCCAAGAGCGGCCTGTCGCGCAATCTCAGAGGCTAAGTGCACCGTTGCGATGCACTTCACCGGCTGATAAAGTGACGATGATTACCCTAAACGTATATATTACACAAACAGCTTTGAACGCGCTATACGGCGCGCGTCACGCGTCACGCCACTTTATCCACTTCAACACGCGTTAAACGATTTCCGGCGAAAAATCATTGCCGCATATATACACACACACGTATATATATATATATATATATACATATATATACATAAACTTCGGACATCGGATGGACATTTGGGTATATATATGTATATACATACATGTACATGGACGAACGCACATCCATCGTTGAATATTCGCGTATGTATAGGTGTGCAGAGTGGATATTATATACATTGTACGTAGGTGTTAACAAGATAGCCCTGCGGATACCCCACACACTAATCACTGTCGTTTTATAGCATGTTAACGCATTCGCGGCAGGCGCTGTCATGCTGCCGTTCGCGATGTATGATCGAATGATCCATGGTTCCTCTGAGCGTCGATGCAAAACAACTGAAATTCGCAACTCTGCGGCCTTCCCATCCTAAATACACGCGTCAACGCGCAGTGTCAGAGGATTAGACGAAAACCTTACAAATTTTCTGGCATTACAATTTTAGATTCGATTAATATTTTTGTTATTCAATTCCACCCCGTTGGAACGCAACGAAAATACTAACCGATGGTTTTTTTCATCCCTTTTTTTTCATTTTTCTGAAATATTTCGGAATTCCACGAATTTTACAGTTTGCAAAAATATGCTCGAAATATATTTTTGAAATCGACCCGCGTTTTCGGATATACGCGTTAATTTCTTCCGAACTTCGTCGATGTTTTGAAGATTCGTTTATCCGAACGTTTTAAAGATCGCGTATGAACGAAGATGCGTTTGTTCGATGGATCGGAAATTTGTCGCGAAAAATGAGGGACTCGCGCCTGAGGGTTATCGGCAATTTTTTATTTTTTGCCAAATTTTTTCTGCTTTTACCAATGTCGAAAAAGAAAAAATCTCAAAACGATGAAAAGTTTCTGCAAAAATTCACGCGTGATTGAAGAAATGATCCTCAACGGATTTTTCATAACTTCCGTGCTCGATATTCCTTCTATACATTTATTCAAGAAGACCGATTTATTCAAGATTTTTATACCATCCCAGAGTACTTTAAGTTCGCCCGCTATTTAGGAGTTTTTGGGATTGGATCTTCGGATCATCCTTGAATCATATAGGCTTTGATTCCCTTTGTTCGCCACGGTAGTCGATAAGTTTTCAAGTCAGTTGAAAAAAAAACTTGGGCGCAGTCGATGCGGTTTTTACTTCGACGATATATCTGAAAAAGAAGGCACTCCTTGCTAAAAGGATATGCTCTTCGAGTAGCTGGGATTGCACTCGTTCTTAAAAAGGAAGCAGAAGAAGAAAAAAAAAATTCTTTACGGCTGAAAAACCGCGATATAATAATCTACCGGAGATCATACCGGCATTGCCTGTCGAAGCTTTTTGCTCAGCCAAGTCGTACGCCGCTGTGAAAAGCTTCGTTCGCTAGAAAGGCGCGAGCGGAGTGAAGGGGGGGGGGGGAAGAGGGCTTTCGCCCAAGAGGAAAAGTGCCGGAGATCGTTGAAGGCCTTAAGGAGAGTTGCCCATAGAGCTGAGAACAAAGAAAACCGAGATATTCAACGATATTTCGTCGAGTCGTTCTCTCGCTGATGAAGGGCTCGAACGAGGAGGTTTTATATCGTGCGATATAAATATATATAAATTGCTCGGAAAAAAAATCCGTAGAATACTTCTCGAAATAGCGATATCACAACGGCGGGGCGTCGTCTCGGAAAAAACGCTATATACATGTATGCGTTATATTAATTATTACATTCACGAATTAATTTTAGCACAAAAAGCAAAGCTTTGCTCGAAATTTCGGAGCGACGGTGCAATCGTGAAAAAATTCACTACGTTGATTTTTACGTGAGAATTGAACGTTTTGTCGGCGTCGAGATTTACAATTCTCTTCCGTCTGGTAATATTGGTTGCCGTTGATTATGAGAATTTTAATCGAGAGATCCAATTTGTGATTGACGAGAATGCCTCGCGTATGCGCCTACGAATGACACACAAATTTTTTGAAATGCCGATGAATGAGGCATTTTTCGGGCTTTTATAATCAAGGTCGTGTAATCACGCTGATGGGGCGAGCTGTGAGAGCTCTTTGCGAGTATACTCCGAAAGAATATCAAAATTCCTTAAATTCTCTTTCTCAATGAAAGAGAAAGATTTAATTGAAATGTGCGAAGCGACTTTTCGGGAAAGCATTCGCATATTTTATTCGCTCCGGTACGAGATTAAGATGAAACATTATCGTTTTTAGCAAACTATACGTGAACTTTGAGCTCAAAAATGTCGAATATAAATCTTGAGTGTCCTTTTATAAATATGATCGTTGAGTTTAAGTACACTCTCGGTTCTTTCTCTTTCACCCTTTATCCTTATTTTATTTCTCTCCTCTTTATATATACCCGAAGAAACCAGGTGGTGCTGCTGAGCTTGACTGTACCCAATAACATTTCAAGATGGCGACTGAGAGACCTCGAGAGGCCGTTTCCGCGCCACCCCACGACCTCGTTCTCTCTTTGTCTCTCTCGTTTTTTTTTCACTCCGTCTTGCATCGATGTCGCGCTCTCTCTTTCTCTCTACGCCTTCTCTCATTTATACTTTCGTCCTCCTATTTTTTGCTTGTATATTATGTATACATATATCTTATAATGCACGTTGCACTCGACATTTTTCCACCAACATCCAAAAGTATAAGGAAGAGAGAGAGAGAGAGAGAGAGAGAGAGGAGAAAAAGTAGAAGAGACGTACGAGAAAAGAAATAAAACGAACGAAAGAGGGGAAAAAAGCTGAGCGCTCTCCGGCTGCCAGCGCCGAGACATGCACGCTCGTCGCTCTCGCGATGGCTTCTGGCTCGCTGATGCTGGAATATTATGAGTTTGTTCCTCGGTGCGTATATGAACGCGATTTTCCAACCCCCTCGTACACCCACGAAACACACGTACACTCGTGCAAACCTCGTACATGCACACGCGCTTGTGTGTGTGCATAAAAATGTAAAATGTCATTCCGTGTTTTCGTCGTTCCCGTGTTGTTGTGTACGATTTTTATTAATATAAAACAGAGAGGTCTCAGTTGCGCACAGTTTGCACGAATGTTCCTTGGGAGTATGTGACGCGTTACGAAGCACACGGTTTACGGAAAATTTCCGGATTAACGTAGCGGCATTCAAAAAAAAAAAAATGCATCAATTCGTTCATGCGTGTATAACGTTATAAACCCTTATGGAAAGAATATTACACGAAAATTGGAAAGCGTGAGAATTCACGAATACCATTCGCATCTCCAAGGGTCCTTTGCATCTGGAGAGATACTTGAAAAAATTCCCTTGCCTCGTCATCGTTATCATCAACTCCGGATTTCGCATCTTTGAGCTCTCGAGGGGTCAGTGCTAAACGCATATTCACATTTCCTTTGCACGAAACAAATTGAACGATCAAAAAGGGAAAACCGCTGAATTCGCGTGTGTCGCGCCGTACCCTAAATTCAAGTTTCCAAAGCAAGTTTCCTCATTCGTCAATTTATTGCTCGAAATTCTCGACATCATTAAATAATATTTGAAAAAAAAAAACGACTCCTATGTAGATTGTCTGTCGAACGCGTCTTTAAATCCGCCTGCTATTTGGTTACGCCGGAAGCAACCATAACGTCGTTACTGTTGAATCCACAGGGTCTGTGAATGCGTATAAAACGTTATTGTTGCCTCGAGAGTGCGCGACTCACGCGCGTCGACGGAGCCGGGCAATTGCAATTACACGTATCGCCGATTTCCCGATCTAGATACGACTTGATATAGCTATGGAAAGATGCGTCTCGATATGTATATATTGTCCTGTAATAGAATTTTGTGCGGAATATCGAGGCCAAAGGACATCGCGTCTCGCTTTCTCCCGCGCGGTTTCGTTCGCTCCGGGCTTGAAAGCTAACGAGTAAATTATGGGGCGGCTGCTCGTTCGGGCACGCGGTAAAAATCCACCAGTAAAACTCACCGCCCATAACATACTTGTCTGATGCCGGAGATCGAGTCCCTAGATTACTTTCGGCTTCATTGAACCTTGTCTATACATACACCCTTGCTGTTTACGTTCTCGTTTTTTTTTTCTTCACATTATACACTTTGTACGTCCATTTACGTGTAAATATGTTTTATTAGGAATCTTCGAGGCACAATGCAACGGCGAATCACGGGGTCCATCGTTCGGGATGAGTGAGGACATTGGAAAGGTATGTCTAAAAATGAGCATTTTTCAATTTTCCGTTTGAGACTCTTGGAAATTTTGTTAGTTTCGTAAAATGATTGCGGCAAACGGGCAATCAGTTGGTTACCGATTTGGTGCCGATACTCTTTCTTCGCGACTCTTCGTTTCGTTGATTTTGAGCAAATTGAAAAATTGAAAAATGAGCATTTTTCAATTTTCCGTTTGAGTCTCTTGGAAATTTTGTTAGTTTCGTAAAATGATTGCGGCAAACGGGGAACCAGTTGGTTACCGATTTGGTGCCGATACTGTTTCTTCGCGACTCTTCGTTTCGTTGATTTTGAGCAAATTGAAAAATTGAAAAATGAGCTTTTTTCAATTTTCTATTTGAGACTCTTGGAAATTTTGTTAGTTTCGTGAAATGATTGCGGCAAACGGGGAACCAGTTGGTTACCGATTTGGTGCCGATACTCTTTCTTCGCGACTCTTCGTTTCGTTGATTTTGAGCAAATTGAAAAATTGAAAAATGAGCATTTTTCAATTTTCCGTTTGAGACTCTTGGAAATTTTGTTAGTTTCGTAAAATGATTGTGGCAAACGGGGAACCAGTTGGTTACCGATTTGGTGCCGGTACTCTTTCTTCGTGACTCTTCGTTTCGTTGATTTTGGGCAAATTGAAAAATTGAAAAATGAGCATTTTTCAATTTTCCGTTTGAGTCTCTTGGAAATTTTGTTAGTTTCGTAAAATGATTGCGGCAAACGGGGAACCAGTTGGTTACCGATTTGGTGCCGATACTCTTTCTTCGCGACTCTTCGTTTCGTTGATTTTGAGCAAATTGAAAAATTGAAAAATGAGCATTTTTCAGTTTTCCATTTGAGACTCTTGGAAATTTTGTTAGTTTCGTAAAATGGTTGCGGCAAACGGGGAACCAGTTGGTTACCGATTTGGTGCCGATACTCTTTCTTCGCGACTCTTCGTTTCGTTGATTTTGAGCAAATTGAAAAATTGAAAAATGAGCATTTTTCAATTTTCCGTTTGAGACTCTTGGAAATTTTGTTAGTTTCGTAAAATGATTGCGGCAAACGGGGAACCAGTTGGTTACCGATTTGGTGCCGATACTCTTTCTTCGCGACTCTTCGTTTCGTTGATTTTGAGCAAATTGAAAAATTGAAAAATGAGCATTTTTCAATTTTCCGTTTGAGACTCTTGGAAATTTTGTTAGTTTCGTAAAATGATTGTGGCAAACGGGGAACCAGTTGGTTACCGATTTGGTGCCGATACTCTTTCTTCGCGACTCTTCGTTTCGTTGATTTTGGGCAAATTGAAAAATTGAAAAATGAGCTTTTTTCAGTTTTCCATTTGAGACTCTTGGAAATTTTGTTAGTTTCGTAAAATGATTGCGGCAAACGGGGAATCAGTTGGTTACCGATGTGTCGCCGATACTTTTTCCTCGCGACTCTTCGTTTCTCTGGTTTTTCCTTTGTAGAGCAGAGCACGTTCGAGATACGAATTTTCATAGATTCTCGGAGCGTTTGAAACGATTATTTCGAATATTTTTTATGTACGGACAGTCACACACAACGTGATCCGAGAATGGAGCGAGATTTTCGCAAAGTTCGTCGAATCTAGCGAGTGGAAGTGAAAATAGGAAGATAAGAATCGAGATGTGTCGCAATTTAATGTATTCCAAGGGGTAGCACGAAACTACCGCGTGCCTGTGCATATATCCACTCGGCCACATCTGGCAGGGATTTTTATCGAGAAAAGATTCGATGCTCGAGATTCCTCGTGATTTCTTCCGCGGCGAGAGATCGACAATATCTCGTGTATTTCTATTTTTTTCGTTGCGCGTACACGTACTCACCTCTCCTCACTGAATGCATAATAGATTTTTCAGACACATTCGCGTGCACATACAAAACCAGCGAGAAAAGAGAAACGTGCATTTCCGATCCTTATCGCGGTTCCAAATGATTTTTTAAAAGCATCAAACGTTCGTCTATCACGCCTCACTCGAAACGATCTTTCTCACCTGGTTCTGCGCGTTCTGCTCGGCCATTGCTTTTTCCTTCGCCTGTCTCTTGCACTTGTATCGATGATTTTGGAACCAAATTTTAACCTGAAACAGAACGTTCGATTCGTAATTATCCACATTGAATGTTACGGAAAAAGTGACGAATTCGGGTCAAATATAGTTATCGATTTGTGATTCGTCAATCGGTCTTTGGAGATGAAAAAGAAGACCTTTTTCGACCATTTTTTTGGCTGCTCAAGTACGGTAGCGTTACAGTTATTATTGTACCGTCCGTCCACGGAGAATCCTAACACGGTTCGGGCGTTTTTCGTCATCTTTTACCTCCAAAGAATATTCCGTTGTTTTCGTAGGACCGAACTGTCACTTTCTCGCTTTCTCTCTCATTCCATTCCATTCTCCATTCATTCTTTGCGGCGATCCGCGGTAAACCCATAATCCGCGTTAAACGGTTCAACCCCGCACTTCTGACGTCTACGTGTTATTTCTCATATCTTTTTTTCGTTCTCCCCAACCGCGCACTTCGACCCTCCGCGCGGGTCGTCAAGAGTCGAAAAAGCGATCGGGAGGAAACGATTTCAACGAGCAAATGATTCGTGCGCGCTCGTAACATCGTGAATTCTCGATCCGCATTCTTAACTCGTCCATGCGCGTGCGTAAGAACATCGGTTTGAAGAAAGAGCAAACGAAATAAATTTCCAGTGGCCCTTGTATGTTTCTCGAACGAAAAAAAATCCTCGACGCTGCAGAAACGATTACGCGCGAGTTTTTTTTCTCCTTCTTTTCGTGGTCAGTCGAGTGCGAGGTTTTTCTCGGGGCCAGTTCACAGTTGCCGCATTCCAACTGTGTATAAATTCACTTTGAGCCGTTTTCACTCTTTCCATCTCATCCACGCCTCTGTCCCTTTTGCTCTCTCCAATACCCGCTTTTACGGCAATTGAACGCGATTAGGTAAGCCTTGCGTGTGTGTGCTTCCGAATGAAAATCGGATCAGCATCTGCTTATGACAGGACGAAAGCGTCATAATCCTTGCGCATACAGCGCGTATTTTGCTCTCATGATTCACACAATGCGAGGATTCACGGTGCGGGAGATACACGCTTTTTTTTTTTTACAACGAACAGTAAACGTACATCCGACGCCATTCGTTCTCTCTCAATCATAGAGCTCGAAAAAAAAATTCAGTCCGCGATTGCCGGCTTCGAAGGTCTGAAATTCTGCATTCAGTTGGAGAAGGTAATAAGAATAAGGGCCTGAAATTGATGATAAAAAGTTTGAAAATTTTACCATTTTACCATCAACGTTAAATATTTTTGTTAAATATTTATTGTTGATGATTTACGCGATAACCATATAGCTGTTATTCGATGCGACTTTGTCCAATTTGAGAGTTACATTTATTGATTGAAATTTCATTATTAACCTGCACGACGTCTGGTGTATCGGTACATTTTTTATTTATTGTATCGACGATGAAGCATTTTATTCTTTAGAGATTTCACGCTCTCCAAACGGAATACTTTGAATAAAATAGATTCATGCGCAGTTTTCCATCATTTGTTTTCGATAATTCGCCACCGAATAATTTCGTTCGATGTTGCAGATTTCAGCGTACATTAATTGTTTCCACATTTCGTTCTTTCGATTCTACCGACTTGCGGCATTAGGGATGAAAAGTAAGGTTTTTTTGTTATCTCGATAGCTGCACTTTTACTACCGCTGTTTGAAGTGAAAATACAAAAGCATCCGAATAGTAATTCTGATTATACAGAAAGCTGAACCTTTCGAATGGCGAGAGCGAAACGAGATTTACAAACGCGTTTGTATTTTCTGCCATGTGTGTTGTAAAGTTTCATGAGCGACTTGAAAACTCTTTGCGTCGGGACTCTTCATGGTGCTCTCGTGTATAAAAGCCCCGGGCATTGTCAAGATAACCTCGAGAACCCAACAAGCCAAACGATTTGAAAAGCCCTCTGATTACACAAGAGCGCTTATCGCAAGATGAACGTGAATCGAAAATACGTCGACTTAACTTTCATTCTCCCGATAACGCGCGACTCTCTTCATAAATATAATTTTCCTGTGATGGACATTTTCACAAACTCGAATTCCACATTATTATCGTCAACGTACATTTTGTTCGTTAGCGAAACATTAAACAGCGATACGTCGGTCATAAAATACAAACAAGAAAAACACCGTTTTCCTTTTCATTTTTTCCATGATTTTTTTAGTTGCGAAAAGTGACAAAGACTGATTACGTTGTGGTTGATGTAATCTTGATTATTCGACGATATTCCGACGGCACTGAATAATGGTAATAAAAAACCAGATGGCGAATTCCAGCTTTATAAATTTCTGTTGAGGAAATTCGTACTCGGTATATTATTAAGAATATAGACGTGTTATATGGTACAGATGGTGGTACGTTGCAAAGAAATGTAGAAAGATCCGAGAGAGCATAGAAATGGTCACTCCGAGTTGGATTGTTATTTCAAGAGAACACGCAGCCGTTGGTAGGCTCGAGCATTCGCGGTTTAGTTTGTCCGTCATCTCGCATTTTCTCTCCCCTCCTCCTGCCTCGATCTGACAATAGTAGCGCGGTACACGACGATGGATAAACATTCACCCTGGTGCTCAGCATCAATTGCCAATAGCAGTTTAGTATGTACGAGGAAAAAAAAAAAAAAAAGATCGATGCACGATAGACTTAATAGAAGCTCGACAGCGTCTCGACGCTAGGTAATTAAAGGACCCATGGCACCCATAGTCTCACCAAAATCAAAGTGGAATGGGAATTTCGTGTACTTGGCAATCCTATAAAAATCCGAAAAAAAATCGTACGTAAGATACTGTAATTTTCAATAATAAAAATATTGAAAAGTTATTAATGTTTTAAAAGAAAAAAAGTTCTCAGTTCATTCTTAGACTATATTTTTTTAAGAATTTCGTAGTGATTTTCCAATATTGTTATTATGGAAAATTATTAAGCTCAGTGTCTTGCGTACGCGTGATTTTTTTCAGATTTTTATAGTATTGCCAAGTACACGAAATTCTCATTCTACTTTGGTTGCGTTGGGAATGTGCCATTCATCCAAGAGCGATTTGAAAGTTTTTCATTGCCTGCCACCTTCTCTCTCTCATCTCTCCATGATGTATTAAACACTTTGTCTATCGTCCTTCGTTGCAATTTATCGAATAAACATATACGCAATAACCTTTCGATTCGAATTTCACCAGTTCCTACGTCGAGGAGAGTTACAGATTTTAGAGTACCCTGGTATTTTATTTAAAGACGCAACCGCCGTTCGCGTGTTTAATAAAAGTGAGGATAACGTTTATTGACATTTGCATCGATTTTTCGCGTTTATCGAACGGCCGCATACTTTTGAGATCAGCTTCCCGTTGTCGTTCAATATTCTCGGATACATAAGTTGGTCTAAAAAATCATCACATTTTCGCCCGTTCATTTCCGAGAATACGCGTACATCCATCAATATTCAATCTGCACTCTGAATTTATGGAAGAAAAATATCGATAATCGTACATACAAAAAAACGAACGGAGTACGAATCTAGTGTTTTCCTTTCCCACGATCGTTCGTTCCTTAATAAAATTGTTTCTTGGTCAACAAGCCTTTCACCATGAGAACTAGCTTATTCGCAAAAAATTGTATCTTCTCTTTCATACTTGTTCCTCGCTGAGTGGTTACCTTTTGCTTGCCTCGAGTCTTTTCAGAGTGGAGATTCATAGCTCCGTAATTTACCTGGACCTTGTGGTGTACACCTGTACAGTGTGTACCATGTGTGCACAGTAGTCATCTTCAAGGTCCGTGTGACAAGAGGCTCTCCTCTTTTTTTTCTTCTTCAACGACTTCTCTCTTCTCTTATTTACCTCTAATCTCCGTATCTCCGTCTCCTTCAGTAGAGATGAATTTAGATTTAGAGAGATTCAGAGGTGAACATTTTTCAGTGCCATTGTGCGACGTAAATTGACGCTGGCATCATTCAATATTTTAATATACCCCGTCGACGACTAATTCCTTTTTTTTTTCACGAGACGTAACGGAGAACAAGCCTTCTCTGAATTGTAGAATAAAGAAAGTTCAAACTGCAAACTAATGGATATGAAATATTTAGATTACGTGGGAAAAAACCGCGTGACGATAAATTGTATTTTTGGATTGGATAAATTGGATCTTTTGTTTGTACGACAAAAATTTGAATTTGAAAAATTAAACACACTACGATAAAAGACAAGACACACCAAGATGTGAAAAGAACCGAGGATTTCACTTCCGATTTGGAAATCCAAAACGGTTTTCAATCGACGTACGCGTATAACCATTTATCAATGATCTCAATAACTCGAGTACACGTAGTGAAGATGTCGAAATTACGAGAAAGTTTCAAGACTGTTTACTTATATTTTCGTTTCAAAAAATGGAAAAAATCTTCGGTCTTTATGTTTTATCTCGTATTTTCATTCACGTATGGCAAAGACGAAGGCAAGCACGATGTCAGAGAGAGTCTTTTTTTCTGCTGACCGTCAATGTGAAAAGAACCGAGGATTTCACCTCCGATTTGAAAATCCAAAACGATTTTCAATCGACGTACGCGTATAACCATTTTTCAATGATCTCAATAACTCGAGTACACGTAGTGAAGATGTCGAATATTACGAGAAAGTTTCAAGACTGTGTTTACTTATGTTTTCGTTTCAAAAAATGAAAAAAATCTTCGGTCTTTGTGTTTTATCTCGTATTTTCATTCACGTATGGCAAAGACGAAGGCAAGCACGATGTCAGAGAGAGTCTTTTTTTCTGCTGACCGTCAATGTGAAAAGAACCGGGGATTTCACTTCCGATTTGAAAATCCAAAACGGTTTTCAATCGACGTACGCGTATAACCATTTATCAATGATCTCAATAACTCGAGTACGCGTAGTGAAGATGTCGAATATTACGAGAAAGTTTCAAGACTGTGTTTACTTATGTTTTCGTTTCAAAAAATGGAAAAAATCTTCGGTTTTTATGTTTTATCTCGTATTTTCATTCACGTATGGCAAAGACGAAGGCAAGCACGATGTCAGAGAGAGTCTTTTTTTCTGCTGACCGTCAATGTGAAAAGAACCGAGGATTTCACCTCCGATTTGAAAATCCAAAACGATTTTCAATCGACGTACGCGTATAACCATTTTTCAATGATCTCAATAACTCGAGTACACGTAGTGAAGATGTCGAATATTACGAGAAAGTTTCAAGACTGTGTTTACTTATATTTTCGTTTCAAAAAATGAAAAAAATCTTCGGTTTTTATGTTTTATCTCGTATTTTCATTCCCGTATGGCAAAGACGAAGGCAAGCACGATGTCAGAGAGAGTCTTTTTTTCTGCTGACCGTCAATGTGAAAAGAACCGAGGATTTCACTTCCGATTTGAAAATCCAAAACGGTTTTCAATCGACGTACGCGTACAACCATTTTTCAATGATCTCAATAACTCGAGTACACGTAGTGAAGATGTCGAATATTACGAGAAAGTTTCAAGACTGTGTTTACTTATATTTTCGTTTCAAAAAATGGAAAAAATCTTCGGTCTTTATGTTTTATCTCGTATTTTCATTCACGTATGGCAAAGACGAAGGCAAGCACGATGTCAGAGAGAGTCTTTTTTTCTGCTGACCGTCAATGTGAAAAGAACCGAGGATTTCACCTCCGATTTGAAAATCCAAAACGATTTTCAATCGACGTACGCGTATAACCATTTTTCAATGATCTCAATAACTCGAGTACACGTAGTGAAGATGTCGAATATTACGAGAAAGTTTCAAGACTGTGTTTACTTATATTTTCGTTTCAAAAAATGGAAAAAATCTTCGGTCTTTATGTTTTATCTCGTATTTTCATTCACGTATGGCAAAGACGAAGGCAAGCACGATGTCAGAGAGAGTCTTTTTTTCTGCTGACCGTCAATGTGAAAAGAACCGAGGATTTCACCTCCGATTTGAAAATCCAAAACGATTTTCAATCGACGTACGCGTATAACCATTTTTCAATGATCTCAATAACTCGAGTACACGTAGTGAAGATGTCGAATATTACGAGAAAGTTTCAAGACTGTGTTTACTTATATTTTCGTTTCAAAAAATGGAAAAAATCTTCGGTCTTTATGTTTTATCTCGTATTTTCATTCACGTATGGCAAAGACGAAGGCAAGTACGATGTCAGAGAGGGTCTTTTTTTCTGCTGATGAAGAAAAATGCGCTCCTTTCGTTGAGTGCAGGTGAGCATAAGCTTTCTCCTGCAGTCTTGCGCGATGTTGACTCTTCTGTATATACTTATGTATACCCTCGAAGAATGATTATATATGTGTGTATACCTAAAGCTGAGAGGTACAGTGAGATATATATATATATATATATATATATATACCTATATATTTATCCAGTTAAAAAGAAAAGACTCTCGGAGCGATTCTGAATGGTTTTAGGGATCGCAAGGAGGTTTGTTTAAACGTTAGCCATCCTCGCGTCGGGGGGCCCCCTCCGACTTTAACTTCCGATTAACTTGCGCGCGATGAAGTCCAAAAGCAACAACCTTTATATTCTCTCGCTCTCCTCCATTGGGAGGAAACAGCAGGTAGATAAACGAAACGCCTACCATTTAGGCCCTTGTTAAAGTGACGTTGTCGTCGTAGCATCCTCCATTACTAGAATTTCGATACACTTATATACCTGTCTGTTTGTTCTCGAACGCGCTACTGGACCGTGAAATCCGTTAAACGTGCTAAATTTCGTACAAACATTGGAGATGAAGCCCTCGATCGCTTCCAACTAATCGGGAGCTGCGCCTATTTTTTTTTCGATTCCCAGTTGTGCAAACTCGACAGCTAATTTTGAAAATTTTGACAAAATTAATTGCAGAGAGAGACAAGACATTTCTCATCTCATCTGAATAACCTCCAATTTTGACACTGGAAAAACAGCTGATAAACCCCACTTACTCCATGATGGAAAAAAGTGGTGAAAATAGACGTCTCGTAAACTTCTTTTTTATAAACTTTTTAACGATCATACTTCACTCTTTTTATGTTTTTAAATGTTCTACAATTGCTCAAAGTACGTCGCCTATATTGACAACAACAAAATCGAAATCGCAAATCCGCTGGGCCTCAACGATGCTTCAACATTATTCGATATCCCATAGCGATCAAATTCGCCCACACCTTATCGCACACGCTATAGATACATTCTCCTGGAAATGTTATATACATATATATATATAAAAGCAGCATGTACAGTATTCTTGAACAAAGGGCGTGGCGTCGGTTTACACGAATATACTCGATATCTCACCATGGGTGGTCTATCAAACTGCAATGAATTTCTAACGTGCACCTATATGGTCGTTCGTGCACAGCAGCAGCAGCAGCAGCAGGTACACAATTGGACCTGTGACGATAATTATGCGTGTTTAGAGACGCGCCCTACGATTGTAGTTATTAGTACGGGGTACGCCTGACAGGAAGCATAGGTATGTCGACCGTCGATTGATGGATATTCGGGGAATAGGGACCAGGAGAGAACAAGAGAGAGAGAGAGAGAGGGAGAGACGATGACACCGAGATGAAGAGAGAAGGAGGACGATTGATCGAGTTAGGGTAACGTCATTACGTGCCAGTAAATTTGCTCGAAGCGTCAGCGTTGGTGGTTGGACGCAACGCGACGGGGAAACGTCAACCAACCCCTGCTGCTTCTCTCGGTAGCTGCTCGTGCGGTCTAACGCATCATCTTCGTGGTATATATCTGTATATATGTATACATTTACACACACATGCGACATGTATAGTACAACAGAACAGCAATTTACTCTATAGAATACTTGGTTGGAATACATGTATATATTGCACAATCTGATACGACCAGCACAACTCTCCTCGGGCAATTTAACGCGGCACTATAACTTGCCCTCAGATTAACCGTACCCGTAACGCACTTACACCGACCCCGGGGGCTCTTTGTGGTGCGGGTGGCCCGGAAAAGAAAAGGGGAGACACACGATCGTCGAATCGCAAAATCCTTCCCTTCTACCACAGCCGAGGCCTTTCATTCGCGTTTTCAAAGCGACAATTGTTTCACTCTGCTGGATGAAACGAAGCTTGTTTCTCGCGGGTGGTAGTTTCCGACGCACAGATTGATTTCCTTTGGATGAGACTCATTTTTTTAACCCTTCCTCACGCGCGCCGCATTTTACGATCCGTGTATAAACGAAAAATCGTGATTTTCGGTACTCGTTTCTTTATTTCGATTTAATTCGCACATTCGAAGGGTGAAACTTGGCATTTCATTGGTGAATAGTATTCGTAATTGAATAAAAATTAATCAATGACACCGCAGTGCTGAGGTTAAAAGCATTTAAGTTTAAATGAGTTTAAAAGCTAAAAATAATTTACAGGCAATAATTGATTTTATCGAATATAAACTTGGTATCTAATTGGTAAATAGTTTTCGTAATTGAATAAAAATTAATCAATGACACCGCAGTGCTGAGGTTAAAAGCATTTAAGTTTAAATGAGTTTAAAAGCTAAAAATAATTTACAGGCAATAATTGATTTTATCGAATATAAGCACAATTTGTTCAACACTCGGCTAGGATTTTATACATATTTTCAGATTCGTATTTTTGGGCCTCCGGTAAATTCGTAAATTACGTGTATTGTACAACTAGCTATGTCCTTAAAATATACTTTTTCCGGCGGAAAATCTTTCACTTTCAGATTTAAAAATCCAAATCGTTTTTCAATCGACGTACGCGTATAACCATTTTTCATCCGTGAATAAACGAAAAATCGTGATTTTCGGTACTCGTTTCTTTATTTCGATTTAATTCGCACATTCGAAGGGCGAAACTTGGTATCTAATTGGTGAATAGTATTCGTAATTGAATAAAAATTAATCAATGGTACGACAGTGCTGAGATTAAACGCATTTAAGTTTAAATGAGTTTAAAAGCTAAAAAGAATTTACAGGCAATAATTGATTTTATCGAATATAAGCACAATTTGTTCAACACTCGGCTAGTATTTTATACATATTTTTAGATCCGTATTTTTGGGCTTCCGGTAAATTCGTAAATTACGTGTATTGTACAAATAGCTATATCCTCAAAATAGGAAAGCAGCCCGGAATGTCTCAACGACAAACGTATTTCGGTAGCAAAAGTATTGGCAGAGAAGTCTCGAGGGTCAGAAGAATTAAAAAACCTTAAAAACCGTCTGAATTTTTCACGAGTGTCGAAAGTAGTTCAAAGGTTCTGCTGATCGAGGAATTTACCGTTTCGCGTTAAATTATGATTAACGCTTTTAATTGGCTCGTGTTGATCCTGCAAAGTGGCGAAACTCGGGTAAATATTGCCGAGTCACCCTCGTTGTTATTTCAACATGGCGACTTCGTTCCCACCCTCTATACGTGTCTCTTTGTACTAACGACGAACGTGATACAACCGCGTACGAACATATTTGGTCCCCGATACTTCCATCGGGGTTTCGCGATGATTAGTTACACTGTCCGCCGTATACGTTGGCTTTATCGACGTGAAGAACGGGGGAATTTCGTCGCGCCTTGTTTGGACGTCGATGAACGAGACCGGGGTATACTTTTCTCATCTGTTGCCTCGTAACTTTTCGCAATTTGTCTCAAAAGAGCAACCGTCGTCCGTCATCTGTTACGAACATCCGATTATAATTATACCTCGCTGTTTCCCAAGGGACAAAGAAATTCGTAAACGTATATTCGTAAATTCGTCCAAAGAACTCGCCATGGATTTCAATTTTACAAAACGCTGAAAATAATCATCAATGCTGTTTTCTCAGTAGAAATCCAAACCGCGAAAGCCTGAGGACTCGTTCGTACCCGACAAAAATAATTCCTCGGTTCCTAAGGTCGTAAACTTTGGCACAATGTTTTTCAAAATCCACGTACAAAAAACACGGGAAATTATCTTTCGTTGCGAGTCCTCGCGAGCGCGCGAATGCGTAATAAGAAATTCGATCGTTTATGAACGATAATCGCACTTTTGGGCATTCAAAGGCCATCGAGTTAATCGCGTGTGTACCTGGCCTACGTAGAGGACTCTTTTTTTTTCTTTTTTTTTTCCTCTTTTCATTCACGGTGCGGAAGGCAGGGAATGTCACGAAAAGTGGCGGTAGTCAAAGGCGAGAGGTGTGTTGGTTTAATCTTCTATCTGAAAGATAGAGCACAAGGAAGAAGGAAAGAGGGAAAAAGAATGGATGAGACGATGAGAGACACGGAAGAGTCTCGTCTGGCCTGAATGATGGCGCGTAGGTATGCTCCTACAAATTCTGTTTGCGGTTGCAATGTATGCACCCTCTAGCGCAGGGCTCTCATCTTTCTACTCTCGGCTCGCGTGCATAGCCAGGGAGAAGTGCATCTCTCGTTCATCTCGTGCCTGCTGTCGACTGCTCCCCGTGTGCAACCTTTATCGTCCGACGAAAAGAAATAAGGGCGTAAGCTGTATCGTGTAACGCGCAAAGTCACACGCGCATTGCGACCTTTTGCCTCTGCCATAATTATCCATATACAAGCTGGCATAATTGGGAACGTCGAGAGACCCGAGCATCTCGAGTTTTGCATGTTCTCGCGTAAAGAGCAACGAATCATTATGCAATCATGAACGATCGATCGGTCGAAACCGCCGAGTCCTCTCGTAGGCAGATGTAATACAAAAAAAACCGTCTTGGATCAATAACGCGCGAAAGACACTTTTTACTCTTCGGAGGCTCACTTTTTGGCTCTCGGCCTCGAAGCGAGAAAACACGGTGTTGGCAAAAAATTCCAATCGTCCCTGTACCGTGTTAAAAATGGCTTCGTGTCGACTCCAAAGTCTTCATTCTGACGAACGCGTAGATTTTGGAATTGACGCGATTAACGTAGTGATACTGAGATTTTCACTGCTGAAACTCGAAAAGCGAACGATTGTCGGTATTACTCTGTATATTCGGATGTACGCTTTCGCAATCTCGTAGAATTCATGTCGCTTCGAAAAAGTGGAAAAAATTGTATTGCAAAGTTATTATAAAAACTTTATTGAATTCTTTTTCAACTCGAATTGAATTTCGACCTGTCGAACCATGATCCAGGCACGGAATTGTATTAAAAAATGTTTTTCCTTCATTTTCGAACAATCGAGCGTTCGCGAGATGTCTCTTCTATAGGAAACGATCCATTTGATATTTCCGCGCGATTGGAACTACCGCTCCGATGCCAAAAAAGAGAATCTCGCGAAATCTCTGTTTTTGACGGTAAATTCCTCGCTCAATTGACACGATACAATGCCCTCATTTTTTTTAAGCCGGGGTATACGGAGTAAATATCGGCGCGATATTATTCCATCACATATACATATAAATGTGCCGAAGTGGATAGAGAGGAAGCGTGTGCACGGATTATACCGTGGTTTGCAAACCTATTATTATCATTATTTCGATCCTGGTGAAGATTCGATCGTTTTCGCTTTCGCTTCGATTCAACGCGCTACGGCATCCGTTCTCCCGCACATTTGTTCCACATCTATGTTGAGGTTATGTATATGCATAATATATATGTATATTCACGCATACAAGAATAGTGTATGGCTCTTTTTGCGATCTCTCGTCATCAAAACTCTGACTGGCGGATCTTGTACCAGTTTTGTATAGTACCGACGGATATGTACGCCGCGTTTTGCTCGCGTTCTTCTTTTTCCAACCGTATATACACCGTTCCGCACATCCCCCGATCTCCCTCCTGAATATAACCCCATACAAAAATAATGTTGTGTGCACGGCTATGTACCATTCTCCCCTCCTATATTTATCCTCGATGATCGTCCTTCCGTCGAACTCTGCTCGCATCTTTAAATATACCCTGCTATGTACCGGGTATTCCATGCCAAATCGACGCTGTTTGAATCGCAATTTTCACAAATTCTTACATGTATGCACCATTTATAAAGTGCTTTCGTGACCCTTTTCACACTTCCGCCTCGACAACCAATTGTGCGATATGAATTTCGTGAAAATTTTTACGCTTTTTCTCGTGGTTCGGCAACTTTTCACAAGTGGATCGAATTATCGAGATTTCTTTTTCTAATAGTCGTTTATACCGTACCCGAAACAGAGAACGTTCGGGGTATTCTTGGATCGTAAAGTTTTGGGCAAAAAAAAAATCGTCGGATGAAAAAAGAGCAAATCGTCATTTTGAGGTTGAAAAGTGAACGATTTTGTACTTTAATCGCATTTTCAGTATGTTGATATTCTCTTACGTCTTTTTCAAGCTATTCTCTCTCTCTCTCTCTCTCGTTTATTAATTTATCAAATTTCAACATGTAACGCCGCGCTGTCGTTTTTCCCTTTTTTTCGCGGGGTCGAATCTTGACTAAGACTAGATGGGATGCAGCAAAGTGCAGTCGACTAAAATCCCCCCCTCCCCATCAACAAATCTCGACAAACCCAGATAATTACAAACTATCCTACCCGATCATTTTTATTTCTCGAGATTACCAAAGAATCGTTAAAAAATATGTGCTCACATCGATATAAATGGTTCCTAATAAAGTCGATATCGTCGGGTCGTATCGTACGATGGAAAAGTGTGTATATTTCAGAGCGCGAAAGGCGGGGTTACGTCAAAAGTCTATCGTCATATACTTTCGCTGAATGAAAGCTTTACGAGCAATTAATCAACGACTAAATCTCGATGCGTACATATTATAATAGATCGCGCAAGAGTTTCGCTCGAATATAAACGCAAAGTGCAAATAAAGGACTGTGAAAAGTGAAAGAACCGATGAAAATTACGGTGGCAAGATAATTTGCCTCTAATGCGGGTACTTGATGAAAATGCAGCTGGCCTGTTCCCTTCTCCCGCTAGCCTTGTATTTTCATTTTTTTTTTCCTTTTCTGTTAACGTGCTTCTCACTCTTGCCATTTCCCTCTCCCCGCTTTTTTTTCATCCACGACCGCCCATCCTCTCGTCTTTAACCTAGCCTATATATGCACAAACACACACACACACATCACATCACATATCTTCATACGTGCAACAGTAGCGATGATAATAATAACAACACGACGTTAACAATGCCAGGAGTGGCTGGTCTGCAACAATGGATAGAGAGAGTCAGAGAGAAAGATAGAGGAGAGTAGATGGGAGGGAGGCTGCACTTAAAGTAACAATGCGACGTTAAAATGGAGGAACGCATCTGTGTCCCGAGCGGAGATACGTATACGTATATATATGTGTATAATAAAAGCACGGTGCGACATCAGCGCTTGCTGTAGGCGCGATTTCTGCGAGGGCGAGGGGGTAACCGCGCCAAAACGCAATGGTACTTGGTACTTTGGTTACACTGTACACCAGAAATCATGAGAGTATGCCAGGGAGAGAGAAAGAATCACGAGAGTATCGTTGGAGTGTGCGTGACTACTTAAAAATGCAGAACTCGGTAGCACACTCTCGGCGCGTGTCTGCTCTAGTCGAGGATGAAATTCTACGTCAAATTATTCATCCACACCTCTCTTTCGTCCTCTCTCTCTCTCTCTCTCTCTCTCTTTCTATACATATATTTCTCGTGGTGTTGGTCTCTTCATATCTCCAATCCAGTATATTATATCCTGATGGATCGTAACTCTTTGGATAGCAAAATTCGTACCACTATATCCATCATGATAACGCGACCTCGTACATGTACGTGTACATAAGTGTATAACATGTTCCGAGTGTCCATCCGACTTGTCATTACCGTATGGCCCCGAGCAAACACTGGCTGATCCCCTGTCATTCCATCTCGTACACATTAACACTGCTATTATTATTATTACTATCCTTGTTATTGTTATATTTCGCAAGACTACTTGTTACGGTAATTGTGATATTCCATTCAGTGCTGATGCTCTGTAACTGCAGGAATTAGTCGATTCGTCGAATCATCGTTGTCCTTCCACGGAGTTATTATATCGCAAAGTCCTTTTTTTTGAGATACATCGCGGGTACAAAGTTGCTCAACGAAATTCTCATTTTGTGTCGTGACGAGTTAAGCTTTTTTTTTCGCGAAAATATCCATCGATTTTCGTGCCGTCGTTTGAAGAATTTCTGATAATCGTGGATATTGTTATAGATATACGATTATGTCGCCCTCTGTACGATACTTGAAGTACTCGATTACATCGATGGCTCGTTAATTCAAAAACCCTCGAAATTTCCCTGCGCACTCATCTTTGATCATAATATGTTATGTACAATATGCATAAACGTATATGTGGATCATATCGTTGGCTACGACCGCTAAATTTTTTGCAAAATGGCTATTTTGAGCGAAGGGACTCGCCTGGTTCTCCAATGCGCCCGCAATTCTGCCGCATCGACGGAAAAAAATAGGCGTTCGATGATTTTCAAGTCGTGATTAAATTATGCCGAGAACCCTACGAATTTACAATTAATTATTAGCTCACCGCGTTGTCCTACATATATGTTGGTAACCCGTCTCGGCGTCGATCTATTTTCCATTGCTTTTCTTTTTTCCGTTGCATACATGTGTGAAATCATGGACGCAATCGTATGACAGAATTGAATAAAATCTTCATATCGATATGCACAAAAGAATTTCATTGTCTATGGAGAGGTAAAAACGTTTTGCGGATCGTTGAGCCATATACATGCCACTCGCACGCATTCAAATCACTCGTGATGCACTCGTTGGTCCGAACACACTCTATATACCGACGTTACAACTTTTGCCGTATGGTCCATAACGCCGAATGACAGCTGCGTGAATTGTTGGAATGTCGACGAAATACTTGACAATAAACATTATTTCATATCGGAGTACAGAAATTTTTATTTTCAATTCTTTCTGACGTTGTTTTCATCTTTTTGGACGTTGAAACATCGCGCAGGTCGGATAGCATAGAAATTCAAATCGGAGCAACGAGAAAAAGGTGTTGAATTTATCGAGGGATTGATATAATATTTCGAATTTGAAAAAGAATTTGAAAAACCAATGAAATCATCGAGTTCATCGAGTAGAAAGAAAGCGTAAAGGAGAGAGAGAGAGAGAGAGAGAGAGAGAGAGAGAGAGAGAGTAAGATAGCCTCCGAGCCTCAGCATAACGAGTCAGTTTCTGGTAGTCGCCCCTATCGAACCTCTTCAGCAACACACACTTGCGCTTAAATATACATATTGACGGGGTACGATAGAATTCTTGAACGTAGCTCGGCACGGTGTGTATTCGAGTGGGTGGTCAGAAAGGTTGGTAAAAAGGATATATGCGTAGAATCCTGACGAATGAAATCGCTGTTTCCTTTGCATATATATACCATGTGTATACAAGAGAAAGGGAAAGAGAAGGCCTCCTCTCGTTTGGTCTCCATTTGTCCCCCAAGAAGTGTTCGAGGGTTATCGACGATATGTGTATAGCGAACGTAGCGCGGTATATATATGCGACACGGTTGGATTGTATAATAGATGTCGAATGTTTGAGCTACCACCAACGCGAAAAACACTTCACCCACGCATGGAACTTGTCCTCTCTGCGAGCATACACTCGCACGACCACTATAGCACACGTTCTTTGCTCCAATGCTTGCTTTTTTTCGTGTAATTTTTTTTTCCTTTGTGATACTATAACCCCCTCCCTCCGCAGTAATCTGGTCTTCGATCCAGTGTGCTTGTGATTCGCTTCTGAATTGTCGGTTCTTCCTAAGTCGAAAATCTTCGGGATCTAGGATCATTGGCTCGAAACTCTCTATCGTCATTCTTTTTATCAGAATCGAGAATTCGAGAATTCTATCAAGCTTCTCGCATATAGTTGGGAATTCAAATTCTCGCAATCTGGAAGAATTATCAGCGTGAACGTCGTTTCAGAACTTGTAAAGAGCGAAAATCATCGGACGATTTTCGTGGCTTTCGACGGAAACTCGCAGTGTCAGATTTTGAACGATAATGAATTCAGCAATTTTTTATCATTTAGCTCGATCGAAAATTCACAACGTTGAATTGCGATTGATTAGAAAAATCTGAGAGCGAATAATGACCAATTGCAAAAGTAGAAAGTAAAACAAATTTGATTATTTCAAGACAAAATTGAGTGAAAAGATGTAGACTTTCGCTTGATACCATTTTCAGAGAGCTCTTTCGCAGCTGATAATCGCAGAATTCGTACATAAAATTATGGGAAATATACGTAGAATCGGGAATAATCGTAAATTCACAGTCTAAGAGCAGTACAGGAGTCCGATGGTGATCAAACTCGAATTCGAGGTCCCTTTGTCGATTGTCGTAAGACTTTTCGTCGCGCACAGATCGATCCGAGACTACGCTCCGAGACTCGCAGATCTCCGAGTGAGCGAGCACCGTCGCTTACTTCCGCTAATACCACAATAATTCCCAGCCGTCGCTTTCCGTTCAGAAAAATGTTCAACTTCGCTCCTCACTACTGAGCCACTTCCGGACCTTCCGCGAAGAACGTCCGAGAGACGTATCTTTATCTTTGCATTCAAAATTAACAATAAACATTTAAAAAACGGTACTTGAACATAACCTCCGTTACTTTGTACGACTCTTATCGTTTGAAACACTCGCCCACTTTGAATTATTCCAATTGATTTTTATCTCATTCTTGTGTATTGGAAATCCAACAATTGTCGAACGTTGCAGAATAATGACAATGCGACAAATCGAATCATACTTTCGTTGCGTTCCAACAATGGCGAAAAAATATGGGTTCGATCCAGATAGCTATGAAAATCATTGATATGCATCGGAGTCAGCTCGCAGCGAAGCATTCGTCACTTGATTATAGCAGCGAGTTTGGTAATCGTCTACATCAGGGATTATATATTAATTCGGTCCAAAGAAGCGAATTTGCCTACGTATATAAAAAATACGTGTGTGCGTGTATGTATGTGCATTTAAAGTAATTTTGTAAAACAACGATGACGATATATACTTATTGTTAGACTGTTTACGAGGGACAAAGAGAGGCACAAAGATGGGAAGAACAGGAGAGAGCAGACCGATGAAACGTAGCAGACATACCGACAGACGGAACGAGGGGCCGAGACCCTGATGCGCGAATGCAGGATGCGGCCAATGAGCTCCGCCAACAATTATTTATTGTTGCCAGACTTCGTATGTAGAAGAGTAGTTTTATATATTTGATCGTTCCACTCTCAACGGCCAAGTATTTTACGTACTCTAGCGAGCTCTCGGCTCTTGGCCACGCTCGTCAAAGCGACTGAACACTTGACGTTGTGTGTTGCAATTATTCGTCGAATTTAATACGAGTCTCGAACGCGAATCGATGCTGCGGTAGTGCTCGAAGTCTGGTATGCCGAGAATACTCAAAGTGTCTTTGGTAATAACGTCCAATCGATATGATCAGACAAAGTACATACACGTATACATTATCAACATTACATATATACGTGGGATACGCATAGCTCGTCTCGTAGCCTACAACCTCGGCTACTAATTAATCAGTTTTCAATAATTGATGCCTCGTCGGATGTTTCATACACAACGGCATATTAGCGAGCGTGTATTAAAGCGTTCTATATGATTCGCGCAATCCTATTCGACGTTTGGCTCGAGATAACAGTTGTTTAATAACTTTCGTTGGCATAGTAGCTCAAAATGTTCAAAATACTCTAAAATTACTAGCGTATATATATTTTTTTCATCGGCTGCGATATACAGCTATAGAAAATCGAACTTCCCCTCGTCCCGAAATTACGTGTACTACGAATATGCATTTAACGAGAATGACGAATAGTTTGGATGAATGAAAAAAATGTGATTCCCAAGATCGTGTTTTCTAAACGATTCCCCTGCCGTGAAAATCGTTTACATTCCTTCTGGAAGCACTTTATTTTTCTTGTATCTCGCATCTCTTGAATCAACAACTTTTTTCTCACGTCTGTCCACCGTTATTATCTGGGAAAACATTGAAAAATATGGCACTATAATGTGATCACGTACCTGCGTAGGCGTCAGGTGGATGAGTGATGCGAGATGTTCACGTTCTGGCGCGCTGAGATATTTTTGTTGCTTAAACCTCCTCTCGAGCTCATAGACTTGAGCTTGGGTGAAGAGCACACGTCGTTTTCGCCTCTGTGCAAGTGGAAATTGCATTGCTCCTACGCCCATACCGACGCCAACGCCGATACCACCGCCGACACCCATACTCGACGATTTGCCCACGTCGGACATGGACTGACCGACGGAACAACCGGCCATATTGGATCCGGCCCCCGCCGCGGCCCCCATGAGCCGCGAGACTGCAAAACATATTTAAGAGACACTAGGTAATTCTTTGTGCTCACTATTGTTGCAACATGTCTACTTAATCTTTAGTCCTTGACACGGTACAATTTTAGTCCAACAAAAAGCCTAAAAACTTACAGCGAAATGTTCGAGATGAGTCTAAATAACCATAGTAATTCACGACTCCGATACCCATTTTTGATTTGGAAAATTCAAACGAAAAAATCTCGAGTACAATTCGATGATTGTAACTTGCTTGATTCTGGTAAACTTACAACGATTGAATAACGCGAGACGGTAATGTTGAGCCGTGCCGCCGGTTCATAAATTCAAAAAAAGAAAGGCGGACTTTCGATTGCAGAAATTACTTGGATAGGGCCTTTTGAATATTCTAAATTCATATGATGCTGCTTAATGAATTACGGAATCCACGAATGAATTTGTCGATCGAAGACTTGTATTCATCGAACGTTCAATCGTGACTTGATACCTCATCTGTTCAAGTTTATTGTCGTAGCGTCTAATCCGATAAAAATATACCGGCATTATATGTGTCCTGTGGGGGGGGGGGGTAATGACTCGATCGCCGATGATGTAAGAGATCGTTACAACGAAAAAAAAAATGATGAAGAACGATAAATCGTGAACGTATCTTCCATCGTTGGATTGAGATATTCGGCCAAGTGGGCGAAAGCAAAAATACGTGTACAACACGAAGGTGTCTCGTCAAAGACCGAAACGAAGATGAGGACGAAAGAATGGCTGTAACCGCTTGGTAGAAACCTTCGAAATTTGAGCTACTGAACGTAGCATACTACATAGCTACGTATATATACGCATATGCGTCCGAGCTACCGGCCGACGCCAAGCAAAATCCCTCGTCAATCTAGTCAGGCGTGTGTAGGTGCGTTTGCGTCGATGAAACTAACGAAATTCGTGAACGGGTCTTTGTCGAAGACATTCGGACAATGGGAAAGAGAACCGAGTGTTAAGAGGTGCGAGAAAACGCAAAGTCACCGATGAAAACGCGGGAGGTCCATCACGAGGGATCCAAATCATTATTATCCCAAAAATATCCTCTCTGTCTTTCTCGCTGCAGGATGCGAAGGAAACATTGAACAGCGGATGTACAACAAGAACGAACAAAAAAGACAGAGAAAGAATTAAAGGTAAACACTCGAACGGGGGTGGAAGTCTTCATTCATCGAGTGGTAGATCCGTGCTGCTGTTATGTTATTATAATGACCAGACACTGGACTGGAGAATGTTTCTCCATCGCGAACAGACGTTCAAAAAAATTGAAGATACACATAATTGAGAAGGAGAGCTCCCCTAGGATTTGGTAACGCAGAGTCCGAGACACACGTCGATATAAAATTTTATAACGGTATGAAACAACCACGGTGAGTGTGTGTAAAGGGCGAGCGATTTTCTTCACCGGAAAATAGAATTGGATTTTTGCCCAAAGCGTGAAATCCTCGACTCTGCGCTAGATCCCGAAGGGTTTCTCTCTCCCCAAGCCTTGCTAGCTCGTCCTAACACCGAAAAAGAGTGTCTTTCGGCTCTTGTGTTTGTCCAACTAAAATCTTTCGAGCTGTCCACTTGCCACGTGTTTTTGAATCGATGTCCGAAACATTTGTGTATAAAGTATCGTGCCAGAGCACGCACTGCCCAATTGAGTTTCGCGCACGACTCACACAAATGGAAATAAAAAAATACACATGCCACCGGAGGGAGATAAAGGAACAGAGAGAAGCTCGTGCGACGGATATGCGAGAAAATCCGTACCAAACTGGGAGATTCGCTTCCTCGTGAGAGATGTCTATTGACACAGCTATATATGTACCTAATGGTAGATCCACTGGCAGTTCTCTTGTCACTTGTACAAATACTACATAGATGCGGGAGACATTCATGCCTTGTGGGCACTGAAACACGAAACTCGCTATTATCGCTGTCGGTGTTTTCCTGCCACTTGGTGACATGATTCGACGTACCACGACGGAAGAGCGTTCCGCAACGAAACATGGTTTCATCGAGGCCGCGAGGATTAAGAGTAAAAGAGGAGTAGCCAGTCACTTGCAAACAATCGCCCGCGAAAATCATAGCGGAAAATCTTGGGCATTAAAATTCGTCAAGCACGCCGCATTGTTTGCTACAATACGCATTGCAATACTCATAAAATTGCCCCCACAGAGGACTTTGAAACACGACACTGATACTATTCGAGGGTAACGTGAGATTGTTTTTCATTTGATCCATCGTCCGATTTCAGAGGATCCTACAAAGACACTCGACGTTCAATGGGTTAACCGTGTAACGAGTATCGTCAGTGAGAACTTTGGCTTCGAAATATTCCGGGCCAAGTCCGATGAGATAAATCCCGCATCAAGAAAATGTTGACACCCCACGTAGGATCGTAGAACTCTTTCATCCCCGAATTTAATGGCTTTCGATCTACCGAAGCAGTGTTTAATGCATCGAATGCTTCATCTGCATGGGCTGATAATATTCAGACGAAAATAAATTCTTCGATATTTGGCGATTTTGGCAAAATAAAGTCCTTCAGGATGAAAGTCGCTGAAAATTTGTACGTCGGAGGGAGGTTGCGTATTTCGATTCGTAAATCCGTGCGAATGATATGAAATGCATCATATTGTACTCACTGGCAAAACGTGGATCATTGGTTGTTGGGGGTGCTGGTGCATACCACGGATGATGATGCGATGAAACACCATGCGATCGCATTGGGTCGCTTCCATTAGCACCTCCACCGACTCCAGGTCCACCATGATGATAGGGAGAAAGTTCAGCCGCACAATACTGATATTGCGAGGTTAGTTGCATTGTTGCGTACGGATTACCCATGGCACTCATACTACCAACATTACCGACACCACCACCACCACCTCCACTACCACCTCCGCCGGTACTGCCGTTGGCACCGGTCACGGGACCCGGTGTGCTACCACCCGGTGTAGAACCACCGTGCAAAGGTGGACTTCCGCTGCTCGCGCTTGAACTACCGGTATTACCGCCGACTCTGGCGCCACAGGCGTTTGTATAAGGCGAACTTTGGGGATGCGATACGACACCAACGCCAACCCCGACAGCAGCAGCAGCGGCGGCTAGTTCCAATTTTCTGTAAGACTCTTCGATCGGCGATAAAATATCCGTAACGCTGAACGGTGTCGTGTGTGGACCAGTTCCTTGTTGCACGTGAGACGCGTGATGTTTTGGGGATAAGCTCATAGCAAGATCAACGCCATTAAGATCGGGCAACAGACCCGCCTGTTCTAGTTGCGTATGTTGCTGCTGCTGCTGTTGCTGTTGTTGTTGCTGATGTTGATGATAGGTATTTGCATTATTGTTGCTCCCCTGACTGCCGCCGCTTCCGCCTCCGACACTACCGCCGCTCATCTCGGCTACCTCGACCTCGTCGAAGTATTTTAGGTGCACGTTTCGACGAATGGTTGCGGTGCTTTATTCGACTTTGATAAAAACAATTAAAAGACAAACTTTGACAACGAAAACGGCAAGCGCGATCTGCGTGCTTGCTCGCCTGTAGCTCACTTGCCGATCGGTATATCAGCTGCCAGCTTTCGTATTGAGTTCGTCGCGGTCCACTCGCACAAAACTTCACTCTTTCGGTATGCTTTTCGAGTCTTATCCCGAGATTCCACGCACGGAGAACCCGACATACATTACTCTAAAGTTGTTCTAACAATCTGCGGATGGAAACACTTTGTTCGTCAAACTTGCCGATCAACATGAACACTACGGTTGCTAGATCACTCGTACGAATCCTTGGACCTTTGATTCTTTTATCGATACTGGAAGAAATATCACACGAATCAATTTTTTTCAAAAACCGAGTTCACTTGCCAAAATCACGACTCACTTTCATCGCTGATAAAGTTCCATCTCGTTCATTAGCCTAATTTCACCGTTCGCAGTAACTTTCTTCTCGAATGTAATTTGAGGGAAGAAACTCAAATAAGCGGATTCGATGACCCACCACTTTGGTCGCATAACTCGCGCACTTCCGGCCGGACTCGCAATGTTTTCTCGCAGCTCGCGTCAGCCCCGCGTCAAGATCGAATCCAGGATATTCCCGACGATTTCACATTCACCGGACGTTTGTCTCGAGGAAAACTCGCGTTTGGCTTTTCGATCGACGTTTAATTTGCGTGAAAAAGTTTGCAGATATACACGTGGACTGAGGAGTGGCCGGCAGAGCCGGCCGGCGGCCGACTGAAATCACCCGGAGGGTCTTCGAGTCCTTGGACTCTGCCGATAGTAGAAACGATGGTAGATGTACCACTCTCTTCGCCTCCACCTTCGTCGAGGATATACACTCTCTCGTGAGACCCCGGGAGAGAGGAGAGCCACGGCTCTATGGATAGATGGATGGATGGCTTGGATGGATGGATGAATGAATGAATGGAGAGGACTGTTGGGTTCCTGGAGAGGTCCTCACGGCCGCTTAGACCCACTCGACCAGGGTTCGCTAGCTCGCTCGCGCTCTCGTTCGCCCGGGCGGCCCCACACAGCCTCCTCGCGAACCCGTAGACGACACGAGATGAGTGGAGTGCCCACTACGGAGAAGTGCCTGGTACCAAGAGTCGTGATGAGATGTCCCCTTTTGCTTGTGAGGAGAGATGCTTCTCTCTTTCTCCTACTCCCAGGATCGTTGACAAGTAGACGCCGCGAAGAATGAAAATCGACGTACCCATTGGCCGAGAAATACCAATCCGTGAATGGGAGCCTTCTCATTGGCGAAACGTCTGGTCACGCCCGTTGCAACGGGGAAATCTCGACTCGCCTCGTTGGCTCAATCACCCGTTCAAGGGTTCCACACGGCCAATCGAGCAACTTCTCCCACTCTGTGAGGGGCTGGATGCTCATGGTGAAACGACGTTCTGTCATGGCTACCGCGGCTCCGGCACAGCCCACTTTCACGATCTGCGCTCAACCGTCTGTATACCGCGGCCTCTAAATGCACACGAGACCGTTGGCGAAAAAAATCTTCCCTTGGCACAGGCGCGCGCGCGCCTCGCGCGACATTCGCCACGAGATTCAACCCGCGACAGACCCTTCCGCGATCGTAGGCGCCTCACGAGTCGCGCTCGTATGTATTTTTCCTTCTTTTTTTTCTTTACTAACGACCGACATATGTGTGACGACACATAACGGTCGCACGTGTCGCTCTGCACAATTGTCAATGCATGTACACACACATGTACGTGCACAATTTATCTCTTAGAAAATCGAAAGGTGCAGCCCGTACTTTTCCTCGTGTTCAATCTATCGGGGTACGCCCTTTTGGCTGCAAAGAGTCGTGCATAAATGCACGTATATGTATGCTACAGTGGCGTGTCAATACAGGCATCGGAAGCTGACGCGCTGCTTCCTCAGCAACGACCTTACGGCACTTTTCAAATGTCGTTTACTGGAACGATTGGCTTTACTCCAATTTGTTTTTTGTTTTCAATTTCCGGGAGACTGAACGGGAGCAACGGAGGGATGATAAAAGCAGCGGAGGACGGGGGAGAGTACCGAGAAAAAGTCAAAGAGCGGGGAGATTATCGATCGTGTATTTTTTTATGCAGTTAGGATTTGTACGAACTGGATATAGCCGTCGTGATGATTATTTGAATTATGCATTTCGTTTGTTTTGATTAAAACCGCGCACTTTGCGTACAGCGGGTGCAACAGGCGCGTTGAAACGTAATCCTCCGGAAAAATTGGATATTATTTGGCCACATTGTCAGTCTCTTTTTTGAGCAAAAATTGAGCTTTCGCAACTTGGTTCTTTTACTTCCCCGAAAATTAAAATTACAGAAAATCCAAAGCGGTTCTTTTAAATGTTATCACAACCAAAGATATTCAAGTCGACGAGAACTCTCATTGCCTCGAAAATTGCCTTATTAGTTGGTCAATCTATTTCCGTAAAGAAACGAACTGCAGCGCAGTAATAAAATGGCATGTAACAGTAAGGTGTTATATTTACGATACTGCAGATGTTATTTGAAATATACGGATTTTATCGGCTATTCAAAAGCGAAAAAAGGATATAGGATCTATAAATAACTATTTCGTGAAAACCAAGACTACTACGATGCGCAGAACAACTTATATGTGCACTGTACGTAATACGTGCGTAATAAATGCACTGATATGGTTCAGTGAACAGGGGACGTGGTACTCCGATTCACAGTCGGATGAGCAAATGCTTGGTCCGCTCTAATATGACGAATAAGACCATCTTATACACGAACGTGGGTCGACACGTAATAGACGTTAGTGAAGATGGACGCCAGAGTGAGCTAGTTTCTGGACCATCTCTATTTCGGATGCAGAAGCCCATGCCCTTCTTTTTTCTGTAAGAGAATAATCCTGTAACGTATGAAAACAAACTAGTTCTCTGCTCTTCTGGTGAAATTTTAACATTCACCGATGAGTATATTCCCTGCATAACCGACGGTCGTTTCGTCATTCGACATTAGTGCGCAGCTTGACCGCTTCGGCGCTGCGCACGGAAACAAAACCCTCCACAAAAGTTTTCTCGATATTCCGTTTGGTGGCGTCGTGGCGTGTCGTCTGAAATTCTTGCTGCAGTCGGGACGTTGCTGCAGCTCTCTGAAATGCGGAGTTGGTCGTTTTTGCCACCGCACGATTCGCTCATCGAAAGAGAGGGGGCGAGAGAGAGAAACACACACACAGACGAAAGAGTACGAAGATAAAACGGCAGCGTGCTATGGTGGTGGGGTGACGTCACGACGCATGTCCCGTAGTATCGAATATATTCGAATGACAGGTGGTGCGGCTTTACTGTCTCTCGCTGTACGTCGTACGAAACACCGAGGTTAGTGTTGTGTCCGTCAAGTCAGTGTCATCGACTCGGTGTGTTCTCTTCGTGATATTACATTATCACACACTCGTGTGAACTCGTGAGAGTGCGAACGAAAAAAGGAACGTATCTTTGATAACGCAACGAAAAGGAACGAGAATACGAGGGACAAAGTGGAGAAATATAAAAAACCAGTGTCATGATCGCGTGTGGTATTCGACAACGTTGTCTGTAGAGCGTTCTCTGGAGCCTTATATGATGTATCATACCGAGAATTCGTACGAGCTGCCTGTGAAGTTTAGCTCCGTAAGAAAAGGTGACTTTGTTTTTTCCTCTATCGTCTCGTATTGCTTTTCGCATACCTATACGTTTTTCAGACATCCATACGCAGGAATTTCAATATCGTCGATTTTTGTTGTCGCTCTCGACACGATCTCGTTCCTCGCGTCCTTGAAAGATTTTTTCTCTTTTGAATGCTTCTCCGGATACGCGCTAATGCGTCCCAGATATGTACAAGTTTACCTCGCCCTCTTCTCGATTATAACATTGTGCACGCAGTTTTTTTTTCTCGCCATTTACAAATAATCGAGATAAAACTAACTCGAACATGATGACAGTGTGGGAGAGCAGTTTTATAATCGTGAATTACAAAAACATTCGATCACCTTAGAGCTTGAGCTCTGAATATTTTTGGGTATTCATATTTTTTCGGCCGCAAGTTTTGTGGGCCTTTCGAGATAGGAGAAATACATTTAAAAAATTTCAATATCGTTTACAGTTGAAATACTTCATCTTCGAACTTTACTCATAGGACATATGCATGGTTACTAGTTTCGGTAAAGACGGTAAATTGTCGTCGTTGCTTTTTCTCACCGATAAAATATAAATTTCAATAATTAAATTCTTAATATTATTGATATTTTATTTATAACTAAGACTGCGAGAAGTTTGCTGAAGCAACCATTTTCTCCGTTATCGTATATTGATTTTAATCGCATCAAGCCACAATTGGTCATTACATATCAGCTGATTTAGGAGAATCTATAATGTAAGCATCCGGGGCAGACTTTATTGCGCGACAAAACGACAATTAAAAATGTTGGTATTTCATTTTTTAGTTATTAAACCTCTTCTGAAGATGATATGTCATTTTTAGGTAAGGAAGAGCTGTATTAAAGAGCAGCTGATGCGAAAGCTTCCAGCATAAAATTCGCTCAAGCAACGTCTGATAAGGACGACAATGTTAGATAGCAAATTATCGTGATTAGAGTGATTAAAATGTCCTACACAGAGCCTCGATCATTGTTGACGATTGATTGCAGCGAAAAGAACGTTGGCACGATTCATCAGCTGAAGTCAGCTTGATATTCAATCGTAAAATAATGTTTGTCACTGGAGGAAAATGAAAATTTGAATTTTTACAATATCTTTATTTTTAATCATAACAATTTGTTTTTTTGATTTTTCCATTTTTCGACTATAATTCATTCTACTGCTGCTGAAATACGTGCAACCTATTGTCGATTCTGTTTCATTGATGTACACTTTGTACACTTTAACTATAGCAAATTCTATCGAATGAGACCCCAGACGATTGAAAATTACACATACATACGCGAATTTCGGTGAGATTACATGCAAAGGCCCTTAAAGATATTCCGAGTGTACAATCATAGCAAAATTATAATTTAGTGCCCATTTCGGGTATTTCGTAAAACTGCAGAAATCTAAAAAACATCGATCATGCGAAAGTCACCCAAAATATTTATTTCAATTAACAGCGAAATCTGAAAGTTCCTAGCACAATGTTTACACGAGAAGTTGTTCGGAAACCCACATGTTCGTTTTTCGAGCAATGTTTTTCAGATTTACCGTAAAACTTTCAAGGTATTAAAAAAATCATTAAAAAGAACGTGCGGATTTACTTTAAAAAGGAAAAACCAAACGACTTCGTACGGAAAGATAGTCACTTAAAAATATCGACCCAACGTTTTTTCTCCAGCTTGCCGATAGTTGATTTTCGAATATTTTTATATTATTCGAAAAACATTTTGTACTTCCTCAGTATTTCCCACACGTTTTTCGTTTTTGTTTTCAGATTTTTATAAAGTTTCAATTGCTTTGAATTCTCACGTTATCTCATTTTCTTGTTACCATTGTAATTTCCTCGAGGCTTGCACAGTTTGGTCATCCGCCCGAGAGATTTGAAATTCAATGAGCCATCTTTACTTTTTTTCCTTGTTAGTGTTATGCGCGAGGAGATCTTATACTCGAAACACGTACACAAGCTGGAGCCTGGGAGAGGCACGAATGAAAGAATGTGGATGACGATGAAACCTTCTCTTTGATGGCCACGATTTTTTTTTTGCATTTTTATTTTTCAGCTATTTTTGAAGGACGTACCAATAGACCAGGAATAAAGAGTCGCAGATATTCATTTTCGTGAGTAAAAGACGGAAAAATGTCTTTTCGGGAATACGGGCATATTTAATTGACGATAATTCTTTCCGAAAGTTCCAACTTCATTTATCTTGATAAATAACATATCGTAGAGGTTTTACTTACATACTCGTGTACGTTAATTGCTTTTTTCAAATGGTGTTTCCGGGATGACGAGTAGCGGCGCATGCGCGATAAAGTATTCCGTAAATCATCCACTGCCTTGGTTTAATCTTGCCACCACGTACCACTTCAGCGAGATCCTTTTCTCAACTTCTCTTGCTTCTTCTCCTCGACTCGTATCTTTTTGTACTTTTTCCGACGTTTCTCAAACTTTTGTGCACTTTTTATGGTTTTTTCTTTCACGTAATACTCGTTCCGTTATCGCAAACGATCATCCATCATAGTTTATCTTAAAACTCTTCAGAAACTTTTCCATCGTTTATATGAACTGTACAGAAGAGACACTTATCATTTTTATTTACCTGTATGAACGAGTGCTCACATTGCGAATTTAATGCGAAAAGGATTAGCCAAAATCTTTGCTGAATATTCGGCAATATAGGCAATATTGTATTTTGATAAAATCAGCGCATTAGACCCTCAAAAGCATCAAGAATCGTCCGGAGATAGTGAAGACAGAATTGATCGATTGATGCATTTGCCGTACAAAATTCATATTATTTTTCTCAACGTAATGCATTGACCAATCGTTGTTTAAAAATGAAAACAAATATATATGTATGAACGCTGCAAAATACTTTCATTGAAATTGCCAAAATCATTGTTCACCGTTATACGAAATATTCCACGTGCATAAGCGATTGAGGAATAAGAAAAAACAAACGCAGTATTTTATCCCAGTTTCGGAATATACAAAGCTCGAATCAAATAATTCGACCGTGCTCTTTCATCCCTTAAGAGTCATTACAGGCTGAATTTTCCCGGTCCATTCATCAAGATTCGGAGTGTGTAAATGAAACACGTTCAATTAATATATTTCCGTACTGTTTTCGATGGCTCTTTTTTCACTCCGATGTCAAAACCGACGAAATTTTTTCGTCTAACAATTTGCTGGTAGTCGTTGCGATTTCCGAGTGTTGCACACAGACGCGTTCTCCTCGTGTGCGGCTGCGGGTGCTTTTTATCGATTTTCCCTCAAACTTTTGCCCGGACGGAGCGTAACAGCTTTGGTCCTCAGGGTAGGGCATTATTGGCATTTCACGGTGATCGTCTGAAGGAAAACAGAGCTTCAAAGAGGCTGAAAAAAACAGCTGTTTTTAGTAAATGATTTGAAAACCTCACTTGAAATTATATCGAAAACTGATTTTTCTACTTCATGTAACGAAACACGCATTTTATGAAATACATTCGATTGCATTTGAAGTATCCAAAGAAATACTCGAGATCCAACAAAAAAAAATTGTCCATGTTCAAAGAATCTTTTTATAGATTACAGGGATATTCAAATCACATACGAGGAAAATAGCCCTTAAAAAAACCGCCACGAAGAACTAAGAATGAAAGGTTCAGCACGCGTATTGGTTGTATCTTTCGAATCGCATTTAAAATTCCAACAGCGTATACGGCGATACATAAATTTCTCCCGACACGAGGACAAAAGTTTCTTTTATTTTTAAATCAATACTCCTGGCAGCGTTCGTAAATACAAATTTTCTCTCGACCAACACTTGAAAATCTTTCATCACGAAAAAATTCACGCGTGGTATACACTAGCATATATAACGTGTTTATGTATGGATCGAACTTCATGCAAATTACAAAAAAAATCGTGCATACGAGAGAAGCGAATAACGAACGGTGAAAGGATCGAGTTGCGCCCGCGGCAAAGTATCATTTTTTCATCTCCAAATAAAACAGCGTATTTGTGTCGGATGATTATAAAAATCGGGGCTCTATTCTCTAGTCTTTGAATTTTCAACTGGCGACGAAAGCAGCGCAAGCCAGTCAAAAACAAAATAACTCTCTTGATCCTGCATACATCATTTAATGCAAAGATTTACCGCTGCTGGTGCAAGATTATTGCACAATATAATATCGGCACGAATGACTAAAAAAAGAAACGCTTTTCTCTTTACGCGAAAAATACGGAATAAACGAATGAGTTGTATATAACGTACAAAAAAAAAGATTTTGAGTACTTAAACGCTTATTTCGAAACGATGCATGAAATCTTCGAAAAAATAGCATACCGTTTCGTAACGCGGTAAAAATGACTCGAAATAATATTTTCGCAGTGAGCCGGCTATGGATAACAAACAGCTTTTGTTTTACTTGTTCGTAAATAAAAATGGGATGGCAAATGAATTATTTGTGGTTTAGTTGGTGGATAAACTGCGCATTGAAAATTCTTTTGGCAATATCGGATGAACGTATCGAAATCACCGATTTCTAACGTTTCAACGTATTGACAAAGAATTTTTCAGAGGATGGGACAAGCTTTTCAAAACAGCTCGGATGATTTCGATCGATTTTAATTGATCTCGATGTAAAACAGGTGGTGTGGAGGCGAAGTTGGCAGATCTATATGGGGCAATGCGTATCTCGTAAGGCGGGCGCCGTCATCGCAGCATCCGAGCATCACGGCTCGCCCTCATATCGAATTATGGATAAACCCGCCAAGAATCAAGTAAGCAAATTCGTTCATTATAAAACGCATTGCATAAAACGATGCATAAAACGCATCGAGAATTTATAACATTTTCATCCATTGAGGCGTACACAGTGCGTCGGATTTTCGTATAAAAAAGTGTTTAGATCCTTTCGATCAATACTGTGAAAATTATTTGGAAACTTGTGGACACAGAAAACGTTGTAGAAGGGTAAATCGAGAGTTACTAATTATCTCGTGCGATAATTACTCGATTCAGCTTGTGCATGATTGATTATTTTGTCATTAAACGATGAAAAGATACGCAATACATGAATGTACAGACACGTGTAATCCTTCGGTGCGAGGTACACATGGAAAACTCGTAATGGGGAAAAATGCCAATACATTCACCTCAGACACGGCTATAACTCATGAAAAACCCATCTGCCAGTGACAGCAAAAATATACATGCTTGAAAATGTATGTGAATAAATATCGTGCTCGCTGAGCTGTGAAGGTGCTATAGAGAAATGCTCATCGCGTCCAGGCGCTGTGACACATACGTGAGAACTTGAATAAAATATCCAATTTCATCGTTGCATCGCCAATTTTGCTTCTATTTCTTCGTCGCAATCTTCGCCAACGTCGCGTGCATCAACGCCAGCGAAATAAAGCCATTAACATCATCGGCGTAAAATGAGTGTTAAAAAGTTGCTGAGAAATTGCAGAAAACGGAAAGTTCGGGGAGTATCTTTAAAAAACTCCTCTTGTTTTTTTTGTATTAAACAACATCGTTAATTTCCTTTGATACACTTGAATTTTTTTGTGAGGCGTTTCGGAGGTTTTGTTGCCAATTTAGAAAAAATGTAAAAATATTCATTTTTTTTCTCGTCCACGATGGTTCTTCAATACATTCATATTCGTTTATCAAATGCTTTGAACGAATAAAACATCAAAACGCCGAAAAATACTTGTAAAAATTGAAGTATATTTTTTTTAATAGCCAAGTCATATCGACATGGAAAGACGAGAAATTTTGTGAGAATTTCCCGGGTTTTCCTCTTTTCTCAATATCGCTTTGATATTATTTTGATTTCTCTATTGATTTCTCTCTGATTTTGATGCCACTGTTGAATACTTGAATTTCTCACTAAACCCCCCCTTATTACCCGAATAATGCCGTTCGTACACCCATTTTTGGCACCGAATCGATAAAGGATGATTGAAAAAAGTTTTCTCGATGCAACGTGCCTTGTTAGAACGCGACGAGAGTACTTTTAAAATATGACAAATGGACCAAGATAATTGAATAGAAATGAAAAACGCTGAGAGACTTTTCCGTATATTATTTCTTCACAATTCAGAGTCACATGAATTCTACAATCGCGCAGGTCTACAAAAGCTTTTTGAAACACGTAACGCAATATGGAGAACAGAGACGAAATTTCGATCGTACTTTTATTGCGAAATAAACCTGAAAATCGTTGCAAATTTTTGATGCCGAGTTTTATACGATTATTCGTTAGCTCATTGACCCGAACTGCAACGAGAAGCGGGCAATCGTAGTAGAAGAGTACCGATAGTCGGTAGATAATATATTCGCGATGTGAAGTCGCATAAGCCATTCTGGCAGGAGTGCGTTGACCCTTCACGCTTCTCGCGCTCAGTAACTTCTTCTCGAGTTCCCCCTTTGAATTCATGTAGTTTATTCTTCCTCGTACTTATATGTACAAAGCTGCGTATACGCGTATTACCTGCCGGTATGCAATACGCAAAACCCATGTATAGAAACGCGTAATATGCGGAGAAAGAGTAATTGTGGTTTATTGTTACATTAGCGTGTAAGTATACGAAAACCGCGGTGTCCGGCATGTTGAGATCGATTACCGTAATCTCGTATACATACAGTCCGCGACACTTTCGGTGTTGGCAAGGGGAAATTACGATAAGCTTTATTTGATCTGTGAATTTTTGCGGTTTTACATCACGCCTGACATAACATCGTTACCATAATCATTCACAGGTGCGTTATCTGCATTGCTCGTTCCCTTTTTAACAATAATTACGCCGGACGCTTATCTTTTATGATCTCGAGGTTTGCGTCGTTCGACTTGACGGAAATGTGAATTTTCTCGAATTTTCATTACGTTTTCTTTCTTCTTTTCACGAGAGTCGTAATTTCGATAAATTGCTTGAACACATTCGGCAAATCGTGGAATATTGATAATGAAAAAGATGCTCATCATATATCTCATGTATATAAAAATATTTATAATATATATTTAGCCATTCACGTATTTTGCCACTGTCTGATTTTTACTACTGGCAATTGTTAATGAAAAAGAGAAACCGTAGATGGTTCGCCATATTTCGAGTAAGAATATGAAAAATATATACTATACTTGCACCATTCGATGACTTTATTGCGTGGATGCAATAGAGTCATTTGCAATTCGCAACCGATTTCCGGCAACATTTCGTAATCGTGTCGTATAAATAGTAATTTCGATAAATTGCTTGAACACATTCGGCAAATCGTGGAATATTGATAATGAAAAAGATGCTCATCATATATCTCATGTATATAAAAATATTTATAATATATATTTAGCCATTCACGTATTTTGCCACCATCTGATTTTTACTACTGGCAATTGTTAATGAAAAAGAGAAACCGTAGATGGTTCGCCATATTTCGAGTAAGAATATGAAAAATATATACTATACTTGCACCATTCGATGACTTTATTGCGTGGATGCAATAGAGTCATTTGCAATTCGCAACCGATTTCCGGCAACATTTCGTAATCGTGTCGCATAAATTATAAGAAACGAAAGCGAACCTACGAGTGTAGGCGGTTTCAGGGAGAAATGTGCGGGCGTATTTACTCGGAAAATGCCTTCACATGTACATAAACATAGACAAATGTAATATGTTAATATTGGAACATATATATCGACGTAGGCCCTGTTATTTCTGATTTTATCGTTCGGTCGGACTTCAGCTTTCCCCAATTACTCTTTCGCTCATTAACGCTGATGGAAGAAAATGGAAAACAATTTAGTTCAGCTTATACTCTCGAAAAAGGTGTACCTTTTTTTTACCTACCTGTCACTCGACATGTCAGCGTCGATGCTGCGTTGTACGAGGAGAAAAACCAGGGAGTGATAACCGTTGTGTTTAAGAAAACAACAAAATTAATACTAATCATAATAATAATAATAATAATTAAAGTATTAACGTCCAGGTAGAAAAGACGAATTCAAGATTCGTAATTGCGAGCCTCTGTCGAGTATCTCAAGTCGTTGAAAATATAATTAACGTCTTGTGCCTCCGAACGCGGTTGTAATTACTGTGGCCGTGCCTCAAAGATACGCCTTTGTATACCGCTTGGCCTCGACGATACCGTTGGTGGTCTCGTGAAAATAAGATTCATAAAGTGTTTTCACTACTGATACTTTAGCAGTGCCAGTACATACGTCGAACGTAAAACGTAGGTGTGTAACTAAATTGACAAATTCTTTTTGCGATTCGAGAGTAGCTCCTTCACGACCGAGAAATTCTTTCGTGAAACTTGCTCGAAGAAAAACGAAGAGATTGTATCAATGAAGATTTATTAGCCAGAGATGGTTTTGTCATTCTTTGTTCCCTAATTGATGGCAATTAGAGACACTTGTAGGTTGGGAATATTTTTCTTATCGATGAACAGCCCAATCGACGTTAAAATTCATTTATTTTTCGATTGGATGGGAACGCGCGAAAACGAAAGGGTGAAAAAAAAAATTGCTTTGCCGTTCAAGACAATTGCATGTTTTTACGAAAATTAGTATTTCTCCACTCAGGCGAATATATTTTAGGAAATATACATGATTTTTCTTACGTGAAAACTAGTCGCTATCCCCGACTTTGTCCGCGTGGATTTCGCTTTTTTTTCACCTACGCAGTCTCGCCTCTGCGCAAGATATGAAAAGGAGACGAAAAATATTAAGACGAAGAAGAATTGTCGCCAGAAATCGTACTCGAAAATAAATATTTGACTCAATCATTCAGAACAAGATAATGAGATGTCGTTCAAAAAAAAATTCGACCCAATGACAGAAAACAAAATAACGGTTTGTTACAAAAGTGTGTATAAATTTGAAAAAAATCGGACAAAAAAAAATGGATATAGGAAAGAATTTTCATGAAGCGGTCTGTCTCTTTGGTCGGCAAGCTATCTCTCTGGCGAATTTTCTCAATATCCGGTTGTTCAACGATTTTGTCGTCTGAATGGTAGAAACTTTGGTAGTTACTTTCACATTTGTAATATTGTTATGGATATAATTGAGTGCTATGAAATTTTATAAACTCAGATACGTCCTGATTATAGTTTAGTTTTGCAATATTTGTAGAAATTTATGGGTTTCTATCCGTGAATATAGGGATACATCAAAAAGATATTTCAATAAACCGTTTAATACTGCAGAAACAAAACTTAATAATTTTTTTAGTTAAATATATGTATTTTACAAAGAAATACTCTTAAAATGCGAAAAATAGGCAATAGATGAAGTGTTATTTCATATTCAATGATTTTTTGTCACACACATTGTCATATTCCGACAAATCCATTTTTGTCCATGGTAAGATCCGATTTTTTCGTCTGTTCGTAAGTCCAATCGAACGATCTTTTTCTAAAAAAATCTGAATAAAATCGTCCATTAATGCATACAGTGCGAGTTATTCATGTGTGAATTACTGGTGATATTTTGTCTACATACACTCGGCTTGAATTTATTGAAGGGGCCCTTCGAGGTACAAACGAATAATAAAGGCGCGTCTGTAATATGGCTCTCTCGTGAGATTGGAATGTGAAACGTCGATTCGTAGGAAGGCTCGTTACTCGGAGCAATCGCAATACTCCGATGGTATCCGATCCTCCTGTACCACCATGCACGATTCGATAGTTAACATGCTTTAAAAAAAAAAGCTGCGCACAGACCAGAAATTTTATACACGCAGGAAAATTATACCGTCGGAGAACGATTTTCACGGTATTTAACGCTGAGAATGACTATTTTTTAATCGTGCGCCACTTAAAACAGTGTAAGGACAGTATTTTGCGTGGCAAGCGACGAAACCGGATAATTTCCGACGAGTGTCAAGGAAGTACCGTCGATTTTAGTATCACCGTTCAGAATTTAATGGAAATTGCTATACTCGTAGATTTTGCTGAGAAGAAAGTCCAGTTAAATTTTCGTAAAGCTACAGAGATCCGAAAAAAAATGAAATTTACTTTTTCACACGTGTAGCATTGGGAAATCTTACAGGGTCCATCGCTATACATCGTATTTTACAAAAACGTATTTTACCGTTCAGATTTGAATTAAAAAATCGAGAATGAAAGTTTAATATACAACGAACATTTTCGCTGCAAGGTGCAGCTTGAGAGCATACAATAGTAGGGATTATCAAATAAATATCGAAAATCCACTTTTTACGTCGGAGTAAGCTCCTTATGAGATGTGGCAACATCGCGCGAGGAGCTTCATGGATGGAGCATGTGTCGCTCTCTCGTGACGTGACTCTCAATCTCTCTCGCTCCCATCGTGACGTTGCCACATCCGAATACTGCGTATGTCAAACGCGAGAATGCTATGCGTTTGATTATGGCAGTTTCTGCGGTACTTCCTTCGGTGGACCGCCCGATACGAACCGAAGGCAAGAGCTGGCGTTGCACGACGTCTGAAATTGTTTTTTTCCCCCATGCCAAGCGGTATATTTTTCACATCATCGGTATGATGACACTGAGAGTTTCAATGTTTGGAGTCGAATCGGGACGAGACAATTTCCGGTCGATAAAGCAGCAATAAATCGTTAGTCGAAAACCATAAGTCGCTGATACGAATAGCATGAATATTCCCGAGATTTACTATAATAAACAAATGCGACTCCGGCGAGAATGAAATGAAGTCGAAGACTGTTTTCTCCCCTAGGGCGATAAACCCGGATTTTTCGCCAAAGGACAGATAATATTCCATTAGTCTGAAATTTGCTCGTTTTGGCTGGCTAAACAGGCATTAAAGTTGCAGATTCAATGCGGGTGATGTCATTTTTCCAACACCTACGTTTAAAGTTTATTAAAAAAAAATGTATCAGTTTTTTATTCACAATTCCCTGATCGTAAAAATCCATGATCTTTTTCTAGCGAAAATATTCGCTAAAACCGTAATTGTGAAATGTATGTTCGAAACAAACTTCGAAATTCAACAAAACTAATGTGTGTCTGAACGCGGGGCTGTCGAGGGTTTACGCGACATATTTATCGTATACAAACGTGTGGTTGCATAACACGATTCTCTGTTGCAAACGAAAGCATTTTGCGGCTTCGTTGTATTACCGCGGGATCAGTAATCTTTTATTCCTCGTTATAACCGCCTGCAACAATCCCGACTTCTCGCGTCGATCGTACTTGGTTCGTTTATTTTTACACTTGTACGTGTCTCTCATCAATATCGATTACACGTACAACGAGAGTGAAAACACCGTCGGTGCATTGTCAGCTTGCGAATATTTCGTATTACCTTTTTTCAATATTTCGTAACTTTCACATTGAAAAACGCAAACATAATAATAATAACTGTGATAATAACATTCTTATTGTTATTATCATTACTATTATTGTTATCTTTATAATTTTAATCAACTATACGGACCATTACGTTCTCAAGCGAGGAAGCAAAACTTTTTATCAATATTCGTCTAGAAAATATTAATTTATTACGGTATGACTGCGATATGCGATTACTTCTGATTTCTCATCTTTTTTTTTTAATGTATGGCACGGACAGTTCCGACAAAATCGAAATAAAATAACAATGTCGCCTACTCAACGGTATTTATCATACTCAACGCAACGATTTTCTACAATAACAATATCGAAAAGTTATTAACAAATGGTTGAAACAAAATTTCCAAAAATGCCCGGAAAACGGTTTTTGTCTGTCTGCAAACTGAAATCCCTCAGTTCTTTTGGTACACGTGATTTTTTCCAAAGACTTCCAGGTGTCTTGAACATTCTTTTTTTGAATTTGGAAAAAATATTCAAGAAATATTCATTACGCGTGAAAAATTTTCGACTCAATTAACGAACAGTTTCGTTCATTCGGTGTTAAACAAAATTTGAAAAAAATGGAGTTTTAACGTTTCCGTCTGCATTTTCCGAATATTTTCAGAATTTTTTTTCAACAAGTCGCGAACGTTTTTTTATCCTTTTTTGTTATCGAAAAAGGATGTGCTCGGTATCTTGGACACGATTGGTGTCTTTCAGATTTTCACAGTGGTGTCAACAGCGCTGTATTTTCATGCTATATCGGTTTTGTTGTGAGCGTACGTGTCATACATCCTTAATCTCCAATATATGTATGTACATTATGCAGCAGCGACTTTGCCGCATCGTCACGGATCGATTCACTCCAATTACTATCCGCAGAATTGATTCTGGGTGACCGTCGATGATCGATCTCTCCCTGCATGAGTTTCAAACACATATCCGCAGTTGGCGGTCTGTGGAATTCTCGCGGCATCCGCAACGCCGTATTCCGTAATATCAATGCACTTGCACTTACATGAATTACGCATTGATGTACATACATTCTGCTGCGTGCTATGCGTGCACAGCACCGAGCACGATTTTCAAGTTTGTTTGCACCAACGGTTCCTTTCACACTCGATATTGACATACGTATCCAACGTATGGCACGCGATTCCCAGATTGAAGACATTCCACAGTCACGAATTTGACGGAGATGAAGGGAGAGTCGATAAAAAAATTGATTCTCGTGGCCTTTCGGCATGAAATTTTACGAGAATTTCGCGCATGCGTGATAAACATAAAAGTACTGCGATAAAATCGAAAGAACGCGAATGACATGACAACGTTATTAAAACGATTATCAGGATCACGATTACGATTATTAAATATTCCATGGAAAAACACATGGTACAGGGGAGAAAGATATTGAAAAAAAGCTGACATTATTATGTATAAAAATGGTACATTTATTCATGGCGTGAATATATAAATGTCGTCGGGATGATTAAAAAAATATTGGATTCACACAATTTAAGCGAAATAAATCAAAGATTTTTGAAGAAATAAAATAATACCGCGCTGAAATCGAAAAAACGAAACTCACGTCGCGATAAAGGATACATTACATGGCTGAAACCTTTTATCGTTTTTCGCCACGAGACACTAGCGCCCGCGTCGAATCTACGGATAAAAAATGGCCAAAATCGCTCAAATTCTACCTCAAGTTAGGTTTATCTTTTATTATCGGACAGCCAATACCGTGCGTTTTCTACCAATCCATTTAAGGTCGACTCGCCCATCTATTCCTTCCTATTCCACGATTATATTTTTTCTCAATTATCCTGTATTGCGTGACTTTGCGCCGTCGGCCTTAAGCGACTCCAGACTGATAACTGCTCAAACGAAACAATCGTTTTAGGCATTTTGAGAACTTGGATGGCCACCTTTATGCATTGCACACGTATAACAAACCGTTTTGCGTCGTCGTAAAAACGTTTATCTTCATAATTATAGCGAGCATCCAGAGGATTCAAAAAACCTGTGTCTCGACGATCTTACATCGTCGGTTGTTCCGCTGTTGAATTCTTGGCAATTTTTTCCGATCGGAAATTTAGATCACCGTACGTGCTTGCACAGCAAAGATCGATCGCTCGGTGTATCACGAGTTTTAATGCCGGAGAATCGAGACTGCATCTCGCGTTCTCTCGGTTCTCCGGCTGCTGGTTCTCGGACTCGCGAATTAATTAACTATATACGCTCAACAAGTTATAGCTTTCTCGTAGTGTCACCGCGTACCACGCCGCAGCTCGAAGCATTTTGTTCCGATAATTCTCCTCGAATCATATAGGTTATCCTTGTGAGTAATAATAATAATAATAATAATAGCAACAACAACAACAACAAATGTCGACCGTTAATAGCGGTAAATCTTGAGTGACATATTCGCCGAGACACGCTGATCTTTTCAATCCTTTTTTTTTTCAACTCTCGATCTCACGTGAATTCACGCCGTCTTGTAGCGAAGTGTATGGTGATCGGTAGGAAAAAAAGTCCAATCGCAGGATCCAGCCCCGATTTCTCTAGCAAAGCTCTTCCATTTATTGACTATATGGATTTTACATATACGTAGTTACATGCATATAAGGTGTCCCAAAACAGGAAGCTGGCAATTCAGTGTTACATTGGAGATAAAATGCCCGGTCGAAAATTCTTTGAGCACTTTTGTGTCCGACGAACCCACTTGAGGTTTGATTTATACAGTTGGATTAATAGAATTGCCCATTGGGTTTGCGTCGATTTAAAGAAATACTGGAATGAAATTCGACTCGGAATTTCAGCATCGATGTATTTTTTAAGTGTTAACATCGAGTTTGGGACACCCCGTATATAAAGAGAGAGAGAGATAAGTAAGTTTCACAAAAATTCTGGCCAGCTTTCGCAGCAGTAAGCGTAGATCGAAATCAGTACGAGAGGTGATCTTCCTTTTGCTTGAGATTGGCCCGAGCTGATCCTTCGTACACACACGCGTACTTACGTATATATATATGCATATTTATCAATCGATATGTGCGAAAGTACGAACGTACGTGTGTCCCACTTTCGAAAAACGATCTCTTGAACTTATTGCGTACACAATATCGTCGATACGTTGCATTTTCGATGCGGGAAGTCCGAGAGAGAAATCGAATTTTGGTAAATGTCAAACGTGGCAAGTTTAACCGCCTTATAACCATTGAAAAAATTCCTAAACTGAAGTTTCATATAAAAAACCGCCGTAATGATGCTAGTTGATTGTTGCACGCTTAAAATCCGATAAAGTGAAAAATGAGGCCGGAAGAATAACTTATTATTATACTTCTTTATCGTAATCTGAAATAAATTCGTGAAATTTTGATTGTCTATAAAACTCTACACTAGAAATTCCATTCGCCACTTTTGATTCACTCTCATGAATTATCTGATACAGTTTGAATATTTTTTCAAACGATTATCGAGTTATACTCTTTTACAAAAGTTCCATTAAAGTCAGTCTTGTGATATTGAAAAAAACGCAGATTATTAAATACGAAAATGGTATATTTATTCGTGAAATAAATTTTTAAACGCCCCTGGGACGAATGAAAAACGTATTGTACACCTATAATTTGAGTATGAATAAAATACGTTCGGTTAAGAAAACGAGAGATGAAAAAAAATGATTACTCGCGCCTCAATGCTGAGAGGCTTTAACGGAACGTCGCACATCCTTTTCGCGTATGAAGCGCCTGAGAGCGAATTCCTCGAGGCGTTACTGATGCTCTCGCAACAATGAAAAAGTACTTTCGCGATCCACACACATACGCACTAATACGCTTTAATTTATTACTCGACTCATGTGCGAATACTCGTGCGAGTTTACACCTTGCTGCGGATGTTTGTGAACAAAATAATGACTCTACATGTACACGCACGGAGGAGGAAACTCGCGAATTTCGCATATTTCACGCATGCGATCTTTCATTGATAATTTCGCGGCTCCCAACCACACGGTTTTTTTTCCCCTTTTTTCGACGCGCAAACTTTCTCAAAAGTGCGGGCGTTTTCGAGTCACACGACGTCCTCTTTTTTATATTTGCAAGGTTCCAACTGTATTATTATACCTCGCTGCGTAATAATTATCCGAATAACGATAAAAACTCCATTACTACTCTTCGCGATTTCTTTTTATCGATAACAGAAATATTTCTTCATTCACGGTTGTTCCTTTTTTTTCTCAATTTCTTATTCTCGAAATATTTCACCAAGGCAGTTTGCTCGGTCATTATTGTAAATCGAAAGTCACTAACTCGTGTTTGATGGAATCGTGACTCGTCGCAACTCGCACGTAGCGGGAGTGTAAGGGAGACGAGAGAGAGAGATCAATTCGCTCTGCCATATCAACGAAAGGTCGATAAATTATACAATACCGGGAATGTAACGGATCTCTCGCTCCTTTTTCTCCATTAATATTCAACGGGGATTATTTGTGCGCTTAACTCACAACGCATCTACGTACGGTGACGAAAAAAATGTCGGATTTTTCCATAAAATGATCTCGATCCCGAACAAAAGTCAAATTTTGCCAACGAATTCATCAATTCTCATCTGCGGGTCTTCAGACCGGAAGAGACGCTTTCACACAGAAATATTAAGATGAATGCAATATTTAAAATCAGATTACTCCAAAACTGACGTATTTTTTTCAGAGTTTCGATTTTTGCCCTCGTTGACGATTTTTTTTTAAATAAACAACAATTTGCAGGTAAAAAAATATATCTTGTTGTCTTATCTGAGTACTTCCACCAGTTTACATGTACAGTATTACACTTTGAGCAAGTATTATCTGCTAACAAAATTTCAAAACGAGATTTCGTTACAAGACGTTTTGTTAACTCAAAATTTCGTTGAATGAAATTGAAAAATCGTCATGCGAGAGAAAACGACGAACTTCACGAGGAAGATCGAAGCTTGAAACACAGAAAGGTTTTTTCATTGATATACCACATGTGAGAAGCTGACTTTCTTTTCCTTCGTCGTAAATTCTCACCCGCATTGATCCAACAATCCCATGCCATTTACTACTTCAATCAATCATCGACTGTTTTTATTTACGCCTTCGAGCAATCACACTGTACAAAAACATCTTATTTCCACGGGTTCTGCATTTTTCTCTCAGAGCGCGTACGAAGAATCTTCGAAAAGCGTGGGACAGTGCAAATTCCAAACACCAGCACGCTTCGCCATTTCTCCGTGCAAGCCCACTTCAGGTTCTCAGTTCTCAGCGTGAGAAAGAAGAGAAAAATTTCCCAAGCCCATACGTGCATAAAACGCGTATTCAGTCAGGGAAACATGAAAAGTTCACAGTAAGATGATTTAACGCGTTACTTGATGTACGTCAAGTTCCTTTGGCTGTTAACATTGGCGGTAAATGTTCAGCGGGGCTTGCAAGCACGAAGGAAAAAATGCGAGAACGGGGTACAGTGAGGAAAAGGAGGGGGGGAGAATCGCATTAGCGAAGGTATTCGAACGTTCGTGGTTGTACAGTACGTGTGGAAGAAAGTCTCGTAAGGGAATCTCGGATGAACCGTTATCGTTTTATACCTCCGTGGAAAGAAGACGAAAAAAGCGACTCGCGCGACGACGACGACAACGACGACGTACACTCAAAGTTTTCAGGAAGAAACGAACGACGACTCGTAACGAGCTCACTACTGGTGTATATATTGCAAAATACAAGAATACAAGAAATGAGATACGACAAGATCGAATCGTGACGCTTTCCGCTTATATACGAGATGGTTTTACAATAGAGCACGTTCCGCTTCGCGAAATCACTCACGAAACAGGTCTCTTTCTTTCGCGCCCTCTATACACCGAGTTTACATTCTATAACTATATCCATGTAGAACTATCGACTCTGTAATGCGGATAAAATGTATACGTGATTTATCGTGATGCAATTAACCTATTTATTCGCGATAGAATCGAAAAAAGTCTTACGTTTCGATTTCTAATTAACTTTACATCGACTTTTACGATACTTTGCCCAGCTGAAAATGAAACAACTTGAAAAATAGTGTATAGGAAAGAAAAGACTTGGTTCGTCGATGGGATTTTTAATCTCGTTTTTTCATGAAGTTTTGTTGTTGAATAAACGGTATTTTAAATATGATCTTGTTTTATAAATAGTACTTTAATCGGAGAAAATAAATTTTATACCAAGTTTGTTGTCGTTCTCTGTGGAATCTTGATGTTGACAGAATTTGTCGCTGCATCAGGGATTGTGAATCGAGGTCTGTTTGAGTAGGGATCGAGAGATTGTCAAGTACATACGTAGAAAGTGCTCAAAAAGTACTTTCAATCACCGGACTGAAAAGTAATTGCAGGAAGCCATTTTTTGGCATGAGAAAATAAGTGTTATAGCTGCCATGATTAAGCACAAGGAGGGAAAATAAAGTCTTCAACCTTTTCTTACGATTGCAATGCACGTGTGATGCTTCCGGTATCCCGTAAAATACATTGTAAATACGCGGACGATGTACGTCGAGTAGAGAAGAAGAAACGCGAGGACGAGTCATTACGAGCATAGCGCACGTTTCTTCAAAGTTAAAGGCCTCTGATCACATATACGATTGGCCACAGTTCACGATTCACGAGCGCATGCAATTCAACGTTCTCAAGGTAGTACTACCGCATGGACGACTTGACACCGATGGAAATTTCTATAATTTTGAAAAAACGTTATTCAGAATCAACCATATGATTTCGAAGTTTGTATCGTTGGGATCCAACGAAATGTACTCGAAATTCTTTTTTAACGTCGATATTCCGTGATTTAGTGAATATTTCGAAGCAATTTTTCGAAATTACGATACTTTTGGAAAAACGTAAGGAAATGTAATGAAAATTCAAGAGGATTTTCGAAATTTCGACATTGACATTTTTAATACGTTGGATAGGCAAACTCCCGTCTGCAAAATCACATATCCGGATATTTAAAAAAATGACGAGAGTAGATGTGAACCGAAAACTCCCGATAGATCAATGAGCACTTTACAATGATGATGAAAAAAGATTTATCATGTTTCACCGTTAACTCTCTGAGATATGGACACCGAAATTTCGAAAAATCATCAAAAAAAGACAGTGTGCTACGCACTTTCATCGTCTCTTTTTTCATTACGTTTTGCTCGTAATAATCGTGAGATATTCCGAACGTATCCTTTGGAAGACAAACTCGACAATTACCAGCGGGTATTCGACATGCGAATTCTTTAAAATAAGCAACGAAAACACGCCTGTAGAAACGAAGTACGTTTGCGTATACTTTGCAATTGTGTCTCTAAATTTCTGGTGCGTCTCGACATTCTTCTTCGTCTAACGCACCTAAAATGTTGCTTGACTCACGAACAGGTATGTGCACGCCATATACCGACGCCAACCGCGTGAAGAGTTCATTGACCTTCCCGCGAGTCCCGTGGGTTCGTCAGATCCTGCGGAGGTTCCAACTGGAATTGCAGTTATTTCTCTCTTTCCTTGCCAGAGAATCGCGAATACGTTTTGGCTCGGCAAACGTGACCTATTTACGATATTCTTTGCGCGATAAATCAAATAGTACACATAGATGCGCCAGAGGGCGCGACAGCACCAGTCAACCATCAGTTTTTCCATCCGAGCTGTCTCCAATAAAGACGTGTGATTTTCGTCACCGCAATATAATCAAAAGTCCCATTCACTACAGAAATTTAACACGTGGCCTTTCAACAATACACGATAAATGAAAAAAAAGAAACTTGCGCTCTGTACACATTCGTTTATTTTCGTTATTTCAAAGACACTGAAATTTCAACAAAACCGTTGCTTTATCAGCTTCGTATGGGAATATTTTCGTCATTTATTGCATTGCATAAACATTATTCCGAAACTCGTCGGTCGAAAATGTCGTAATCGACAATTTCCATAAATAAACGTTATCATTTCGCTCGGTCGACAGTACGTCTGTAAATAATTGGGAAATTTGACGGTCGAAAATACGAAATATTTTCGAGTCGCCTAATTATGCTACAAGAATGTCGAAAACTCTGTTTGTGCGGATAAAGAGAAGCGTCGTTGATTATTTAGGTCAATGAAAATTAATGTCACGAAAGACTTTGAGTTATTTTCGATGTTGGTTACGATTATAAATCGATTTTAATTGTATCCACGATTGAAGATAAAAATAACCCGCCAGTGGGGTGAAAAGTTTCTCAATTCAATGATGCCGATTTTTCGTGAAAGTCAGTTCTGCTGGGTAGTTGCAGAGATAAAATCAGCGACAATGTGATTTATATACGGGAACTTGACGTTTAACGAAAATTGCTAGGTCAAATACAACAAACAATGGACACTTCCTTGGTCCCTCACTCTGCTCCTCTTCCTGCTTCACGTTTCGATCGTTTTCCATACCAGCCTCACGTCGTGCCGTCACTGTACCAACGTACACATATCACCCACATTTACAACGTATACTATACACAAAACACCTGTGCATTCTCACCGGAACACTGACACGGCGCTTTCGGAAGGTTCAGTAACGAGAAAAGCTTTCTAAATCGGGTTGCGACGAACCGGGTCAAATGTACATCCACCTGTGGTTTCTTGTAGCACAGCATTCTTTAGCGACACGTACATATATCACGAGTCACGTGAAAAACAATAACTGCGTACGATATCGTAACTTTGTTAAATTTTACAAAGTTAGCATCATTAAAACAGAATTTACATTTGGATTTTAACATTTTTTCCTTTATCGTTTCATTCCAACGTTTTTCTCGCAATGTCGGATGTTCCAAATATCTTTATCGCAAAACCGTCGCGTAATACTTACGATACTGAAAATTTAATCGTGATTTCATCGCGTTCCATCGATGCACACTTCGGTATGGCGAAAATTTCTGTAAAAAGCCTTATTTTTTTCATGAAACCTTTTTCTTAATTCAATACGTAGCTCCAAGGTTTTCCTGTGGTTGTACGTACGGGCGAGTATGGGCAACAAAATCTTTTGCGAGCTCACTTTATATGGAGATCGCTCCGGTTGAGGTCTTTCCCCTGGCACCGGAAGTTCATCGCGCATCAAGCCCGAAGAATCGCACGATGCTAAGAATAAGTAGTAGGTGTATGTGAGCATAGATGTATAGCATCGCGCAGTGGGCAAACAGTGAACAGGTTCAAGAGATTCATGAGACAATGTACGAACAGCTAGAAGTTGAAGAATAATTTATAAACCGGAGGAGAAATGCAATCGAGCGAATGACGTTGAATCTTGTGCGCTCGCTTATGTAATTACATTCTTCCTCGATTTCTTCTCGACCTATGCACCTTTCTCATGCTCATCTTCCCTTCTTTTTATCTCAATCACCTCTCCGCACTATTGTTCACGATATTATTCACGCACTAATTATACAATAAACATCTCTCGCTCATATTAAATTGGTATCGTTAGATTTGAAAAATTTAATTGATAGTCATATTTTCGAAAAATTGCTTTTAAATATTCTACCCAAATCGTAGAATATTGATACTAAAGAACAACGTTTGTTGGACGTTCCGTTTGATTCCAACGATGCAAACTTCAAACTCGTAATTTTCGAGGGTCTCGAATAAGATCACCGCACGGATTCTTGACATTCAGTTTTTCTCGCTTCAAAGAATTTAGCTCCATCGATCTTCGAGCTTTCCCACCGTATTGTTATCTCAAGTTTCTCTACTCGGATTACTTTTTAGTCAACGTATAACGTTCGTGATCGAAGTAAGGTTTCTCATTTTTACATTAGCTCAACCGGACGCGCATACCTACCATCAGTAATTACACCTGCTCGACTACTCGGGCTAATTTGTCTTGCCTTTCTATATATTACGCGCGAGTATATCCTTACACTCCCTCATTATTGCTAACTCGGTTATAACGTTTGTATTCATTTTTTAAAACTGCCTTACCAGACGCCATTTCCGCCTTGCGCCTCGTGTCTTTTTGGCACGACTTCAACCGGATGTGACCCTCCCCCGGCTTGCCCCTTAAAATGAAAACAAAAAGAATCTCGCACATTCTCAACACCGTTTGATTATTCGGACAATTAATTTAGTTATTAAGTGGCGAAAGTACGCTGATAAATCGTCTGCGCTTGTGTTTATTTGTGCGAATATGCGCATGCATTCTCTCGGCGAATGACGATTCGCTTTCTTCCCGTTCGTTCGATTTCGAGGATAACCGAGTTTCCGCCGTGAAATTGGCTTTCGTCCAATTGGAAGTCATTCCGTTGTTGGCATATTTCTCTTCTTTGTTTTTTTTCTAGTTTCATTCTCTTCCATTCTTTTCTCGAATATTCCTGAAGGTATCTCATATTTTGCAATGGATGTGCACATAAAGTAACGAATTTGCCGACATTGTCCACGATTTTTTCGTAAACCGTTTCATCCGACATTTTCACTGCGTACAGCGGATGAAAACGGGGCATGTTTTTCGGTCAAACATAATTATTTTAAAGTTTGAATCCGCTTCATGCAGAGAAAATAAAAAATATAATTTAAAGTTTAAAACTTTGTCTCGTTATCCTCTTTGTTCATCTCCGATTTTTGGATATCGCGAATTTCATATTTGCAAAAACAAGCACAAAAATATTACGCGATAATGACAATGTCGGAAAATCGTACTTGCAACGATACAATTGCAACTTGCAATCGTACTCGTCTCAGCTAATTAAATAATGATTATGCAAATTGAAGAAATTGCTCCTTAATCGTTAAAATACTTTTTAATTGCGGACTGCTCCGTTCTGCAAAAGTGTGTACGTGTGCATTTGCATGATATTGCGTGTATCGTTGAAACTCGCGGCTGGAAGCCGCATGTACCGTCGCGCGTGAATCTGTCTTCGCACAAAAGGACGACGATAAAATTTATCGCATTTGCGTCTGAATTGCACGGCATGGAAGAAAGAACATAGGAAATGCAAAGGTCGAGACGCCGGATTGTCGGCGTAGGGTGAGATCCCGCACTCCGGAGCTCATAATAGTTATCGATCTCGAGTCAGGTGGAGTACAAGAATTGCACAGACCACACCGGTCCGAGTTTGCATTTACGTACTTTCATGAATTTCAGTGTATCGAATAATCAAATAATTCAGTTGTTTTTCCGAGTCCAAGATGCAATATCGTCTCCAGTTTGAGCAATAATTTTCACATGCATCTGCAAATCGATCGCATCGACGGAATTTCAAAAATGTTCGAGTCGTTGCAAAACCATACGCCTGCGCGTTCAGTTTCACAATAAAATGCTGGTTCATGATAAATTATTTCTGGACAGTATTGATATTATTTTTCAATCCGATAGTTTGTCGATTTTTTTTGCATATTTTCCGGTGTGATAAAATCTGCAGTTTTAAAAATATCACCGTGTACTGACACTGTATCATCTTTTTTTTGTTTTTTGTAAATTGAACGTGTACGGTATTTACGATTCTGCATGATTTTATATTATTCGTTGAAGCGATTGCATAGAGTATCCTTTGCGAATAAAACGAGCACCCCAACTTCGGGTTATTGATTAATTCTGAAGACCAACGAAGTCTCTCACTCATTGTCAGTGTGAGTCATCTGTTGTTTGAATATATATATATATATATATAGAGAGAGAGAGAGAGAGAGAGAGAGAGAGAGAGAGAGAGAGAGAAAGAGAGAGATTTAGAGATACATGTATACATATATATGTCTTTTTATATGCATCTATTCCTCCCTAGTATGCAACAACATAGTCCCCTTTCTTCCCTCTCGTCGGTCAATTCGTGCTCCGATCCAACGCCCCCACATATCGACATCAACGCATTTCCTATTTTATCAACAGTCAGGCAAATCCCCGAAATGCGAAGATAAAATTAAATTACGGTGAAACGGTTTAAAGGTACATCAATTAAGTCAATTTCGGAAATATCCGAGTTTGTAATACGAACAATTAATATGACCATAAAAGTAGATGATCAGCTGTACGATCAATAAATAGATATAATTTTCTTTGACCTTTACGGTTTGATCGAATTTTCAACGCTGACGATATTGCAAAGTCGCAAAAAAACGTTGCATTGTATAAATATTATGGTTATAATAATCATATACGGTGTAGATCCTATTTATAAATTTAGAAGATTAAAAAGAAATCGAGCGCAATAAATACATGCGTAATTATCATGATTCATAATTTGATATTCCATAAAGTTGCATTCGCGGCTCCTCGAAAAATCTCGAGATTAAACAGAGGAACTTGGGCCGTCCTTGAAACACGAAAAATCGCTCATTTATATTCTTACCGCGGTTCATTACGTCGCTATATTCAACGTCGTTTGTCGCATAAATTTGCTTTTAAAAAAGGCGATATACTGCGTTCTTTAGGATTTGCTTCTCCTTCTCTCTTCGTTGATGACGTAAACAGGGTCGAGAACAGTTGCTAAACACCCTCGCTATGCTGGATGCATTCTCCGTTGAATTAATCGACACGCGATGACCGTGAAAAAGTACAGTCAAGCACCACGAGAGGTCACACCCATGTATCACATAGAATACTCGTGTATTTTTCTGCTGCCGCGTGCAGTGCAATAGTCGATAAGTATTACACGTCTATAGTATGTGTGCTTGTATAGATATATATATATCGTAAATTGTGAGATATCGAAAATGCCCGAGGAGGAACTCCCTTTTAGCTCAAAGAAAGTATGGATATACATATATGATTGTTACTACCCTATGACCGCACCCTTTCGGTTTCTTCCTAAGGGTTCAGCAGTCACGTTTCACCTCTGTCAGGTTTGCCCTTGGAGCTCTCCCCGCGCACCCGTCCTTGGGAGTGTTTCCAGCCATCAAGATACTTTGCCCCTTCGTTACGTTTGTTCCTGCCTGTAAAAAAAGCCAAAAGGTCGACAATTGTCGACAATATATGCAGTCGATCACAACGTAAAAGAAAGAAACATACTTTTTTTCAACGAAACGAAATCATTTATTCGTAGCGAAAAATGTTTTTTTTTTCAGAGTAGAAAAGCTCTCGAGCTCTCAGTGTGAAGCCCTGGAATATTAGCTTTCCGATATATCACAGTCCTATGCGAAATATCTCGGGTTCTCATTCCATAAATCGTCGAAATCGCTCCGAAATAAAAAACTACTCACGACAGCGTGTTCGTAAGAGTTCATTGAATGAAAAGCGCAGCAGCAATCCTCGCAGCTGTTTCGCTCGTGACTCGGAAGAAATTAAACGCGGGATTAATGCAAGACGACGCAATGACCAGAGTCATTCAGATAGCAAATTCGACGAGAGGAACTGGCGAGAGACACGTAGAGGACCGGAAATGCCAATTTCCGGAATAAGTTCTTATTTTGTTCGTCCTTGAAATGAAACTAAAAATGACGTTTATCAAACTTCGTAATTACAAATTTAACACTACAGATATTATGGTATCGTTTTTTCAATAATCCTTGTAACATAAAGAACGTGTGGAAAAAGGCACTCGTTGCGATTTACTTCATCAATAAGCAATTTCAAAAAGCGAACCAGCACATTAAAAAAAATGTGCTGGATTAGAGTTGCTTGCATTAAATATTCATCCGCTAAACTATTTATGATTACAAAGTGTACATATATGCATTTCTAGAATTAAAGGAGCAGTCCCAGATATTTATTGCCTCTTTCAAAAAATTCTTTTGCGTGGCAACATGTATTCTACAAATTCAAACTTTGTACAGATAAAGGGCGATGTTTCAAAACGATACGAAAAATTGTTTTCATCTTGTTCGATGATACATATCGTTGGTGTGGCAGCCGGAAGTTGGCCCTACTTGAACCTAGCCGACACGAAATCTCAACTTTCTCAAGCTCTCTCAAGAGCATCTGAATTAGAAAAACCAGCTAGATAGACGCAATCATCCGCGCCATGATTATGCACCTGCGATAAAAATAATGACATGGCGGACTTTTAAACATTTTTTCCAACTTAAATTGTTTAAAGAAATGGATTAAATAATTAGATTATACCGGTTCAGATGATTGCTGTACTTGTGCAGAACAATCCACGATAGTCTCGGCATGGTACGTACAATAGGCTCTTTAGAATGCCAGGAAGGTGAAAAAACGTTTCGAGAAAAGCACTTTTTTTTATACACCAATTTTTCGAGAAAACATAGCCTCTTATCTTCAATCGGTTTTCCGTCCAAAGTCATATTTTATTGCAACAGTTTAGAAATTTAGAAAATTGGTTTGCTGAAACAAAGATCCGCCTGTCGCCTTGAATCTTACGAATAGCCTAAAATCTTAACGCGTTGCTAAATTTTCAATTTAATCCCAAACAACAAATACCGTTCTTCCTTTTCAATTCGCAGGGGTGTGCCGGCATGTGTGCGGGCCTGCTCGACGCACGTGTTTATTTCACACTCTCCACGGCAAATTTACTCGTTTTCAAGCTATTTCGTTCTCTACTCTTTCCGCATCAGCCCTCCAAAGTCTGTCGTCGGATATGTGTTCGTACTGTAGATACAAGTAGTGTGGCGTCTCCCGTTTGTAAATTTATATATACCTACATGTTCTTCTACACATATATACACACACACACGCACGCACGCACACACACACACACACACACACACACACACACAGACACACACAGAATATATAAATTCAAGTAATCGTATGCCTGTATGTATTTATCGGTATAGTCACGTTAGGCGCAGCAAAAGCTCGCGCAATGGCGTCGCGACGCCGGCGCCGTAGTTTCGATCGATCCTCTTCCCTTCTACGTTCTGCTTTTACCCATCTTTCCCCGATGTGCAACTCTATTCTGGCGCTCATTGTACATATCTATATATACATACACACATACATACATCCATACACATGTATATATTCACCAAAAGACTCGACGGGACGTTCGAGTAGAAACAGCCGTATACTCCAAAGCTCTCCCGTCTTCGAGCTAGTGCCGCAACGTCGTCGTACTTGCTGAGAAAACGAAATAAAATACAAACTTCTTCAAACCCATGCACGAGAGCGAGTGGTGTCGTCCGCTGCGAGAATGTGACCACCGGCCGAAAAAATCGTACCGGCTTCGATACAAATCGCATCGTGGAGGACTGTCTCGTGAAATCTGACGGTAGGACGACACGGAAACTGGTGTCGACGTCGCGACTTTGATTTGACGAAGAATCAAAGATCCATCGAGTTCAACGTGGATTTGACGAAGAATTTTCCGCGAGGTAAATACTCGCGCTCTACAACTTTTTTCAAATTTGGAAAATATATCATCGACGGTTCAGACGTGGGATGAGACGTACAGTAAAACGTCAAGAGACACGTAACGAAACGGAGGAAAGATCGAAGAGGGCCTTTGAGAAAATACGAACCGGCAGAATATAGCGTAGCCGTTTGTCAAGGGTCTTTGACGACGTCGGGAAAGAGAAGAGAATGCGAAACGCGTGAATCTTCCGCCACCGGCATTATTAACAACGAGCGGATTCGCCGTTATCTCTGCACGCGGATAACACGTACCAAGTTCGACCTTTGATACTTTGCGGCTGTTATCTTCGGCGTTTTGTTAACGGGTTTTATATCGCGGAGAAATATGGATTATGATGGTTACGAGTACGCGTACGAGATGGACGAAACTGGCGAGGACGGGAGAGACTACGGACGGGGCGCTACGGTAAGGCCTCGAATGTAACGTACACACACCGCACACTAGGTACACACAAATAGTAAAATAGAATTACATCGGAAAACACGCGATGAACTTTTCTTTTTCATTTTTTCCCCATTGTCGAAGGTTCCTTCGCAAGAGCGTGGTCCGATCACTCGTTTTCACGTTTAACTGCGGTGGTTCGCGCGTTCCAAAAGTCTCTCGATGAAGCTAGTCGTACAGTAGAAACGAAACAACGTGGCAAAAAAAAACACTCGTCCATGTTCCACTCTTCCGTGAGTCATCATTTGTTCGACGAGGTGTGAGCGTCCTCTAGAGTCTGTTTGTGCTTTCGGCTGTTCGCTGACTGAAGTCGACTCTACTGTCATTTGCTCTATCTTTCTTTCTCTACATGTGACACGCTTTTATGTAGGGTACTATACTCGTACCGAAATAGAGCTCACTGAGAGAGCTCTCGCTCCTTCCATCACCGTATAATAATACCGAACCTCTTTCGTCTATAAACAAAAGACGAATCTGCGTCTGAAGTTTATCGAGAATTGATCGCGATACTCTTCAGCTTGCAAATATCGCTATTCGCGGAAACATCAACTTGCGAGATTTCATTACGTCACTGATGTTTACATTCATTTTCTCCAGAAATACGATTTGGACAGGTAGAAAGATGAATATATAGGACGGAAACGTTTATTCCGGACTGTAACCACGACAACTAATTTTGACAATAATTCCAACGAATTCCTTCCGACATTCCAACCTGGACGGGTTTTCGTTAGCGAATATCAAAGCAAAGTTTGCTCGTTTGTTGCAGAACGCGTCGGGTGCGTCGAAAAGAGTGTCATACACCCGGGGGACAGCGACGTCATTTGGTTTTCGAAGACGACCGGCATCCGGTATTCCAATGCCCGTAGGCTCGTCGTACGGGAACGATGAAACGGCAACGGCGTTGCATCAGCGTTCAAAGTCAGCGGGTCCGGAGCAAGAGCGGAGAAGAGACGAAGATGGCTGTCACCAACGTTTTCACAGTTCGTCATCGGGGAGGTCAACACCGAGACTGGCGCCACCCAAGAAGGAAGCTGCGTCAACGGGCAACGGATTGCGCACTAATCGCTTCGGATTTCGACAACCCCAGCAGCGTTACACCAACAAAGTCGGTGACATATGCAACAGTCACAGTGCCGCTCATTACAATCAGGAAAAAATTCATCAACAGCACCAAGTACTGCAACAACCGCAACAATATTACCAGCAGCAGCAGCAGCAGCAGCGTGATAATCATGAAGAGAATTATTCAGTCGGTAGACAATCGACGCGTTCCTCTCAGGCATACGCTGGAGCACCGTCCTCGAAGCTTCGACCATCGCCGGTCAACAATCCACCGATTTATGGTCTCTCGACGGCGACGAATTCGGATTCCGATCGTCGCACCTCCTCGATACCCGAACCAATCAGCAAATACACTCTGCACACTTCGCATTTGCCGCTTCCTCAGTACGCGGTTAGGATGAACGAGGCAAACCCAAAAGTAGCGAAAACGGTGGCCAATCAGTGCAGAAAAGTGTCGACGGCTTCGAAAGGTTCGAACAGCTCGAAGGAGGGCTCGGGAACCGAAGACTCCGGTGTCGGTAGTCAACAGGGTTATCCGGCTGAGCATGAAATTTCGCGCGATGGCATGGCGGAGTATCGCGACGCTGGCTCGACCGCTGCTCTCCGGAGAAATCACGGTAGACCGAGGAATCTTCGTATGGTACTCAGTGGCAAGAGCTTCGACGTTCGTGACGTAGAGGACGATAGCACGGTTACGGAAATTTCCGTAATACCATTGCCAAAATCATTCGCAACAGGGGCGAACATGAATACGGGTTTCGTCAGAGACCGCACAGTTCAATATCAGAGAGTATTGAACAAGGACAATAGATACACCGATTCGACAACCTCAATGTCAACAACATCGTCCGAGGGATACGACGAGGGCCTGGGCGAGGAAAAGGTTTACAAAGATCGTTCGCGCAATGAGAAATTAGCTTCGATGAAATCGGACTTTAGTCCACCGTCTTCGGACGATCCGGAATACGGCCACGGTGAAGCAATGGCCGACGAGTATTCGTTGAGCTCGAGTGACGAATGTCGCGACAATAATTCACGTCAACATTTGAAAACAATATCAAACGCTGCTAAAAGCGGTACCCTTCCAAAGAGTACCCTTCGTTCGGTCTTGCTGACCATCGAGGATCCGGCTTTTGCAGCTGCTGCAGCGACAACCACGAGTCTCATTGACGACGAGACATCGCCGGTTGATAGTCTAGTCGATAGTCTTACAGCGAGTATAACGCAGTCGGATGGTAAAAATTCGCGAAAAGAGGGTGTTATGGAAAGATCGGGATGTACGTTGGAGGATGACAGTCCTGGTACACCAACGAACGCCTCCAATTCTCTGAGTTTGTCCGAGGGACGCGAGTTCTTCGATGACGAGATTGCCGATCAACCGGGACTTACATTTGACGAAACACTCAGAAATGTTTCGGAGACGCAATCTGGTCTAATTTCGAGCCACGCCGTCACCGAAAACAGTCATACACTCGTTGAATCTGCTCCAAAGTCCCGTGAGTTTTGACATTTTTCTTTATCGCGAAACCGGAAGGAGATGTAACATTATTATTTTTGTAATCTTTGAAATAAACACCTTCGCACTCCAAGTCCGCAGCTAACTCGTCGATTGATCTCGTGTATTTTGCTAACCGATATTTATAACGTGTGTTGATCAACGCAAATCGATGAATGCATCGGAATTAACGTGTGTTTCAAAACGTCTTTTCCAGACCTGATTTTAGGACGTAGTGTTGAAAATAGTCCTATCCACGGACGAAGAATCAGCCGTGCCGGAAGTGTCGGAACGCTCTCACCGTGCGAATCGATTACTTCCGACGATCTCATGTTGGACTATGAGTGCAGCGAGGAGCGTTCTTACGACGACTCAAACAGACGGTGAGGATTGTCAAACCGTTATCCCAGACAAGCCGAAAAAAAAATTTCGATACTTTTTTTTTGCAATCATTGCACTGCCGTCTCTAGTTTATAAAAAAAAAATAACTCTATAGTTACTCGATGGCAAATGGAAATCGCAATTTTCGTTTGTAGAAAACACGACGAATCTTACAGGATGCGATTTTCATGTTTGGATATTCGATTTATTCAACGTTTTATAATAAACATGATTATCTTGTAATTTCTCATCAGATTGGATCCCAATTCGGAAATACACGATCTTGATGACGCCACGATTAAAGATGTCATGAGAGACTGGAGTACAATAATGGGTACAGCGCAGAATCATTCCATTTCGAATTTGGCCAACAACAATATCAACGCCGGCAACAACAACAATAATCACGCAAATTCCGAATCCGGGTACGCAGGCCATATTTATTTCTTTTTCATTCACTTATTAATTAGTTGTCCGATCCATCGCCGAAACGACAAATTCGAAAAACGTCAAATCACCGAAATTTTTCTGACCGATTCGTCATATTCGAAATCATTTTCCGGTCAATAGAGTGAAAACTTTTTTTTACAATACTTTTCTCCATGAGATGATTCGAACGTGGACTCATTTTTTAAAAATCAGAATTATTAATGACAAAGATCTCGTCTGATGGTTGAACTCATTTTTGTCCAAACGACTTGTTGGAAAAGACTTATCGACAGAGGCTATGGATCGAATGAATTATTATTCGTTCACGATCATCCTTTTATGCTTACGTATATCCTCGCAGTTTCCTTTCACTTGCTTCGCTAAGATGGTCAATTTTACGTGTTCACGTCGTGTTAGAGTTGCCTGGCAATCTTTTCAATTCGCCAATGAAATCGTTTGAAATTGTGGGACGTTAATTAGATTATTAGCTAATTATTGTCCCGTGGAAAGAAAAGTGTACGAGACTTTAGGCACGCTTTTTCTTATCATATTCCAGAATTACGACGAAAAATGTCCACTTACAAAACTCGAGCTTAATTACCGATGAGCGTAAATTGACAGAATACTATGACGCCATTTAACTCGAAGTTGGATAATAAATTTCAAACAATCGTACAGGCCGCAAAAAAAAATCTGTATGTCTGATGATACATTTAATTGCTATATTCCACGTCGACCGTACGTTAATTTTGAGCTCACTGCCATCGGTTGCGTTAGTTTATTCGACGATCGACAAACCAAAAATGGTTCTAGAATTTTTGAAAAACAAAACTAATACTCGAAAACAATGAGAAATTCAAATTTTCGCGAAAATTGTCGAGTATACCTCGTCTCCACAGATTCGTATCAGTTAAGGCGATGTGTTACATCCGGAAATCGAAGCTTAGAAAAATTCTCCGGCAAAATCTATAAATCGGATCGGTTTGAAATTTGTTGTGAGTATTTGGTGATATAGCCCGGAGGGACTGACGATTTTAGAATTTCGAAATTTCTTTCACTCCACAAAAAAATTTTTTTGCAAAATTTCAAAATTTCAAATCGATCCCATTTATAGATTTTGCCTGAGAATTTTTCTAAATTTCGATGGGGGGGGTATCCCCCATGGCCTCAATTTTCTTTATCGTTAGCGACATGTGATCACGCACGCAATTTTCTTTTGTTTTTCCTCACATCATGTGCATGTGTTTGACGTGTGATGCGAAAAATGAATGGAACGCCCGTGACGCGTACAAACTTTGCTGCGTCAGCTAAAATCTAGACCTCCTACGATGAACGTTGGAAAGTATATGAGAAAGTGTATTAAAGTATACATATAACATATATGTACATAAGTTACATATACAAATATCGTATTGGCTCTATACAGCCAATATATGACCATGTCCATCGATCGAACGCGAATTTTGCCGAGGGTAGAGTTACACCTGCAATAACTATATAGTACTAGTATTGTGCGAACCGCGCCTATCACTCATTCCACCACTGAAACGTGCATTTTTCTTATCGCTTCAACCTTTTGCTCGCCACTATTGCCTATTCGAGATCGATGCTCGGCAAAAGAAATGCCGTCGATCCGCGATAATAGATTGGTTGTTCCATTCTTCGTGAAACCTTTGGAAAAAAACGAACGAAGCGGGAGAGAGAGAACAAAAGAACGAGAATAAGGCGCTCCGGGGCTTCATCTCGGAGAAACATAAATCTATTCGCGAAGCTTATCCCGCTGCTCCGATTATTTATACGGGCACGAGAAAGCTGTATGTTTGTTCTGGGTGGTAATATCCGTTCGATATATGATTACCGATAATCTGTCAAAGGTCGTGCGGAATCAATGGAGCTGAAATTTCGAGAAACACTGTGTGGCGCCACAAGCGAGACTCTCCCCTGTCTTCCGGTTCGTCGGGACCTAATCAGCCTCCAGATTTCTCGCAGTCTTTGAAACTTTAAATATTCTCGTAATGTTCCGGTGCCATTACCTTTCTTATTTATTTATTTTTATTTCCTGAGAAAAAGACTAAGCGATATTTCCTTTTTATTTTTCGTAAGCGAGCACAGAAACACAGTCATCGCGCTATTAACAAAGTATCACTGTAATAACAGTGTTGCAGAATCGTCGTTTCGCTATTTCGTGCCACAAATACGCGTATTTGCACAATTCCTTCTGGGACAATTATTTTCAAGGTTTATTCACTCTTATTCTTGAAGTTAAAACTGACTTACGACACGGTGAGTTCGAATTGTATAATATTTTCATTTAGTGTCTCATGAAAACCGGAAATGAGGGACAGTTTCTCGAACGACGAAACTACCATATGTACGTTTCAATCTTTGAAACATAGTAATCCTTCCGATTCGTGATTTTTGGGAAGCGAAGTAAGAAATTTATCACCGAATGGTAAGATAGATCGCGATCAACGCGTCGTGTCGGTAAAGTTGATAAACCTTGTTCCTGTCCATTGAAAACATTCTTGTATCGCTGATTTCTTCCCGCTATTGGAAAATCCGAGACCAATGAACATTCGTTCCTCCTATTGTGCGCCGGGTTTCTCAACGGACATGCGAGAAATACAGCCGTTCGTAGGACTTTGTTCTCTCTTTTCCTCCAGTGCCCAAAAGGCCGGCAGTGCGCCATTCTACTACGATGAATGGATATTCATGCATTTCCAAGTTCGTATCGATCCGTTTGAAGTTTCCGAACCGTAGGACGTTACGTGCGAATTCGTACTAAACATAAAGCAACCGCAATATACTAGCCAGGTGCTTGTTTCTCGTGACAATAGATCATCCCCCCCCTCCCTACCGCGGCCTGACATATTAAACTTTATCGTTGTCAAACAATCGTTTTTTCACCGTGTATCTCTGAAATAAAGTACATTTTGACTTCAATTACCGGTCGAAAGTCGGTCGCTTATCGAAGATAAGCTTCAATTACCGTTACTCGATACGCAAAAGTTTTTTTTTTTTTTTTTTGGGGTTAAAAGCAATTCTGAATTAACACAATTTACTTAATTCACATTATCGATACAATCAGTGTACGGATGGATGGATTTTTACTCTGATCTCAAAGTCACGATTTATTGATTCCACGGAGTTTTGAAAATATATTCCGAGCTGGAGAGAGCTATAGTTTGGAGGATGCCCGTGCGCGGCGCTGCAGGTGCCCGCACACGTAAAGCAAAATGCCATAGTACGTAGACGGGAAAAGCACTGCTGTAATATCGAGCTCACTGCGGATACTTAAAAATTCCACAGTAGAAAATAAAGTACAATTATTTTTCTCGTACGACGGTGTGATTAATCCAGATTCAAATACAAATGAAAGTTATCTTGGAGCTTGGTATCACCGTTACGGCCGGTGCACTCTTTTTCACCAAGTTTTTTTTTTCTAGTTGATACGTACTGGTAATCACGGAGATGCTCGCACACTCGGAAAAAAGCGTGTGATCATCTCGAAACGGCACGAAAAGAGAACGTCCCGATTATACACATACATATAGTGTTGCTGCACGCACCGGCGCAGAATTGTATTACGCCTAAGCGTGTTAATGACTCATTCGCTGTCACTCGACCCTCGTACTTTTTATTACTAACGAACACGTGCCTGTCTTTATATATATACATATATACGTAGATCGGCGAATATACCAGCTGAACACGAAACTTTTGACAACGAATTAATCGCTCCCGCATTTTCTCGACGGATTTTGGAAGCTCGAGCTCGAAAAACGTTGGAATGACGAATCGAACGGGCGATATCGAAATATTAAGAGTGTAAAACCGACCAGAGTCTGTTTTTTTTTGTTCGATCCGCGAAAAGGTCATTCTTGCGCTATTTTTAGCGAATATGAGAATTCGATGGTGACGAAAGTGACATTGAAAACTTACGGAACAAAATCATAGAGGATCAACGTGCTTAACCCTGTGATCTTACCGGAAAACGACATCATTTTGTGTCGCTATTGTGCGTTTTTTTAATCAAAATTACAAGTCACAAACTCCGGTAGATCGGCTCTGATGAATTAAGCTTCTCTATAATATTTAGTAATTCAGTAGGACGTTTACTGATCCAATACCATGCTACATCTGATTTTCCGTACACGTCTCCCTTCCAACGATGATTTTGTGGGTCGAGCTAAATGCTCATTGGCCACCGGTGGCTCACCGACGCCGCGCACTCTGTCGAGTTTGCCGACAATCTCATCTGACGAGCAGTACTCGCGTTACCATCGCGAGATTGTCACGGGCTGGAAACAAGTAGTTTCGCATCGACCGCATGTCGAAGCTGTCAGACTGTTTCGTGCTTGTTTTCATTTATTTATTCGTCAATCCGTCAGGACATTTGTGACCACGCGATCCGTATCGGTGTTTATAATGATTCTCGGATACTCGTGGAGCTAAAAGTTTTGACGCAACGGCGGATTTATCTAGTAAATATGTAAGAAAAGCAGTAGAATTGTTTCCAAGCGTTAACGAAATTCGATTATTCGGAACACGAGTGTTTTTTATTTAGTTACGAATAAGCGGTCCAGAATTTCCTGCAACTCTGCACCAAATGTATATGCGAGTTTTTCAAAATGGAGTACCCAAAATTACTCGTCGTCAAGTCGCAAACATGCTCATATATACACACACACGTGTATTGACAGTTTTCATAATATTGCACGTATGCAACAGCTTTGAACGACATCTCAAGATGATATTCAGCATCCCAGTACTCGTAGTATGGGATCTATATATAAATATATGATTCGCGTAAATGAAAATATTTACGAAACGATTGTTTATCGATAAGATTGAGTATTTCATCATTTTTCTTTTGGTACGTTTGATTTCTTCACTTCCATCTCTCATTCTCGTCGCTTATTATTTCATTGAGCTCGCGCACACGCGTGGCCCGGAGCCTGACACGATGAAGGGCATAGCAAAAATCATTTCATTTCTGTGGGATTGACTACAGTCAGGCTTAGCTATTTCCGACAGGTCGTTTCACAATCTCGTCGAGCACAAAAACTAATATTTATCGCGGGGACACTCGTCGTAATTCAATAAAAAGATAAGCTACGTCTACAGGCGTTTCTCGTTTAGCTACTTTTGTATAACTCGTTGCGCTCGGTTATTACGCTTCACTTGAGTGTGAATAATTTTCAATTTATGGTAATTCGAAATTAGACCCGTGCATCACTTCCACTGCGATAAAAATATCTATCCTTTTTGTTATTCGGTATGGTTTTGTTATACAGTTTCGATATAAGTATAGAACGTCCGTTACGAAAGCTACATGAATTTTGATGAACAGATACATTTTTTTATGGATCTCAAATTGATGGTCGTGGCGGCCAAGGTATAAAACTTGCGATAGGTGTTTTAATGAAGGTAAAAATAACAGACATTCGTGGGAGAAATAACGTTGTCTTGTAATGGAATATTCAATTGCATTGACGAATTTATGGTAACAAAGATGATGAGTTCGCGATTTCGTTTTGATCCGCCATTCTCGTTGTACCCTCGTCAATTACCGTGAAGCTCCTGGACGTTTTGAGTCCACCGTACATGTACCCACTGTGTACTCGTAGAGTTAGGGGCTTATTCTATTTTATGTTTCCTCGTCAGACCGTTTTAGCTCCTCATCGATTTCCACGGTAAAATTCGCACCCACATCGCGGTCATCGAACCACTGGATACACTTTGTTGACCGGCTTTTGCTACTATCGTAACCATTTTCCTTTATTTGCCATTTTATAGCCTCTCGTTCTGCTTACTTGTTGATTATGGGTATTGTTTCGCATTTTCTTCTTCCACCTCATTTCAACCGAATGTACAGGTACTCTTCCGGATTACCTCAATTTAACTGATACGAGGCTTTATAAAATTATTCACGATCGGCCAGATTCTTTCACTTGTACGTTCGAGATACTTCACGTGATTGGATGTTCGAAACAAAGTGGTTGGATTATGAAAAAAATGTCAAACGATTATCGATTGATCATCGAATCTTCCAAAAATCGACTTTTCAATACAACCCTTGGCACTGTTTCTCTACTGCACAAGGAACGAAAATAAAGGTTGATTTTATCGGATTATACGACACAGCATTATACAAATAATGGATTTTCAAAGTAGCTCCGACCCCGACCGCGCTCCGCGTCGATCGCTAAAAGATATAGCACATGTTACTCCAAAATTAACCCCATCTTTTTGCAAAAACTTCATCCAAATCGATTCTGTAGTTTTTACGCAAAGCATGTCCGAGTGAGCAGACAAATTCATCACTCTACGTTTTTCGCAAATATCGTCAATATATAGACACAGGAAGCTGACAATTTTATTAAACGTACAGATGACGCAAAAAAAATGATCGATTCGTTTCTTTTTTTCGAACCCGCATGCAGTATAGAAGCTCGTTGTAGTTAGCGACGCCACCGACAGATGGCGCCTTTAGAAATAACGTTAAACCGCACGTTTGTCGCAAGATGTCCTCATTTCGCGTACATCAGTGTTTCTCGTACCGTTGTCAATTGTGAGGTCCAATAAAATAATGTGATAACAATAGAGCCTCGTTCGAATAGATGAGATACTCCACGGAGTACATGAAATATAACAAAATTTTTGTCGTGATTCAAGCAGTATTGTTTCGTCCGAGTGTTTCGGAGTAACCTTGCATTTTCAATTGGTTTTTCTTTTTTTTTCGCAAAAATCACCGATAGTCTTTTTTTTTTTGGTCATTAAAACGGGCACACATGGCTAATCGTTTTGTTAATCGTGCTTTCGTGGAACGTCTTCGGATGGTCAGACCACACGAATAAAAATGTTTCATGACCGAAGCAGAAACAAAACATGTAATATGAAAAGTGTCGAACGTGGCGGGGGCGAAAGGGAGGAGGGTGGGGGCAGCAAACGTGGAGCGTATTATTGAGAGTTAGTGTTTTGTGTTTTAGCGAGCATATAACGCGAGTGAAGCAATTGCAAAACGGCGAGGAGGCCACGGGTGGGGACTACTACCAGCTGACTTATCCTAACTAGCAACCAATCACTGGCTCCTCCTTTGCCAACTAACCCGACAGCTATTAACACCTATGGCTACTTCGTTAGAACGCACTTACACACGAGCCAAAAAAAAGAGAGCTATGACGAACGAGTGACACTAAAAGGGGCTGAATAAACGAGAGGGGTGAAAAAGAATGAGAAAGAAACCTGTGTGAAAGGAGAGATGAAAAAAGCATGCTGAGAACGGAAACTAACGCGAGAGAAAGCAAAAAATGAAATAAGAAAGACGAATGATAAGCGAGCGAAATCCATAGGAGGATGGAGGAACGAGATTATTTTAATGTATCGCTGGAAACACACTCGCGATACGCGAACGTACAAAAACGAGACATTTATAACCGCGTAGTTTTGTCCCATAGGGTTGCAAAAAAAAAACCAACAGAAGCAATTTATATTTCAATTGTAACCAGCGACAATGAGAATAATTTATTTTTACAATTTCATACGTACGAATGTAGAAGCGGTCGTTATTTAGAATATTTTTTTGTTATTTCGATACGAGCGCAGATCCAAATTCCAAGAGGTATATTTTCATCAGTCGGTTTTTAGGCTGCAAATTCTTGCCACGCAATCGCGAGATGTGTGAAGTTTCTCATGAAATACTAAAATTCACGTAAAAATTCGTTGATTCGGATTACTAAATTATAATCATCTTAAGGTAGTCTTTGCGTCTTCTCACCTAGTAGGTATTTCGAAAATTTTTACTATGCAATGTCAACTCACGACTTTTAGACTTCACGATGCTGCAGTACCTTCAAATATTTCTATGAGAAATGTTTCTTCCTAGACTTTCAACCTGGTATTAGGATTCCTTTAATAGAGGAATGTTAATGTTTGAGGACGAAAAAAATTATTCGAGTGTAGATTTCACCAAATTATTCGACTAACTTGAAAGTTCTACGGGCGAACCTTGTGTTTCGATCGTAACTAAATCATGATGAATTAATTCTGTAGTCGAAACAGCGACGATTCGTTATTAATTAATTTTTTATTGCAAAGTCATTGAATGCATAAAAGTACAACCAGGTACCCATAAACAATTTAGACAGCTTTCAGGTGACTCGATGTTGATTTATCACCAAGGGCTAATTAAATTTAAAATGATAAAATGTTATTACTCTCAGACAACTCTTGTACATTCTGTTGATCGGAATGTCGCACTCGTAATTTCGCAGCTGTTGAACGAAATTATCGCAAATTCGTTTCGACTCAAAAAAAAAAATATCGAAAAATCAACTTGCATTTATGAAGTTCCACAACAATTTTTAATTCTCTTAATCTTTTGCTTCCACCGCGTAAAACAAAAGCCATCGATCTTTCCAATTGATGGCAAAAATGCGGTAGCTTCAACGATGAAAAAATATTTTTATCCTGTTTAAATGCAAAAAGTCAGTTTTATCTTTCATCGTAATCATTTACGGGTTCTTCCGATTGTCTTCGATTAGCAGTAAACATTATCGTTAGATAAGAGTGCTAGGAACTCGCAGACTTCGAGATTTAGGGTAGACTCGCGATGCTCTACAGAGTCTTCTGCATACATATATAAATTTACGATTAGAAATGGTAAAAAGAAAATATTTATGCATATATATACACATTTACACATATAGATATGTCCGTATACTGTATTACTCGGCGTCGAGACGCTGTCGCGTCTCTAGATTACTGTTGAATTATTCTAGCGCTTGTTTCAGCAAAACAATCGCTAAAGTTACCGAGACATGACCCTTAAACGGTAACCTCGGGTCACTCGTGCCTCGGCCAAAGTGACCCTTATTGGCAGCTCGGGGCGTTTTCTTTTGTCTGTTTAATTATACAGAATAGAAAAAAAAAATCGGAAATATGGTGAATTTTTTAAAGCATTTCAAAGCACTTTTTTGAGCATCGGACACGAGTGACCCGACGTTAGCGTTTAAGGGTACTCAAAGTGACGTTACCCACGAAGGGTTAATCTCTCCGCAGAACGCATGTAACCGAATAATCGAAAACGTCGCGCCCTCTATATTTTTCGTTCACGTACGAGCACAATGTCTCTCGAGTTATTTCAAAAAAACTTTGACCAAGTCTATCGTATTTTTTTTCCTCGTCGTAAACATTCTTAAATGTTCTTCGAACGATATTGGCTACCCAGCGATGATACAGAGTTGAAGAAAAAGAAAAGAGTTGAAATTGGAGTTTTCGAGCTGCCTCGAGCACGGCCTAAATATCGCGTTCGCACGGAACGAATGTTGCAAAAAAAATCAGTAAAACTCAATGCAAGATAACGAGATGCTCCTCGCGAAGAGATTTCACGAAGAAAGAACGGACGAAAAGACCGGAAGTCACAACGGTGGGAATAAACAAAGCGACTCTTGCTATTGCCAACGGAAGCAAAGAAAATAGCAATTTCAAGAGCACTGCAAGAAGAATAGTGAGAGGAACGAGAGTGAGAAGAAACAAGCTCGTCCGGGATAAAACAAAAGTTCTGTGATAAAAAGAGCCACGAGACGAGTGTGAGAGAAAAAAAAAACAGACGAAAAATGAAGGAACCGGCTGTCTCGATTTCCGGTACGACGACCGTCCCCAATTTCACAGCTGTCAACGGGTAAATAATCATTACAAACAGTCTAATCTGCATCCAAATTATTTTCCCCGTATATATATAATATATACACCCAATGTACCGTGTATTACATATATAAAAGACTCTGAATAATGATGTTGAAATTTGCCTCGTTGAAACGTCACTTATCGGTTAAAATCGTTTCATTGTCGGTATCGCACATTATTTTTCGTAACATATTTCGAGATAAAGATCACACAAGACAAGATAATCAAAGATAAAAAGGATGTCAATGAAGATGAAGAAATGATGAAAAATCGTATTTTCGTTGCGATTCACATTTCAATGTCATGTAACATGCATAATTGCAATATCGAAATAAACTGTACTTTTATTCGAGAAGAAAGTACCAGCATTCACGTCCGCATAAGCACCGTGCCACTGTTGTTGAAAAAGGAATGAAGCGCAAAGAAAATTCGTCGTTTAGTTTAAAAAATCTTCGTACTAATGATCGTCAACGAATTTTCTGTTTTTTCCTTATTTTTTTTTTGCTTCCTCGACACAGCGTAAGATTCCTTTGCCAGAGTGTAGTTGGAAGAATAGAAAACAGTGGTAGGTAGTGTTCGAAGTGACGCCAATAAATAACTTTCTTCCCAGGCAAAAGAATGTGAGCCATTGTATTTTTTTTTTTTTTCGATACTCTCCTCTCGTTTTATTTCCTTTTATCTCTATTCCATGTCGCTCGATTTCAATTACTCCCTTTCGCTATTTATTCGGCGAAAAAATGGAGAATCTTAAGGACGGTTTGACCGCACACGTTGTTGTGAAAAAATTGAAATTCGAGAATTTTATCAACGAGACGAAAAATATTCAGACGTTGGTGAGTTTGCTTCGGACACTGCATTTATTTTTCCACCCGCACGTCCCCAAATTCTCGTTATCTTTGACTCGCGGAATGACGTGTCACGCGCAGCAGATTCGCTTGGCCTTATCGCAAACTCGTATTTTATAATCATCGTCTATTTTTGCACGTAACTATATAGATTTACACCGCATGTGTTCCACTTTAATTTTGCCTGCAAAACCCAACGAGGCCTCCGTCGAGGCAGCATTCAAAATTCACCGCGTTTCTTTTTTTCTCGACGAAAATTCGTATTCTCTCCGAGCATATCTCGCAAAAGCCTTCTTTTCGATATCTCCGTAATATTGTACTCGACACTCCCCACATCGTAATTCAGTCGCATGTCTTCAGAGAATTAAGAAAGCAAGTCGGAGCTGATTTTGAAGCAATGTTTAGTCTCAAGTTTGGAAAAATATTACTCGACAATTTCGCACGAAGCGATCGACTTTTTGCCTGCTTCTTATCCTACTTTTCATCTCAAAACTTTCATCTCGATAATTCACGATTGATGAGAATTGCGGCAAAAGTGGGAAAATATTATTTTGGAAGATGAAAAGACTTTTTGTCAGAATTAACAGAGGTTTGACATTTGAATATAGAGCGTTTCTGAAATATCTGCAGTTCGTTCACTAAATTACGTCGTGTCTCCTAGTTATACCGTTAAAAACGTAAAATCTCCGTGAACAAGAGTGGACAGAAAAGCGTGACGGTCGAATCTTTCATCCGATCACTCTGTCCTGACATTTCACTCGTCCTCCGAGGCAATGTCCTGAGCTGCGACTGTATATACTTCAATAAAAGTTGCCCCGAGACAGAGGAAGAACAGAAGGAAAATTAGAAACGATCTTTGTCCGATGTAATATACCGAGGCTTGGCCAGGAATCGTCGTTAGTCACGTCCGGCCTTTCTCGTCGTCTATCTGCTGCTTCGCAATTCCATTAACACTCTAATCTATATGAATAACAGAGAGACATATATTAATAAGTATATTCAATGGAGACAACGTCAATTATTTCACGAGGTCGAAGAACGTAAATATCGCGTTTTAAGTATTTATAAACGAGGGGTATTGGTCGGCTCCAAAGTTTTCAATTGCTCCAATTCGTGGGTATTTTATTTTCGAACTTAAATTATCACCGATTCCAATTACGTGATAATACACGTTCACGATTTAATTAACGTAATTATCGTTCTGTGTTTGTAATCATGAAATGAGAGTACGATTATTTATGTTGCAAAATAACCAACATTGTACGTGCGTTCATTTTCTCTTCGGATTACTCGACGTTACGAAAAACTGGACGATTCCGGACGAGTAAATAATTGCGTCGATTGATCAACCAAGCGAGTAGCGAAATTTCATTTTTTATTTCATGCATGATATGAATTAACGGTAGACTCGAAAATTAATGCTAGAAATATGTAACAGGGTCGTCAATTGACGAGTAGAAAAAAGATCACTGATGAAAATTCGCAGTGGTATTTTCGTCGAGAAACTTTTTTTATCAATTTCAAGTAGACTGAAAAGAAAATACGAACGAAGATTTCGTACTCTCCGACGTCGATGAGTCCATAACAACAAGCCTGTACGTTCGTTGTCAGCGGTATAACGATAAAAAAATCCCGGGACTGCTTATACATGTACGAGTAACCGAACGCCATGGTTTACTCGTTAATCAGAGCGTTACTAGTTGGCCACTTTGTAACTTTTGTTTTGCCATATGGCCTCGAGCTCAAGCCACTGTTCTCATGAGATATCATTGCCAATATTCATATTCATGTCGAGACGAATAGGCACTCTATAAATATATACATTCATGAATTAGTCACGAAATGGTAGATGGAAAAAAAACTCGAAAGCGCGCGTTTCTTTCCTCGCGACAGTCTCATTTCCAACGTCGCGTTAAATCCGTTTCCCCCGCATTTCAATAAAATTTGACACGTCAAGGCGTCTGTCATAAACTTGCTCGAGTCACCATTCACACATCGTTCGTAATTCGATAAATATTTTGTTCCGAAAGCACCTGTATAACCTTACGTCATATATTTGCACAATGTTGCGAAATATTACCGGATTTGCCGCGAGTACACAAAAGAAAAGTTTTCGATTTCATTGGATCGCGGTAGAGTGACGTAAAAATTATTTTTTGTTCACGTTACATCCGCACTCTTGGGTTATTACATTTTCACCAGACTCCCTTTTTCTTCTTTCGGAAAGGATTGATTATTCTAATCAGACTCTGTGTCTCTTGATCAGTCGTTCGTTCAGAGTCCATGAGTTTGCTAAAAACAGCATTTATTCGTTCTTTTCTCTTAACCGCTGAGACAAGGACGACTGCTGCGGTTCATATCGTGATGTACGACGTTACGTTATACTAATGAGAAAGATGATACGGCACTACTGTATCGTTACAACGCTCGTGGCTACTCACTGTATTGTGAGGAAACTTTACGCGCGATTCTAGCGACGTGCCAAACCTTTTCCATCTCCCGTTTCTCGCCAACGTCTCGAAAACTCGTTTTTCTATTTTTCCAACAATTTTTCTCGTCTCGTGACTCGCGTAGAGCGAATCCTTTCTGCATTTCCGTATAAACGCACATGCGTTGAAAGATAAAGAGATCACGTACACGATTTTAATAATAGGATTTTCTGCTATTTATTTTTTCTGTACTTTCCCCTTTTTCCTCATTAAGGGGTAGTAAATTAAAGCGCGTTACCGAATAGTCATCAGTTTTTTCCCGATCTTCGAACCCATACGTTTCTGCACTTTGACATTTCCGTAAAAGGCGCGAAAAATCTTTCGCTGCCATCGAACAAATCCGATTTTGTTTTCTCATGTTTTTTTCCATCGAAATTATTATCTCTCCCGTGCAATAACCCCGAAAGGGCCCGAAGATTTATCAGTTTTTTTGGAATTCCTATTTATCGTATATGTAATATTTTTGCAATATTATACACACGATGAATGAACTTTGAGTCTCGACGATCCTTGAACTAAAAAGGAAAGAAAATTTTAGAGACGACGCCGTCTCCATTGAGTCGAGGAGTTCGTTGTCCCCGTTCGGATATTCAACTCTTCTTCTTTTACCCTCCGGTGGCTCCGGAATTCTGGCACAAATCTTCTGGGCCCGGATCGTTCGTCATATTCGTGAAATATGTTTTTTTTCATCACGTATAGATTCAAGAGCTAGCGAATGTGTGCGAAGGCGCTTGAAGTCATAACTGTCTTCCGGATTTCCGTACTTTCTTTTTTTCCTGGCAGAGAGGAGAGTTTTACCGACTGGGGGATTCTCTTTTATTTTCACTGCGGAATTCGCGAAACGAAAATGCTGTATCTTACGTGAGCTCAAGTAGGGAATGTTCATTGCGATGCGACTAAAATTCCTCGTTCCTCTCTTTTCTCGATGGTTATCGCTACTATCGGAATACTTGCATTGGGAAGGGGGCAAAATTCGAAAGATGCACTGAACATGCAGGGGCTCAATTGTCAGGCCACCTCCTTTCATTCTGCTTCTCATGACGAACATGGGACGAAATTCGGTTTTTTTTTACGAACTCGATAAAATACGACGTTTACCGAGCAATGACAGGTTCCGATGCTTGAAAGGGTTTGATGTTTGAATTAACTCAATTGCGCGCATTTTCAGAAAATTTTTGCCGCTTCTTTCATCACATTGTTGGAATGCAACGAATATGCGCTTCTTTTTTAATTGCCTACATTTTTGGTAATGTTAAATTTTTTTTACATTATCCAGAGAAGGATAAAAAGAGGAAAAATAGAGATTTAAAGTATTTGACGTCGTACTCGAAAAAATTATTCTCTTTTTTGGCCTGTAAAGTAGGATATAGGTGAGGGGAAGAGGAGCGTATTGTTAAAAACAAACGTTGCTATTTTTTCCCAGCCTGATTAAGATATATACTCTGCTGAAACCCTAACAAAACAGTCTTGGACTGCTTTTGCACCAAGGTTGTAATATGGGTGGCGCATTTTTTTCGCGAAAAAAGTCACGAGTTTGCCTTATATCGTGATAATAAATATAATTTTTCCAGTAGAAGTATACGCATTTTTTTTCATTGAATGTATTTTTACACAAGCAACGCGTCAGTTCACGTTGTTTTTCCGCAAATATTTTCACCCATATACGTGCAATACGAAACGCCGCGAAAGCCGCAAACCAAACGTCGTACGCAACGAAAACGAAATTTTCAAAAAAAATTCGCCCTCCAATTACCTTATCCCATTTTTGGTTTTCGTAGTTTGAGATGTCGTAAATTCTACGATTTGCAGAAAAATGCACGAAATTATCGCCAATGGTACGCTTCTTACGTGCCAGTAATACGATCTTTATCAGCGCATATCCGCTTTGATGTAATATCAAAATTTCGGAATAAAATATCAATAAGTATTTATTACTCCAAAAAAAAGAAAATTTTTATCAACACTGAAAAATTGGAGGAATATATTCACCAACTTTCCGAGGCGAGTCTCGTAAATATCTATGAAATCGTGTACGCGGTGTGTGATAAAATCGAAATTGCCAAAGAGCTATAAAGTTTCAAGCGGGGTATCGTCGTATCAAAACAGTGCAGCCGTGCCAGGATTTGGTTGGAACTTGGAACATTGCGCATTGCCTTCCTGTTGCCGTCTTTTTGTCTCTCATTCCCCCGGTTCCTGATTATTCTTGGCAAACGTTCCGAATCCTCCGGGAAGCGAGGGAATCGACCGGTACATATATTCTGGTCTATATACATTTCATGAAACGCTCAGACTGTCTCGCCACTATCCATCCTTTTCTCGCATTATACACAGCGACCAAGCACCAGCTCGAATTTATGCCTTTGCCGCACGCATTATACACAATTGGTACCTCGAAACACACAAACGACTAACAAACAAAACATACAAAAAACCCGAGTGCTCTCTCGTTCCTTCGTCGACGCTCGTAATTAGCTTTTTTCCTACCTTTTAAACTTTTAAACGTCAGGCTCTCGTCGACGATCGTCGTTCTCGAGGCGCATTGTAAGTGAGGGAAAATTTACTTTACGAATAATTTCTCACACATGTCCCACATGGATATCCACTTTTCTACTGAGTTCTGCAGGAAAAACATTTTCTCAAAACGGTCTTATTCCACTTTGGCTATCAGCTGCAAAAATGTGGTCAAGCTGCTCTCCAGAAAGAGAGCGAGAGAGAGAAACGATGAATCATAGTTTCGAGCAGTTAATAAATTCTCTGCAGTCAATAAGGCGAACCCATTCAAATGCCAGGAGATCTTGAGACGAAAATATTCTTGGGAAATGAGGTGACGAAAGGAACTTAATGTCAGTGCCGCGGTTAAGGTTCTCTAATCGCAAGTTTCATTAAGCACAACAGTCGCTGGTAAACTAATTTCATCCATCCTGCTTCCTCGTGCACTCTCGTTTTCTATCTGTTCCATTTTAACCAGCACTTTTCCGTCGTCCAGTCGCGTACCAGCTTCGCAACGCGATATCGAGCGTTCTCCTCCCTCGGCATTTGAATCGGCGCTTGCGCGAATTATCCCGAGTCCATATTTTCCTCCGTCTCACTCTCTCCCTCTCTCTTTCTATTTCTCTAGCTTTTCCGCTTTCGCGTACCCGCGACTTGCGCGTCCCGGTGCACCGCAGTGCATTCCGTGCAGGCGTTTAGCGCCATCGTCCCACGAAAGACGTGGTGATTCTCATCAAAGTACAACCTTCTGCACCACTCGGCTAAACTTTCTGCCAAAGTGTCAGTTCGTTTACACGATCCACGTGTTCCGGTCACTTCATCCGCAGTGTTCGTCGACGGAACTTTTGTATCCCTCGTGAGCTCGCTAGAGAATCTCGCTCCGAAAATACAAAACGGAAATTGAACTTTGTGATTTTCGTGAATATCCGAGAAAAAAAAACCGGAGAATGAGACATAAAAATCCGTCGTGTGTCTCGAAATTTTACGCGAGAAGAAAGTGTAAACACTGACATTGGACCGTACAAGATTCTCTTCCATTTTGCACACTTCAAGGTCGAGACCTTGACCCCAAAGCCGAATCCATACGATATATCGTCCGGGTGAATTTTCGCGGGTGAATGGCTCGCGGCATGCTCAGCTAATAATCGAGTCGCCCCGCGCTACTTGCGGAAAACCATCTCGGTGAACGAACAAATCGTGGCGGTTTTTAACATCGTATTAGAAACCCGCAATAAAAGAACCGACCGCATAGTTGTGGCTGGGGCCGTTCACGCGATTTCAAATGTCAGAAATTCGCCGGGGAGTGTTACATCGGTGTTTCTCGATACATTAAAAACAACGGCAGATCGAAACGCCACTATCGTTTGTTTCAACGAGATACTGTTTGAAAAAAAAGGAACATCTCTACGGTCCGTTCGCGCAACTAGACGCTCGTTGTCTTTGTGCATTATTACTCATTTGACCCAACGGCGACAATGGAATCGAGCTCGGAAGTTGACAAAGGTGCCAGAAGACGAACAACCGGATTGCCAAGAGCCAGAGTCAACGATCACCACGTTATCGCGGAGGAAACTTTGACGAATCATAATAACGATGCTGTTGTGCCTAACGGTATAACGGAGGACGGTAAAGATTCCGGATTATCGTCGGAAAGTTCGACACCAACTGGTGGTTCACCTCCGCCTAGACAACCAAGAATTACCCGTACCTTGGCCACTACGTCCAATTCCGTAATCACGCCTCGGGGCAAACAACTCGATGTAACGAGGTACTTTACCCTTGACCTTCGAAATGAAATGGTTTTCTTCACAATTATCGTCGCTGCGTCCAGCTCGTCTATGGGTTTCTCCATAGTTAAAATTGTAACAAGTTCGGTTGTGAACTATAGGGTTATAATAAGAACTCCAATTGTGTTGTTTGTTAACAAGAAAAAAATATATACACACCAGCCGTCACCCGAGGCTTCATCCGCGCGGAATTATAATTTGTTGTATCCGATTAGACTTGCGTTTGCGCGGCATATCGAAACGTTCGCAAAAATGAATATCAAACTTAATCATTAAAAACGAAAGAACGGATTGGTATGAAAAAATATTTCTTCTAATGACAGAAAACAAGCTGTCAGGTTGTTCCTTAATTTTCGTTTTGCCATTTAATCGTAAAAAGGTCACAAACGGACACTTTACTTTGCCATTTATACGTATGGATTTCGTCCAGAATTCCAAAGGGAGGAATATTCAAAATACTGTACTGTCAATAAACATACACAGGTCTGTACATTAATCATCGTGTGAGCACTTGATAAACTGATCATTCGTGGATGATCGTGTTTAACAAGAAATGACAAAAACAATTCTTCGCGTGAAGTCAAGAGAATTATTCAACAGTAATGTATTTTTTGCCGCATTTCCAAAATAATCGAAGCATCCATTTTTAAACAACTCGTGCAAGAGCAAAGTGCACCTTGATCAAAGAAGATTTATCGAAAAATCACGCATCATAGCATGTAGATGCGTTCTACTTGTCGATATTCTTCGTCGTCGACAGGTGCGACCTCTCTGGGGATACATAATTCTCTTGAGAATCGTGAGAAACGAATATACTACAGGAATCTAAATGCTGCATCGTATAATGGCCAAGTCTCGAGATTGCGTAGATAATTGACTTCATCTTTGAACCTTGCACCATGTATCCCTTCGTCATGCTCGCAAAATTTTAATTACAATAAAAAAACATACGACGTAATTTGCAATAGAATACAACGATCGTAGCACTGTGAAAAAACAAAACGATAACTTTATGGAGAATTTTTTCTTTCTGCCTGATGCAGGATCGGTAACGTAAGAACATCGAGACTGTTGCGAAACAGATCCGGCACCGATTCGCCGCGTTCACTCGATAGCGTGCGAACTCGACAAGTTTCCAGTCCTTTCCGACCAGTTTTTACGGGAAACGTGAGTTATTCAATGACTATTTTTTTGTTTCAATAAACTGAGAAGCTTCTATGAGACAAAGGTCGCTTCCATTAGACGAGGGTCGCTGTTGGTTCCGTAAATATTTTACTGAGCAATAATTATGTGATGATTTTATTACGCAGGCACAATCTCCGAGCCTCGATTCCGGTGACGAAGGTAGTCTCCGGGTCGAACGTTTCACCTATCATCAAGACATCGTGTCCATTAAGACTGGCCTGTTGAAACTCATGCGAGTAGTTCAGGAGGTATGACGTTTGAAATTCAAAATTACACACAATTTTTTATGATGCTTTGTACGCACCATTACGTATTTTATTTAATGATATATTTATATATATTTATGATCAGATTTATTTAAAGAACGAAATTGTATCATTTTTGTTGTATAATTTACCGAATTTTTCGAGTTTGAAAGCAACCAAAGGCTTAACCTTTTTCACCGAAAAAAGGCGTGTTGAATCTGACAAGATAAACTATTGCACAAAGCACAAATGCGTTTATTAACCAACGTCTTATTTTCGCAATACGCGTACATCTTGCAGTAATTGAATCACTCGTTTGTCAATTTAACATTCCTGTGTCGGATATTACTGTTTCTTTCTTTAATTTACGTTTTGTTAACACACTTTTTGTTTTTGCATATTTTTTTGGTCCACCGTTTGGTTTTCTCATTTCAAGTCAGGAGAGAACGGTTTGACGAGGGTACGTTTGGTCCATCCAGCTTTCAATGTCATTAATACGAAAAATCTTCCTTTAACTTTATAACGAAATCTATCGTGACTTTTTTACAGGCTGACACTCTCAACCCATTCAACACTACTATGGTGGTGAGTATCTAAAAGAAAAATAATAAACAGCAGAGAAAATGTTATCTACAAAACCTGATTTTCACCAACATCACGTCATTTAATTTCAGAATGGCCTCTTCAACAGTCTGAACGAAGATGGAACAGCAGATACGAGTGCAATTCCGATGAACGGCACTGTCAACGTTGCCGATGAATTAACAGATCTACGGAGACAAGTTATATTTCTGCAAGGGCAACTCGAAGACAAGGATCGAACGATACAGCAACTTCAGGTTAATATTTTGCCGTTTAATTTATGTTTTTCTAGCTGTTGCTAAAACTCGGCAAACTCAGCGATGTGATTTAATGTAAAAAAACAATGTATAATTACATTGGTATAACTTACAGATGCAATTGGCGAAGCATCAGGATCTGAGTGGTATTGATTCGCAGAGTAGCACATCATCGACGAACGGCAGTTGTTCTCTGAAAAAAGACACGTGCAATGCAACGACACAAACGGAAAAGGTAATTCATCCAAACGTTGAATTTTTTTTTATTTCATAATTTCATCATTGTCATAAAGCCTTTTCATCAATAATGCAGCGAATAAATTCTATACGTTTCCAAAACGGATCGCAGAAGATACACGATTTTCTTTAGAGTTGGCAATGATCGCGTGTGTCACGTGCAATGCAAGAGAGACAAAACTGATGTCAAGTTTTTGGCTTTTGTTTTCGGACTTTTCAGTTGCGACCGGTATCTGCTGGACCTTCCCTACTGCAGTCACACCCACAGGATGGTGGTATGGGGCCTCTCGTTAGGTAAAATCACAGCTTATTCAAATGTTTATTTTTCATTTCATCAAGGTTTCTCGTTGAGATACTCGGTCAATGCAGAGAATAACTCTTACCATAGGCCATTCAACCATCATGTGATAATTTATTAAAGACAGGCGGCGATTTAATTTCAAACAACGTGACTAAATAACTGGAATACAATATCATATTGGTTTCTCAGTCGCTATCGACTATCGAAACTTATCGATTTCAAGCCGACTTAAAGAGGGCGTTATCAGAGACGTCGATTTAGTCTTAATTGTGTATAACGTCAAATTAGCTTGGTAAAAAATCGAAGATTCTATACGAGCGACATAATTTAAATAACCAACTGTTATTGTCGCCCTGTTTCACGCTGCACTGTTCCTCTCATTGGTCATTCAACGAAACAGCTTCAGGATCGGGAAGGTAGAGTGCGTCACTCTGTGTGATTTCATATTGGGTTTCTTGTTATTATCTACGTTCGACTTGATAATTTACTTGCACCTAATTAATTGTCTGCCTGTATCCTCTCTATAATATAACGGATTCTCGTATAAAACTAACTTTGCATGTGATATTAATCGCGAAGGGCCTCTCGTTGCGGTAAACATACCGCGTCGTTTTTTCTACTCTCACTTCCGGTTCTTTTTCTCGATATGTCACATCAAATGCGGGATTGACATGATTACGAATTCATTTTAACCGCATGGAAAAGAAGGTTTTGACATTTTTTTTACTGTACACATTTAATTTAAGATCGATCAATAATGATCTCGAATTCTCCGACTTTTAAATGATATGGAATTTTATAATGGGATTGACGATTAACAATGTTTCATGCTGCGATACTCAGCCATGTGGGGTGAGTTTGTGCCACGAATATATCGTACGAAACTTTGCTTTTGTTTCTTTTCTGTTAATAATGACGACGAGACAAGTTTTTCATCGATGAGAGATGCAAATAAAAGTGCAAATTACATTTTATTTGAATAAAAAAATCTATAACGAAATCAGAAGTTTTTAGAACAACGTTCGTTTATGTTTTTACAGTTGGAGTGACTCGTGGAATCGCCAACGGCCTCCATCGCTCGCGGATATCAGCATAACTAGGAATCTTCGTAAACCGAGCGATCGTTCTCCCCGTACATCAAGACCACGTCAGGATGAAACGCCGTCTGTACGTCAAAATGGTTTTACGGAGTGCCAGACCATAAGACGTCTAGGAAAATCAAGAGATACGATACCGAGCAAATCTACAGATTTGACCGATCTCGCAAAGACGAGCGTTCCAAAAACGGAAATCATACCGATGAAAACGTCCATTCCATCACCAAAAAAATTAACGTCGCCGACACAAATACCGCGGGCGGCTAGAGCCGTTTCCGCGACAGGCCGATCGCACAATTCATAAAACGATAGAACAAAATATTTATTATCTCATCGTTTCATTTTGCGTACGCTACGGACCGGAGTTCGTACGAATTTAATTATTTTACATTCATTCATTTGGAAATATTAATTTGTATATATGACGAGAGAGAGGTAGAGAGATGCGAATTAATTCGAAGCGTGAATTAATACCTTCAGTATTTAAAGAGAAGTACATTTTGTAAAGTCATCGTCCGTAGAAGGTGGAATCACAAGAATCTTAAGAAACATCGATTCGATATATTGTTTCTGCCTCATATGAATTTTCACTCTATAAGTCGATCTAAATTATTCATTTTCTTTTGATAAGAGAATTCTCGTGATCACCCTATCTACGTTTAATTTCGTTTAATACTTAAGTACTTGATCTCAAAGCTCATACAAATATTCGTACAAAAATTCATGTATCACCATCGTTGAAATTTTTATTTGGAAATAATTGTTCTTTGTCTTTTTTTTTTTTTTTTTACTAAATACGGCCTCGCTGTAGTCGCTTCGAGCTAAAACTGTTCGATCAGCTATCGCAGCACATCGTAAACGATAATACGAGACTTTTCTTTCCCCTTTTATAAATTAAAGAAACTGCAAAAATGAATGAATATTTCAATCGAGTATGATTGGAAAACAAACAAAATGCGAGCGCGTTTTGTTGTTGTAATAGTTGGAGCGGATGTACAACTGTACAGTTTATAATTCAGGGTATCTCGTAGCAGTAAGTTCAATCAATGTCTAATTTATTTTATTTTATTTTTGTCACGTTGCAATCTTCATGTCCCAGGTGCTATTTCCGTTCAAACAATTTTCCCGATAATAAGGTTCCCTTGGATTTACCGATCTGGGCTGTCCAGCCAACAACGCAATACGTAATTCCACGCGGAACGTCAGTTGACACACTGAAAAACAAGTATCACACGACTGTAAACTTCAGCTAAAACGCAGTAGTACTTTTTTCTTTCTTTTTCATGAAAAACCAGTGCCAGTATGTACATTTCGTTGCACACGTTCCTCTCGATCATTGTTCACGTATAAATTCAGGGACATTCTTGCCAGGCATTTGTTCCGTGAGAAACTAAATATGCGAGTATAATTATCGAAAAAGGAAAAGCTTGAATTTCAACGATTCAATGATGAAATACAGCAGAAACGCAGCAAACGTTTCGGAATCCGGTGAAAAGATGGAGAAAGATTTTGTACGATGAAAATATGATATGTAGGTATTAGTGCTAGCTTCATCCGTGACCGAAGATGCGAAATTGACTTTCTTCTCGTTTCCTTTTTCATCTTCGTTTCGAATGTGGGAAAATAGAAAAAAAGGTACGAAGCGCGACACACGAACAAGTTTTTCAACAGTAAGAGGAATTAAAACTGCGCGAATTTGCGCAGTTGTTTTCATCGACCACTTTACTGGCAGTCTCGGTATTTATACCAAGTTTATGTAATCGAAATTCTCCTTCCAACGGATCCTCCGCCGATAGCGTGAATTTTACGTATTCGCAGATCGTATCTTTAAATATTCCATTTCCGTTAAAGTAAAAAGATATAATAATTCGCAAAGATATTCCAGTATGCGATTATAAGGAAATAAAAATCGGGAAACAGGATGTCAACGACAAAGAACTGGATGATCATCAAAATGAAAAATTGTACTAATGAATAATCAACGTCCCTGAAAAATTTCCATAGACCAGAACTGTATAATCACGCGTATCGAGGCGTTAACTAATCGTCAACCTTTATCCCCTATATCTGTATTTAATGAAAAATTTAAAAACCGATTAATTATCGATATTCATTTCCGGCGCAAATACTCGGCGCCGCAATACGACAAAACAAAAAGTTTTTTCAGAAAAAGTTGTTGTAAACTTTCACATGAGAGATACGATGTAATCAGGACGAAGGTCATGCAAGGATTGAATTAAATCGATAATATGTGGCATGGGATAGTTAAAAATATGTTATTTCGAGCAAATATACACTGAATATCGCGGTTGTCTGAAATTCTATTCGGTAGTACGATAGCGCGAATGCTCCATCTTTTAATGTCAAAGCTTCATAATCGAAATGACACAAGAAGAAAATCGTCCTATTTAATCCTATTACAACGTGTAGATTTAGAAATAGCCGGTGCCATGTGGCACAGCCTGAAGAATAAATTTCAAAAAACGAACGAATAAAGTGTATTTATTCATAACTATCATGTCATGCATTTCTTATTCCTTTAAACTAATATTTGTTTTAATAAAACCGGCTTTCGATATTTCAAAATTTTATTCATGACGCGTTTACTTATGAATCTACATGCACGTTTTCATGAAGCAACAAATTCGAATCATCGACTTTATTTGGAGGGACTTGTGAGAATCGCACCGCATAGAAATTTTCAAAATCATTAGGATTTTCCATATATTTTCGATCCGTTTCGATCATTAGTCGTATAAATTTAATACAGTTCTTCATAGCCACACGTTACAGGTACAGTTTAATAAGCTCGTCGCTGACGGCAGATGGAGTCAAAATTCCCAAATCAGTGAATAAAAGAGTGATGAAATGAGGTGGTGTGTAGTCGACTAACGGATGTTCGCTTCGTAGATTCTGCGACAACGTGCTAGCGGTATACTGTAACGAAGTATTATAAAAAAAAAAATTAAGGAAAATAGTTCTGTATTTACTAACTTTTCAACTGTAAGAGTGAAATAATTCTGATTAATAGCTTACTTTAAATTCGTCTGGAAGATCAACCTGATTTAATGGATATATACGGGCAAATTTGAAACTTTCCGTTAATACGTAAAACGGTTTCTTGATTTCCTTGGCGCAAATTGCCATCGTGTATGTGCCAATCTGTATGATAAAACCAACCACAAAAATTCATTTTCCAAAGTTCCCTCAAGCTCTTTCTTATGCACATATTTGCGTAGAAAACCAGCGTCTACCTTATTTATAACGCCACCACTTTCCGCTATTCCTTCAGCCCCGACCATCACCATATCGACCTGTTCCATCACGTAGCCCATAGCTGCATCGAGAATCAGGGTACACGGAACTCCGAGTTTCGTCAAATTTTCACACATTTCCTCGCTGTGCAGGGTATCATTGTTTTTATAAAAGAATTTATGAAGCAGTGAGAAAACCTTTTTTCATGTTGCCATACCCACTGTAATCAGGAGCTGATTGAGTTACATAAACTTGGAAAATTTTGTTGCTAGCAGCAGCCTCTTTCATTGTTTGTAGTACTACCCTCGATTTGGAATGAGTCAGAATTTTCTATATCGTGAAAAAAAAAGTCACAATAGTTTTGCAATTTACGTTCCTCAAAATTACACGATACCTTGTCATAGGAACTTAGTATTCTTTTAGGTACTTTAGTATTCTGTAAAGGTACCTCATTACCGAACAACTTTTTTGTTTTATAATTTATAGTCATACGCTCAAAATGCAACGCAATCGAAAATCAATTAGCCGTCTCCTTGCGTCGAACAAGAGAAAAATGTGAATTTCACGAAAAATCTCTTAGCGTGCCTTTATTTATGATTTAATCGCCATTTTAACAATAATGCGAATTTGAGAGTAATGGAAATTCTAATTCAAATAAGGTTGATCAAACTTGGAAAAAGATTCATCTCTGAAAATTCTTGCACTTACGCAACCATCTGTAATGAAGTGGGCAGCTACTTTTCCTACTTTGCCGCGAGCTGCGACGAGCTTTTCGTAGAATACTTTACCACGGTGTAGCATGATTCCTTTGCATTCTGCGAAAGACTGTTTGACGAATATGAAAGTTTAGTTCCCATTGTTGGATGCGGCGCTCACATTAAGGCTTATTTTTCCATCTTACCGGTGTATCTAATGTAGCTAGAGTGATGAATCTGAGGAATAATTCACTACCAGATGCGATAGCGGTGACGGGATGATCGGTGGAACGCATAGCATCGACCGCATTTTGCAAGCAATAACGCAGCTCCTGTACCGTTTCGGCTAAAAATAGAGAAACGCAAAGGTAAAAGGAACACTGCAGAAATTGAGCTGCAAAATTTTCCTACATCGTCGATACTAACATTTTGAGTGCTCCAATACTTTTAAAAGTGTTCGAATAGCTGCCATTCCAGCAGACACATCTTTCTCATCTTTGATGATTTGATTGAAGTACCGACAGATTTCTATGGCGGAATAATACGCGGTTTAGATATTTCAATTTCTTGGCAACATTCGTATTATATTTGGAGATTTACTCACCGTCTCTTTCCATTGCTATTGTTCAATATATTTTATAATTGTCGATGTATTATTTACAATGTAAACTTCCCCATATGTATATAATGATCTTTTTATAGGTTATAATGAAACTAAATAACGCGTAGGGAATTTATGTTATCAGCAGAGTTTTATACAAGCCCGCTCTCACGCCACGCATACGAATCGGCGTAAAATCGAACTTTATTGAACACGGAACATTTCCAAAGTATCTTTAGATAGTCGCGCGTGGGCCAAGTGGTTATTGTTTGTTTACTTAGCCGCGAATATGCGCAAATAAATGTCCCTACCAGTACTGACGGGTTTCAACCATAAGAGATTATTTTATGCTGAAAGCTTTTATTATCGTGTAGATTATGCATAATTCTTCCTTTTGTCCAATGATATAAGATGTCTCTCGTTTCTTTGACATTGTTACGCTCTCAACTATGAACAATGATATACATAAATCGATATAACTTTAGAATTTTCTGAATATCTTTTGGTTCGATTCAGATTATCCTTTGGAAGAATGGCAAAAATTTGTGCCGTGCCAGGCTGCCAAAGTGGGTCCTATAGTGACCGAATACGTCGAAAACAATTAGGACTGCGGCCAATAGCTCTTTTTTCTACGCCAAAGGTGAGAACATTTTTGGAATAGAAAAATGATTCAATTTCTCAATGAGTTCAGATAATCTTGGTCTCAATCTGTCAATTTGTCATATGCCGTAACCATTTTGAAAAGTTTTCATTTGTTTTTTTTCTTAAAAAACAGTGCAATGATTTAAAATAATAATCAGGAGCATAGCTACTTAATATCCCTCCAGGAAGAAGTAGTCAGGCTTTTTACTAGCTAGAGAACTTTACCATTTTGGGAGAAAACATCTATTTTAAAAGACCTTTTTTTCTTCAGGAGATAATAAAAAAGCGATCGCTTGGCACCGCAATAAACACCAAATACAACATGAGCGCTTTATGTCGAAGTGAAGAGTTTGCTCGAAGCAAGTTTTCATTTTCCACCTAAATTACTTGGAAAATTTTTATTTTCACTTTTCGAATTTCATACGGCGCTAATTGTTGAATTTAGGAAAAATTCAGTAACATCCTTTCATAGGCAATTTGATGTTCTACAAAAAAGTCTTTTGCGTATAATCGATAAAAGTGAAGATATCGATTTTCAAAAATTCCTTTTCTTTGTACAGTGCGAAAACAAGCTTCGCCAATGGACGACGTCACTCGGCTGCACATTAGGTATTCGTCAATCCATTTGTGAATTACATTTTATGGATCGTGACATTAAGAAGTCATATAGAACGGTGTTGTCTAGTGGGATCGTTCACGAATTCGATCGTGGTTTCTGGAGCATAACAAGCGATGCTGTGCCAACACTTCAGGTCCAAAAAATTCCTGATATGAAGGTAAATATTGTAATTTCGTTACACATTATCTACATTTTGTTGTTATCAGAAATAATGTGGAACTTGAAGATGCAATTGCGGTCGAAATTTAAATTGCAGTACTTGCAGTTTCAAATGTAATTCAGAGGTTGCAGTTCATGTTATGGTCACACATTTTTTTTTGTGGCAAACGAAACCATACAAGTTAGGTTTGAGAAGTTCAAAGTACCTTCTGTGAGAACTGCAAAAGCTATTTGTTTACATTATTTTCAGAATACAAAAAGAAATCAATTGTCAAGATATTATCAAAAAGTATGTTTTCATTTTGTCCTTAATTGGTTTGTTACAAAAAAAGTAACGAAGATTTCAATATCGCAATAAACTTGAGGGAAACTCGACTCCAAACTTCTTAACGTCTACTTCTATTCGACTTTTCCTATTGTATTCGATTTTTCCTATTCTATTCGACTTTTCTCTTCCTAATATTGCATGGAGTCGTATTCATTCATTTTTTTTAGTCATTTTTTTTAGTCCTGCAGTGCAATATTTTCATTTTCCAGACACAACAACCTTCCAACAACAATTGTATCAACAACGAAATTCGAACTAACGAAATGAATCGCGACGAAGATGACCTTGCGACAAACTCGGAAAATAATGACGACGTTACAGCGCTGCCACAAATAGCTTGCCATCAGAATGCCAAAGAATATACTTGCGATGATATCGAAGTCGAATTACCTGACCCTCCGTACACGATCGAATCCCTTAAAGAAGAGCTGAAAGGGGCCCTACTGCCCAGGTTGTGGGCATGGTCTTATCGAACTACGGGGATCACCTTCACGCTTCTCGATTGCTCGGATTTTCACCCGACGCTGCATCTCGAGATTGGACTTGATCTTTCTCTGCAGGCAATTATAAGTTTATATTTATTACGCATATCAAACCATGAACGATACTGCTACATCGTTTTTTTTACGGTTTTTACAGATTCGGACTAAAACAAACACAGTTATGTCACTCAACGACCATGCCACATCTTTCGCGACTATACTTACTTACTTGAGTATTTTTCAAAAAAGCCCAATTTGCAGTGGAACGGGCATTGAGAATGAACGGCAAGTTTATCATTGTACTGAAATATTTCCTTCATTTTTAAGTATGAGTATGCGTTTCGCATAAATATGCATCCTTTTGGGCGACTTTTAGACCGTGGCCGTTGAAACTTGTTAATGCTAAACATAATCAACGTAGAAATGATTTCATATTAAAGATTTTGCAAAATATCCTTTTTCCGTGATTTAAAGTTTCTCGTGTGTCTCTTTTTTTTTATGATGAAACTCCAATGAAATAATACTTTCCGAACGACTATTTTCAATATCCCAGTTTCAACGTGGATGCATATGCAGAGGCATACCCAGAGGGATGCTCACTAGACACACGTCTGACAGTCGCACAAGGATGCATATTAATTAAATTTGATTTAATTTGTTAAACCACGTTTTCTATATTTTTTTTTCTTAGGTTCGATCCTCGTTGCGTGGGCATTTTAGATACGAATGAAGAGTACTGCAGGCAACGGTTCAATATTAGGTGTATGCTGTGTCGTTCTCTTCGTGGAAAACTCTTGAAACAGAAAAAGCATTCTGTAGACTTGAGACAAAAATTAGATGACATGCGAAATGCGGTGTGTTTGGCACGAAGACGCGACATTCGTAGGAAGAAACGGGTATGGAAAGATTTTGTATTCTTTTTAGGATCAAATATGCACGCGTAAGATGTAGGTGTAATCTTACTTGTGAGCACAATTATTACGTAAAAAGACCGTATTACTACATCATATCGGCTATGTTACCTAAATGATCCCATATATAAGTATCATGTTTTAGACTCAATTGGTAAAAAATGTATAGAATTTCGGTTCTGCTAAAAGTCGCATGCTAATAATTCCCTCTATAGGCTACATTTACTTTTTTTAAGCTGCGATAGACTTTATCCTCCCTCGTTTGTTCTCATTCAGATATCGCTAACACGACTCTCAATAGAGGCTGAATTTTACGCAAAGTGATTCGGATGCATCATGTTTTTAAGAATGCGGAATTTTATACCAATTCTCAGCGCCTTCAATTTTTTTTTCGAATAAATGTCAACTGCTGTTTGAATTTCGTTTTTATTTTTCAGATCGCAAAATTACTTTCCATCATAGCTAATCTAAAACGAGAGTGTAAGCAATGAGAAAATTAAAGGCAGGTCATTGGAATATCGCCGAAATACCAAAATGAACCGTTCGGAATTGTCTCGCAGCTGCTATACAAAATATTGTAAGATTCATTAGTAGAGTCTGCAACGGATGTATCAGTGCCTATCGATGCAAATAAAAAGTAACCCGTACATGTGAGAATATCGAAAAGTAATGACGTGGATTTCGGTTCCGTTATTCTCCGAGAACGTACACTGGGTGACAAAAAGAACAAACGAGCCACTGGAAAGGGCAATGGTTGAAGCCTCTCGCTTGTTTGTAACGACAGCTGTGGTTTTCACGTTGACCTACTTACGATGTACCTCGACGATGCACGATGCAACTGAGGTTTTTCGACTTTACTGAATTCGATTACGAACGTTCACGCCTTAAAAAAAGTTTGTCGATGGTTTTCCGCGTTTAGCAAGGTGCTTTCGCAATGGCTTCATCACACACCGCCCGTTTCAGGTAAATCAAGAAACTTTATACATTCCGCTGTTCATATTCTGTAAACGCATTATCGTAACTTTCTAGATCTTATAACGGCTGATGGCACGGTAAAGGAGCAACTTTGGGAACCGATTCTGCGATTCTTGCAGTTTATGCAGCCAAAGGTGAACATAATCCACACAATAAGGCTTGCTCGTGTAAATCTAGCGGATATTAAAAAATGGTCATACCGTTAATATTGTGAGTAAGTTTGGAACAAATTCTGATAAAAATATATTTTTCTACTGATCGCGGTGTTTCGATAATCGACATTTTGTAAAGCGACGTTGCTCAATGATCTGTTATTGAACTCTGCACGTTCCTTATGCGATTTCGAGTTTGTCAGACGGTACAAGGAGAAAAAACGAAATAAATGGAACAGTCAAATCACTAACGTCAATACTAACATTGCATTTTATAATAATTCCACAACAGACATATTTTGCTTTCGTTTGACTGCAGCAGCCATAGAAATCAATTGTGAAAGCAAACGAATTTCGAAGGCCTTGACACAAATTTTCGAAAAAAATAAAAAAAATTACGCTGCCCTACAATTTTCCACAATTTCTTCGATCTTGCGAATAAGTTTTAATATTGATTAAATGGTAACAACAACATATCATTATAATCAGGTGCTTTAGATGAGTTGAAGGAGTTTTCGATCGCGATTGAGTTTGATAACGTTTGGTAAAAATGACGTTGGTATAATTTCTTGTAAACATAAAAGCTTTCTCAATGTCGGTTCACCTCGTGATCAGCTCGGATTAATGGAAATCTCTGATTCGATGGAGACGCGAAACGATGAGAATTTCCAAAAAAAGTAATCAGGTCCGATATATTTCCGAAATCGAAAAAATACAGTTATCCGAATGCTTCAGCCCGATTGGTCGAGCTATTACATCGTGTGTGACAATCCATATCGTAAGGCACATGTAAATAGTCAATCAAATTCACGAAGAAGCCGAATATTTAGGTTGACAAAAAAAACGATTAGAAGGATAGGAAAAATTGACACTCGCGAAACTTTCAATGGTGGACTTTTAAACGGTGTTCCCACCTTCGATCTCCACGTAGAACGTAGCTCTTGCGTTTATTTTTTCAGATATTGGAAAAATAAATAAATAAATACGATTTTTTTTTTCAAAAACGTTGAATTTATTACAAAAATATTTAATTCGCAGGCTAATTCATCGTGTAATTGAAATACGCCTAGATCGAGATTACAATATTTGTGTAATCCGTAACTACCCCATTCACTTATGACACGTTTCCGAGAGCATTTTTGTACAACATACCAAAAGTTTCCACAACGATGCTCTATGTTGTGTAACATGAGAAATAAAACGAATTAATTCGATTTCTTAACATCTCGGGTATTCTAAATCACGCAATTTACAAAGGTCGTTTGTCCAATACATGCCCAATCATTGTACCATAAATCGATCAAAGTCATAAAAAATTTTCACTCAACATGTAAAACAAATTTACAAAACGATCGGATATTCACTTCAGATGAACAAAGTTGCCGTTTTCAATGATCTTTGCAGTTCTCTGTCGGAAGTCGGAAGCAGAAGATTTGTAAAAATAAATATTTCTTCAAACGTCATTGTTACATAATTTTGCGTAAGCAATTAACAAAATTATCTCTATTGTTTAGTTTATTATCTATATTTATATGCATGTTTGTGTGTGTGTGTGTATAATTGATATTATCATCTTATTATTCTCGCGCTATTAGCTATTGAAAAAATAACATTCAAGATTCTTCATCCTGTCGGCTGAAACTTGCAAACTGACGATTTTGCCTTTTAGTCGACTCAAAGTACGATCTGCAATTATGCGTATTCATGGAATTCATAATCTTACATACTGGCATTAGATCATCTTGAATTTCGAGTATATTTTTATAAAAAATTCTCGTATCGTTTTCGAAATTTTCCAACGTGAAAATTGCTCAAGAATGCAGGACATATGAGATAATAGATATTAAAACTTATAACTAGAGGATCAAGTTGAAAAGATGTCAATCACTTCCACACTTTATTGTATCACAATTATTGCTCCAAAACAGGCAATTACCTACGCCGCTGTAACATATGAGAAACACAGCGGCGAGAAAAACAACGCTGCAGATAGTACAGGGTTTATGCTCCAGAAAAAAGCCGATTAAATATAACACCATGAACATAACATGGGTCTGTAGCAGCGCTGGATTCATCGGTTTTGGTATAAGCAAAACTGGAATTAACCACTGTAGGCAGTACATTGTAATATGTTTTATTTTTCTTGCTGCTTTATCCTTTGTTAAAAACTTGTATGAGCATTTGATGTTCCGTCAGTTACGCGTAGTTTTTTTGCCTCATAGCCTGTTAAAAAAAGGTAAATTAAGTGTCTAAAGAAGGCACATACAAGCCACAATTATTTGTAAGAGTTTGAGATTTTCCGAATAACATCTTTGTTTCAAATTTTGTATCCACCTTCTACAAGTTGGAACTCAAACTCTTGCCAGTGATGCAGACTATTATTTGCAATCTATTCATTATCGCCTTCGGAAAAATTAAACCCTTCTAATGATATTGAATTTTATCGCAATTATATTTAATTGAGGTTATGTTTTTCATGAAATTGCGTTTTAAAAACTATAACGAAAACGTTTGTCGAAGCCAAAAAACTTTAAACAGTTTGTTTGTATTTTGAATTCATAACGACCCAAAAAATTATTAATGAAATTCATTTGAAACGATTAAAAATGCGGTAAGTATTGAATAAATAGCATTTGCGTTGTTACGACGATGCGAGTTGCAACGTGAATTATACAAATTGAAAGATTATTTAAGACTACGGATATTTTTGAATAAAAAATTCGTAAAATTTGGACATTGCAAGAACGTACTTAATTATTTATGATCGTAAATGTCTGATCTAATGTATTTTATGATGACGTTACACACCTCTAGGAAAAAAAACAATCCAATTTGGTATTTTGAAACGTTTGTCCTAACCTTATTGTAATCAAACTTTATTAAATTATTATTTTTAATAAAACTCACGTTACCTTATGTGCAAGCGTTAAAGTCATTATCGTACGCAGTCTTTTACTTATCCAGAAAAAGATTGAATGGAAAAAAAAACGTGTCTAATCGTTGAACAATGATTTATTTCACACTGATCATCATCGTACGACGAAAAATTTAGTCACATACACACACGAACACGTAGTTAGTCATCATGAACAAATACGACACGCACGCGGTGTGAACGACACGGCGCGTGCGTAAACCAACGAATCTGTGTCATGCCTATAATCACCGAGTACCGTTGGACGGTCAAAGATGGCGTTATAAGTAACTTGAAGTTCCTCGTTTGGCGATAAATGCGAAATAATTGATTATTATGCGAAGGGTTATTGTTTTTTTAGTTTTAGATTATACACACTCTTGAACGTTGTCTTTCGTTGCTATGAAAAACTGTATTACAAATAGACGTGATTATGTTGAAGACGGCCCCTTAAATTTCGGAGGTAAGTGATGTCATTGCGGTACAAGATGAAAATCTCAAAAGTTTTATATCCGGGTATATAAATATAAACATCGAAAATACCAATTTTGGTTTGAAAAGATCGGAGAGGCAACTACATCTTCATGTTATCAAATAATAAAATCTACTTACGCATGCCAAATACATGATCCATTGAATGACATCTTAAAATTTCAGTTCATACAAAAAGGCCAGAAACAAATATGTCACAAGCCTATGTTTCAAGGGTAGCACTAGAGAAATAACAGGCAGAAAGACCGTTTGTGCTGCTATATTTCATCCTATTTTTGAAAGATACGTCTATTACGCCGAACTTGGACAAAAACTGCTGTTGTATATGAATATTTTTACCACTACGTCAAAATCTAGCTGCGTTTCTGATTAATTTGTCAGAAATTCAGATTAATGCTAATATCTCCATTCCGATTAAAATTGATGTATATGAGGCTGTGTGAACTGTTCCTGTGAATAATTATAAATCTAGAATAACACGATCTTGTTTCATACAATAAATCCCCGACTACGAATACGGAACCTAGTATCAAGTACTGCGTAATAAGTATACACTGCGTAATTAAAAATTTGACACATCCTGTTAGGTCGTTCTCAGAAAAAAATATGGGTGTGAAAATGTCGAGAGATTTTAAGAATTGTAAGAGAAATATTGGCTTCAATTGCCGAACCACACAGTAGTGAGTCACCGATTCCAAGCAGTCCGGAGGAAAAAAAAAAACATGAAAAGACGCACTTTCGAACATTTCGCAATTCAATGTCAAATTATGATTATTGGAAATAAATTTTAAAGACAACGATGCTTCGTGCGTTTCGTCATTATTTTTATATTCATCTTAAATTTACTCGCACACGCACACATATCGATATTGTAAGACAATTATAAAAAATTGTAGTATTTTGCATCGTTAACGTTCAGATGCTTACAGACCAATAAATTATATAGCGCGCTGCTCACGATGAGCTACAAAGGACAGTCTGGTTGATAAAATATATTTCGGTGTTTATGTATATATACACAAGTTGAAAGGTAACGAGATTGTTCTCGCTTTTCATAGACACAGCTGATACGGATCCTCTGTAATAATCACAATATTCGCGTTAGTAAAATAATAATAGGACGCGTGTGTCTCTCGAGTCAGCCATCATGGAACTCGCCATGATGCGGATGAGTGCCATCACCGCGGTTCTCCGCAACTTTTCGGACCAATTGGTCAGAAGTTGTCTTCAAGTCGGTCGCCCAACCTAATTTTGCAAAGCCATCAATCAGCATTGTCGTTACATTTAGACGATAATTGCCGAGCTCAGCAGCTTTGTAGTCGCTAGGGAATACGTGATGAAAATTGTGCCATCCTTCTCCCATTGCAGTGAAAGCTACCCAGACGTTCTCAGCCGGACGAATATTTCTGAGAGTTATAGGGGAAAATAAAACAAATATATAGTCGATTGCCCAACAATTTTGTCCAAAACGCATAATCGTGTTCAACATAAACATCGTTATCCAATCAAAAAGAACCTGCATAGAATATCGAAATTATGAGATAGCTAGCTATAAGATCGAAGACTGTCGTCGCCAGTGGCGCCCTCTGTGCCCTTCGATACACACTAAATCAGTACACAATCACTTCAAAGGTAATCTTCCGGGTGAACGATCCGGATGTCATTTTGCGGTAAACATTTCTAAAGACTGCGATCCTCTGTGCAACTTACAATAATGGCGCGCGTAAAAACCATTGATAAACATTACGATTAATCACCATTTAATAACAAGATCTCACAAAGACCGGAAGCTTGATACGCGAGGACGACAGCTAAAGTTGTAGAGCACATTTTGTGTTTCTTCCCGTTCACGGTATAATCAACATTTTCAACAAAAAAAATGAGATTCATGGCCATTTTTTCAATAAAATTTAATTCCGGTTGAATATCTCTGCAAATTCGAATAAAATAGGTTTCGAATGTTGAATCGATCGCACAGCTCCTCAAACATGATTTGCGTCTGTAAATAGTCAGATGCAAGATGCAGAGCCGAGTCAAATCTTGGACACAAGTTTCATTTCACTTTGATGAAGTAACGGAATTATTATTACGGGTGCGTTTATCTTCAAAGATATATTGCCTCTTCGCAAGCAAAAAAATCATTAACATTCAGTCGTTAATGAGTCTTAAAGTTGAAGTTAGCGAATGTCTCGGGGTAACCACAAAAAAACGCTATTTCGCCAGCGACGCTATTTTATGCATTCCGAATGCAGCACCATCTAGCGGGTTAGTACAAGTGGAACACGCAACTCTTGATCACGCGTTTTAAGATGAAGCGAAAGTTAATTTGCGCTCTCGTCATGGCTCGCGTATTCAACTACTGTCAGCAATATTGAGTTCCCGATATACCCCCCCCCCCCCTTCCCCACCCCTCTCTTATGTACCTATATACTCTTTGAGTTCTCCGCAATCAAAAAGGCTTGTACATTTTTTTGCCGATTGATTACTGAAGCAATTCTCAGTTGAAATATGCAAAAAAACGTAATCCACAAGGGCGTGTAAATTTGTTTTTTTTTGGGAATCTTGGCGTTTTTAACAATTCAGAGTCAATTGGCAAAAAAAACTGATTGGAACGTGGTATAATACCCGAGGTAGCAATAATGTCCATTAGAATCCAAAATTCACCCGTCAGATATCTTTTAATGGTAGATATCTTATACGGGTAACTTTTGGATATCTAATGTCCAAACATTACTGCTACCTGGGACCTCTTCCTTATTTGAAATTTTAATCCCACTACTTCCGATCGTGCATTGATTTTCTATACTGTAAAAAAGGTCCTCCATGTTACAAGATCCAAAGGGTATGCCGCTATTATTTCTTCATAAAATAATCACCGGGTGTTCGGAAGTACTTGGATCGAAGATCGTAAATCAGCGCCCAATGGACCAATCCAACAATGGATAATTTACGAGAAATGCAAATGACCTTGTGCAATAATCAACATTTTTATCATTTTTATCGCGATAACGACTGGTATACAATGATGATTTTTCAATTTTTACGATAAATTTTGCTCCGTATTAAAAGTTATCAAGAACTTACTTGTCGTATTCGTGACTTCCGAAGTAATGAGCGAAGCTATTCACCGACCAAGTTGCATTGAGGGTAAAGGGATAACGAATGAAAACTTGTGAGACAATGGTCATCCACCAATCCTGATTCCAGAAATAAATCGGGATGAATACTGGCAGTATGAAGCATGCGAGTAGCTTCAGTCTCGTAAAATGACTGCGAAACATGGGCAATAGAATGATATACATTAAATCATGTATGAATAATTGTTAAATCAGTATCGCACGGTACCCAATAATTACGTACGTATCGACGTAGTAAGAAACTTTGTCCTCCAATATATCGCTCATATCGACTTGCTTGCCACGCCTGATGACTTCCGGATGTTTTTTCATCATTAGCCAACCAACGTGGCTAAAGAAAAATCCTCGATGCGTGTTATGGGGATCAGCGTCGGTTTCCGTAAACTTGTGATGCACTCTGTGATCTCTTACCCAGTCGAAGATCGAATTCTGTGTCAATTATTATAACACACTGTAGAGAATTTCTTTGACCATCAAAACATACTAGCAATTTCTTCATGACTGTTGAATATTAGACTCGTTTCTTTTTTCTAATTCATTGTCTCCAAATTGACGAATAAAAAACAAAGCAACGGATAATAATACCGATTAGATGAAAAAGCATTCGTTACAAAAGTGTCAAAAAACACTAGTTAATCAGAATGAAATTTGTATCCTAAAAAAGAAAAAAAAAATAGTAATTACCATTCCTGCTATAAGATAACACGTTGCTAGGATCACTCTGAGTTTCGCATTAGCTTTGTAAGCTCGATGCGTCCAGAACCGGTGTACTCCTCCGGTTACACCGAAACCACCCGCTAGACCGGTAATTAGCCCTTGACAAAAAAAATCCAATGATCGAGAATGTTATCGCTTGTTGCACGAGAAGTTACTATTTTCTCCCTTTCTGAGATTCAAGATTGTCAGAATGAGACAAAAAACTAATATCTGCAGATGTATTTCTGCAATTTCATTGAAACTCGTCACAGACGTTCTTTGAAAAATATATTAATATAATATAATGAATAAAATATCGTCATAAATAATACAATATTCATATATCGTATATTATCTCAAACATGTCACAATTTATTTGCTTTATTACTCGACCGAACAAAATTGTCCCATAGATTCAATCAAACTTACCCCATAGTGTTAGTATCTTATACTGAAATATGGAAAATGTGAAAAATGCGTAGACAGTCCCGATGTGCAGGAGGGTAATCCCGATTATATTTGGCCATATGAGCTTCGCTTTAAAACCTAACCAATTCTCAATGCTGTGCTCATTTAATCGGACAACATCGCTCTCCGTAAGCAACGTTTTCTCCGAAGGTGCATAATTCACAATTTCGTTCTGTGTTTCAACACAATTTCGAATCTTTTTTGATATTGTTTCCGGATGACACGCGGAAGGATCCGGAACATTTGGTGGCATTTTTTTTTCTCTTTAAAGCGTCTCCAGTGATGACCTGAAAAAAGAAAAGTGTTGGCCCTCGGTACGACGAAATCTTTCGCCATGAATGAATCGAGACGAAACCATCTTGAGATTCTCATCTCGTCTGGGGATCTCGTGATATTCGCGTGGACTTTTTATTTATTAATGAATTTCAGGCAATTGCCATTCGCAATTTTTATGCCAATATAGCACTCGTGCTAGTTGCCTATTAGTATTCGTCCTTGTAACGTATCACCTCTAGGGGATCCCATTGCCGTTGCCTCGCTAATAATCGCGCCACTACAATTAATAAAACATCCGCCAGACACAAAGGGGGTGAGCATTATCGATTTCATTAGCAAATGTACCAAAAAAACCTGAACCACTTCGATAAACGTTGTCGTAGGTTTTCCAAGTATGCAGCCAACCGGGGGTTTAACGCAACAAATTATTCCTTCGTATGTTCGTAATAATTAAACGAGTCGAAGACACTTCATTGAAAGTTTTCTTTTTCATCACGAGACGACAAACTCTCTCATTTGTTATATTCATCTTAGTCAGACCAGTTGTCAGCAAATTCCTCTAACAATCGCAGCATACAATATGAAGTACTAAAATCGTTGTTTATTTGAGCTTCCATGCGATCGCTGACATTTATCAACCGGCACGCGAATCGAGAGAATTTCGCTCTGAACGACAGAGAGTTTAATAATTCGACGAGGCCTTTGGTATAACAATCGAACCGAGCATTTTATAGGCACAGTCTTGGTCTTTGTGGAAAACGTGGAATGAAATTCGAGCAAACCGTTTTATTCACGAATCGAAAGTTTTACCGATGGGAGGAAAAAAGACTTTATTTTTTATTTCGTATTTGTTAACGATCGATCCTGGCAATACCGTTTGTCTCATACCGTCGTTCCTGTCATTGCAATTGATAATAGAATATGCTACATGGAGATCGTGGGAACAAATTGTACTTTTCACCGATATTAGTTCCCCGCGTGAGTATACATGAAATCGTGAAATTTTCTCGTTCATTTTCGTTTAAAATATTTCACGTGCGATATTTGAAGAAAAAAAAAACAACAATTACCAATTTAACGGTGGTAAACCAAAAAAGAATACCAATTTTTTATGTCTCACATGGAAATCAAAGCACACACAGAAACACGCGCGTAATTCCTTCAAGTCGTAAAGTGTTCTTGCCGCCGCCGCCGCCGCCGCACCGAAATTTTGACCGAAACACGAACGTCTTTGACTCTCTCTTGAATACTTATAGACTTTATAAAGTCTGGCTACGTGCCTTTAAGCTCTCGTGAAAACCCCTTCCCTTGTCCGTCAACAAAATCGCAGAATCGGGCGGCGATTGGGCTTCTTTTAAGACATGTGTGTATTTCACGCACGTTATATGAATTTTATATGCTATAGATATATGTACAGCGGGTCAAAAAATGTTACGTACAGTGCGGTGTAACAATTTCAGAACTGTATGATTTCGAGACTGGAGCAAACGCTCAATTTCAATCAGCGCAGTTAGCAGCATTTTGAACCAAGAATGACGAGAAAAACATTAGCGAGAGTCGACAATTATCCATATTTTTTCAATATTTTTTCGGTAAAAAAAGGTCAACAATAACGAAAATGTTCTATAGTAATTTGTTCTTTTATCTTCATTATTATTCCTCGTTTTATCTGACAGAAAAACAAATTAAAACAATGCGTTATTAAAAAATGGCTTTGTGACCAATGACCATCGTATTTAATGTTTTTTTTTTCTTCAAAATATTACAATATACCGATCGTTGCTTTTCAACTGAAATTTTTGTACGGTAATTAAAATCGGGAATATAGTTTTTTTTTCTATAGATTTAAGTCCTATTGTTTTTTCATACTAGACGGTAAAATTGGGTTCTAATATTAACTTTGCCAACTGCAGTTCAGCTATCTGGCCAAACCGCTAGGTGTCTAATTTATAGCTTTCAAATTATTAATTGATGATACTGTACGGAAACTTCTTTTACTCGTTGTATATATATACACACACATATATGTATATATGTGCAATATATATATATATATATGTGTGTGTACGTATCTGTCTATGTATTGTCTATATACATACACAATATACATGACCCACCATTGGGATCTTCGTTAATATTCTGGACCTCACGGTTTCAGCATTTGTTACCTCTAGGATACGTTCAAGGTAAAACACGTGTAGATATTTCTAATTCAGGAATTCATTTTTTTTTCTATAATTGACAAATAGAAAAATTGAGCTGGTAAAAAATATTACCCCGTAGAAGAATATAAGCTTTTTAATACAAATATCATCGACATCCGTTGAGATTGGAAAAGCGTTTGAAAAATGTTGAAAACATCAATTTTTTATGTAAAATTCGTAATTCCGGGTGAATGAACGTTTGTTTCATTTAGTTACAGTTTTTTAAGAAATATTTTGGATTAGTCAGACAAGGATACGGAAGCGCATTTCAAGTAGCACGACATTTTTTTATTGCTCGATTGTTACAGCATCCCTATTCGCGTTCTTAGATGTTGATAGATTTGAACGAATGACATTTATAGTGCTACATCTCTAATACTCGATAAAATATTATTTTCCGTTCAAATTTTCCTAAATTACCAATGGGGGACAATTCTCTGATTTTCTTCATCCGTATACTTTCGGTTCGTCACGTTGTTAAAACGTCTCATAAATATTAAAGACGAGAGTATTTCCTACGAATATTTAAAAAAAACGTCCCAGTGAAATTTATAGTAAAACTGTCAGATTTAAGCAAGTCGAATGTTATTCCCATGATGGTAACTCTTGGTTCTTCATAACATCCGACGGTTCAATCTATATACAAATCAACTTAACACCTCAAATAAAAGAGGTACACCGCGAACATACACTACGACCTCCTTTTAGGGACAATCCGTAGACGAGGAATATTATTTTTAAGGAAGTATATAAAATTCGAGCATATTATATTTTGATTTTCAACATAAATATTAGACGAAAAAAACAAAAGTTTTATTACCGGGAAACTTGTAATATTTGTTTCAAACCGTATACTATGGTATGGTAGTATTAAAAACTATTCCACGAGAATAGAAGTAAATTTACAAATTAATATTGTCAATGGTACTTTAATGCGCAAGTACATCTGTCTGAACAATAAAAGTGCAAGTAAACGCCTTAATCCGATCAGTGTATACGTGCATATATACGTACTCTGTTTCATAATGTATTCTTGGGTTGCAAACGCAGTGTATTAGCTAAAAGCTGTGAAAATTCTCGTGTACACTCGACATCCCACAGTCATAAAATTTTGTTGAGATTCGCAAGGAAATGCACTCACCGAAACGCTCGCGAAAATCATTGACGTTTTTTAATAAAAAAAATACATACGGATTAATCGAACCCATGCTGTATAATTATTAGAATCATCTATACATATGAGTGGACATGTTCATTATTTTTGATCGAAATACGTGCCTCAAAAACGTTTTAATTCCCGTCGCAGTGTTGTTACGTGTTACATTATAACGAAAACATTTTCATGACAATGACATCATAGAATTTCTGCATGCCATGATACTTATTTACACGTTTTTATAAACATTTTCGAAATCCTTCTTTTATTATCAAAATGCTGATGAAGCAGACAACGAAAACTTGACATTTTATTTTTCATCGTCTCTGATTCTCACGATTTTCAAGCATTATCCACTTTTTCGGGTTTTCATATTAAAATTTGAAAGGCGACTGCGTTTTTGAATACATCAGACCACTGATGAAGTGTCTCAGCGAAAGAGGCATGAGTTTATCCATTGAAACGCTATACAGTACGAAGGTACCGGAAGTTCTTGAAATTCAGCGACATCGCGTCGGATCCGTGGTTCTTCTGGATGGACTCGATCTAGCGTCTCCTGACAACGTACTTAAAGTGGTATAACATTTGTTTCCGTTATAAAAACTTGAATGAAAATTAATTTCCTTCGAATGATCAGTCGTTGGAATACATTTAAAAAACGCGGTTACGGAACAAACTACACCAGTTTTTTTCATTCTTACATTGTCGACAAATCAGGTTCTGTAATATCCAACTTCCGCTTATATATAGCTTAAACGTACTATTATATCAACTGTCAACTCGAGCGACGATTCGCTCGTTAAAATCTTGATAATTTCTTCAGTTTTATCAGATGCATTGGTCGTTTGCCTTTGAAAAAAATTGGAAAGAAAGATTTAAAATCTTTGCCCGAATGTGCAAATTTTGTATACGTTTATTCTTGCTGTAAATGACAGTGCATGAAATGAATGATTTAAAATTTATTATTATACATGATAATAAATGCCCACTGCTTGTACGCGTTTTCTCGAAGTTTTGAGGCCGATGAAAAATTGCTGAGCATAAAAGATAATAAATGAGCGTTACATAAACGAAAAAAACCATTGTCGTATATTTTCAAATCGGTAACGAAATTTTGTTGTGACTGCGTCTATAACGATGGAAAAAAATCGTATATTCTCTTTGGGACTGAACGACGAGAATGACCAAAGATTCGTTCGATTCACAGTGATTTTGCAATTTTCGAGTAATGAGATCAACATTTCAAGCGAAATTTCAAAATTCTCGAAATGATGTTATTGTTGCAAAATTCACGTCAATGTTAACGATTTTTCAAAGAAGAGAAGGGAGGTGAGATTTATATCAACGCCGGACGATAGATGTTGGGAGTTTTGCAATCTAAATTTTGAAACTTTCAAATAAACACGCTTCTCCTTTGAATACACGTAATATCGACCGTCAAACTTTGACAATGGCTTACGTAACACTTTTGCATAATGCGAAGCAATGAGCACTGTAAAATTGTTTTGTTCGTTCACTTACTCCGTCTTACTCCGTGAGTAGTAGCGACGAAAATTCAAGCAAATTCTTCCATTTTTCACGTAATCTATCGAAACATGTTGGTTAAAACCGGAATATTTTAATACGTAAAAGTTTGAAAAAAATCGGTGAACATTCGATAATAAGTTTTCCAAATTCTACAAGTTTAACATTTTGCATAATGTGCCCAAGCGTTTTAATATGATGAAAAAAATCTTTCATTTTATTTCGACATCGACGGGATGTGGTAAGAAAGTTCATTCAGGTTCCGAATTTAATTTGCGCTCTGCGCTATGAGACTCTCGAAGAGCAATTTTAAAAAGAAATTCCGACAACATTTTTTTTTCTGTGACTCAATCAATATATGCACATATTATTAACATTACAGGCATCGAACAAACGACTGTTCAACTACTATATATCGTGGTTTTTGGTAACGAATGAACCAGAAGATGCTATAATCGATACGACTCTTCGCAATCTAACCATTGGAATTAACACGGACATCGTTGTTGGTACGGCCTTTCACTGGGACCAACAAACGCGAGAAATGAAACAGACGGGCCTCAACAGGTATAAAAATTTCAAGATTGCACGATTGGAATTTTGCATTTTTTTAATACAGTATTTATGCAAATACACGTGCCAATATTAATTATCGTTTTTATGTCGAATTTTATGATTTTACAAGTCATTCAACTTTCTTTCACCTTTTTTACGAGCAAAAAACTTGAGTTTCTTAGAAAATGAAATTTTTCGGACGCAGGTAGGATATTTTCGAAAATCAACGTGCAATAAACTTCATCATATTCGTCAATAATGCGGAAAATAATCGTGAACTTGTATTCGAACGAGTGAAGAGTGAAACGAGAATGCGCTTTCCCGAATTATTAATGAATTGCGAAATACCGATGAAATGCCCACGTGTAATGATACACGTGGGCAAAAAGAAGGGATAGACGATAGAGTGGGGAGGACGATGATCGGGAAAGTAAAAAATTAAGTATAGGAGAAGCGCAACGTAATAGAATCAAGTAGGACCGTAATAAAACACGTTGGAAATGAAAAAAAAAACATCAGTGGAAGTCAGAGTAAATAGGAAATAAATATATCTCCATATAAGCTGTAAAGTTGTAAAATAAAAAACTGAAATAAAGTCTAAAGAAATAATCATGATACAGAAAATAAGAATTATTAGTTATATAGATCTGTATCGTCTAAAAGTAAATGCGGCTCTGGAAAAATAAAATTGTCGATGTTATTACACCTTTTTCTCTTACAAGTATCACAAGAAGCTTTCTTTGCTCAAAGTTACGATTTTCACGATGACATCCTTTTTCATACACTTTCATTTAATCAGTTTCGAGGGATATTCGTCCTCGGTGTTCATCGCGTTTACGATTTTGAAATGTGTGCATACGTGCATGTATATATGTACATGCGAGTCGAGGTAAGCCTAAACCTGTAAAACCAGATATTCACAAAAAAATTTAATAATGCAGCAGTCAAGAGACTCGAGGTTGTCGCACTTTTTGCGAGCGAAGAAAAAAATCGTCATTTGAATATCGTATCTATACACGATGAATAAATGGGTTCGTAAAAATGATAAAATAATATATAAAATATATATACCTAATAGCCCACAATTACGTGAATTATAGTCGATAAAAAGTATAGAAATAACAAATTTCTGAAAAAGTTCTTGGAAGGTTTTGAGATATATTTCTTTCGATACTGTTTTTTGTTTGATAATTCCATCACTATAAATTGCGACATCACACATCACTTTAACGTCGCAATATTGTCGCCTACTGGCATTCATTAAATATTCTTCATGACTAAACGACGAATGAGTTTTGCGATTTGCAGAAGCTGTCGCGCCTTACAAAACTATGGAAACAAATCGACTCCTGAAAGTTTGCCGACCGTTTCGCGACGTGATTATCACGAAAACATTACGAAAAATCTTGATTATTCAATCATTGAAAATCGAACGATGGCTTTTTATCTCGTTCACGTATATAAAATTCGAATTTCCGACAATTCGAGCCTCATTGTTGATCCTCTTGGATCATGGAATCCAGGATTATCGTTGTTGAAACTCCCGGTAAATATCATTACTCGCATCGTCAAACTCAAAATGCACAAAGCAACTTATTTCATTGGTATAATTAACAGGTGAGTACGGAATTGAGAAATAAATTCAACGGACTTCCAATCGTAATTGGGATATTGAACGGAACTAATGGCGGCCATGTGAGGGAAGAAATGGAGGGCGAAGAGGGAATTACCGAAGTTGAACCATTGTACCATTTTGCTAACTTTTTGGCCGATATCTTAAATGCCAGGTATGCTCGTTGGCATGTAAACAAATGTCTGAATGCAACGTGAAGACCTGTAAAATTGTAGCAAAAGTTTCTGTTTATTAATTACTCGTGATTCGATCATTTATTGATTCATCAGTTATTACTTCATTATAAATTTATATTTCAAAAATATTTATATACGACCCGATGAATATAATTTAAGTAGCATAAAAATACGGTTAAAAACTGTTTTACAGTGTTAAAAAGAAATGTTTTCAAATCACCTGCATGATGCACCTGAAAATGCGAGCTTCAACGCGTATTCAGTTGACCGAAACGAGCAAATTTCAGACTGGTGCGAAGCAGGGCAGGGCAAAACGTTTAGACTCCGATTTCTACTTATCTGTGCCGGAATCGCGTTTATTTATCGTAAGACCCGGAATATTCATGTCATTCGAATTAAAAAAGTAATCGATTTATTGCTGCGCCATTATTCGATAATTGTTTCATTTCGACTGGCTTCAGCAGACATTAAAAGTCGAAATTTCAATACAGGCGATACAAGAAAAATAGAGTGCATGGCATGGGACGAAATACGATTTTAGAAGCCGTCTTGTTTCGTCCCTTCGGCCACAAAATATACTATTTCTCATATTTCTTGCATTTTGACGCAAACGTTTGTTTACTTATCGACACTCGTGATTAACAAATTTTACACACTTTTTTCGACCACTAATTGCTAGAGAAAACTCAAAAAGTTACGCAATTAGTGCGATTGACCCATCTATATACCTGTACTAGCGAAAGTAAATAATTGCCGGAAACGGATAGCCCCTCATCTCAATGGCTCCTATCAAACCATTTCCTTTCAAGAACATCACCTGTACAAGTTTCATCACGAGCGTATTGGCCCAACAACATCCGTACCGTGCTAATGCTCTTCGAAATTCAAAAGATAAATGTTACTTACTCAATTCCGTAATTTTTCTTACGGATAGCTTTAATAATTTTTTACAAAGCTTCTCGCACTTGTATAATTATACTTTTAGGAGATATGGAAGACGATATGCAAAATCTGTAGATTGCTATTACTATGAATCCGCTTTAATTTATTATTCTCATTATTTATGATCGAATTTATTCACACAATGTAACGAATGAAATCAAATTTTTTATTCAAAATCAAATACCCTAAAGATTCTTTTCAATAGAATTGAATACGGCGGCACAGGTTCAATCGTGACGATTTTAAATATACGTCAATTTCATTCATGTTGTCAATGATTGACAGAACACTTGAATTCCACTTAATGTTTTTCAAGTATTCAACTGTATATAAGTACACTCGAGCGAGGAATAAAAGGAATGGAATTTTAGGTGCCAGTTACCATATGATTCACTATTATTACCGGTATATCGCTTCGGGAAGCGAAAAAGACAGTGTTACGCAAAGTACATTAGTGGTTTGAAATACTTTTTTTAATCTGAAATGCGATTATACACAGTTGGAACATTTTTAAGGCTCTTCGAAGTTTTCGTTGATTATACGAGGTGATGAATTATAAGACAAGTTTATACACGTAGTTATTAAGTATATCATGATTGAGGTACGATGTTGATGATTAATGAATATGTATTGATCATCAAGTTTAGAAATGGTACCGTACGAGAAATTAGGTACAATGACGAACAAGGTATGGAACAATCTTCTCGGAGATGTCTACAACGGTAATGTTGACATAGGTTTGGGTTACATCACCATCAACGACGAGCGTCAGCGAGACATGAGTTTTACTCACCCACTAATACGTTACACGTTCGTAAATAATAGTAATAATAACGCATAATAATATGTTTAAAATTATTCCACTGGAATTCTCTGCAAATGAATTTTATATGCAATTCGGAAAAAAAACCATACGGTCATGTTCAAAGTGTCGAAAATACATGCCAATTTCTTATTATTTATTTAATATGAGAGCGGAAAATTATTAGTTCTATATTTTAGTACACAACAATTTTTTGGTGCAGGTAAAGCAATTGCGCGTGCAAGGTTTGTTTTCGTCTTGCAAGTTTTTATTCTTACAAATATTTATTCGTTGAATCGTCACAGCTTTGTGTGTTTAGCGAGGGGGAATTTTGTACGACGTTTAAGGAAAACTTTCACGACACTCAAATATACTTTCATATTCGTTCCGTCTTTTACTCGGCGACTCTATTTTGTAATACTTTCCCTCTCCATCTCGAATCTCTGTATATGCTGGAGAACGTTATTTATTTTTGTAAATCATTGTCCTCGTGAAAATTGTCTTTGCGAACATAGAAATATCGCGATTATTTAATTACAAAAAAAAAGACATTTCAAGCACCGTTGCCAGAGGCTTGAATATCGAAATTCTAGATAAAAATTATTGCACATTGCGCCGTAACGCAAGCTGGTGCGGAATAAACATCCTTTTCTCACTGTGCAAACTGACTCTCCACTGGATCGTATTTTTAACAACCGGAAATAATTATTGACAAATTCATGATTGATTCTTTTTTTTAGAAGAAACATTTACATTCGTCCTCCTGAGTCCGGTACAATGAGAGATATATTTCTCCAACCTTTCAATAATCGAATGCTGCTGTGCGTCGCGCTGATGCATTTTCTCATTATCGTTGCTATTGGCACAATAAATTATGTTGGCAGAAATGTTCTCCAGGACGGTAAAAAAAAAACTCGTCCGAGTTTTGGCGAGGCGACCTTATGGTGTATGAGTATTTTGTGCATGCAAGGTTTGTTTTTTTTGCTATCCTACACGTGAGTTCTTAAATAATTATAAGTATGTGGGAAACTATCTTGAATTATACTATATTTAAAGTGTAAAATTTGAAGATGAAATAATCCTCATCGGTGTCAATAATCGAAAATGAATTTAATGTTATTTATTTGAGTTGATAATTATAATTTATAACACAAAACGAAATGGTTGATAATTCTTACAGTTTCGATCGTAATCACCGGAATTTAAAAAACAGGCATATGATGACATTTTTCCGACGAAGAAAATGAATACTCTCTCAAAATCATTGTGACGATGAGAAAGTTAATAGATCAGAAAATCAAAATTTGCCAACGTCAACAACGAAATTTAGTATTAAAGAATGAATTTTATGGAACAGAAATATCGAAAAAATTTGAGAAAATATCAATTTGTAACTTTGACGGATATATTTATTAAATGCGTTCAATTTAATTCCGTAAAAAAATGTTTCTACCAAAAGATTGGGGCATTGTACAAAAGGCAGTATAGAAATATTAAATGGCTTGAACGACAAGTCATCAGGCAAAAAGGACGTGGCGGAGAACGTGTTAAATAAGCTTATGGGAATTGTCAAAAATGACTCGATTACACTGGTAAAAGAATATAATGAACAATTGCTAATGGATAACTTTTATAATTTGAAAACATGGTACATTTGTAAAAAATATCGAGTTCCCGAATAGGTTTTTTTTACTTATAACATTCTTTACAAATGGGGCATTCCACGCCAAATCGACCACTTTTGAACCCTTTGGATTTAGCTGGAATTTTTATATGTTCCCACTCAAAGCGTTTCAATAAACTTTCTCAAATCTTTCGACCCAACCACAGAAAAGTAATGAATTACGAAGCAAGATTATTTTTTTCATGTTTTTCAAAAACTCATAACTATTTCAGAAACTAAACATTCGAGATGATTTTTTTCCCAGTTTTGTTTTTTTTAATTGAACAAAAAATGTCAGTACCACTTCAGTAATAACCGTCGTTGAAACCGAGTGACTACTTCTTACATTATCAGCAAGTATAACACTAAAACGGCCTACTTCTTAGGTCAATTAAATTTCACATAATGGATACGTGCTAAATCAATAGTTTGGACGAAACAGCATGAAAAAAACTTGAATAACCCGAGGTAATAACGAAATATGACGATTAGAGAGAAAATCATTCCATAATTGATGGATATATATCGTGCTACAATACATTATTATGTTCTTAATAATAATTGATGGGTTACCAAATAATCAAAATAGGACATTAATGGACGAGATATGGGTTGTAAAAAAAAGCTAAGCGGGAAAAACCCATTATTACATCGCACGTTTTTACTGACGAAACGTATGATTAGAGAAATCCACGGCCTCCTTTCCTCATTTGAACTCATCTCTTCCTCCATTCGATCATTAACCATCGTGGTATTTGTAAACAAAAAGGATTCATTCTACCAGTTAAAAAACTCAAAAATTTGCAAAGGAAATGTTACTATTTCAGGCTCACCCTGGAGTCCGAAAAGCATTTCCGGTAAAACTGCATTGCTTGCGAGTCTTATATTCGCTCTGGTTACCTACAATGCATATGCCGGTTTTATCACTTCGATATTGTCCGTTCAAGCCGCTGGTATAAAAACTCTCGAAGATGTGTTGCGCAACAACTTCAAGCTGGGTTACAGCGATATTGACGACGAATATATGCGCGTAAGAATTTGTTTCTTTCTCTTTTAAAGTTGTATGTGGACCATGCAGTTCGTCCCAAGTCATTGACAGCTGTCATAAGAGATTATTTATTTATTAGTCAACAAGTTTTACGTAGAAGCCTTTAATTTCGTTGCCGTTGAGCAAAATTCGAATTGACGAGTTGACGAATACTGTCTACTGCTAAAACTATGCCTATAATAACGAAATTTGATCGAAAGCAACCGATTTTATTTGTCCGTCATTGAAATTAGGCGTAACACGTGCAATTATGTTTCTCCGCGTCTTCCGAGGCTTTCGACATGACAAAGACATAAATTATTGTTTTCGCAAATGAGAATAAAAGAAAGTATGCCCGATGTGTCCATGAACTTTCAAACAGTCTGGACAATCTTTGATCAAATTTGTGCATTGCTCCTCCACTCTGCTTGCAATGGTGACTTATACAGCAGTCTTAGGTTAGACTCAACTTTGGAACTGACGAGTACATAAATTCCCTTAAATCTAATTTATCCTTGAAATTTCTACACTCACTTTTTCATCCGTTCGTACCATTGGCCTCATGAACATGAAGCGTGTGTAAAGCGTCATGTATACACAAAGCGTGAATATACGTGAAGTTTTCTTCATTCGTTTCACATCTTTCGAAATCTCACGACTCTACGTGACATATACTTCTTTTTCAGCCATATTTATTTTGCGTTATGTTTCATTGCACGAACATTTTGTTCCCCTGTGATTTTTCCTCTTCTGTGATAAATTTTGTCAAACCCGAACGAAGATAATTGAACTCGAAATTTCGGTGAGACTGAACTAGCCCAAGTGTAGCACAACGGAAATTATTTCTTCAATGTGTAACTAATGTTTCTTGTAAAAATACATGATTGTCGTGTTTGAGAACTCACCAATACACACAGGCATGGATACTTCATTCCTTTCTCAAGTCTGTCGTCAATTTCTTCAGCATTCTTTCGAGAGTCTCTTTTTTCACATTTCTTCGTCGAATTTCTGATCCCTGCAGAGTGCTCAGCAACTATCGCTTTCCTTCCATTCCTCCGAGTTGTTCCCATGACAAAAAAAAATACTCACAACTCATCCCCCCTCTCGACCATTATGATTCGACCTTAGCGTTTAATGGTCCAACCGAACCGTCTTGCAAATGATGCCCGGTGGAATGTTATATCCCGAGATACGATTGCCATTGCATGCGATATAAATTCCTTCCTTCTTTATTACACTTGAACTTTTTTTTTTCGTTACTGTCATCGCACCTTTGATAAACATTTTTCCATATTATTCTTCCCCCCCCCCCCCCTTCTGACACTAAGTGTATGAAGCGATTGTAAGCTTATCACAGAATTGCGAACAAATTGTTATGTCCATTATGAGACACTCGGAAGATGCATCTCTATTGTTCTCAATTATTGAGCACAATACTCCGAGAAAATATGTGAGAATTTCTTAGGTTTAGTGTTACTGGTCGGATTACGTAAAATTGATTAAAATCGAGTACAAGCTACATTATTCGTCCTCGAAAATATCGGGACTGACGACCTGGCAATGACGAGGGGGAACAGACCGGTTCTCATTTATGCCCGGGGGACGTTCTTTTTTACAAACCAAAAGAAATTTTTTTCGATGGGAAGCCTCAATTCCTCTTGTATCCAGCTATCAACTGTGGAATGATACCAAAATCACGAGAATATCACAATATAGTTAACAATTCCACTGATGAGAAGAACATTTCAACAACTTGGCTGATTTGAAAAATTGTATCGGTATGCAATTTTCCAAATATCTTGTTACAGGCGAGTTTTGTGCACCACCAGATGGGAAAGTAACGCAACTAAAAGTGGAAAATCATCTTTCAACATTATTAGTCCATGTTCATGATTATTTTTTATCATTGCTATATTTTTTTGTTTTCGTACATATTGGTACATATCCAAGAAATCGTTATTAAAATGCCTAATGATGTTACTCAATCATTACAGCGTTCTATATTTTAAAGTTTCTTCTTTTAAAAAAAATTTTGTTCACCTTGGATAAGAAGGCAGACCTGCCTATTTTGGCTATCGCAAGAATGACAAAAAAACCCGTTTGAACGACGAAATTCCAGAATAATAAATGAACGAATTTGAAGATTTGTTTCAAATGCTCGTCTGTATACCGGTTCGTTTTAATGAAATCGAAATGATGTAAATACCAGTACCAGTAGTACCATATTGATGACAATATCCCAGTATGAATATTTCAACTTTTTATCGTGGAATATTAGCTCGTTTGAACATTCGAGTAATGGCCGAAAAATTGCGAGAAGTTTACATGTTTTATTTTCCTCAAATTGTACATATTTTTTCATTAACCATCTTTTCTCCGATGAAAATCTTTTTTTCAGAACGCTAACGATAGCGATCTGCGCCAATTGTACATAAAAGCCTTCAATGGACGAGAAACTCGGATTGACACGACTCTTGGTTTGCAAAAAGTTGTGCGCGGTGGCTACGGTTTTTTCGTAAGTGCTACACTTGCAAGACGAGCTCTCGGGGCTTCATTGATTCAGGAGCGGTGCTTCGTCAAAGAAATCGAAGTCCATCAAACATTTACAATCGTCGCTCTACCAATGGAGAAGGCTAGCCCTTATGCTAAAATCATCAATCTCAGGTGAACATATCGAATCACTAACAATCTTGTATTTCAAACAAGTGTGATTTTTTTCGATCCCGATTTATAGTCAAAAATGTGATAAATTTTACTCAAATAATTATGGCTCTATATTCTAGTAGAATTCAAGAAAATTCATGAGTTTTTTAAGATTTTCAAAGTCACTCGACACGTCGACAACCCTGCGTGGAGTCTTTTCTCCCAGGGCGACCGCGAAATTAGCGAAATTACAGTGTGATCGCGCGAGTTTAATCAATATGATTTTCTTTCCACAATTTCCTTGTGAAATCCTTTTTATATGTGACACGTGGGTAATCTCGCGATTTTATTTTTACGTGCATGCAAGAGCGAGGTTGAGCTCGGCGGAGAAAAATGGGAATTTTAAGCTGAATTTCGTGATGAAACTCATTTACATTGTGGATTCTAATCAAGGTAAATTAACAGAATCAAGCATGAGACACGTGTCGCGAATGGACCAACTCGGATTATCTTCGTGTATTCCACCAGATTTTACGAGGAAAAATATAGTGATCCCTTCACCGGTGTGAGCAACGAAAAAGTCATTTTAAGAGTTAAAACTCTGAAAAACGTGCGAGATGATTTTCTTCTTTTTTTTCGGTGATATTTTTCGTGAGAATCCGTTGCAGTAAACAATAGTAAATTGTGTTGCATAAGTAAATGGGGACAATCGTGGAATAAATTTTGTTAAATATCTCAAAAAGCTACTTTCGTGACATTTTGAATAGAGAAGAAAGTTGTGAAGAAAAATAGAAGATTCCGACTGAAGGAGCGGGGTTTATCTTTATGGGAATAAATGCGAAAGAAAACTCTCGAATCTCGAGACGCGGCAGCGTCTCGACACCAAGTAATAGAAAAAAAAGTTTATGACCTGACGTCAGAGACCTGCCACGGATATTATACAGGAAAATGGGCTTTCAGCTGTCAACCAAGAATTTAAATCACGTATGTTTTCGAAACCGTTCCCCCAAGGGAAAAGGTAATGACATTTTACCGATTAAATATGATTTTTTTCTTTCCATTGAGCCTGGTTAAAGCACGATTTGATCAGCCGACATATGCAAACTCATAATTTTGAGCTGATTTTTTCTCTACTAAATTTCAAAATAATATATACATTCGTCATGTCGCGAAGTAGGCAAAACACCGAAAAATCAAAGCGTCAGTGCTGAATGTCAAAATATTTGACCCTTTTCCGATGTCAAAGTCTTAACGCTTGAAGAATTTTTTTGTTTGTTTTTTTTGTCTTATATGATTAAATTTGTTGGTTTCCTACAAAAAGAAGTGAAATCCACATTTAAAACTTTAGAAAGTAAAAGAAGCACACGAAATAATTAAAATGGTAGTTTTCTTCGAAAAGTATTTTTTTCAAATAGTGTGAAAAATGAAAGTAACATTTTCTAAAAAAAAATCAAATCAAACTTGGCGTGCATGGAACCTCCTTTTCTCAATCATGCGAGCCAAGTTTGATTTTATTTTTCTTTTTGGAGAATGTTATAACATATGTACATATTTATAATTCTCAACAAGGTTCTTCCTGGTGACAAAATAAAACATCCATAATCATTACATTATCCACATCCAATCGTAATTCGATTGTACTTTACATCCTTACATCGATAATTTAGCCTATGAAGACAGAAAGATTTTTTAAATTTCTTATTCGTATTGATGCACGACTCGAATATTCTGTTACGTATTTTTGATAACTCTTGTGTTTCCGCTAACCTTGCACTGTATGTGTATACTCACCTACACTACGCATTAACTTATACCCACTTTCTAGCCTGAGGCCCATTGAAAAAGAGAACAATATTGGAGATGTCTATCGAGAATCTTAGCTTTTTCAGTATTAAGATACAATTTAAATATGCATGTATGTATATGCCTACATACAATTTAAATATTAATTTGATTTTCATTTCAGTGTCAATTGATTAAATCGCAATACCACCAATGATGCTTAAACAAAAATGATTAAAACTACATTAGAATCAACAATTTAGTTTCGATTTTATTGGAAGAGCCCGATTTCCAAAATGATTTGTTCCTTATTTTCAAAAATTTGACTGCTCATACACCACGCCCACCAATTTCAGGGTCGAGAAATTTTTCGAAATTTTTCAGTCATTTTCAGCAGATTGCAACTCATCGAAAAATGTTCGCAAAATAATGAAATGAAGGAAGAGTCTCGTTTCCACACAATGTTTATTTGTACTGTGTCGAAAGCTTGCAACATTCAGCCTATATACCGTGCTAGACTGCACACACTGTGTCAGAAGTAGAATATTGCAAGATTTACACTCTAATTGACAGTTGGTGGATTTGGCAATTCACCCAGATAACAAATGAATGTTACAGTACGAACTCGAAACGTTGTAGATGTAAACGCGCGGGAACGAAAGCGAATTTTCCGAAATTTTCGCTTCGCTAAATTCTTTCCAGTATTTTCTCTTTAAGGTAGTTTTATCGTTTTATCGTTTCCTTAATATAAGATTTTGTTGAAAATTTGGATGGATATTCTTTCTGAAGGTTTTACCACGTGGAAATTGAGACACTTATTGATGAAAATCACAATTTTCGGTAGTCTCTGATAAGAGCGCGTGTTAAAAGTTGCATTTTCATCAATAAATATCTTGGCTTCTACGTGGTGAAGCCTTCTAAAACTTTGCACACAGTTTTATGCACCATCAAAGAAGCTTTCTTCAGTTTCAAAAAAAAACTCAAGAAAACATTTTTCTCAATTTTTGTAATTATACAGCAAGCACACATTACCTTGGGTGACCTTGAATTTGGAGTATGCTGTTCTTTAGTCGATTTGCGACAACTTTTCTTATTTAACTTACGCCCGCAAACCATTTTGTATGTGAGAAAAACTGAAAAACAATTTTTCGATTTGAATGAAACGATAGAACTACGTTAAGGAACCTCTCCGGATTGATTCTTCCTCTTTAATTTCATCCTTTCGTATGATGATTTATCACCGAATAATCTGCTATCAAATTCAAAACGAGGCCATCAACTTTGACAATTAATTAGTCATGCAATGATCGTACAGAAAAATAAGTTCGATTTCGCCAAAACTGACAAAACCATTTTATAGAGGACATCTTCAAATTTTCGAAATCGTATCCTTCAATTTTAGTTTTCAGGCTCGTTAGATGCACTTCACGAATATATATACTTCGGATTTGACTTGCCATACCCTCTTAAGGAGAAAGTACGAAAAAAACTAGTTGAAAAAACAAAGCTAAAAATGATATTTATTCGTCGCTTTACGACTATTTTTCGCCGAGAAACAACTTGTTGAAAATCCCTCAAAAAAAAGGTCGAAAAATTTCATCGATTTTTCAATTGTTGCGTGCAGTGTATATGTTCGGAAATTTTTCATAATATCCTTGATGACATATGGAAAAAATGAAAATTTGGTAAAAGTTGAATGAAAACCGTCGTTACTTGGGTTTCAGCGTTTTGCGGATGAGAGAACGTGGTGTCATTGACAGGATACGAGAAAAAATGTTACCCGATATGCCTCAATGTCAAGCACCAACGACTTTTCATAGTGCACGAATCGCCGATGTTTATTCGGCTTTCATAATTCTCATCATCGGTGCAGTAACGTCATTTGGTCTCGGGGCGTTCGAAAGAATCTGGGATCAACGTCGCAGAGTTCGAAATCGTCTGACTCGTGGATTACTTGGATTTGGAGTATTTGAAAAAAAATTAACAAGTTCAATGAAAATTAACGCGGCAACTAATTTGAAAACTGATACCCGTCGTTCTCACGATATTCCAAAACTCCGTAATGAAATTAATCCGTTCATTAATTTACGACGGCGGTATGAAAAAACGACTTTGCGATGTCCTCCGAAGGACAACCAAATCGCGGGAACAAATTTACAAAAGGATCAGCTTCACGTATTTCCGTTTCAAAATTAAAAAAAAAACAAATTAACGTAATTAAATCCGTTTTTCGGTGTAAATTCAAATTTCTCACAACCAAATTTATTTTCTCACAATCGCGGGGGTCCTGGAAATTCAAAATCAGGATTTCTTATGTTCGTTTGAGAATAAGTTAAAAAATTCCAAAAAGATAAAATACGTGTTGCAACAAAAGTTTTCATTTTTAGAAAATCCGATGTTCAATCAATATTCGTTCAAAATCGTATTATAAAAATATTACTTGATAAATGTATGTTAAAAGATGCGTTAAAGTTACATGAATGTGCAAAACGTCGTAACAGAATCGAAAGAAAATCTTGATTAATATCGATGAATCCTCAACCGAATTCGGCCATTGCTTTGACGTTGGCGTGGTACATATTTGCACAATTTTCTGGTTTCCGTCTATCACTCGGAATGCTATGACAATCGCGAAGTCCACCGGATTCGCTCCGACACAAACAATCGGTAAAGTCGCCCATCGATGTCTCATACCATTCTCGCCATTGTTTGTACAAATTTCGAATTCCGACTTTGTCCAAAATTTCGTGGCACTTTTTTGACAATCTAAAATATCAAGGCATGTCAAAAAATGTCATCTACGTAAAAGAGAAGCGAATGACTTTCGACTGGTTGTTAATTCGAAAAATTCAATTGTTTTACATGTTTTCCCAATTTCCATCGATTGTTGTAACAACGAGAATTGCCCTAGGAGAGCTAGCTCCTATATAACGTTCTCCGTCGATTTCTCGTAGTGCATAGCTGAAAAATCCAAAATCACGATTCGTCTGCACCAGCACGAATTTAATTGCCAAATTATTTCCAATTAGTGTCTACGCAATGTCAAAAACTTTGTCGGGGAGACACGTAACTATTTCCGTTTACAATTGAGCCTTAATTTTTGGTTTTAGGGTAAAAAAAGAATTATATCGTAATAAAGCGTACTTCACGAATGTTTGGTAGATTTTATGTCAGCCGTATAGGTAATGCAAATTAGATTTTTTATTCTCTAATGACGCTGATAACCAATATGATCATTTTTATGCACACTTATGAAAAAATAAATGATCATAATGCGATTAATTAAACGTATTCGGACGATTGAATTTTTGTGAATTTTTATTACTGTCTAAATTGATCGTTGCATGTTAATCTAAGAAGAAAATCCACTTCGTCATTGTTGAACCATTGATTTGATGGCATCGAGTAGTGCATCTCAAGGAGTGTTTCATTTATCTATAAATCACGAATTCCGAGTCATAACATAAATAGACATACATCGAAAAAGAACTCTGATATAATGTTTCGTATTATCAGAATGATTATAATTAACCGATTTGTTAAGGTAGTTGCTTCGCGACAGTTACAGTAAAGCGTTGGCTGTAAAAAATGCATAAATATGTATTATTATTATTATTATTGACAATACAAACTAAGCGGTTAAAATTACAGGGATTTATCGAAAAGGTTCGTCATATATTTATTTATAATTCATAGCTGCCAGGAAAGTTGAAAACTTCTCGCTCTGCATAACGAGCACGCATGAAATTCAAGTATATTTGAAGAAGAAAGTTTCTGAATCTGAACGGAGAATCCGATTAACATTTTTGAGTAAACGTGCACGAAAATCCTGAACGTGTTCTCGAAATTTTTCTACGCAATTACAAACAAGACACTTGTGGCGAGACAACCACCTTGATATACCGTCATTTAATTGTACATGAAACAACAATTTTTTTTTTGAATAAACAAATATTATAAATGACTTTATGAACCTTCTCGGCGACAACGAGACATATTCCACATTTTACACAGGCCGAAGAAAAATTGACGTCAATCGCGTTATGACCAGCAGTAGGTGTTATTTCGTAGGGAATTTTTTGTACGACACCAAATCCTGCAAGGCCACAATTGTAATAAGGATTGTAATCTGCTGTAGTTGTCGATTCTTCTGGTTTCTCGGTTGAGGATGTTTTCATCGAATTGGTCAAATTGCAATGTTCCACCGTTCCCGAAGATTTCGTTCGATGTCGATGACTTTTCGGTCTGCCAAAAGCTTCGACATCCAAGCCCAGCAAGAGTACCAGCAACAGGAGACACCTTGACACACAGGCGTAGGGAAATCTTGGGAAATTACGAAACATCAACGGTTTTTTTACCCCTCGGAGGAATTTTACAGATTTATTTTTCAACAACTCTGGACACTTAATAATATAATCTGTTTTATATACGTACCGATTATGAAAAAGATACATTACAGATTTTTTCTGGCATTCCCGGAGATGTTACACAACTTCCTATCATCTGACAAGATTATTTAAAAATCATTACCTCTCGTGTCGATTAACCCCATATCGAAACATCGTGGGAATATTGTATTCGTTAGAAATGTCAAAAAAGGATTTTCCATAAGGAAAAACGATATCATTATCAAATGTATGTGATAATTTTCAAAAGCACGTATTTGTGCACACGCACACGCCAAAATTCAAAAATCTCCCGCAAATGGGCGCTCCGGTTGACTCCGCGGGTATCGTGTGTGTGACGTTACGCAACCGGTAACATAACCTCCAATCGCCGCCGAAGAAAAATCAACTCTTCGTTTCTGTTTTTTCGATAAGATTCGTACCGTCAAAAAACTTTTACTTCGGGGTATGTTGCTTCGGAGTGTTTGATAAATGACCTTCTTTGACGATTATCCATCACATACTTCGTCTCTAGATAATGAATTGATTTTTGTCTTGTCAAACGGGGATTCAATTCGGGAATTCAATAAGTGGAATTCGGGAATTCAATAAGTGTCATAAACATTTTAATCTCTTCAACAGGAACAAATTAACTCCGTCAACATGTCGGAGTCGGAGTATAATCCACCGTCGCATACCAGTGGGGTAAAACCCATGGCTATCGCTGGGCGTATGGTTAGCGAAAGGGAACGACTTCAGGGTATGAGTGACGCTGAAAGGGCCTGGCGAGCGCAATGGCTAAAGGATCAAGTTCTTGCTCACGATGAACCTGTCGTACCTGCGAATTACTACCAAGAGCGTTATAATCCACTAAGAAGATTCTATAGGGCGCCGATGGAAAAGTTTGAAAAAGCCCTCACACGCCCTCTGGTAAATGTCACACAAGCTGATCAACACCGGTTGACAATTTTTCCAATCTGCAAACAACTATAAGCTCATGAAACTCAACAAACTTGAAGTTTATATCACATGCACTTTGCAAGTCAGAAATGATTGAAACAAGTTACGAAGAACGTACTGCTTTCATAAGAACGCAGAGTGGCATTTAAAGCTAATGTTTTTTGTATACAAATTGATATAATTGTCAATTATGCTGCAAAAGTTAAATAGAGAACAATACCAAAAATACATAATGATTGATGTTATAGTGGAAAAGATTGTCAGGTTGAGTTATGAAAACTGTAAATTATCATAAGTTAGCATGAAAAATGGTTCAGCATGACCATGAGGTTCATACCTTTAGGTATTTCTCAAAAAAATGGAATGGGTAGGTTCGCATGGACATGGCACACATCGTCTGAAACCTTGAGTCAATTTGATCCACTTGTTATTAGTAACTTCTGCCCTTTAATGCACATATTTTACATATTACATTTGCAGGGACAGGTTGGAGCAAGTGTCGTTCGACATGCGGTTGCAAAAACTGTTCTTAGCTTCATCGGTATTTGTTGTTTTTGGTATCACATTAAATACAATGCTGGTGTAAGTACATATCAAATAGTAAGACAGTATATTTGTGGAAGAAAGTTATTCTCCAACGAAAAAAATATATTGGCATATATTGTCATTCATTTTTAGAGTATTCCCTCCATGCGTTACTATAATTCAAGAAATTGAACGATGAATAAAGACTACATGATTTTTCTTTCGTTTTAGGACTGGACGAAGAAATCGTCGTGGAAAATATCGCGAAACCGACCGGTTCTTTATCCGAACGATCCAGGATATCCTCATTATGCAATGCCAAAAGATGATGATTTTGCGTCATACGGGTTCAAAAACTCGCCAATATAAATCCAATGTACGCTTGATACCCGTAGTGGTTCAGTAAATCCTAACTCGAATTAATAACAATAATAAAGACATTTAGAAAGTTTAATGAGGGCTCTGCTTTTATCACCATCCTAAACCCAAAGGATTTTACACAATTACGAAGAGTAACAGACAGTTGTCAAAATTTATCGTTTTCGATCGTCGTTCCATTATTATGATTATTCGTGAGTGATCGATAAACGATTGAATTCCGTTTGCTTTCTTTCGACAAATCGATTATTCATCATAATTCGCGAAAATGTTTCAATAGAATTGAAGATTACAGCGATATAGCTGAATCTAAAAGTCCTTTCTAAAAAACAATCATCCGTGGGGAGTATCGTCAAACTTTCAGTATATTGATTGTTGTCAATTTATTGGGTTTAATCATCGACGAAGCGGCTGGCAAATATTGTCGGTAAAAATGGGTACGGATGAAGATGAAGACAAGAATCACGAAGGAGCCGTTGAAAAAGAAATACCCAGATTTGACGTTTCCCGTCAGGGAAGTTGAGAACGTTAATCATATTTATAATTTGTAATTAACTATTCATTTTTCGTTAAACTCTCAATTTGGCGATGAGCTTGCAAAAATTGGTATTGAATGTATTTGTGTAAATTTCGGATATTCAATTATAAGATCGTTACTGTAATGATAACTATAGTAATTTTAAACAGCTGATTTCGGTTCTTGATTTTACGTTGATGATACGTAACGCTACGGACGAAAAAGGGCTGACCTCACATTTTTATTATCATGACCACTATACCTATTAGGCTATTAGTCATAATAGACATCCTCAATTGACGAGCATCTGATGACTAGTATTCAAATGGTACATTTTCTCAGTTTTCTTTTCATTTGTTTTTTAAAAATAAAAAAAATTAACATTAGTTGATTTCGCCCAAACACTTTGATGCAAGCTTTTGATTAAAAGTTGATACAAATTTATTTATTTTAATATTAACAACAAAATAATTTATATGGCCATTGTCATGTGTGTGGTTTACAGAAATAGATGAATCATTCGTTGTTTTTCGACGGTTTGGCCCGGAAAAAGAATTAAGACGCGGTAAAAATTCAAAATCATATCAACTTCCGGTTCATGCTTTCCACTTTTATTATTATTTCGTTACACGATATGTTTGGTAGGTAGTTTGGTATATTGGTATACATGTATCATCCTTATAGAGGTTGTGTCAGTGTCAACAAATGTCCAAACGACCTTTCGGGATTCGATTGTTCACGCGTGTTATCGCATATTATGAGAATAAAAAAATATTCATTCGTCAGATCGCTCATCATTGATAAATATAAAGTGTGACAAAATATATCGGCAGACCGCGCGTGATTGTTGCGACATTTCGAAAGCAAATTCCATCTCGAATTTGAGGTTATAATGTGTTAATACCCCGTTTATAAAAAAAACTCGAGATTTTCGCGATCGACCGATTGTCGATAGTTGATTTTTAAGGTTACGCGATATGTCTTCGGCAATGGAGATCCTCTGGAAACAGGCGATAAAAACATTCTCCGGCCGTCACAGTGTTGGTTATCGTTTGTGTCAGAAGAACTTTGAAAAATTACATTCGTTGATGAACGAAATTCGAGCCGAGGATGTCAAAATCGACAAAAATATTCTTCGCATTGTCGAAGCTCAATCGGCCCCGATGTGCGTTATGGATGTGTTTGAGGATCGTGATATCACTATCGCTATATTTCTAGTGAAACACGGTGTCACCATGCCTATGCACGATCATCCGGGAATGCATGGTTTATTAAAGGTATTATTAACGATAATCTGGTATAAAAATGAAGTATACAAAAACAAAAGAATTTATAAAAACAGACTTGAGCTTTAAAACCGCTTCGGAGCAAAAAATGATTTCTGCCAAATTCTAGGTAATTTGCGGTGCTGTTAAAATTAACAGCTATACGGTACGAACCCGAGATGATTTTCTACTCCAACCGGAGCAAACAATTATCGGGTCGAAGCATCCAACGGAAACGATTCATGACAACGATCCTGCGTGCGTATTAACACCGGACGAACGAAATTTTCACGAGATATCGTGCGTCGAGGGACCTGCTGTATTTTTAGATATTTTGAGTCCACCGTATATTTTAGAAACGCGAAATCCTGACATTCGTCTCAGGCCCTGTACTTATTTTAGAGAAATCGCCAACGATCGCGAAAGCACAGAGAATGAAAAAATATCTACCGAAGTTCAACTAATGGTTATCAACAAACCGCCAGATTTTTATGCGAGAAGCATGAAATATCCTGGGCCGGCATTGAGATGATTCCTATTTTCAGGTGTGTCCTGTACGTTACAATTCTCGGAACTTAAAACTCCGATATTTTACTTGACCTACTTTACTTGAGGCTTCTTTTAAATTCAATTTCTTTTCTACGTTATTCCAATAATACAGCTATATTGATACCTAATACCTTTTTTTTTGGTAATTAATCGTTATATATATTTGTAAATGATATTTAATGGGAGAAACTTTAGAATCGCAACTGACGAGTTTCAAGAGTATTTCCGAAAAACTGAAATCACACGTGATGGGGATTTCGAATTTTCGTGAATTAACTCGTGTTAGTGTTATTCTTCATCAATAAGAATATAAATTCGTGGTCGGACGTTTTTATAACTCGTAATTGTCGCAGATGGATATATCGACGCGTAAGTGAATAGTACAAAAAATGATTGTGAAAGTCGTACCTGTTTTGTACGAGTTTCACGTTGCATCGACGAAAATGAAAAAAAAAAAATAAGGAAACAAAATGCTAAACGATTCTCTACTATCGGGTAGTGGACACTTTAGACGTTTCGTGTAATTATTATTTAAAAATCAAACTAATCGAGTGGGTGCTAGAATATAAAAAAGTATGCTTGACAAACACGATTTGACTTTGCTTTTATCGTCCTAGCATTTATAAGATATGAAGCAATGACAAACGTAATGAGTTACCAATTGCTACGTTGCTGATTAATTGTAACGTTGTACAATTAGATGTAATCCATTTGGAGAAACAGACTTCTTCAATGCAATTTGAATGGATTTTCCATCGATTATGGAAAAGGGATGAGTAATATTTCTGAGGGATAATTTTGGTAGTTAAAATGTTGAGGATCAATAAATTCAAAGTTTTGTAAAAATTGTTTTGTTTAAAAAATATATTGACAACGATTTCGCAACAGTACGATTATTACGTATGAATTTTAGTTGTTCAAAATATTGATATTTATTAAATAAACAAAAAAAAACCCTTTACACCGTTCGTTCTTATTTCTTCGGTAGTTCATTTTTCATGTGAATGTCTGATTGCAAAGATTCAAAGTTTGTGATCCTGTGCTTTAAGAGAACAAAACAATTAAGGTTTAATTGTAAAACATGTAAATAATGGTTCTTAAATATCCAGCACTCATTTGACTAGTAGGAGATATTGCAAAAACGAAAATATGAAGATATTGCAGCCTCGAAACACTGCGCAAAAATGGTATTACAGTTTTTAATTAAACTCCCGAGAAGCATTCTAGCGCGTGATAACAATACCACTCAAAGTTGGAGTGCTGAAAACTTTAACGAGGGAATTAAACAACAGTACTCGTAGGTTTTAATGAATCTGAACAAAGAGCCAAGGGTTGGTAAAAGAATGAAAAAGAGGTACTTAATCAACTTGTAGTTTTTAAGTGCATTTGTAAGCTGTTATTGTTCGGTAAATATATTTGTACACTACTGAAAAATGACGATTATGAATTTATTATTTCAATGCCTCACTTTCTAAGCTGTTGATTTCTGACGGTACAACTTATGGTGGTACTAAATAATAACAGTAATAACTAACCCTCGGTGTTGATACGGGATCTCCGAAGGAATGCCCGTTTTTTGTGTTCCTCCACCGTATTTTAATATTCATAATTGACGTGTTGAAACATTTGACTTTCGGATCATGTGAAACACACTTTAAAAAAAGAATCTCTGATTTTTTTCAAGTCCAGAACCCTTTTATGACTGAGGGGCGATAATGAAAAATATCAAATGATATATCTCCGAGACACCGCATTTCGAAAGCAGTGCTCGTAGCGGGTAAAATACGAACTTTGTCGACAAATTTAGGGAATATTTTGTAGTCAATACAGACGAAAGTTTGCATTTCTTTTGCCAATCACGGATAATTATCCATTCGAGTTAAAATTTGTTTTTTTTTTAAGTAAAGTATCATGGACTTACATCATTTACATACGTACATACATCAAAAGTTCTAGACAAAATCGAGTAAGGAATGCTCTTCTGATTTTATTAAGTAGAGACGCTTGTCTGTGTATCCAGATGGTCTCTAATACATTCTACTTGTCTTTAATCAAATCGCAGAATCTGCCATTACAATTCGGCCGATGAGGAAATGCAACTGACAAAACATTTCATCATTTAACCACAAATTTCCAGCTGTGTTTGATAAGAATTTTATAACAACGCAATATTTTCGAGGCAGCGTTAGATGCACATTCGTTCGATTGATGAATTTTTCTTTTTTTTTCATGGCAAGCACTGACTGTATTTCACGCGCTGAAATACATAATCGATAAATGTCAAACCCTATTTCTTATACCAATATCTGTGTACTCAATAACTGTATTAAAGCGAAGAAAGATCATTCGCGATCGTAACTTATCGAGCATCTGTAACCATGTGAGTATGTACATAGGTCATCGAATTTCATTTTCATATTTCGGCTTTGCAATCGGCGTAAAATTAAATGAAATGAAAATTTCAAATACGTGGCAACGTTCTAAAAATATGAAAACAAATCAACATTATAGCGATACCGAAGACACCAATTTTAAACAATAACAGTTACAAAAAGTTACGAACGAATAGTTCGAATAAAAAAATTGTTCGGGAAGTATTTGGCGAACTTTTATTATTTTCGAATGAAATACAATTTCCTCATTTTCCTAACACGAGAAAATATTTCAGAATTATCGCTAATCGAGTCGACATTTTTTTCCGAGTAATGTACAGTTTCGGTATACGATAAACTGTAACGAAATTTCCTATTTCCCGAGAATTCTTGAAAACTTGCGACCAAATTCTGAACGCGATAATGGAATAACTGAAAAATTCTCGTATACTCGAGAAAACAAACCAACACGCATTTCGAGTGAAAAGAAGAGTAGTTGTGCAAAGCTTTAGCGAACATTTTTTTCCACATAATCTTGTGATAACTTTTTCATGTTATTTTTAATTTCTACCACTGAGCGTGACATCTCGCGAAACATTGATTTTTAAAATATTTTTATAGTTTCGTCAAGTATTTGAAATTCTCAACTTATTTGATTTTTTCTGGGATTTCCACGACCCGAACATCCTTAGAACAGTCGGATATAGTCTTATGCAGCATCTATGCGGCTATACCTGTTCGATAACGAATTTAATTCAGGTAATCTTGTGATAATTTCATATAGAGGGCTCTTGTGACATTTTCTTATAGCTCAAACTCGGAAAGAGTTTATCCGATGAATTTGTAATTTAAATTTTTACGAATTTAGCTCGTTTGATTGTTATCCGTACTTTGCTGTCTTCTGTACATTGCTACGTTCGTGTCTGTATAGTCCATAATCCGCCTTTGGCACTGTCTTACGTATTGTTGTTGCTTGTGATAAATCTTGAAAGCACCTTTTATCGTTATGAACGCAACACCTCCCTGAAAAAAGCGTAACATTTTTTTCGTCAATTTTGCCAAATAATATCGTTAAATTTGGGAAAATACAGTTTTTATCTGTAGTCGAGACAAATGAATTTGTGTAACGACATTGTTATATTTTTCTGTTTGTCCCCTTCGGGCAATTTAACTTTGTAAATGACTCACCAAAAGAGTTCTCTGAAAATTCGAGTTTACACTTTCGAAAAAAATTTTGCCGCAGATACTGGCGATCGTTGGGAGCAAAAGAGCTCCGCATAAAATTCGCGTAGCCGATACAGGATCGCTCATAGGTGGAACTTCTTGAGATTGTGCTCGGTCGTCATCGGAATAGCTGCAGATTGTGAGTCTTTGATTTTTTTACATGTGTAAATAAACATTTATGAAAAAAGTGTTACGGAAGTGTCAAATTGCGTAATTACAAGATGGTTACGGCAAGTACCTGCGTGGCAGAAAATGCCTGAGAATCGGAACTTTGCAAGCATGTCGACGAAGTAAGCTGAGAGCTTGATCCTCCCATCTGAGCATTTTTCCGAGCACGAGCATGATCGGTATAGTCGGTAAACCAACGAGAAGTATCAGAGGATCAGCTTGTTCCATCATCGTTAAACCATCCTTATGGCCAACGACTTGCATTACCGTTACCGCACCATAAGTAACAGCTGTCCAATATATTGACCCCATAACTATTCCCGCTGCTATAAATGGACAAACTCGGAGAATAACACCGTCGATTGTATCCAATATAACGACTAATGGACCTGGAACAGCAGAGTACGGAATCTAAATTTAGCAACGATAAAAATGCAAGATTTGCATTATTTACTTTCTCAATGCTGTTAAAGTGATAGCTCTTATGATCTTGTCTTCGTATACGATGGATTATAAAAATTGTACAATTTTTTAAATAACTTTTTCAGAAAATCAAACAAAATTGTCTAAACATGTTACTGAAAATTTCAACCCTATACATTTTCTTAAACATTTTGTTTATAAACTTTTTTGATATCGTTGTCATTTGAAAGTCATGTGCCGCATTTCTTCCATATGATCGATTTCATTCAAATCTTAATTGTATTCCCATGGACTCGAAATTGTCATTCTATCTTAGTTTTGGAACCATTTTACAGCCGAAAATATCCTCAATTGTATTCACCATAAAACGACAAAAAATTCCCTTCAAACGTAAAATCTTGGCTAAAAATCAAAATCGACGTTTTCTCAAATTCGTTGAGTGAATTTTTGAGTTAATAGCGATTATCATCAGTGTTTTAGGTAAAAATATGAAAAACTGTAATAATTTTTCGACGTTCGAGTACTTCACAAACTTCATTTTATCTGATTTTTACATACCCATGTCCGGATAAACAATTATGTATTCCGTATTACACTGTGGACAGGCTACATGTGCACCAGCGCGACCTTTTTGTTTTTCGTCAACCCAACGTTGTATGCAACCTTGATGAACCCATTTGGTCGTGCCTCGACAGTGACAAGGTTTCACCCAAGAAGCTGTCGCGTCGTCTTCGTCGGTTGCGAAGCAAACCCAACAATATCTTTTGCTAGATTCAAGTGATAATATCAATTCCATTTTTTCTAATAAAAAATAGAAGATAATATTAATAAAGGGATACGCGAGTTTTACGCGACAAAAAATAACAAAAAATTACTTCTTAGTGTTGAATTACATTGCAATCAGCGTAATCACTTTTACCGATGGGAAGCATCTGTATTTTCGATTATTCTGATCTGAGATTGTGAAAATTCTTCCAAATGCATAAACGTTACAGAAAAAAAGTGTGTTGCGATCGAAACGCTCACAACTTCTATCAATGAAAATGAAATTCACAAACTTCTCACTTCTTTTTGTAGAAACCTCGTACATTGATAGAAAATTCAGGACTCACGTATCCCTTTGAGACGAAAAAATTAAAAATCTATCAATGGTCCTTACTCATCGTCGGAACTCAAGGTCGGAACGCTTCCTGTCGTTTGACTTGGCGACGATGCACCATCGGTTACATCAACGGACAACTCTTGGTCGGTTAAATTTGTCGTGTTGCAAGTTGTTTCCTCTTCTGATGATATCGTCGCCGCCTGAGTATCGGAAGTGTCTAAAGAACGAATAGAAACATATCGTTTGACTTCACAATCGTTCGTATTGAATATAAACAGAACACGAATGACTTTTCTCCTTCATTTTACAAGAAGTTATCTATTCGAAGCGCAGAAAGCATTTTGAAAAAATTGTTTGAACCTGTTGATAGATTATCATTATATATCCACCTACGATTTGAGTCCCTCAATATTTTAGTCAACAACTTAATCTGTATTAATATGCTTATTCACACAATTCTTACAAATCACCAAGAATTGGGCGAACAAGAAAATGTTTTGCCACATTCCTGTCTAAGATATAACTAAATTGTGTGCTAGTAATGAAAAGCAAGCGATTAGCCAGTAGAAATAACTTTTAACAATTGTTACCAACATGAAATAATTACCCATAAAGTTTCAGCTATCGCAGTGTGTGCTCAAATTATCAATTTTTCCCACTTTTAATTATTAACAGGTCAATTCATATAATTTACCAATTTAAAAGAAATGTTTTTTCAAATACATCTCAGTCTTTTCATGTCCTTACCGTTACTAGGTTCGCTACCCTGACACTGTGGCATAAAACTACTGCTGAGTCTTCTCAACGTCTCTTCGAAGCTGGGACGATGAACGTCTGTTCTTGGCGTACCCGGTTCTATTCTCACAATGCGCTCCGCGCCTTCCAGACTATGCGACGCGTGAGATCCACCGCCGTTAGACATTTCCACTGATGTTGAAATAATTTTATTATCAAACTACTATCATTTTTGCATCTGCAACGAAAATAATGTCAACTCATGGGAAATCAATACAAAAACCACAGTTAAAATGAAAAAAGGATTCCTCGAATTCAAGAAACAAGTACGATATTAACCATTTATTTTAATGTATAACGAAATACAAAGAATAATAAAGTTTTTTAAAAATCTTGTTTGAATTAAACGTTTAGCATTTATTAACGATATTTCATAATGTTATATCTTTTTTGTAAAAAAGCCTGTTTGTCACAGAATATGGCTTAGAGAAACAGCATGATCAACCATGAATTTCTACTGTACGTTGAATACTTATTGCGGCAAAGTAAATGGAAGAAACGAACATGCAGAATTATGCAAATATATCAGAAAGCATTTAAAGTGCGTCCCATTCGCGAAATAGATAGTACAACTATGGACGTTTGCCTCATAAATTATAGAAATATAAAACAATGACAACCAAAACTGTACCGATTTCTTAATGGTCGGTTATTACAATAAAATTTACGAAATGCAAGTCGTCTGATGTAACGCGCAGTACGACGGTTGCACGCACCTTACATCGAGCTTTATAAATATTGAAATGAAATACAAACATACATTGAAAATCGAAATGTGTTCCGTGAAACAAATTCTGTTGCCATTCGTTTCGTCACGTTGACAGATTTCAATAATAATGCAGGGTATGTTCTATATATCGATATGACTGAATAAAGAAAAATTCACTTGTGTGCGTGCGTGTACATAATTGAGAAATAACAGGAGAGTATTTGTGAGCAATAATATAACAATGTTTCCAAAACTTTAAAGATGCACTCGATATGCTTACTCAACCATACGTTTCATTTGTATTTATTGCTGCATGAAATTTGTCAAATTTTTGAGAAAACCAATTTCCTCGTACTGACAAAAAAAAAGTTTTATGTGGCAGAATATTGGTAACACTGGTAATACTTCAAGTTGATTATTGTGAATGTGGATGCACTATGATGCAAGAAATTTCATAGCAAAGAATTTCTTCTACCTCGACTACCTCGATCAACCTCGATGAGGGATGGTCTTTCTTCGGGAAAAATATTGTACGGGATGTAGCAGCAAATTTTAATGATGTGTCAATTTGCTGATATGTTCATTATAGATATGCATGAAAACGCCATTTTTGCGAAGAAAGTTACCGGTAATGTTACAGGTAATTTTCTTGAAATTGACGTCGGTTATTTATTTCTAACGAATTCAATTTTTTCACAAAACTTTATTTGATAAAAAAGATTAGGTTTGTTCGGTTCATTCTTAATTGTACTGTGTACATTTTTGCTGAATAGGTACATAACAGCTACGGAGATCACAAATGCGGTAAATGTAAGAAAAAAAATGATGTTCTGTTGACGTGTTGTAGATAAGGGCAAATCCATTTTCTTTTTCTTCGCTGTGAAGATTGTAGTATTTTTCTTAAAGTACAAAAATACATGATATGCTGTATACCACACGATATAACCTCTTGATTGGTATAATTATACATGCAATACTTTCAACACTATACCAAATTAATCAAATGCGATTTTCTCAAACATAAAGTGTTTTCCCGCCATTGCTTCAGAGTGTTTTGATTCGTTAGAAAGAACAGGGTATCGAGCCTATTACACACCAACTTCACATCAGTCGCCAATCAGGAAACTAGGTTCTAGGTTTGGCTAGGTTCTCCGGGTTTTCGCAGTTTTCGTATAAGCACCAAGCCGTGATGTGTGCGTCTATTGAGTGCAAATAATTGAGGTTATACTTCGTTACACTTGGCCAAATATAATAAAAGTTTCAAGTAGTGTCTTAAATACGAACTAAATGAATGGAAACATGCATAGTTTAAATACTATCTGAAGTAGATATTTAAAGTTCGCGGATTGAAAAAATGTATGATCAACAACCAATGCGGCAAATCGAAAAACAGCAGGTACACAATCATCAAGAGATGCAACAAGACATTTCACCACCAGGGGTATCCCATCCGAATCAGCAACAAATTTCTCTTCCCTCAAACCATCAAATGCCTTCGATGATGATAATGCCACCCGGGACCACGCAACCGCCACCGCCGCCACCATCACTACCACCTCCACCTCCACCACCATCCACGGTGGAACCCCAGAAAACATTGCCGAGTCTTTTGAATATGACTGTTGTTTTACCCACTGAAGTGTCGAATCAAACTCCTCCGCATGAAGAAGAGCACGACACCGACGCAGAATCTGTAAAATTACCCGCAGCGCTGGAACAAGCATTAGCGTTTAAGAACGAAAGAGCTAAGGAAGTAGGCGCGGATCCCAATGATATTTCCGTTCCGGGAACATCGCCCCCGCATGAAACATCCAGAGAAGATCCACCGCTGGATTTTGTATTGCCGAGCATAATGATGAACGAGGAAGAAAAGACAGATGTCAAATCTGGCAAAGCTAAGAAGAAGAAAAAGAAGAAGAGGAAGAAACATACGGAAAATGCCAAGGGTACAGAAAAAAAGATTGAAGAAATAGATATGAACGGAAGTAAGGAAGATATGCCAGAAGTCGAGTATGTTCAAGAAATTCCGGGCATCGGCGATCTCGAACCTATGTATCGACAATTTGCCAGAATATTCGAAGCTTTCAAGCTCGAAGAACCCGATTCACACGGCTTGGATGGTGCAGATAAAGGCGAAGCTATTGGGCAATATCCACCAACGACGATACCCGCTGTTGTGCCGAACAAAATTATTCCTATGGATGATTTTGACGATGATATAGGTCAACAAGTGAATCCTCAAGCTACCGGAGAAAACGGAGCACCTCGTCTGTCCAAGCGTAAATTGAAGAGATTGACGAGACTCAGCGTCGCCGAGTTGAAACAACTTGTCGGTCGTCCAGATGTTGTCGAGATGCACGACGTAACGGCGAGAGATCCGAAACTCTTGGTGCAACTCAAGGCTCATCGTAATACCGTACCAGTTCCGAGACACTGGTGCTTCAAGCGCAAGTATCTGCAGGGTAAGCGTGGTATCGAGAAGCCACCGTTCGATCTACCAGATTTCATAAAACGTACCGGTATAACGGAAATGAGGGCGAGCTTGCAAGAGCGAGACGATACGCGAACTCTGAAGGCTAAAATGCGCGAAAGAGCTCGTCCCAAATTGGGCAAGATCGATATCGATTATCAAAAGCTACACGACGCCTTTTTCAAGTGGCAAACGAAGCCACGTATGACTATCCACGGCGATCTTTATTACGAAGGTAAGGAATTCGAAACGAGGTTGAAAGAGAAGAAACCTGGTGAATTATCGGATGAATTACGAACGGCTCTTGGTATGCCAGTTGGTCCAAATTGTCACAAAGTGCCGCCACCTTGGCTCATAGCCATGCAACGTTATGGTCCACCGCCGAGTTATCCGAATCTCAAGATTCCAGGTTTGAACGCTCCGATACCGGAAAGTTGCGCTTTCGGTTATCACGCCGGTGGCTGGGGAAAACCGCCGGTAGACGAAACTGGAAGACCATTGTACGGTGATGTTTTCGGAGTCTCTCGTCCTCCTGGCGGAGACGCGATGGATGAGGAAGTAGATCGCGGAATGTGGGGTGAACCCGAATCCGAATCTTCCGGCGAAGAGGATGAGGATGAGGATGGCGAAGAAGGCGGCGAAGGAGAGGGAGAAGGTAGAGAAGACAATGACGCCAGCGGTCTTGTTACACCCGGTGCCGAGGGTCTCATAACACCCAGTGGTATAACATCGATACCTGCTGGTTTGGAGACTCCGGAGACTATCGAACTCCGAAAGAAGAAAATCGAGAGCGAGATGGAAGGAGGCGATACACCAGCTTTGTACACGGTTCTTCAGGAACGTCGTACAGAGGGCCTCGGTGCTAGCATGATGGGCAGTACACACGTTTATGATATGACCGGAGCAGCGGGTGGTCAAGCTCCACCGTCGGTTATTGCAGCGAGACGCGGAATAAGCGGCGTTGCCGCCGAAGCTCGAGCTGAAAAAGACGGAGCAGTTGAACTGGCGCTTGATCCCAGCGAATTGGATCTTGATTCCGAGGCGATGGCATCGCGATACGAAGAAACTATGCGATCGCGTCAGGCGCATCTCAGGCGAGAAGATTTATCGGACATGCTTCAGGATCATGTACAACGACAAAAGGTTCGATCATCTATTTTTGTTTTTTTTGCGCTTCGTTTCCCCGAATGCCTTTGAACTTTATTTGAACAAGTGAAAATATACTGGTTTCACACATCGACGATCCACTTTTGCTTCCATCCTGATTTTATTTTCCATAACTTAAATTGTACAAAAGTGCAAGGTATAATTAAAAATGTTTAACTTACAGAGTAAAAGAAAGCGGCAGCAAAATCAAGACGCCAAATCTTCGAAGAAATACAAGGAATTCAAGTTCTGAATTATCGTAATACTTTGACGACGGGAATAAAAATTCCATACTGATGAATGTTAAATCGACGTCAGTGGCAACAACACCATCATCGTATGGATCAAGAATTTTGTCTTTTCATCGACGTAACATTACGCGGAGCTCTGCAAATTGCGGCGGACGGAACTTGTGCGGGACTTTTGCAGTCGATTGTCGTATAAGTTTACCAAAATGCGCGATTTTTTTGGTTTTTCCTTTGTCTAGGAAGCAAAATTCTATAACGACATACAATATTGGATGCACATGATAAATCCTTTTCCTAATTCAGTTACGTCGAATATAAAAGAATAAAACAATTTAAACCAGATGTCTTTTCTTATGGACCCTCGTATTTAGTCGCGACAAATTGAAATTCATGAGAGGCTGCGAAATATGATAGAGAACTTGCAAGAGACACGGTAGACTTATCGCTATGGTGTAACGACTTATGGCAGTGCCTATGTCCAACCAGCTTCCTTGTGTCGTTATACCATACATTAATGGTAGCGAAAGACAATCGCCGAGCAAAAGTGCAGCAAGAAATATCGATGGCGAGGCGAATACACGACTGCAGCATCCTACCAGTATCAGCGGAATACCTAATTTTAATAATATCAAACTCGACATGGTAAATGGTGAAAATATTGTAATGAAATGCCGCGTCCACGTTGGATCGAAGGAACTTATGCTGGCCATGTTGCCCGTGCCGAAGAAACACAGTAGTGTATACATCATCTGTTCATTTTAAGATGTCATTAAGGATCAATTATCGAAACAGTTTTTATAAACAGAAATCAACATGTTATATTGATTTTGAGAAAGAAATCGTAAAGCATTCGCCAAATATCTGTCGTCAACAATGTCTTATGTCGATGTGCAAAAACTAAATCTTTTCGGGTAATAAAAGTTACACAGAATTAAAGAATTATTCGATAATGGTATCGTATCGGATTCTCTTTGCAATGAACTTTTTTTTCTTCAAATCATTAAAAAATGACTAATAATTTACCATCATTTTTTCAAGTTCAAGATTCAAATTCATATTTGTCTACAACCCACTTGTGTAACCACCTTGAATGATGATAAAAGAAATAAAGCTCTATGATTAATAAGACGAACGTTGTGTAAAGGATACGAAAAATGCAGCTTTCGAGACATCTCTCGGCGTCAAAGACTCATTGTCGTTATTTTTCGTCGGTATTATCGAGGATCCAGATGTTGGCCAAGCGAGCAAATGAATTCCAAGTACGAGAAAAAAAAGTGGCTCGTAAGAAGCAGAGAGCAAAGCCATTGGGCACAAAAGCCCGTAGATTACTCCAACAATTCTATTAGCAGCATTCGCCGAATGCATACAGATGCATAATGGTGTAGTCAACAGAATTATCCAAGAAACGCAGTTACGACCGTCCACGAATCCAGCTACGACCATTGTAGTTACGAAGAGTCTCGCAAATTCCATGGTCTTCAAGTAATTATTCATCGAGCCGAGTCTCGTTAAAAATATGCCGGCGAGGGTCAAACTAGCGAGCCTAAAGAAGTATTGCACTTTTAATGACAAAGCAGTACACAAATTATATTAGTGAATTTAACATACTTACACAATGTAAATTCGAGGATTCGGTTCAACCACCGGCAATAGAGGAAAGATCGCAAGTATCACAGCTGTCCACGATAAACGAGACGTAGCTTCATTCATCAGGATTTTTTGTGTCGCGGCAATTATCAACATACCAATGGCAAATGACCATCGAAATATCAGTCCAAGATACATCGATACGATCAGTAAAATCGTTCCCACGATTGGCATTGACAACCATGCGTAGTTTGGTTTTATGAATGAAGGTGAAACTTTGATAGAGCTTCGAACAGCCAGCCACAACGAAGCTAGCGCAACGATACCATACGCCGGTACTCTCCAACCTGGACGACCTGACACTTTTTTCCCCAATAATGTTTTATACACTTTTAATATCGGAAATATGACAAGGAAAATTAAATTGCGATATATTGTTACGTACGTTTGTCTTCAGCGAGAACAATTATCGTCGCAATGAAAAATATTACGTTCACAAATCGAAAACGATAATCACATTCCTTCACTTTGTTGGAGAATACATTCTGTTTTGCCCTCAAGAGCTTCATGAATAAAAGGATTATCCAACCGAGCCACATGAGCGTCAGATATAAAATAAAACGATTTTTTTGATAACCACGATAATAAGACAAGGATTCTTTGCACAATAAAATTGCTTTATTGCCTTCTTCGATCGCTTCGGTAACTCTTCCATTCAGCAAATGACGATCTATCCTGTGAATTTTTTCATCTAATTCTTTTTCACGCCCGTATGAATCGTCCGGTTTTTCTCCGCTGCAAACCATCCGATTTGCTTTTACTTGTGCGCTCAACTGGACTGCGTTGTTTCTAAGAGCATGTGCACCGTACGTGTGATTTCCCGATACAAGGTAATTTCTGGGTAAAATTCCCTTCGGCATCCGAAAAACAGGAACAAATATTATTACTAACATTGATCAGAAAATGAAATTTCGTTTTTAACCCTGAACATGAGTCATTCGTGCCCACCCGATATTTTCAATCTCGCGTAGCTTGAAGACCATTAGATTATTATAATGTCATAAAAAAACATTTTTTCGCCGAAATACCTCTTCCCGATTCGAGAATTTGATTTTTCTGAATTAACTACGTGAACGCGAACCCGCATAGACGCGATTGACCCATGTGCAGCATTCTCGTGTTCCAAAAACAAGTTCGGGGTTCTGCAGTCTATTTTATCAACGAAGAAACGTTGTATTTCATTATCATCCGAAAATTCAAATAACCGTTGAATTTCTCTAACGCGAAAAGTTCTTGATTATTATTTCTTTACAGCGAGTATTATCGCAGCATGTCCAATTTGGAAACAAATAGTTGTACAATAATTCTTGAAAATTATTTATCGCGTAATGGCGGGTTGCCAAATTTTAATTTGTATTACTTCTGAAGGAAGAGGCTTACTTCGCTATTTACAGGTATCGATATACCAAGGAGGGTCGATATCAATGGTGCTATATCGGCCTGTGCGATATCTTGTCGTTTATCCATTTGATTGATTCCAGCGCCCCATGCAACTATGGGTGTCTCAGTTTCGTCAGTTGAACCACTTCCATGCGATCCCCAATCGGTCATACCATGATCTGCCGTGAATACATAGGCAGTGGCATTGTCGTTGAAGTATTCTTCAGTCATTTTTACGACTCTCTCAATTTCACGATCAACGTACTCCATGTTCCCCTTGTATTCTCTGAAGGCGAATAAAAAGATTACGTATTTGAATATGCCGCAGAACATAAAGCATCTCCTATTGTGATATTCATTGACTCTTCTGTGATGAAACATGTTTTTTTTCCGATAGCAAACAGCCTTTCCAAAAAAAATTTCAAAAATAAAAATAAAATAATGCATACCATTGTTTTTTTACAAAAAACCTTGAATGTCATTAATGAAGGTACTCGACGTACTTGGAATAAGGCTTGCTGGCATGCCCAGCCGTGTCACAGCCCAGTAAATGAAAAAACAGTACGACGCCTTGTCGATCGCGAACTCCATCAGCATCGTCATTCAACCATTTTACAAAATTATCGAAGACCCAAGAATCCAGAAGAATTGTAGATTTGATGGATGTGTCAAAGTCCTGCCAGTCGGCAGGATAACTTTTGCCAATTATCCTCTCCGAACCCTTTGCGAACATCGTTATGATGTCAGGACTACCCCAAGCCCAGGTAGCACTGCTCCTATTGAAAACCGAATCAAAATCTACCGGATATTCTTTCCAGCCTTTGAAAAGAGCGCTAGGATCTTCATAGAGGCCAGCAGCTATGGCTACATTCCCAGGCCTCGATTCCGTAGGCATTCTCGTGTGCGATACACCCCAAGAACCTTTACGGCGCATAACATCTCTTGAAAATTAACAAATAATGATCAAGTATCTAGAAATTGAGCACGACAACATACGAGGCTTATGATATACCTTAAGAACGATGGTGGATTTTCGATGAATGTTCGAAACCTTAATCCATCAGCTACAAACAGATAAACACGTTTCGCGGGAGGTCTCTCGAATGGTTTTGTAACTGGCAATCCTTGTAGAATTGGCGAATGAAAATTTGCATCCAGCACGCCCCACAACACGGTCAAATGCATCAAGAAACCCCATAATATAAATAAATATTCGTTTAACTCTTTTTTCGCCTTATTACTCATGTTAATTGACGCAAGTATAGTAATTGGATATCCACATGTGCATCACTTTTTGTGATATGCTTAATTAACTGAACCCAAAAGTCAACAAATTCATGTCTGAATTTGAAGACCGCGTGAGGGAAATTACGCCCAGCGTCTCTTTCGGTAATATCGTGGACTATAAACACAACCGAAAAACGACAATAGTTTACGGAATTGTTTTAATGTTATTAAGAATACAGTACTATTAACGCAAAGTACATAATTCGATCATTTTTTTACGCTACTTTCAGCTATGTTGTTGGGATAGAATGGACATGACAAATATATGATGTGAATGGGCTACTCTTGGGAGCAGCCATTTTAATTGTTATTAAATCTTTCAACAGGGGTCACTGCCTTCAACATGTAATATTGGGCGAAATATTTTTAAACTACGAAATTTCAGGTTGAGTATAAGGATAAGGAACAAAAAACGCGTTACCGCTTTTAACATATATAGTAAGTATCTATAATTACAGAACGTGCACAAAGACTGCGTGATTGCGCTGCAGCGTTCTAATTTTTAACTTTACTAGGGATTAGAGACGCGCGCTCACGCGCGTGACCGGCTGCGTTTTCGTGCTGCAGCGCTCCATCTTGAATTAAGTATAGACCCCTACAGAACACATTATAATTCGGCATAAGTAGAAAATGGTGAAAAGCAAGAAATTTTTAGATTCTAAAATGAAGTACTAACAATAATGATTAATAAATCGTAAATAATCTTCATAAAATGCATTGCTCAAAATACCCAAAATTTTGTTTCAATAAGCCATCGTTGTATCACAAATATGTAGTTAAATAAACAATTGCAATTTTACATAAAAAATTTACTTTGAAGGAAAACGCTTCTCGCGAGATCGTCTCATGGAAAGTCATTTCTTGTAAATTTTATAAAACATTTTGAAAAAATTTTCCGAAAACAAACCATGAAACAACTTGTTTAGAGTTGTTTTCTCTATTCGTGGTTTATTTTTAATGCAGTTGTGGGTTGTTCTTTTCATCTAGCACCACATTAAAGTAAAACTCTTTCCGCGAGATTGTGTGATCGAAGAGTCATTACTTGTAAATTCTATACAAAAAACTGAACAGAAATTTCCGAAAACCGGAAATGAAGCAGTTTGCTTAGAGTCGCTTCCTCTGCGCGTGGTTAAATTTTCATTGAGTTGTCGATCGTTCCTCTCATCCGCCGATCGAACGCTGGACCACAGAATCCGTGCAAAGATCTGAAACTAAATTTCCGAAAACCGGACAGGAAGCAACTTGCTCAGAGTCGCTTCCTCTGAGCGTGGTTAAATTTTCATTGAGTTGTCGATCGTTCCTCTCATCCGCCGATCGAACGCTGGACCACAGAATCCGTGCAAAGATCTGAAACTAAATTTCCGAAAACCGGATAGGAAGCAACTTGCTCAGAGTCGCTTCCTCTGAGCGTGGTTAAATTTTCATTGAGCTGTCGATCGTTCCTCTCATCCGCCGATCGAACGCTGGACCACAGAATCCGTGCAAAGATCTGAAACTAAATTTCCGAAAACCGGACAGGAAGCAACTTGCTCAGAGTCCCTTCCTCTGAGCGTGGTTAAATTTTCATTGAGTTGTCGATCGTTCTTTTCATCTGCCACTACTTTGAAGGAAAACGCTTCTCGAGAAATCGTCCGATCGTCTGATCCTTGTAAATTTTATAAAACATTAATGTGCAAGGGAGAAAGGGAAAAAAATTTTTGCTTGAAAAAATGTGCAGGAAATGCTAGTTTAGTTTATTCACTCTCATTCTCCCGGACTATCTCTCATTTTCTCTCAGTACAATATAAATTCAGCTGTGAAATATAGCACTCTTTCTTACTCGATATGAATGATTTTTTTTCTTCACAGAATTAATTATCGTAGAATTATATTATCCTTCGCTAACCGCGATTAATGCCACCAGTTGACAACTGTCAAAAACAGCATAGAAAATCGCGCGAATGCGCTCTCGCATGAATCATGTCGCGGCTGCGTTCTCACAAACGTTGCGACCAATCACGGAACGAATAAAATAGCAACAATCGCGCGATAAAATTTCGATAAAGGATCAACTTCGGGACCTCATCAACTTTTTACAGAGGGATTAGAAGGATATATATATACATATATACCCCCAGAGCCTGTTTACGGGCTTTTTAAATAAATCACCAACGTTTACGATTTCATTGTTGCATTTATTGTGTTTGGAAATGTGATAGTTATCGATATGGAATTAGTTGCATGTAAACATGTTCAACTTTTGTTCGAACTTAACCTTTTTGTGATTATTTCGATGTGTTTAACCTCAATCCGATTATAAATTTCGTATTGGTTATATTGTACTTTTGTTTATTTTTCATTCTTGTTGTTATACCTTTGTACGTCGAATCAAAGTGGTACAATTTCGGTCGTTCCAAATTGCTGACGAAAATAGAGCTGATATGGCATAATGCTGAGATGATTGGATGAATTACAAAAATAATAGTCTATAGTTTTGCTCTAATACATAATCGCATTAGAAATCGCCACTGCAAACAGCTGAGATGTTGAAAAGTCAGCATCCACATGAGTAATCGTATAAAATGACTTTTTTTACAATGTGAGATTCGTAAAAGTTTCGGAAAAAATGTCAAAAACGTACGTGAAAATGTATACAAGTATTTATGAGAATTCGCGCTGCTATTGGTTTTGTACACTGTTCAGTATGAAACATTTACATTAGAATAATATATCGGCTGTCCACGAGGCTGTAGAGAACAATAACAGGCCGTTGTTTCTCATTCCGAACTTCGCTGATTTCCTCGCAGATCTGTTTGATGTATTTCTTGTGTCGCGGATGCCTTGAAGATGGAACCAAACATTTTGTCAGTTACTTTTATCTCGACTCAATAAACGTGTAGAGAAAAAATGAGGCAATCGCAAGGAACGCTATAAGATGAATAAATATCGATCGAATTCTCTTCGTCGTTAACGAGATAATAATTCGTAAACTTACTTGTCTATGATTAATTGTATGCTTCTCTCAAAGTCGTTCTCCTTCTCGTCGATCTCGAGCAAGCTCATCATCGTTCTCAGGACGGACATTTCGAGAAATACCGCAAATACCTCGATAGTAACCTTGTGAGATATTCTTTGCAGGCACGAAGTCATTTGGGCGAGTATCGTATTCTTAAAACTTCGACGTCCGCTACCGGATATCTTGTCCCTCTCGGAAAGTACAAAATTGATATTTACATTTACGGGATTGTGTGAAGTCGCGGGTGTCTCATTGGCCGCGTTAATTTTACTTTCAGATCGATTCAACGTGGGTACGACAAACGTTTCCGTCTGCCTCTGCATGTAATCACAAATTTCGCTGGAATTTATTTTGCGTTCTTGATATCGGTCGCGTTCCCAAGTTTGCACACGAAGATTGCCCTTTTCGCCGCATTTCAGTGTAACCACGTGGGTTATCGAATTCTCACGACAATAATCGAGAACTTCCTCGGTCGTTGATAAATCCAATGTTGTTATACGCAATCCCAGAGTCCATAATTCCCGTAAAACATCGGCCATTTCTCTCTCACGTTTTGGCAATCCGTCCACGCAACATACCGCAACGTCGATGCCGAATTTACCATCCGAAAATTCGTTCGTTGCTTCGGCCACGACACCGCCGAGTTTATCAAGCGAGATGCTTATGCCGACGCCGTACTGTTTCATTTCGCTACTCGCCAGACCTGTTCGCTCGAGTACTTGACGAAATGACATAAGCATGTTGTCATACCGTCCACCTGCCGCGAGAACTTCTTGACCTCCTTTTTTTCGTCGTCGCTTCGATTCGCACGTTATCTGGTACGTGACGCCACTGTGCTGCTGGGCATTGTGAACCAAAAGCGGTACAACGATAATGGGCCACTGGAAAATAATGTTTTTCCAACTGTCTGAATATCGTTATGTTGATTGTTTTACAGTTTAAACGATTGGCGTTAAAAATAAACATGATAAAAGGTAATGCGTCTACCTTAACACCGAGAGCTTCCGCATTAGCTATAACAATTTCCATCTCGCGTAAACCTTCCTTTGCCAACGCTGCCGCATCGCCTTTCCGTCTTGTGATCGTCCGTAAAACGCTGGCTATTTTTGCCACCGAACTTTCAGTTTCAAAAAGATTGAAGAGCGTCTCCATCGCTTGATCGGTCAGGCACAAACTTATCAAACGCGTTTGCACTTGAAACTTTGAAAATTTTCCATCTCTAGCGTCGCAGAGTATGGAATATATGTCTTGATACTTTTCACGTTCTATCCCACAGTACATGAGTATCGCTTGCAACAGAGACGTATGATTAAGCCGTACGGTGAAATTACGATCGCGCAATTCGGGTATTTCACTGAATATTTCCCACGCTATGCAGATTAATTCGGCTTCCATCATGAGATTATTAACCGTTGGACTTATTATGTCAAAGGCACACTCGTACAGTTCACGAGGGTGAAAACCGTGCACCTACCAACATACGATTAATTCTTGATATTTGCCCTACGAATTTACCCAAATAATCTTGCCGACATATTTTTTTCCAAAAACTAACCGATAAACCGGTTTATCGAGCGCGCAATTGAAATTCATTCAAACCGTATTATATAACAATATAATAATAAGAAATAACTTTGATTCTCTCAAATCAATGATAGATCGATGAAGTAGAAACAATAACGGAGCTTTTACCTTTTTTTCTCGATAAACACGCTCGATCGCGTATCTACGAAGATTTGCAATGTTGTTCCAAGCAGCGTAACGTACAAACGGAGCTCGAAGATCGTGAGGTATGGAAACAATGCTACCCGTACGCGTCATTAATTTCACGCAAGAATCCGTAAGATTGTAGATTTGTCCGGATTTCGGCATTAAAAGAGGAGTCGCCAAATTGACTCCGCCGTGACGACGGAAAACCTCGACGACTTTTGCTCTCACGTTCTCTTGAATAAATTGGTTCTTTGCCGACAGAGAATTCGCTATTCCTCTCGACGGTAAATTCATATCGTAAGTTATGTCCTCTGCTGGTGTAACTTGTTGATCGAAGCAACAGGCAACGAGATACTTATAAGCTTTGCTCTGACTGTTGGACAACGTGTGACGTACCATTTCCTGAAGTTCGGCTTCCTCCAACTGCGGTGGAGGTAAATATTCCGAAGCGAGTAGTTCCTGGGAGGTTGGACGTTGACTGGGATCATGATTCAACAGCCATCTGGGCGTATAAATAATTCTCGTGAATATATCACACATTGATATAAAGAAAAACTTTTTTCAGACTCTTTTTTCGATTATTTCGTATAATTCTGTGATACTCTTATATTATAAAGCCATAATCGATATTTTTAACATACGATTAACAATTTTTTGCGCCTTCTAATTTACCAACAGAAAATTACAGTTTGAGAGAGAATTTATTCAATAAAAAGCTTTTCATAATTATAATGTTTACGAAAAAACTAGAGACAGTGGAGAAATATTCGGATCCACTGAAAATTGCATTTTATGAAACTAATCGTTATCACATCTGGCAGAATGGTCGTTTTCAAAAGAATGCTTTTTACAAAGGCGCAGTCACGATATTTTTGCATCTTGCCGTTAAAATACGAACATTCGAGTGTATTTAATTTTTTTACCGTAAAAGATGAACTTGATGAGGCATTACGGTTTCCGTGAGATCATCAGGGAGGATAATCTCTTTCGATCTCAAATTCAACAGAATTTTGACTCTTTCCATCCCGGTATTGAGGGGCTTGTAGCACATCTCGAAGAGTATTATTCCGAGACTGTAGATGTCGACTTTTTGATTGTAAATCGCTTTTGCCGCTTTGGTGCTGAGCTCCGGTGCTACGTACAGTGCTGTTCCGACTTGCCCAGTCAACGAGCCAACATCGTCCATTTCGAAACTCGTTACTACGTATTTTTAGTACGGTATTTTATCAATTACTATTTTTAATGAAAATTTCGCAGCAATGTTCTCGCATATTTTCAAAAAATGTAACTCCGATAGGTTGCTTCCAATGTTACCTTTAATAGCGCTAGATTTTTTCGACATTCCAGCCTTTCGACTTTCAATTACGAATGATTCTTATTTCAGTAACAAAAGTCACAAGATTATATTAAAAAATTGCACCTTTGTCACTCAATAGAGCTTCCTTTTCAACGTCCATCGTCTGCGCCAATGACGAAAGTATATTCGTCGTTGCTAGACCAAAATCACCGATTTTCACGTGATCGTTGCTGTCGAGAAATATATTAACGGGCTTAAGATCACGATGTATCATTCCCTGTTGATGTATGTGGGCTAATCCGTCAACCATTTCTCGAAACAGCCGCCACAATCGTTCTTCATCCTCGTACAATCCATTATCGATCGCCGTTCTCAATGTACTTTTTTCGCAAAATTCCATCTGAATATACATAAATTGTATCTCATTGGCTAACTGAGTCTCGTCTCTTCCAGCCGCGTTCTTCTCTGCTGTCGTATGCGAACCCTTGTCCGAGTCTGAAGTACGAGAAGTACAATTCTTTTCAAATTCCACGCTGTCCGAACTGTCTATTCTCGTTCGCATCCTAGAACTTATTATGTTGTTTTTTTCTACAGAGATCATTATACATATATTATTAACAACAAAAAACTGATACGATTAATCATGATACGGGCAAATTTCCAACAGGAAAATAATTCAGTGGTTAAATGAGAGTTGAAAAACCGGTGCTACAAACGTCGGTCTTTTGTACAATGTTACTTCATCGAATGAACTCGCCGGCACGCGAGTTTTCTGATTCAACGACCAAACAAGTGAAGGAAGAGGATTAAAATTGTCGTAAAAATATAGTTAAATTATTCAAATGGAGATATGGGTGAAATAATATTTCCAAAAAAAATGGGTTACAAAAAGCCACGCGGCACGCGGTTTTTTTAATATTTACTGATCATAATAATTCTAAAGCCATTAAAAAAAAGGTTCAAAAATTTAACTGTGCCATTTCGATACTCGGAGGAATAGATCTCAACGATATTTCAATGAGGTATTTTATCGAGACAAAATCTGTCGATCTAATTTCCTGTACATTTTTTCAACTCACCAGTGAATACCGTGAATTTCATTATGCATTGCAGATTCGATTATTTATTGGTAAGGATTTATTGATGATTTAAAATCTTACAGAAAAGCCCAATCTTCGTCACTGTCAGAACCGCTCGAGCTCTCGTCACTGCTGTCCTCCTCGCTATCGGCAGATTGAGCAGCGCTGGCACGAGATCCGTACGAAATGTTCCACTCCACATCGTGCAAAGGTGGCGCCAGCTTCTCTATGTCGGCATCTAATCGCTGAAAGTTGACTCGATTCGATGAACCTGCTCGAGTACCGAGCGCAATAATAACGCAAAAATTGTATCGCAGTTTTTGTTTCGAATCTGTATATCTCTTAATTTTTCAAAAATTTACTGGTGCGCGCGTAAGATTTTTCGTCAAGTATTTACGTCGATTTTCTCGCGGCTATCCGTCCTCCTGGTCGGTGTTGCGGCAGGTGTGAAACTGCTGTGTCTCGTTGTATCATCCAACGTTGACCTCTCGATCCAAGAATTGTAGTATCTGACGACATTTTCGTGATTCAATCTTGAAAGTAGCTTTACTTCGCGCGTTATTTTTCTGTTCAATTGACGATTTTTTGGATTCAATTCAATGCGCTTTATAGCATAAACGCCACCGTCCAATTTGTTACGAACTTTAAATACATCGCCAAATGCTCCTTTTCCCAACCATTTGAGAATTTCAAATTCATTTTGAATTCGCGATTGTCCACCGAGTGCTGGAACTAAGTGGAAGTGTATATCCAGCGCTGGTTCTTCCGGTTCCGAAATATCCTGTTCCTTGTTGCGATCAACCCGCGCTGGTGACATTCCATGATCCAATGGGATCTTTATAAAACAATGCTGCGACAATTGTTCGGCCGACCAACGTGATCTCTCGTTGCTGTTTAGACATTTCGCAAGAAAGTCCTTCAATTCTGGCTAAAATCACAATCATTTGGAATTACTGAACTTTCTGTTTAGGCGTTTCATTATTTGAGGATTTTTAACGGCAAACATGTTGCGAGAGACAATTTTTTGAGTACAACAGAAAAAATGTAACTCATCGGAAAACTGGTGCCTCGAAATTTTTTACAAATGAAAAAGTTGTGAAGAATATATAATTATTTTATTTCATGAGATCTTCGAATTTCTTGGATCGTATTTTCAAAAAATCGCATCACTGAATTGAGATATTTTTTCCAAATGGTTCAGAATTATGTTGACACGAGATATCACCGTAGGAACGTTGATTTTGCAACATTATACTGTCTCTCGAATCACGTACTTGCATACTCAAGTCCCAGTCGGTATCGCTGTCGGAAATGAGAGCTCCTCTGAATAACGATGCCAATAGAATACCGAGTCTGTATATATCCGCTTTTTTACCACCTCTTCCGTGTACGGTTGGAAAATCATGTTCGGCTTTTGCCAAACAACTCGAGTTATATATATCGGATAATCGCCTGTTGAGCGAGTAATCCGAAACTTTGACAATTCCTGTAGAGTCGATGTAAACACTCGTGTCTCGCAAATCACGATGCACGATATTGTTATCATGAAGATATTGCAGAGCATCGAGAACACCGGACGCAATGTGTCTCAGCATGTCAGCAGCAACCGGAATATTGTCCGTTAGAAAAAAACTGCATGTTGTACCAACCTGCGTATCATACCGGTCAGTGAAAGCAGTGAAATCAGAATAGCAATAAAACCAGGAACAAACTTTATATTCATAAAATGTTTCGTTCCCTCGATATCAGTGCTATCGCGTTTGATTAATCTCATGTACTAATTAACAAATATCATCCACCATCAATTTAATTCTCTCGTCAGACTTCATGATAGTTATTCAATTTTTGTAAAAACTCTAACAAGAAAAGCATAAGAATTGTATTTATTTAGAAATTGATAGCAAAATGTAGATTTTCCCGCCTCATTAAAAGTACTTGGAGATATCGCTCCTAGTCTTTGGATCCTTATTAAATCTGTGCAAAAAAAGGAAACGTACCACGAATTCCTGTAGAATGTAGATGACGATACTATCTTTGTTCTGTAGATACTTCATGTTGAGATAATGAACGATATTGGGATGATGAAGTTTGTGTAGATGATTGAGCTCTTGCTCGATGCTTCCGATCTGTTTAATCGATTGTTGCAAATCCGTTGTTTCATTATCGATGCTATCACTGCCTGTACCACATTTGAGCGACCATTCGGCAATGGCTAATAATTCGCCAGTCGTCATATCCACACCAGCATAAACGATCGATCCTTTTGCGCTGTGACCGAGACACTTGCCACGATGTACTTGTCTCTCGCCTCTGCTATTGTCGAAGTGTATGAGTTTTGTACCGCGATGTTCGCACAGTGAAGTGTCGGAACTCTCGGATGTGCTCATGCAACGTCTTCTCGAGTAAGTTCGTACTCGCTCGTGCGGCGATGACGGTATCGATTGCGAAAACGTTCGCGACTCCATCGACAAACGAACCATATCACGACGATCTCGTAATTCCGCTTTCAAAGCCTCCTGACGCTTTTGTATCTCATCCTGAAGTACCTGCGGTTGATAATCGCGAGTTTAACACGATGCGGTTGTCGTGCATTTGAAATGTCATACAACCTTCGAGTAATATAACTGTAATTCATACTTTATTACTTAAAAGCACCTTTTTAGAATTAAAGACAGATGACCTTGACCATGAACATTGAACAAATAATATTACTATTAACAACAGTGTTGACAATAATAATACAAATAATCTTTATTCTTGAATGTGGATATGAAGATTGCATTTGAAATAGCGATTGTCTTTCTCTCATTCCTCTCGACGTATTGCTTTTTTTTCTTCTAATCGAGCCGATATACGCAAACTCACGATGTCGATTTTTACATTCTTGGGGTATTAAAAAATCAATGAAAAACATGGTTTACCTGTCTTTCTTTGTCCTCAATTAGTTGCTTTGCCTCCAGCTCGCTCTGCAGTTGTTTGCGACGTCTTGAAACCATCTCCTCGTAAAAGCTGCTGTAACCAGGTTTGTTATGCTCGTGAAGAAACTTTTGTACGTGCTGGGCCAGTTCGAATATCATCACTTCTCCTTTCAATTGATCGGCCAGACGTTTGGTTTCCGAGATTAAAATTGCTATTTGTTCATTGGATAATCCTCGGCTGTTTTTAAACTTGATGTTCGGAGCTCTGGGCAAAAGCAAAATATTATTTTATAAAACTTGCGTAAACATATTCGACGTACTAAGAAACGACTGTCGTAGTCAATCGTAATCGGCAATTTGATAAGCGATAAGCTTGTGGGAAAATCTCACTCTTCTGGATATTTTTCCCCGCAGCCTATATGCAGATCTATCTGCGCGTACACTTCGACCGGCCCGGACATGCCTTGCTGCGGCCTCAGTGTTACTAGAATATCGAGCGGCTGCCATTTTCTTTTTTGCTTGTTTCTTCGTAGATCTCTTAATTCGTCACCAAAAATTGACTATGGACATAACAAAATGAGTAATAAAAGAGAAACAAGAAGGAAGGAAGTCGCGCCAAAGCAGTAGGATACACATGGAATATTTTTTCCTACCTTCAAAACTTCAAGTTCGTTTTCTTGACGGTCACGACATGACTCAGTGTGTGACATTTTGTTGATCTATTTAAATGTGACGATTTTTCCTAAACTGTTGCGAACGTTGAAATAATTTCTTGATATAACCCCTTAGCCACGTAAACGAACTTGTGAAAATGTCAAAATACGTATATGTATATGGATATATGTATATTTATAAAATTAAAATGATGAGACATTGAATGTCGAGCCGAATTCATTTTATTTCTACATCGTGATGGATGTGTTTCTTTTATCTACAAATCGATCTTGCCGAATTCGAACGCGACTGTTGACCCAGCGTCCACGCAGTCTTCCCTCGCTAAAGTATTGCGGTAGTGTAAATATTATTATTATCTGGTAATATTACTCCTTTGGTCATCTTTCAGCGACGGTATATATATATTTTTGAGCGAACTAAATTGCAATAATAATCAACCACCGGTACAGCATTTATGTCCACGACGAGTTTAGCTATTGTACCGGTATGATATGCGGTATACTGTACAGACGTGAAAGAAATTTGGAATTAAGAGTTAACTCAAAAACTATTTAACATTGTTATTCATTCATGATATGTATCATTCGATAATGTACTTGGTTTTGGCATAGATCAATTGCAACTTTGAGAAATTAAGAAAAAAGTGTGAAATTGGTATTCAAATTTTCCCGATGAGCAAAAAATGACCAATAATAACAGAAAATGTTTCCCAACCAATGACATTGCCTGAAAGTCAATTGCCGGATATATTTCTTGAACACGTGTGAGTTTGTATTCGCAAGAATATCAACACGTTGAATTAATTCATACAAACGTCGGCAAAGCCTGCGAATAATATGAAAATAATTCGATAACCGTGCAAATTCTTCATTTTATGAAAAAAAAATATACCCCGTATTTGTTACGTTACAAATAATTTTCGCAATCGAAATGTTGGAGAAAATTCGGGGTTGGAAGCAGGGGAAAGTTGGCAGGAGTGAGTGAGATAGAAACTTGATACCCAGGCATGAGCACGAGAGAGAGAGAGAGAGAGGAGTGAAAAAAGTATACGAGAGAGATAGCCAATGTACAGCAGCGACAGAAACACACTAGAATGGGAAGCGGCCATTTTGTGTTAGTATGACGTAGAGGCTGGGTGTAGCACAGCTTCGCGTTAAAAACGTTTTTTTTGGTGTTAGTTAACGGTGTTTAATCAAATTTACATGAAGCTCTGTGAATATACTACGAAATATATATCCCGATGCTTGTAATCGAAGTAAATGAACGATAAAATAAGGGACACCGTGAGTTGTACATTAAGTCGTAGACAAGATAAAGGTGGTTGAGGGTAAAAGTGAGAGAACGTGTGCGACAGAGAAAGAGAGAGGGAATCAAAGACAGAAAACAGTGAGACGGAAAGTGCGAGAGGGAGAGCGAGAAAAAGAGAGAGAGAGAGAGACAGAGAAAAATTAGCAAGTTGAAAAAGAGCGAGCATGAGCGAAGAAAGCCATCCCCGTACTCTTTACGTGGGAAATCTCGACGCTTCGGTTTCCGACGAGTTATTGTGCGCCCTATTTTCACAAATTGGAGCGGTCAAGGGTTCAAAGATAATACGAGAACCCGGCAACGATCCTTATGCTTTCGTTGAATTTACTAATCATCAATGCGCCGCAACGGCTCTTGCCGCCATGAATAAGAGATCTTTCCTCGATCGTGAGATGAAGGTTAACTGGGCAACGAGTCCCGGCAATCAGCCAAAACTCGACACGAGCAATCATCATCATATATTCGTTGGTGATTTATCACCCGAAATTGACACTGACACCCTGAAAGAGGCATTCGCACCTTTCGGTGAAATCAGCAATTGTCGAATCGTACGTGACGCACAGACAAACAAGAGCAAGGGATACGCGTTTGTGTCGTTTGTTAAGAAAACTGAAGCCGAAGCTGCGATAAACGCAATGAACGGACAGTGGCTAGGTTCACGTAGCATTAGGACAAATTGGTCCACTAGAAAACCACCGCCTCCGAGATCCGAGAGACCTAGACACGCCAATAACAGCAAACCCAACTACGACGAGGTTTCCTTTCTTTTTAGTCACTTTTTATCCCATCTCATATGGTTTTTTCTTTGTTTTTCTCTAGGACCGCACGACGATTTTGTGGGGAAAAACAAACAATAAGCTTCAGGACGTCGAAACGAGATTTTTAAAATGACGATTGCGGTAAACGACTTGTAGAAATTTTTTGGGAGTATCGCAAAAGAAGAATTACCACCGAAGTAGCTTTGAAGATTCGGCCTTATCGTAAATTGCTTTTTGTCCCAAATTCATCCGTATAAAGAGCAGTCGTAAACTGCGACTAAAATTTTTCGAATTTTATCGATTCATATAGAGTTGGAGTTTGGGATTTTAGTCGGTACGACATAACATTTTGCTGTATCATTTTTTCAGGGTAAAAATTATAATCAAAAAAATAGAATATTCAGTAAATATTAAAAACAGTAACGCCAGGATCAGTAGGAATTATTTAATCTTCCGTTGAAATTTTTTGTTGTTTTAACGAAAATTTTGATACGAAATTTTTGTTTGTTTTAAAAAACTGGCAAGTAGGTATGGCCAGCACTTGAAAACGAGCTTGAAAATACCAAATTTATTATAGCAATTGTCGATCGTTCAATACCTAAAAATCTATGAAGCGCAAGAATGGTTGGATCTCATTTTCAATTGAACGTATTAAAAGATGCTGCGAAGACTTTGAATTGATTCAAAAAAGAATTATATTCGATTTTTCATTCGTTGTACGAATAACACATTGAGGGAAAAAGTATCGATCGTGTCCTACTTACTTTTTCATATCAATAGCAAACATGCGGCGTTGCAAATATTGATGATTAGCTTAATGCCAAACATTGAATACAAAACAGTTATTTTTCTTTAACCGCGATTAAATCAAGTTGCATTTATTGGTTCATTGGAATTTTAGCATAAAAAATGTTGGAACGATTTCTAAGCCGGTGTATCCACATTTTACATCATCATTACATCTCTTATTGACTTATTTACATTATTTCTTATCGTTCAATAATTAATAATAAAAACAAATGATCTAGGTTTCAAATTATTATTACTAAACCACTCATTTCAAATGCTTTTCCGATTAGACTCAATCATGCTGTCATTTTATTTATTCCAAACAAGAAAAGTAACAAGAACCTTCATTAACTTCATTTTTTCTAAACACGAGTTCAAAATTCTTCGAAAATCTGATCTAATGACACATTTTGGTGAAAATGTTTTGTCGGAATCTAAATATTCTCGACGAGATGTGTATTTTTTAAAATAATTAACACGACGCGTCCTGGAGCTTATTGTCCGAAAGAAATTCGCCAAAACATGTTTTATTCACGCCTCGAATTCCCTCGAAATAAGTATCCTTGTGATTGAAATGTCGTGTGTCTTCTGTGTTTCGCAACAGGTGTACAACCAAAGCAGTCCGACAAATTGTACCGTCTACTGCGGCGGATTTACAAACGGCATAACGGACGACCTGATAACGAAAACATTCTCACCATTCGGTACTATTCAAGATATAAGGGTGTTTAAGGACAAAGGATATGCCTTTATTAAATTTACAACTAAAGAAGCTGCGACGCACGCCATAGAGGCAACGCATAATACGGAAATCAATGGTAGCACCGTTAAATGTTTTTGGGGAAAGGAAAACGGCGATCCAAACAGCGTAGGACCCAATGCCAATCAGCAAGCTCAACAGGTACGGAAGTAGCCTAAGCGAGTCACTATTGACTCTCGTTCTTCTCGCATTCCGGCGAATTTCGAGGCAAATCGTTTTTCGAAAAATGAAGCATGCACCGAATGAATGAATCATACATTATTTCGTTTCTTTTCCGCTATTTGTCGGTGTCGTCGTTACGCAAGGGGGAAGAATAAGGCTGAAAAATTAAAGAAAAAAACAAATGTAACTTTTGAAATTCATCGTTATCGTCCGTCGCTATTGGTGATGAATGAGTAACCGTCATAAGTCCGCTTTTTTGTAGAAAAAAGAGTCTTCGTTCAATCCTCAATTGGCTACACGAAATTCTAGTTACAAAATTTGACAAAAGACTCGGTTTGATGAGAAAAAAATATACAATTTTCTTCTCGCTAGAATTTAGAGTGAGATTTCACAAAGACGACGTAGAAAAAAATGGTAGAAGAAAAAAATGGAAAAAATTTTGGTAACACAGGTGACAGCAGGAGCCGGACAGTACGCTTACGGATACGGTCAGCAAATGACACCATATTGGTACCAGCAGGGTTATCCACAGATGCAGGGTCAATTTTTGCAACCAGCTCAATATTACGGCCAGTACTACGGTCAACCACAGTACATGAATAGCATGAGGATGCAAGCACCGGGAGCCGGCACATGGCAACCGGGGCAAGCTACGGCAGCGCCACCAACACCGACAGCATCATTGCAACCCGGCCAACAACCGGCTATGGTATACACCATGCCTCAATATCCCACGCAATGAAAAATCATTTGAGAATAACAACAAAAACGGAATATAACAATAAAACAACATTATTGAGAATAACAACAAAAAGGCAAACAGAAACACGTACATAAACACTCATACACAGTAAGACACGGGATAAAAATGACACAAGCGGAAAATTTATGAACGGATTATTCACAGCCGGGGATTCCTTCGAGAATCGTTTACCACCCGATACTTTTCAACGAAAACGCGTGCCTGCTCTTTGAAAATTATTTTAAAAGAAAGACACGAGAAAGGCGAGAGAGTTACGGCGTATGAAAAATACTTCAAAAAAAAAAAGGAAAAAAAAAAGAAACGAGAAAAGGACGCAATTCTTCCTTACATTGTTACGACAAACCCTGCATATCTAAATCTCTCACGTATTACACGTTGACCGTACGGATGAACGCAGCCCGCGATTTTTCGAAAAATCATATTCACAAATTGATTCCGCTCGCGAAACGGGGCGAGGGGACCCGCGATGAGCATTTGGAAATAGAAAACGATATCTCTCCAATATATTTTTTCTGTTTTTTTTTTTTTCGTCTTGTCCATTCGTTGCTTCGGGATGTAAACGTATTTTTTCTTTTTCTTTTCATCTGTTTAGTTACGGTACTAATTGCTAGATCATTTTTAGCAAATATTTGCGCCAACAATAAGATTTCGGTTATATCTTACCGAGGCCCCCACGTTAAGATGACGATCGGACGATCATTGCGAGGTTGTACTTGATTTTTTTTCTCTGGCGTGTGATTTTTTTCTTTCTCAAAGAGAAACATTTTTTTTTTCTACACTTCCGAAGTGAGGCGAGGTTTCTCGCGCTCGTGTGCGCTCGTTGAGCGAACGAGCGCGAATTTCTCCCGCGAACGCTTTGTTCCCGTTTGTTCAAGAAAAACAGCATAAGCGTTGATAAAATACGCGACTATCGTCGGTGGTTTCAGTTTCGCTCGAACGACTCTCTGGCCCTTTAACTCGTTCCGATTATCGTCGAATGTGCAAACGAGACGTTGCTGAAGGTCGGAAACTAAAAACTACCGATTCTCGTGCATGTAGGATTTAAATTGAAAAAACAAACGAACGATCCTGTTAAATCTGAAGATGAAAAAAAAAGAGATTGTTAGAATAAATAAAATGTAAGCTTTGGAAACGGTCGGATCAATTCTTTCACCGAAAAACCAGACAAAAACACTGAAAATGTCCTCGCAACCGAATTAAGCGCCTCGATCATAAAGGGGATTCGAAAATCTCGGAATACATTTCATTTTCGCCGTTGTACAGATAAACTTCGACTCCGAATTCCACTTGTAGTTTTTTTTCTCCATTCGGTCTTGCGTCGATCGCATCTGCGATACTTTTCCTCATTGGATGAAAGGAAGATTAAAAAAAAGCGTCATTGTAATTATTTTCACATCAGAAACTCGACCGAGTCGCGATTATTTGGGGAAAAGGCGACGTGAAACTTGTCTCTCGATCAACTCTCGTCTTCCAATGTTAAATATATAACGCCGAGTTCGATGATAATGAATTTACTACCTCTTTCTTTCCGTTAACCGAACAACAAGGATGGCGCGTGTCGTCGTGCCGACTGCACCTAGCTTTAATATTTATTTCTCTCGCTTCTCTCCGTGACGAGCTCTCCAAGGGCCCGCGAAAATTACTTGCTTTTGTTTGTTTGTTTTTCGATTCTTCGGATATTCAGAGTCGCGTCGTTCCGTTTGCGTTGCCCCCGCCTCTCGTTACAATCTTCCGGATGATCGTAAGTCGCGAGTTCGTTGCGAGATTAGAGCACAAGGAAATAATTATTTACTGATTCGGTATGTCCATGTGGCTGGAGGAATAAATTTGAGAAAGAAACAAACGGGCGTCAAAGTTGTCCGGTGCACATTGAACATTGTTCGAGTGAACTTTCGGACGAATGTCAAACGCAACCACCGACGATAGATCGTTTTCGAAGAGCTCTCCCCTGATCCGGCATACAGAAAAAAAAAATCTCCATCAATACCCGCTGCAGAAGGTAAAAAGGTGAAAAAAAAAATCTCAAACACGACACATGAACATAGCAATGGCATACTAAACAGAAAAAAAAGGCTGAGTATGAAACAGTGATGGAACGAAGCGAACGTAAGAGTTTGACTATGGATAACTAATCAGTGAAGCGACGGAAGACATAAAGTAAAGAATGTTATATAAAGAGTAATTTAGGTACGGCAGGGTGAGGAACCCTTCGACAATGCATAGGATAATGTTATCTTATAATAAAAATGAAAAAAAAAACAAACAAATTGTCCTTTGAATGAAGAAAAAGGAATAAATATTTAAAATACATTGCCACTCTCTCAAACTTGACCCACTCAAGCCCACTTTTTCTTTCGTCGTTTATTTCGCGTTGCAAATATCCGTCGTTGTTTCTCCGAGAGAACGAAGTGGATCGAAAGAAAATATACGCACACAAATCTATATATATATATATATATATATATATATTCCGTGGATCTAAAAGTTTTCACGCTGTGCGCATTGGAAATTTCGAGACTATGACGTTGATTAGTGAGTTATAGCAATTGTTCGAAAACCGCCGTTAGCGAAATTAGTAGTATTCTGAAATCGGAAACTTTCGGCACTGTAGGAACAAGGTATTATTGGGAAAACTCGATTCTTTTTGAATTTTCATGGAAAGATGGACAAGCAATTTTGTAAAATGATTTCTCGATTAAAATGACATTTTTCTTAAAATGAATCAAAACATATATTTGAATACTCCCTAGTTTTGAGTATCCGATTTTTCTCTGGAAATTCTTCATCTCGCACACTATCACAACTCTGCTACCTGATTTTGAACTCTGCGACAGGTCTCCGGCAATCGGTACATTTCTGAAATGGTTGAAGCTTGATATACGTGGAAGATTTTTGGGCCCACTGGTAATATATTCAGGTACAGGAATAATGTTAATTTGTTCACGGATGGATTTGCACCGAGGATTTTTGTGAGTGTGTGAAAACTGCTCTTTCGCACATGAACTTTGAACTCGAGGGATCAGAGGGAAAAGAAACTTTAATGGGAACTTATGAAACATGTCGATTTTGTTGTTGGGATAATACAAAGATATTATGTTCGGGAGATCAAAAATGGGATACGAAAAAAGCGAGCAGCAAGGTGAATAAAACGGAAAGATAAAACTAGCAGCTTGTTTGGATGGATTTAGCCATCAAAAATGGCAAATAATCGTACGCATTGCTGTTTCTTTATTTTTTTTCTTATTTATTTCTCATATCCATCTGTAAGCAAAGTGATGTTTTTTTGAACGATACAAACGAGACTCTTATCGTACCGATATAATCGTGATGCGCATATAACTAGTGAACTAACTCTCGTGTGTGCCTCGCATATGTGATATACAATTTAAGTTGTTTCGGTGAAAACTTATCCGACAGAACTAGCTAGGAGTGTAAATTACTTATAACAACAACGCAACGATGCAACGTAAAAATATACAATATCGAATGAGGTCCAACCATATCGATTGTAAAATTCATCATATTTTTCTATCATTTTAAATAACTTATGACTATTTCCACGCGGAAGTTTTTCATAAATGGATTCGTATCTACGTTATCGGCAATATTATTTCTCTATGCACCGGAAGTCGAAGACGAGAAGTTTCACTGATCGAAGTCAGTTTTATTAGCCACAAAAAAAGAAAAAAATCGTACATGTGCGAAATATTGGACGACACGGGCAACTCTTGTTACTTTGAACAGAAGCATTTTTCGCTTTGAATATGATTCGTTTTTCTCCGAGTTTTCTCACGGTATTTGGTTTATTTGTCCGTTTCATTGAACCTTTTTTGGCTAACGAATAAACGTTAACGATATCGACAAATAGAAAATAGAGTATGCTCTTGATCCACGAACTTTTTCCAAATATGCTAAAGGGTGTTACTGCAGATAATTATGACAGACCAACTAATAATATTTTTTTCAAATGCAGTGAAACAGTCGTTCCATTCAACTAACAAAAGTTTCTCATGTCTTGACAATAATTCCACCTTTTTTCGTGTTCGTCGATGGAGTTGGGCGACAAACGAGTCATTTGCTGATCATTCAACCGAGGTTTCATTGATAATATTGAATATTATCAAAAATTCATTACCATCCGAGCGTTTTTAAAATAGTCATTCAAACGGTTCAACATAGTCGAAAACTATTGAAGCCTCCATCGTTTAATTTTTCCAATTATTCTGCCGCAAAAATATGAAATTCAATCAAGCTGAGAGCATAACTTGTTGATAAATACGCCACGGTAATTAACTACACAAACACATGATCCGCCAAATGAATAACTGATCAAGTGCCCAACTCTTATTTACACTCATTCGACAGAATTAACATTAGACTCTAATTATACATAATCCGCATGGAGTTTTCCAATTTTTTCGCATCTTTCGTTCGGAAGATCGTTCTTCCCATTATTCTGCACGTTTCTGCAGAAATAAAACCTTTCGATACGATAGTTCGGCAATAATTATCATATTATTATTATTCACGGTTAATTATATTTTCTCTCATCGCTACGAGCTTTATAAAAGTAGCAAAATAACCGGATCAAGGCTGAGCTGTTTCGCAATTGGAAGGCTGTGGAAGATGACGCTTAAGGTATTAAGTATTTCCGCGTTGTTGAACGTTGTTTCTTTTTTTAGATACATTTTCTCATCGGAACAGCGCAAAGTTCGAAACAAGAGAAAAATCGCGTGATCGATGCTGTCATCGTTAAGTTGTATTTGAGCATGTGGATTGACATCTGTCGTAACAACGAGACCGCAGGGAAAATAAAACGAAAAATGACTGATCGGAGTAGAGTTAAAGCAATAAATAATCAGCCTTCCTCGTTGTACGATAGTAATTATTATTATTGTTATAAACAATGAAATATTACCATTGTTCAACGAATTCAACGATGTCCGCCAAAAATCGTCTGTTAATTCGTGAAAAGCTTCCTTTTACATAATAATGATAATAATATCAATATTATTATTATAAATATTCATTGTATTATCATTTTATTTTATAAGAGAATGTTTCGAACGAATTTACAAATGATATCGCGGCTTCCGAAAGGGCTGATGAAACTTGATACGCGTTCGAACGAATAATGATGTACAAAATCGAACTATGACATGCCTCATAAATTCGTAATAACACGTGGACCGAACTCGTCTCGGGAAGAAAGAACGAAAGAAAAGGATTAATTTTCTTACCAACTCGCGTGTTTGTACTCTTTTTTTCCCTTCTTCTTCTTTAACTTACGTTTAAATATCGATCTGTCGATTGCGTCGTCATTGTACGTCGAACATTTTTCAATGACTTTTTTGTCGAAGCGAGTCCGATTGCAAAATCGATCTTACAATTAACGTACAAATTTGTTCACTTTCATCATCACATCGCTTGAAGCGCAAAACACAAAAGCTCAACCCTATACGCCTAGCCGCACAACAACAACAAAACATCGGAAAGAGAGCAAGCTCTAATCGCAATTTTCTTAAACACGTTCCGACTGCACCGTCGTAGCGAAATTGAAATGAATCGAGAACGCACGTTACTCGGCCATGCCGTCAAAATCTGAAAAAACATCTCAGTCGAATCTCTGATACGAAACCCATTAATTTTCAATAATGCCAATGTAAAAAAGGTACGAGCAACCGTTTTTTTTTTTCAAAAATTGGTGAGTAAATATTCAAACAACCACGCAGTGTCTTTCTTCTCTGTGCAAAGATCAGTTTTTCCCCACAATCTTCTTACAGTTCCGAAAAGTGTGTGGCGAATTTTTAAAAATTTGCTCAACATTTTTTTCATTTTTGCTGGATTCTCACGAGACTACTCGACAACTCGTGATGAATTTCGCCCTCGCAGTCTGAGATGCAAAAGACGAACGGGTTTTCGAAATAATGCGACAATTTGGAAAAAATTCATCCAAAAGAGGAAAGAATCGAAATATTTTTCAAACAACCTTTTGGGTAATGTTATTATCGAAAATCAATCTGCATGAAATCTTCGATAAAACATTGTTTCAGATTTTTATAACATTGCCGAGTACCCCTGACTGTATTTTCATTTTGCCACGATTGCGCAGCCTGACGATCGTTCATTGAGCTGTCTTATTGCGAAAAGAAAAATTTGACAAAAGATATTACGCTCTTCCCAAGACAAACGGAAAAATTGCCGGTGATTCGCGACGCTTGTAGCACCGTTCGATGAAACACGGTGAAAAAAGTAATACACGAAGCCAACTTAAACGATAAACGATTATTCAAAAGAAAAACTCGTTGATTTTTGTCGCAACCGTTATCACAATTTTCTCCATCAAGGTCGAAATTAATACTTTATCGCGATTAATCGCTTTCACCTTACGTACTATGGTACAGGAATAAAAGTGGCGAATCTCACATACGTGCGTTTTTTTCGTTGTAGTTGAATGGTTTCCCTTTTTTCTTTTAACAACACCATGCATCATTTCGACTCCCTTTTTCCCCCGAAATAATCTTCATCCCCAAAAATCGAGACTCCTCAATTTCCAATGTTATTGGATCCCTCGGGGTTTATCCATGAAACAGGCTTTGCACGGCCTGTTCGCTTACCGTTTGTGCCATAATTTTCGCAAAAAAAAATTGAAAAATAAATCCCATTTCATCGCTTTCATGCACTCTCTCAAACGCGCCATTTGAATAAGTTAGAATGTACAAGAAAAAATTTATCGTGTTTTTTTGTACATGTGGAATATCATAACGCTATAATAGATAAATATGCAATTATTAATATCGCTCAGCTTATTATCTCCGTCGGACGTGCGTGGTTGCATTTGTGATATTTTTACTCTTCGATTATTTGCAAAAATGGGTGAAAGCCACTGTGATTGATATTTATTAAGTGATTTCCTCCTCAAAAAAACGAGTATCGTCACGGTTTTGGATAGCTTGGATTGTAAATTTTCTCGACAACGATCGTGGCACAACGGTTTTTTTCTCTTTCGCTCCCCCCCCCCCCCCCACCCCACCCCTCTTTCTCTCTTAGTTTGTTTAACGAAAGTTTCCACTCATACAATTCGTTTTTTTTGCATTTTTCGCGAACTTCTTTCCTACATCGGAGAGTTTTTTTCAATTTCGAGACATCTCTCTTCTTTGATCACGAAAAAACTGATAAACGGTCCTCGCGCAAGGATGAGTATTCGATTTGATCGAATACGGTGAATTGAAAAGAAAAAAGGCTGTTTTAGGATTTTTATACGAATCATAGACTCACGTCGCCGTATTCGAGGCTCCATTTTTCATACGCCGCTAAACTGGCCGGTGAAACGGAACGGCGAATTCTCTTCAGCGAATCCAAAAAATCTTGCATCGTTATATTACGCACGAGATTCAAATCGAGCGCCTTCACTTGTTCCGGATTCAATTCTCTAATGGGTCCGAGCGCAGCGTCTTTCGCCAAACCGGTTAAATCACTTCCGGAATAGCCTTCCGTGAGAACCGCCATTTCTTCCAATTCTTCACTGGTCAGTGGATCGTTGTGCTTGCCCAATAATCTCGTCAACAACATTATTCTAGTTTGCGTATCCGGTAGAGTTACGTAAACACGCTTTGAAAATCTTCTCAGCGCAGCTTCGTCCAATTCTTGAGGACGATTTGTCGCGGCCATTACTAAAACTCGTTCTTCCGGGTTGCAGGGTAATCCGTCGAATTCGACGAGAAATTCGGTTTTTAAACGTCTCGAAGCCTCGTGCTCGTTGTCTCTTCTTTCGCTCAGTAGTGAGTCGACCTCGTCAACAAAAATCACCGAAGGCTGAAGCTCACGGGCTATTGCGAACAACGCTCGTACTAATTTTTCGCCCTCGCCAACGTATTTCGAAGTCAAACTTGCCGCCGATATCGAGAAAAACGTCGCGTTGCATTGTGTGGCGACTGCGCGAGCTAGCAATGTTTTACCGTTACCCGGTGGACCGAACAGGAGCAATCCGCGAGCTGGTGTTCTCAGACCCGTGAAGAGTTCGGGTCTCAACGATGGCAATATAACCATTTCTTGAAGGGCTTGTTTCGCTATCTGGAAAACAATCGGAATTACGTGCGAATTTTTTTTCTTTTTTCGAAAAACATTTTCAGACAAACAGCGATGTTATGGTTTTCTTTCTCCAATTTGTCAACAGCGATAATAGTGAATTTCAATAGTTATTTTTAAATAAAAATCAGTCAAGGATCGAGGTCGCGCAACGTACGGTATTATGTATTTTTTTTACCTCTTGTCCCGCGATATCTTCCCACTGAACGGCGGCGCTACCCTCGAGTATTTCATCGAGTATGACTTGAGCCAGTTTGGGATCAACGCCTTTGAGAATCGGCGCTTTTCTCGTTGGAGTTCCACGATTGCTGTGCGAACCGCTCGGTGTACCAGGACGACGTATAGGCGAGCCATTGCCAGGTACCGATAGCTGCCTCTTGATCGAAGGTGGCGTTCCAGACGGCTTTATCGGTGTCGTCCTGTGACACGGAAGTGTCGGCGTCGAACGTCCCATACTTCGTGGCAATGTTTGACTTTTGCTTATTACCGAACCTGCCAGTCTCTTTCCCGGCACATTCAATTTCCTTCCTGATGCTGTGGAGACAACCGAAAAATGACGTCACTGGTCAAATATCGTTTTGGCAAATTTTCCGAAGGTATAAAATTCTTCATCGTCGAAGATTATTATCAAGTGGTACTAATGAGGGATAAATCAAGATGACTATCCAGAATTTCAATCAATTAATAAGATGGCTACTTTTACCAACGTTCGTTTAGTTTGCAATAAACCGCGTGCCTGTCTTATTGGATTGCAATGCCAAACGCTAGTCCATGCTATCATACGCTTTTTCTGAATTCAGAAGAATAAACCAACGACGGGGCCAACTATAATACTAGATTTTTTAAAAATCTTTCTCATATCCAGTAGGTTTTTTTTGTTCGATACCTATGAGGTTCCACGATTTTTCTGCAGGAATATTGCGCAAATAAAATATCGTACTTTTCTAAATAATCCATCGCAATTATACAAACAAACAGTTTTTTCTAATACAATTGCTAATAGACATGCAACACTTTTACGACATTGAAAAACGGGAAGAAGAATAATTGCTGCGTTTTAGGAGTATATTGAGAAAAAATAAACAGTTTGAAGAATTAATGGAATAATCACACAATACCTTCGGGTACACGAGAGTAGGAAGTTTTCGGTGAACGTGATCGTACCACGGGTTTTGGAATTTGTGTATACGCATTGTGCGACGTATTGATTGTTTGTGCATTACTCGAGTGTCTCGCATCGTTCGTTAATGTTTGATTCGATCGTACGGTTTGGGCATTGCGCCTGGCCTTGAGATATTTTCCAGGATGCTCCGCCTCCGTACATCTTCCATTAATCCCATGACTGTCGTCAGCAATATCCAAATTTTTCAGCTCACAAACACTCGCTACAAAAAGTAATAAACATTCTCTGCCATGCTCGCATATAGGCATTTCGTGGCTGGTTTGGCAAAAAAAAAAGAAAGAAAAGAAACAGAGAAAAACAAATGGACAAAATTTGACGCGTGATGTCGTCAATCTAACGACGCTACGACTTTTCAGTATTTGTACACAAAAACATTTTTACAAATATACACGATGATCAGGATGAAAAATAGGTTTTTTTTGCATGTACAGATTGAAAAAAAAACGAAGTCGAGTAAAAAATCTTTTTGAAAATAACGAACTTGGCCAAAATACATCGAGAGCAACCAGCCAGTAGCGATAAAAATTTCATTTGCAAAGTCGCTCAGAGTCTTGCGAAGTTAATGATTTCATCGTTTGAAGAAATATTTTAGAGTGAAAAGGCGGACGAACGTGAGAAGTTAATGCGCTTGATCAAGCAAAATTTGTTATTAACGAGTAGGACTTTAAAGTAAACTTTCGTTTTTTTTCTCATTATTTGTATTATACACTAAATGCAATTTAGCAGAAAACGAATAGCACAGTAGCATGCCGAGATTGAGACACATATATATATAGATATATAAGGCACACTTGACAAACAAAACATCGATCTTTTTTTTTACGAATAAGACAACAATTTCTTTTCACAGTGTCAGTTGATGTATAAGCCGGCATTTCTCGTCTCAAAGATACCGGGACTGAAAAATTCAATGCCAAGATCGATAGTCTTGGAGGTAACGGTACAAAATGACGTTATACAATTGGAGAGTTTTGGTCAGGAATGGATGAGCAAATTTCGTTACATTTCCGTATGATAAACATGGGATGAAACATGAAAGGTTTCTAACAATTTAGAAAGTATCAAAAACGTACAATCAATAAACACGATATTTAATCAATGGAAGCAAATTTGGAAACACGATATTAATCAATGGAAAGCAAAATGGGGTGCAAATTGTGTAAAATCAGACTTTGTAAAAATTCGATTCACGTTCATACACAGATTTTTTCTTTTGTTTCAAGATTTTTTATACGCATATAGCGAACGAAACAGATTCTGTACACTACCATTTATCAGTATAATATTAAAGCTGCACGACTTGAGAAAAGATAGTTGAGCGCAGTTTACAAATTCAGTTAACTACGAATTCCAAAAACAAATTTTCAAGAACAATTAACGCTCTTCGATAAACGAATTACGAATTTTCAGTCAAAATCATTTCATAGTAAGGACATTTTTAATGCCTTTGTGATTCAACGTTTGATACAGAAATCTGAAAGATGCTTATTGCGACAAACCTGTATTACGAATGAATTATGATCATTGAATTTTACGGGATGAATTTTGTTTTCGTTAATTAAAAATGTTCCTACATCATGGGTTTCGAAAACGAATATTCAAAAACCCAGCGTTCTAATAACCTATCTCGTGTGAAATGTTGAAAAAACAATTTTTTACGTTCCATATTGATTTTAGTGCCTCATACACTTTACTAGATTCCTGGATAAAGAAAAACATATTCACCAAGAAAATCAAGTCTGTCCTTAGCCATTGTAAGATTGGTTCGCATTTTGTCATGCAATCGCTGTGCTCTTTCCCATACTTCGCCCCTGCCGCCATAGCATTCCACTGCAACTCCCTTTTCCAGTTCTCCTATTCCTTTTTTGTACAGTTCAATCGCCATCTCCTTGTGACCTGAGAAAAAACACAGATCGGTCGTCAAAATTTCTTTGTCCGTAAATAGTCGTAGAATCTTGTAACTCGATAGTTGTATAAATACACTTATAGACTCATGAAATTTTAATGTGTCATATACGCATGTAAATAATATCGCGCCAAAATACATTGTTCATACATTTACATTAACGAATTTTTCGATAATTCTAAAAAATATATATCGAGATATCGAGAAAAGAACGTTACTCTAGTAAATTCTGTTTTTTGAAAAATCTTTCATCGACTCTCCTCGTTACGTGTTGTAACCACGAGAAAGTGAGGTTAGAAATAATCATCATATACTATGGAACAAGAAATTAGCATCGTACGATGAACGAAAGTTTATAAAAATAAAAATTGCTACGGAGTCACTTACCTTCGTTCTCCTCGTCGATTTTCAAAGCTTTGCTGATAAATTCGAAAGCTCGACGATGATGATGTTTTTGTTTAGCGAGGAGCGGATCTCCAGGTCCTGGGCCAGTGGGCCTTGTTCTCGGAGCGTTTGACATTTCGTTGGTCTCGTTACGAGAGCTCGTAACGCCCAAAAGGTCGTTGTCAGCCTCGGGACCAATAATTTCCAATTGACAATTATTCCGCGTCGTTTGTCGTCTTCTTATTATTAGATGTGACGTCGACGCGTAGATATATTTGAAAACAACGAACAGCTGATACAACAATGTACGCAAAACATTGAAAAGTAGTATCAAAGGAAACGACACTACATAAAGATTACGTTTGTGTACTGATGGCTGTGACAACGGACTTTCAACATATCGATTGTTATTATTACCATTGCCATAACTTATCGTAGTCGTAGCTTTGTCACTGTTTTCTGACTTTGTTACGCGCAACTTTTTCGGCGATTTCGAGCCGGATTTACGTATCGAACGGCCGCCATCACTGTAAGACATTTCCTGTGATTTTTATGCTTTATTCACACCGTTCAGTTTGAACCAAGAAGCAACCCTCGATGACGGGAGACAGCTTGCCCGCCTCATTGATCGCGTCGTTTTTTGAGCTTATTTGGGCTTCTCGACTTTGAAGAACTTTTCGACATCACCGACTTCGAAAGATACAGAGTCCTTATTATTTTTCTCCTCGATTGTCACTTTTTATTATTATTCAAAGAAGAACAATATCAAAGTGGACTTTTTCGTATCTTTTTTGTTTCTGTTTTTTCGTGTACAAAAGTTCTTGTCACCATGAAATTTCAATGTCGATCCAAGCTGCTTTCTTCGGTCGGGGGATTTTGGTTCCAATGAAAGTGTAGAATCTTTTGTTAGTTTTATTCACGTGAAAAAGTATCGGGATTTTACAGCGCGGATCTTCACTCGATATTTACACTTGTGTATTGTTTTGCCATTGGTGGTAAGATATTACGTTCGATGAAACGCAAAAATGGGGATGATGGAACGTGAGCGAGGGAGAACGAAAAAATGCCTTTTCACAGTGGTGTGCAGGATATATGATGCTTCGTGTGTATGCGCCGAAACAGCCCTTGCACACCTCGGCGAGCCAGAGAAGCTTCACGCAGAAGCATTACGGCAAGATCACGATTGCAGATATAAAGGTCGCGCGAGTATACACCAGGCGGTCCGATCTCTGTGTGTTTACCTCTCCATATACAAAACACAAGTTCTTTGTAGCTCACGTGTGTTATATGGGAAGGAAAGTCATCTCATTGTCAATCATTCGCGATTGGAATGAATCACTAACTCGCGCGTGATGTATGTGTGCGCGTTTGTACGTATACACAACATGTATAGGTCGTTCTTTGTTAAATCGACCATTGGAAACCTCGAATCTTTCTATTCAACTGTAATTTGTAGTTGTTACACTTTATGTTATATTATGCATCGACGCTCAAACTCGATTGCATCGGTTTTATAAATTGTCCGATTTCGGAGCATCTTTTTTTTGATAAATTTTGAATCAATATTTTCGCTTTACGAAAAAACGATGCAGAAGGGTCATGCAGGGGATAATGTTGATGTTTTTTTCCAAAATAATGTGAAAACTTAACATTCTAGAACAACTTCTTCCCCAACGTTTTATTTAAAAGAAGGATCATCGGATTTTGGAATAAATTTATTCTTTCAGCATAGGTATATACCAAAAATTAAGTCGGATAGAAAAATCTGTTAATTTCAAAAGTGGTTGATTCAGCGTAAAGTGTCCCAGATATAGCGATATATATGTATGCTATGTTGTGTTATGCTATGTCGGGAATTATATCGGGGACACTGACAACCGAATGATACTGTATCTTATTTCCTTCTTCCTAATGTATACGTACACTTGTCATGCAATCGTGTAAACGTGTATTATAGGTAGCGTAAGATTCGTTTTCGCGTGTACATTTTTTGTTCTCCAAGAATGTACAGCGAGTTAAAAATAATGGATAAAAAGAGAACGTTGATGGAAATCGATAAATGGACATATATACAGTTGTTTTTATTTATAATTCATACATGGCTCTTACCGTGAGAGGATAAAGGGTTCATTGAAAAATCGATTTGAAATAAAAATATACCAAAGATAAAGTCACAAAAATTGTATTATATATATGTTTCGTTTGTTTGCACTGTGTTTATTATTCCTTCGGGTGAATACCAGATTTTTCCATGGTCAGAGTGTTCCCGATTTGAACAGAATTATAATAAAATCTGAGTTTATACGTTTACATACCGCAATGCAAAACTCCAAAAAGTCATATAGTGTTCAATAAGAGCTGTATATCTTATGTATGGAAATTTTGAAAATCATGAAAATAACACGGAAAAATATCATTGCACTTTCGAGACAACTCTTTCTGCACAGTGGAGCGTTCTCACTGTAGGTTTATACGCTTTTTATACGCGATTAATAAATGCACGATCTGTTAAATATCAGAAAAAGTCTATAATTCATTGCTTTATCAAATAATTTGAATATATTCAAAAGCAATATGCGGATTTTTGTTTTTTCACTTTTTAAGTGTACATTCATTCTTTTTGGAACCCTGGGCTAAAGTAGGTGAATAATGTCACGGTTGAAAGTGGAGATTCGCGCCAAAAAGTTTACACGCAACGCAGCCATCGCAGCATTCATAGAAAAGCCCCTTGGAAACAAATTACACTGAATAATTCATATTATAAACAGCGGAGACTTATGTTTATTCCTAACAATAGAAAATTGTTTCGAATTGAAAATAAGTGTGTATTTGCAACGTCGGTTTTTGTTATCTATAGACGGAAAACTCTCACCTCTCGCAAGGGTATATGGCAACAGACTTTTTACCGACCGACGTGCGCTCGCCGCATGCAGCAGCAGCAGCGCAAAACTACTCTGTATATAAAAAAGATTTCTACCTTTTCCACGCTTTTGGTTTTCCTCGAAAAAAAATTTTTACACGACTTTTTTGTATGAATGTTGTCTGCTATTGTATCCGGCCGGTAAATAGTTCAACAAATAAATAAAACCGTTACTGTATGAATGACAATGAGTTGCACAGGTATTTTAACAGCTTTCTCAAGGTTAGTGGACTGTATTCTCTCCGAATGAAAATAATACGCATACCGCAATTTTCATTTTTTCTAACCTACAAATATATCTCACAGACGATAATTTGATATTGTGTATAATTTGTTTAAAATTTCGTTCGAATTACGATTTGTTCGTAATGATATCGCTAACCTATATTTTGTAGACAAAATATCGTTATTTTGCAGTTTGTCACTGCGCAGCTTTCGTTATGCGGCGAGAAATATTTCGACGAATGTCGATCCACTCTGCTTCAGAGTATCTAATACCTTGCTGTAAGTGTTCGATTTGAAATTGAGTATGATTATTAATTACCGTCAATTGTTAAATCTTATTGTTTAAACTGCCAACACACAGCGGAGAGCCTCTAAAAAGGAAGAAAAGAATAGACCCCGCGATCGTAAGGCAGAGGGACGAACGGAGAAAAAGAAAGCTCGAAAAGCAAATAAGACGCTTGGAAAAAAATGCTAAACAATTGAAACCTATCGCCGATATGGAAGTCCCTTTAAAACTGGTGAACGAAAAGGAGTAAGCATTTATCATATCAATATTTGTTTGTTTTTCCCGTTTTTCCAACAGTTTTGAAGAGAAGAAAACTAATATATTTTCAGCACAAAATTGTCTCTGTTCTCAAATTAACGAACTAATTAATGACGTTAATTTTTTTTCCAAAATAGCCAGACACGTTTGTTACTCAAAATGATACAGTTCCGCTGGAATTTTCGAAATCGATGTTACGTAATTGAATTTTCAAATGAACAAAAAAAGAACATATATGTATTATAGATGAAAATATTGGAAAAGTATCAAACTGAATTGTGTTTTACGCTTGAATGGTTTATCATTGACCGAGTATCGATGAACATAAAATTCAAATGGTTATTCGGCTAAATCCTATACTGTGTGCCTCAAGAAAAAGGTTGCGGCAGTTACCTCCATTGACGAAAGCTGTAGCGGAGCAGAGAATACATTTGGGAAAAGATTGGACGAGATACAAGGCGAAGCAGAGAATGACCGACATTCAAATGTTGGACACCATCTGTTTTTCCCAGCAAAAAGCTCTGGATGAGTTAAGAGTCGAGTCCGAAGAGCTTTATCAAGCGGCAATACAGGTGAATTGGGAAAAAAAAAGCGAAACGATCTTCCGGAACAAATGTAAGAGCTTTAACAAAAATTTTGCAGATTGATGCAGAATTTTTACCGCTGACAATCACAGGGCCGAAAAATACTCCGCCTATCAAAGAATATGACAGTCCTGATGGCGAATATATCGATATAACGAAGAAATTTGATGGAGAATAATCATGCGGATAAATATAGAATATGCATCAAAGATTTGTTCGTTTAGATACTCCTATGTACATTTGGACTTGTCAAATGAAACGAAGGAAAAAAGAAAGAAAATTTGATTGATCGTCACTCACCTGTCGTTCATTATCATTTCTGGGGTAGAATATGTAAATGAAGGTTTTTTTTCCCATTTGTCACACATAATATTGTATGATCTTTTCTCGATAGAAAAATAAAATACAATTACCGACAGTGAGGAAAAGAGAGTAAGAAGAGAGACATTTTTTCTCGACATAATTTTTTGTCTTAAATAATTCTTTTGCCACAATAATTTTCGATGGCACAATACTTTTCGAAATCGTACATTTACGGATACAAAAATGCGGTTTTTCGGACATGATTTAATGAGTTTTTTCAGTACTTGGCAATGCTCAAAAATCTTTGAATTTGTTTGGTGTCTCCGTCATTATTATCCTTGTAAATATCGCGTTTTCAACGGGCTATATGTTTTGGATTTGAAAAAATCATGAGAAAATCGCAACAAATTTTTGAGGCTCGCGAGACAACTCAAAATTAAAAAAAAAGTCACAACAGGCAAATAAGACGAAAAAACGAGTGCTGGTGACCGAACTGACGTTTTCCTGCGCAGCTCAAGCGTTTCAACGTCTGTAACTCATTGCTCTATTGAAAAATTGGAATATTCAACAAAAACTCGCTAAGCATTCGACTTTTCTCGCGCTGGGAGTGTTCATTCGTTCTTTTGGAGAATGTGCCGCTGTAATAGCTACATTTTTCAATTTTATTGAAACATTTTCACGAATTATGACGGATGATCGATCAGCCAAAAGTCAGCGATTGTCTAATGGAGTAAAATTCAATCGTTTACAAAGCTACAATTGCGGAATGACTAATAAAAAGACGAGAATGAAATCGATTCTTCGATTTTTATCATCGACTTTTAAACAGAAGAAGAAATATGCCAAGCATTACACCTCAAATAATCATAACATTAAAAGGCATATCAACGAATTATCTTGAGGAAATCAACAATTATTTGACGGAAAATGATCGGAAAAATTGACGAATAACTTTCATACAACAAGCAAATCAGTTGATTAATTACATACATATCATAAAAAAATTAATCATCGAAAGCATTCGTTCAGAAATTTTTGATATTTAAAACACGAATGCGAAAATTAATTCACGCAAAAGTCGATATCGCTCCAAAAGTATGTTTATTGTAATGCCATTAAAAATCATTCTGACAAATTTTCAAAAAAAAATAAGTGAGTTTTATTTCGATCCTCTCGAAAGGTATTACTAATTTCATGCAGAAATGTCGTCGACTGGAAGACATCGGTTTTCGAACAAAAAAGAAGAAATTCCAATCGGGATCTTTCTCGACAGCATTTTTCGTATATTCGAATATGTTTCGGGTAAAAAAGAACGATAATACATTTATGTGCAAATACTAGTATTTAAGTGCTTCATTATGCAACACATATGTAGAATAACGGTCATCTTATACATTAACGCTACACCATTTTAAGACGCGGGTAAAAACGATTAGAAATAAATTCTTTTGTGCGAAAAAAAAGCACGAATATCCCGAGAAAATTAGATAAATGAAATTCATCCGAAGGTAATTTGTGTGTGACAAGGGCACTCGTGTTGAATATCGTGATCGTTTTTGACCAAATTTAATTAAACTTTCTACAACGTTTTTAGAAAGACGCGAATATTCTTAGAGGCATCGTCGTCTGTCGAAAAGAAACAAGCTGCCTCGTGACAACGGTGAATATTCTCAAACGCTACACCATTTTAAGATTCGGATAAAAACGATTAGAAATAAATTCTTTTGTGCGAAAAAAAGCACAAATATCCCGAGAAAATTGGATAAATGAAATTCATCCGAAGGTAATTTGTGTATGACAAGGGCACTCGTGTTGAATATCGTGATCGTTTTTGACCAAATTTAATTAAACTTTCTACAACATTTTTAGAAAGACGCGAATATTCTTAGAGGCATCGGCGTCTGTCGAAAAGAAACAAGCTGCCTCGTCACAACGGTGAATATTCTCAAACGCTACACCATTTTAAGATTCGGATAAAAACGATTATTAATAAATTCTTTTGTGCGAAAAAAAGCACAAATATAACGAGAAAATTAGATAAATGAAATTCATCCGAAGGTAATTTGAGTATGACAAGGGCACTCACGTTGAATATCGTGATCGTTTTTGACCAAATTTAATTAAACTTTCTACAACGTTTTTAGAAAGACGCGAATATTCTTAGAGGCATCGGCGTCTGTCGAAAAGAAACAAGCTGCCTCGTCACAACGGTGAATATTCTCAAACGCTACACCATTTTAAGATTCGGATAAAAACGATTAGAAATAAATTCTTTTGTGCGAAAAAAAGCACAAATATAACGAGAAAATTAGATAAATGAAATTCATCCGAAGGTAATTTGAGTATGACAAGGGCACTCACGTTGAATATCGTGATCGTTTTTGACCAAATTTAATTAAACTTTCTACAACGTTTTTAGAAAGACGCGAATATTCTTAGAGGCATCGGCGTCTGTCGAAAAGAAACAAGCTGCCTCGTCACAACGGTGAATATTCTCAAACGCTACACCATTTTAAGATTCGGATAAAAACGATTAGAAATAAATTCTTTTGTGCGAAAAAAAGCACAAATATAACGAGAAAATTAGATAAATGAAATTCATCCGAAGGTAATTTGAGTATGACAAGGGCACTCACGTTGAATATCGTGATCGTTTTTGACCAAATTTAATTAAACTTTCTACAACATTTTTAGAAAGACGCGAATATTCTTAGAGGCATCGTCGTCTGTCGAAAAGAAACAAGCTGCCTCGTCACAACGGTGAATATTCTCAAACGCTACACCATTTTAAGATTCGGATAAAAACGATTAGAAATAAATTCTTTTGTGCGAAAAAAAGCACAAATATAACGAGAAAATTAGATAAATGAAATTCATCCGAAGGTAATTTGAGTATGACAAGGGCACTCACGTTGAATATCGTGATCGTTTTTGACCAAATTTAATTAAACTTTCTACAACGTTTTTAGAAAGACGCGAATATTCTTAGAGGCATCGTCGTCCGTCGAAAAGAAACAAGCTGCCTCGTGACAGTGGTGAATATTCTCAAAAAATGTAATTTCGTAAGCCGCATGAATTTTTAGTTAATTAAAAAAATCCACTTTCTCCGCAGAACCGAATTTCCGAGTATATTATTGATCCTTATTATATTTCCAGTGCATCAATCTTGTACTTCCCACGAATGGTTTTTTCCCCTCAGCGCCGTGAAAATCTTAAATACACATGTTGGTAAAAACAAATTGCGACTTAATAAAAATAGTTTGTAGCACACTCGACCGAGGTCAACAAAACTTATCACAGTAACGTAAAGACAACCGGAATAAACTTTCCACATTATCGAAAAGAATAACGCATATAAAAAGCTCTTCCTCCTCGGAAGATTCTAAAAAAAGTGCTTGATTATTTTTATTATCTCTTCCTTTTCACTCCTCACTCTTCGTGCTTTCTCGGACGTTAGTTTGCCTCGAAATACTCCATTACACGCACGCTCATTCACAATCAATTTTCACCGTCTTGCCCCTCGAGTCATCATCGGACTTTCGGACATACATTTTCCTTCTTCCCTTCCTACTTGCAAACGTGACATTTAATTCGAAGGAAAATCTCGATAGAAAAAAGAAGACAATGTTTTTTTTACTCAAACTTCAATTCTCTCTTGCACATTGGACACTTGTCACTCGTTTTGAGACACTGCCTGAGACAATCTGCATGAAAGAGGTGATGACAGGGTGTGACTCGTGCTTTTTTCATACCGAAGAGACAGACTGCACAAACGTCATCGAATTTTTCAATCTCTTCCGGTGTTGCTTTTCTGTAACGGTTGAGAATCCGCAGTTCGGCTCTCAACGTTGCTGCGGAATTTAACCAAAGTTCTTTGCTTCGAAGATAAACGTTCAAGTACGCGGCTACGAAAAGAAATTGCCAAGTTTCCGTTGGTACGAGTATTACAGAAAAAAATCCCGACAGGATTATCGTGAATGTGCGAAGTATCACAGGAGCGTAAAGATTTTCCAAACTTTCGAGGCTTTCTAGTTGCGCGAATGACAATATTGATGGAAACATCTCGACGAATACTTTCTCCGTTGCCGAATAATATGCCCAAGTTATCATCGTATACAGAGTCGATGGTCTGTGAATCGGAAAAAAATTATTAGTCCTCCCAGGGCTGATTTTTTCCATTCGGAAATGAGCACAGTACGAGAGCACATTTTGCAAATAATCATTCACAAAAGAAGCCTAAGCGAAGGAAAAAGATGCTACCGAAAGTTCTGAAAATGTTGAAAACTCGAGATTTTTTCGAAATTTACGTTTTTCTACGTTCCCAAGTTTTTTAAATTCAATTTATCTCGTATTTACAATCTGTAAATGCTAATTGAATTAAACGTCAAAATATATTTTGCGGTACTTTACGGTACTTGGAATACAGCTTATGATTATCATTGTTTTCCTGCAAAACACGGTGATTTTCCAAATTTGACACGATTCTGAAGTTTGCGGGAATATTTTTGAAAATTCGTCCTTTTTTCAAAGAGTGATATTGCTTGACAAAAATGTCGGCCGCTGCTTGGAAGAATATTCATTTGAGAAAGAAAACTTTCGATATTTCTCGTATCGAATGATTACAAAAATGAAAAAATTGAATGAAAAATAAATCTTGATTTATACGTAAAATGGGAGAAAATAACGAAAGGAAATGACGCACTTGTAATTTTGCAAGCCCTGCTCCAGTCCAAAAACAAGAAGCATGAAGGTGAGTGTGATGGCGAACGTAACAGCCTTCGTCCATTCGAGTACGATTTTCGTAGCTGACATTGCGAGATGTTTGATTTGCGATCTCTCCGTCAAAGTGACGTACGGCGACCAATCTTCCTTCTCGATCAACTCTTTTATGTAACTAACGCAGTATGCAATAACGTTGTAAAACATGAGAGTGTAGAGACACGTTATTTTTTGTTGCGGTGCAAAAACTTTGTCGGTTAGTACGAGAAAGACGATTTGGTTCGCCATAATGGATATATTCTTCATTTTGAGAAAAAGGTTTTCGGCGCGATCAACCGGTGCGTAGAGTCGTCTCAGGATTTGTCTCGTCGGTATCCATGCTCTTTTCGCAACGACTGAAAAAAAAACAAACGATAAATGGGTATTTTATTGGCAACGAAATTAACCGACAATTTTGCAATTCGATGTCTTATATTTTTATTCCCAGCTGTACTGGTCCAGATGTACAATTTTTAATTGATATACTCGAAAGATTGCTTTTTATATCGAAACACTTGCACACCTATTGTTTTACGAAATACCAGTCGTGAAAATGGCGCGAGAGATATTCAATCAGTTTGTGCACTTTTACATTTAACGCGAAACCACGATTACTGTTTCTTTATTTAAAGAAACGCTGATTTTTTTCTTATTATTATCTACAGCCTTGTTTTAAAGAATCATCGAATTCTAATTATGCTGACATTATTCGTTGTTATATATGAGATTTAGAATTCAAATGGAACAACTTTAATTTTACTAAGCTTAGTAAATTAAAGTTGTTCCATTTGAATTCTAAGCTAATTCTAAGCTAATTCTAATTTTACTAAGCTTAGCAAATTAAAGTTGTTCCATTTGAATTCTAAATCTCATATATAACAACGAACAATATCAGCATAATTAGAATTCGATAATTCTGTAAAACAAGGCTGTAGATAACGATGAGAAAAAAATCAGCGTTTCTTTACATAAAGAAACAGGAATCCTGAATTCGCCCTAAATGTAAAAGTGCACAAACTAATTGAATATCTCTCACGCCATTTCCACGACTGGCATTTCGTAAAACAATAGATGCCCGTGTCCAAGTGTTTTTACACTTTAATTTTACAACTTTAATTTTACTAAGCTTAGTAAATTAAAGTTGTTCCATTTGAATTCTATATCTCATATATAAAAACGAATAATATCAGCATAATTAGAATTCGATAATTCTTTAAAACAAGGCTGTAGATAATAATAAGAAAAAATCAGCGTTTCTTCAAATGAAGAAACAGTAAAGCTTAAGTCTACTGATGACATACCGAAACAACCCTTTGCTACTAAAAACATAGAACTCGCGAGGCTTCTATAGGGTTTTAAACGGTTGAGCAAGCAAATGGGTGATTTTTTTCAGCCCTTCGCCATTTTTTCGATAAAACCACGATTCGATGCGTCTTTAATTTATTCAATTTTTGCATTTATGAAACGTTGTTCATTTTCCATACGCGTGTGGGCAAGACGCGAAAGTATAAGCTCGATTCTCAAGTTGATCCCAAATCCAGCATACGCCCACGCCCTGCTCGTCCGATCTCTCATACACTTTTTCAGAGTTTAACGCCGCAGCGAGCTTTATTCTCGCAATATTCATTGAATTTTTCAATTTTAATTTTCACGAGCGTCATAAGCGAGGGAAATAAACGATATTCGCCGATTATTGGAGCGTCATAAATGACGGACGTATTCGAGAGGTTAATTGAGGATAATATAATCGATGTATGTCGACCTGTGGTAAAAGTCTTTATTTTTCGTAACGGCGCGGCGGCGAGAAGATCGCATTAGCATATTAATCGACGTCAGACTGACGATGAGAGAGGAAGAGCCTTTTTCACGACAAGATGGACAAGATGGACAAGAACGACAGGTGGATGTACAAAATGGAAGGGGCTATCCGCATGGCAACCGATATTCACTCTTCGTGAATAAACGTACAACCATGGGGGGTATAAAACGTCACGACATCTTCGACCAAAGCACATTCCAGTCTCGTCAAGCCCCGCTAAACTTAAGCTCCCTTACGCAAGCATCAATCGAGCCGAGGCTGACCATCGCTCTTGCGTTCGACCATCAGGTAAGAACGGTTATAGCTCGTACTTTCCTTCTGATTCCATTTGAAAAATTCAATTTTCGATACAGCGTGGGAACCAAAAATTCGTTTCTTTTTACAGTAAAAGCAGAGATTACAGTGAAAAATTTTCTAGTAAAAAGTCATTGCTTGGACAATAAACGTCGTGGCTCCTACTGTTTCGAGTTTAAATAGAACGAAACTTTATACGATTTTCGAAATCCACAATAGAAAGTTAATCAACGAACTATTTTTCCAGAAATTTAATTCGTGCTTAAAAGTGTTAATAACAGAACTCGTAACCCCTTAATGATAGTAATGTCAACGAGAGTCCTTAATCCCCTAATTCGTTACGTTTGGTAGAAACGAAATATTTCATAGACGCATTATACGTACGTATGAAATAAAAATATTTGCAAAGTGTCGTGCAGAAAGTGACTGGACGTGACAATTTCTTGTATGATAAAATGCACCATGCACCAATGAGGAACTCGATTGCTCGAGCCGGTTAAGCAACTTTGCGGTTGTTAAAATTGAAGTGCATACATTTTGAAAAATACCGGTATAAATAAAAATCGGTCTCGTATAAGTGGAAGGGATGCAATTTCCGGTGACCATTTTTTTCTTATTTTATTAAAATCGTCGAGGACTCGGACCAGCGGTGATAACTCTTAAAAACCGTTTTACGTTCTCACCTTTCGTCGCTTCGGACAAAGTCTTGAGAGCCGAAACAGGATACCTGTAGTTGGCACTGAGGACGACAGGTAGAACGAGTACCGAGTAGAGGGCAGGTGCAGGTGGTGGCAACAGGGGCAGAGGTCCTCTCGGACAATAGGGTAGTAAAAGTACAGCGCTCAATAGACATACACTCTGAGCAGTGCGTTCTTTATCTATCGTCAATGAATTCGCTCTGATTCGACGTCTGACTCTCGTTATCATTCCCATTTTCAACTCGGTATGTGCTGAAACACAAAAAAAATGCAAGAAGATGAAAAAGACGTCAACCAACCACAGAAACACCCCTAAACCAGTAAAATATTGTCTCAATTGTTTAATTCGCAAACGCGAATAAGAATTAATTGACGCAGTCGTGACTTTTCCTCCCTGTAACTTTGAAAAAGAACGGAATCTAAAATTTCGTTTTTCTTATAAACACAGATATAGCGGAGTTTCTAGCTCTGGCTCGCGTTTGTACATTGATATCAACTGTGACCCGAGGGTATTTTGGTCGCTGGCATGTGAGGTATACAGGATATCTTGAGAATCCCACACTCTTATAGTTTACTGAACATTTCAGAGGTGAATATGTTGGTTGATTTTTCTTGTATTTCGAGCCGCAAATGAAAGGAAATGGAAGATATGGAGTGTGAAAACATTCCGTGGGTGCAAATGCATTTCATTTTTGTGTAAACATACAATGGAATCAGAGACGTTGAGGAAAGGATGCACGAAAAATTATACTCATTTGCAGTTGTTCAAACAAGAAGAAAGCTTCGTTTCGCTAAAAGGCATTCGTATGAGTAATTTTAAACCAGCGAAAAAACTCTGCAATAACGCAATAAAAGCTTTTTTTACGTAATCATTGAGCAGAAAACGTACTTCCGGTTGTCAAACGGATGGCTTATACGAGATCGAAAATCGAACGAAATTCGTTTATATCTACATTTCTCACGCAATTCTATAAACATTGATCGATATGATCGATACAAGACTTTCTTTGTTTCCGATATTCTTTGATCTTGTTGAATTTAGAGCGAGACTCTCGAGTTTCTTCATACTTCATTCGTAATGCACTTTGGTTCAGGAAAAATGTCGGTCTTCTTTACAAAAATCGCCAAACATTTTCTTCCACTGTGTAGGGGAGTTGCTCCTGATCTCACAATCGAAAACTCGTCACTCAAAGGCTTCCGGCGCCTTTTGGATAGATGTTAAATAAATCTCGGACAGCACGTTGATTGTCGATCGAGCGCAAAAAATTTGACTCGATTTTCTCTTCGAAATATTCACAGATTAACATCGCGCGAAAAATCTGTTATGAATATACATTCGAAAAGTACTTTGCCGCCAATTCACATGTATAGGCATTCTGTAATTACAAGATTTTTATCGGTTGTCTTCCTCTCGACAAGTTTTGCTCAAACTTTTGTGAGACAAATTTGGTTACTCGTGTTCATCGTCCATGATCAATAATTTTTAACTCTGAAGAGGGGTGAATTTAAATGATTCCGTTATACTTTATCGCGCTTGAGCCGAAAAACGTGCGTCATACAGACGAAAAAGCGAATCATTTATTAAAGATCTTGAAATTCAAAATTGGGATTCGGATTACCGACGACCCTTCCCCCGAGGATTAAAAAATAATGTCGCATCTAATTATCGCAATTTCAACGATTTTCTCAGCAATTGGGTTTAAAGGACGTTTGCCGCTCGAGTTGGCCGCTTGTCGGTGTTGATTGTCTCCACCTCTCATAAATAATAACGAGTTTCGTGATTGTTCTGTTCCTCCGAAGGTAAGGTCTAACCTTTGGAGTAAGAAGTCGCGGCTGTACGCGTTCTGATGACGAATTATTATTGACCAACAGAAAACCGAACATTTCATGCGCATTTTGGTCCAATGGCGTCTCGTTTTCTTCCGATAATATATAATGCCGTTTATACCAGTTTTCCTTCAATGTTTCGATCTACCCGTGAATCAACAAATCGGTGAATGCCCCAAAAGAGTGTCCAATTACGAAGACACTGTGCGACGGCCATTTTGTACGGAAGCGTCCTACCGTGGGCCACAAAATGGCGGGTTGCGTCGCGTCACGATCAATTTACAATGAAAAATTATAAAAATTATCGAAGCGTATATGAATGAGAGTTCGATTTTTGTCTTCTCACTTTCAGAATTCGTTTCAAACACAGCGTCGGACTATCGCGCTACCGGCTTCGTACAATTGGCATGGTCAAGCATTTCTTCAAAGGTGCAATAGCGCATGTGCCAAGTTATGACTCATTTTTTTCGTTATCTCAGTGTTAGTGTCTCACCAGGAATTCTCACGTTCATCCGGCGACAGAGTCTATACAGAGTCAACAAGTTTTAGTTGTGATTGCAATAAACATATAGAAATAGCAGACCAGTTGTTGACTCTGAGTTTTCGAAGCGCGCAATAAACGTCTCACGTGGCTTCACTCATTAATAACAAGAGCTTATTCATGTAAACAATGACCAGTGTACGAGCCGCTTGATCAATTTTTGCGCATATAAAATGCCAACGAGGAACGTTTAATTAATCACCACAGCGACAATCAAGGATTTTTCGCCATCTCTAATATTAAAACGATCAGCAGGGCAATGAACTTACCGCTCGACTTTTAGCGGACCACACGCCCCCAAAAAAGTTTGATCTCTTTGTTTCCGCAACGGAAATAATAATACCACTTTGTTTTTTATTTCTCTCGTATGCTCGATATTGAAAAAAGAAGAAAGGTCCGATATCCTTCGGCGGACGAAGATTCCCTTGTTTCGGAATTTTTTAAATCGCCGTAACTTTCTTTTGTTTCAATTTTTATCCGTCCATCGAACGCGACTGCGAATTACCGTTGATCCGGAAGCTTCGATAACTGGCGAGAAACTGACTGACGCGGAGCTTTCAAATCGTTTCGTGGTTTTGTTTTTGATACTATCGTAAGGGGGCATAACTGAGGTAGTGGTGGTGAAGTTGTATATGTGTACATATTTTTGTAAGCTTCGCAGCGAGAGATCCGCGAACCAACGAAGAACGCCGCCAGATTCGCTTTTTCCCTTTCGGCGAGTATAACTCCCGCGAAGTCAACATCGTCGTCGAGGATCCTCTTCATCTACGTCGAGTCACTAAAGCAGAACACAGTTGTTCGATGTATTTTTAGAATCTCGAGAGGCGCAGACTCGAAATACAAACCCGATGCACATTAGACACCAGATGTCGCACGGTTATTGGCACATCCGAGTTGATGAACAAGACAGTCATTGTCGCGCTCGTATCCATCCAAAGAACATTCGTTGCCAATTCATGACGAAATATTCTAGAGAATCAGCGCTCAAAAATGGAGAAAGTTTGATGAATAATAATTGTCCACGATTCTTTTCCCATAGTACGACAAAATGATGACGGATTTTTGTCGGAAAAGATATCAACATTCATTGGACCGACGTCTGAGTTTGGTTACGTTTTGAAATTTCGGTTTGCCAAAAAGTCCTCTTCATATCTTGTATCGCGATGGTCATCTGGTTTGATTGTTTTTCTCAATTTCTTTTGTTTTTGAGAATTATATGCCATTTTGTTTTTATTTTCGTACGTGGTGAATATCCTCGTGATACATATTTGCGTGCGCTCTTCCGGCCACGAGGTGTGTGTCACGTAGACATTCGTAGATCCGTGTGGGCTGAAAGCATGATCACGTTGTTCATAGATCTTCGTATTTCCCACGCGAGTCATTTTTTACGCGAGCTTCGGTCTTTCATTCATCCGTAGGTTCGTTCAGTCGACATCTCTGAGCATCAAACTCAAACGACCCACGCGCGTCTCGCAGAGTGTAAACGATAATCGAGGGGAGAATTCCGTGTATATATATATATATATATATATATACTTTTTTTAATGAAATGCAAATGAATTTATTTACGAGAATTTATATTCAAGAAAGCAAACGATTTTTTATGTCGATATACTTTTTTTCGATCAACTGTAATTTGTTTTTCAAAATGAATTGAATTCCGACGAAATATACACTTAGGGGAGACTGTAGGCCATCGGAGACCATCCCCCGCAAATGAATAATTAATTTTTGCAGCGTTTTCAAACAATACAAATGATCCGATACGTGATCTATTAGGGATTTTTTTTTTATCTATTTCAAACGTGTCCGTGATCATTTTCCAAATATTCGAGTTCAAAAAACCAAGAATTTCTGGGGTCTCACCTCCCAAAAAAATCGTTACAAAATATTTATGAATTATTTTCGTCGTGGTTTAATTAGGTTAAAAAGTCTCAGTTGTTCAATTTAAAAAAAAAACCCATGAAATGTATTGACGCACGGAGAAAATTAGAATCTTCCATGAAATGTTTGTTTCCTTTTAACGAATTTGGGGACCTGTTCAAAAGAGAAAATGTCGGAATTGAATCGACAGAAATTTCTCCAATGCAAATTTATTTTTCGAACCTCAAGTCGCATTTCGTTTTAATCTCAACTATAATCCTGCGGGTGGCTTGTCCATCCGCGTGAAAAAAAATATCGAAAAGCTCCGAAACAAGTTACAGAAAATCAAGACGATCATTTGAAACGCCCTCGTTTCTCGTCTCGTACAAAACAACAAATAAAAGGCAAAAACTGTGACATCTCCATCGAACTCGATCAGCCTATTTTTCAAATTCATCAACACTTGGCAACTATTTGGCGAACATAGAACGTTCTTTGAAACACGGTTAATCGCGCTATGTTAACCATCACGTTCGTCTCAAAATTATTTTATTTTTCATATTTTTTCAATCCCTTGCTCCCTCATTTGATTTTTGATTTACCTACAGCGCGTACTCTGATCGCGAAAATCCATCCGTCCGGTGAAAAATCATTATCGTATTTGCGACAGAATAGAAAAACAAAAAATGGATCGGTAAAAAAGTGAGTCAACACAGCAATTGTTAAACTTTTTTCGAGCAATATCTCGGGTCAATCGAATCGATAGCCCCACGTGGTTCCCGGCATTGCGGTTAGGTCAAGGGTCGTAGGCTAGACAGAGTTCGACATTAACATGTTATGAATGATTGCAACAATACTATAAATACTCGCAATCAAATGAGAAACAATTTCGACGAGATATGATAAAAGTGATTAATCATCATATGGAAAATGTTCATCTTTTTTCTTCCTCCTTCGATCTTTTTTTTATGACGAGTTTCGCAGTTATTTCGCTCTACCCCTCATTAACCTGCGGTATCAAGTTGTATTGATCATTCAAAAAAAACCGCATTCGTTAACCTTCTGTTTCGTGTCGCAATTGTTTTCTTCATTCGTTTGTTTTATCATTGCGTTTATCGGAACATTTTTAATTCTTATGCAATATCACAGTCATCCGTTTCGATACCTTTTTGTTGAAAAATCAGTATTGCAGTGATTGAATCTATTTTCAGATTTTACTTCCTGGCACATTCGATATTTCCATTTGACAAGTCTAATTGAGTGCATAGTGCACAATGGCTTTTTTTTAAATATCGCATGAACCTTGTTCCGTACATTACGAGACAAACATTCTTGAGAAGACGATAGAAACTGTCTGATCAACATCAATGTTTGTCTCTCAAGTCTAGCATCGAGAAAAACTGCGAATGGACTCTGACTACGATTTCCCAATTGTCTTTCTATTTTTCTAAACATAATTGCCTGTCATTTTGATTTTATTGTTTTGTTAAATCTCTTATAAACGCTGCATCCACCGGTCGAAGTTTCGCAAATATTGAAATAAAATAAGGGAGGATAAATTGACAAGTCCTATTGTACGAAACTCCAACGTTTGAAGAAAAGAGGAAAAGATTTTTGTGGCGACTTTCAGCTCATGAAAAATATTCAAAGTCTCACTGGTGCTCGTCGATTTTTTGGTCTCTCTTACTCGGTATGATACAAATATCGCAATTTATTGCACATCTGTTTTTTCGCTGGTATATATGCGAATCGAGAGTGGGAGATTTTCTGCTTCACGGAGAGCGATCTGCACAGAAACCAGTGCACAGAAACGACACTCTCATTTGACCCGCGGGTAGGTTCGGACGTCGTTATTATCTTGGAAGTCCTGAACCACGACCCCGAGTCATTTTTTGTTCTCCTGCGACTATATATCAAAAGAGGTTTTTTTCCATGTGGACAAAAAATTCGGCCAAATTCGTCGATAACCTGATTCGATACAAAATTCCACCAACCTTTTATTTTTATAAATACATAAAAAAAAGTACATGCGATTACGATGATGATCGGAGTGCTGGGGAACGTATGTTTATCAATCAGTTGGACCGCAAAAGTAGTGAATTAAACACATTCGAAAGGTTCGACTCTTCGCAATTCGTGATAGAATGATAAAATGAAATGTGCAATTTGTTCGAGGCCTGCGATCGTCAATAAATCTACTTCAAAATAGGTAAAGAAATAAATGAGTGCTTTTGTGGTAACAATATTATTGCAAAGGTTCTTAAAATTCAAAGATTAGTGTCTCAATTAGTGTCCCATTCGTCTAACTACGGCTGGACATTTTTGCATACACGAATACATAAACAAAGTATCGCAAAAGTTTCTTATGCGACGCTTTAATAATAAATTTGAAACGTGAATTTTACCCTCATACGTGTATCAGCTTAATTCTCATGAGTACGTCAATAATTTCGTTCACATTGAGCTTATGCGAAATACACGTGACATATATATAGGTGGTACAAATTTATGCGAAAAATGTATGCAAAATATATATGTTTTTAGGAGACCGATCGTTACGTGATGTTAACGATGGGGATAATTCGTAAATAAATTAATTTATATTCGACAATGCCGGAATGGGAAATCAAAGTTACATTTCGCTATTCCTATCGCTATCGCAATAGCAATGCGTGCATCGAAGTCTCTGAATTCGGCTACCTGTTTGCTGATGTCCATCTTGATGTTATCAATGCGTTATCGTCTCCTTCAATGCTTTGTATTTCATAATTCCTCCGTTCCAATACCGTTTTCGATACCGAAATTCGCGTCATGAGCGTTTAATGATTTGAATGACTTCATTATTATTTTACTGGTAATTCTGTCTTCTTTTTCAAACAAAGTCAAACATTGCCGACATCTGGTTCGTTGTTGCATCAATCAATAACGGCAGTGACGTTTGTATCATTAATTCGTCCTTTTGTTCGACTATTTTTGACGAATTTACGTGATCTTTTCGGATGTGTAAGGATGGAAAAAGTACTCGACAAATCGCATAATGGAATTAAAAGTTGATTTTTTCCGTCAAAGTTGCTTTTCTCTTTGACCTTCCGGAAGAAAATGGCTTCGTTATATCTTTTTAGAAGAGAGGAAAAACAATTTCCGGTAGATTATACGCGCTTCAGCATCGACCTATTTAGTTAACTGGAAATCAAACATGTCTTGACGATTTATTCGTATACGGTCATTAGAAAATGGCGTCGCTAGGAATAGTGGAACGCCTAGTTCATCGTTCCCCCTCGGTATACGATTGTCGGAACGAACAGTCACGGATGAAAATCATCTCTATAGTGGAGTAAATTCATTGTGCTGTAAAAAAAGCATGAAAATAAGAAAAAAACATCATTTTTTTCTACGCAAATTGCGAATAAAGATGGAAAAATATGTATGTGCGAGATTTCACGCTTTGATCATCTTAGAAACATTTGAAAAAATACAAATTATTCGTAAGTAACTAGTAAAGTATCGAACCTTGCAAAAATACAATTTATATTTTCTATACATTTTATAAAAGCGTGAAGTAATAAAAATCTTCACCAAAACACAATTTGTGTTTCTACAAATACGTATTTCGATGCACGGAAAAGCCGATAAAATTTGTTAGCCTTTTTTTTCACTATTGCAATATCAATTTCTACCAATTTGTAGTTTATAAAAATCCGCAACGAACAAAAACAAATTATAATTGCAGTGATAATATATTCGTGTATGCGCGTTTCGCCATGTTTCAGATTTTCAAGTCGAGATGCTGGCCTTCCAAATTGTCAGTCTGGTTGTTACGCTGGTCGTCATTCTGCCAATGTAATTTGACTTTCGTAATTATTCAACTAAACATTTTTCGTACTTTAACCTTTCGCAGAACTAGTAGTACTTTTTTTAACTTGCTTAAAAAAAGATCATGAACTATCAAGCAATACTGCGATACCCGACGCTTTGGAATGAGAATTTTTATCGTGTCTACAGATGTTCATCTCACCCATCGATAAGAATTCGAGAGTCCGAATGGCACCAATGCCGAGGATGTGGTAACGAGTGTGGTCGATGTCTCTACGGTGTAACCGAATCGGCACTCTGTGGTATTCCCCAATGTCTCAAGGTATGTGATTTGAGTTTTTCCAAAGAAAATAGGCATTGTACAAGTTTTCACGATTTCTCAAGCAGGATTCTCGAATCAGTCTTATTTTATCACAAAGTCGGAACCGATTCACCGAACACTATGATTTTTTGTTTCAAATACGCCACGCCGACAACATTTTTATATCGTCATTAATTCGACGACCGTTTTTTTTTCCAATTTTTCCAAAAATTCCCAAATACTCAAAGTTTTCAATCTGTTTTATACTTTTTGCCGTTTTTGCTATACGACCGTATACAGTTAGAACATCCTCAAGCTGACATACTTATTTTTGGAACGGACGACAAATTTTTAAGGGGCCGAACGAGCATTGCGGGGGACATGAGAATGTCAAGGGCGTATGTGGAGAGGGACTGCGTTGTCAGTGCGAGAGATGCATCGGCTGCAGCGTGGACACGCTGAAATGTTCGGATGACACATTGGACGAGCCGTGCCGGCCACGCGACGATGGTATGAACGGATATTGGGATCCGCAACGCAACAACTGGCTCAATCTTGTCAAGTAAAAAAAACAAAAAAAAAAAACCTTAGAAACAAAGTTTTCAAGAACAACGCACCGGACCGCACCGCAACAGCATCGTGGCAATTATCCCAAGAAAAAACCGTAATGCTCCGACAAAAAATTCTCGTTTCACAAAAAAAAAAAAGAATAATAATAATAATAATAATCGTAATAATAATAGTAGAGCCTCGAACGATCGAACGAATTTGGTATCGAATTGCGTTCCATCGTTGTTCGAGAAAACGGCCCTTATTCGTGCTTAACATCATCTCGGATGTATGACTGGAATGTCCTGCATTTATTTTGTCTATAATTTCCGCACGAATTATCATTGTGATTTTAGAATAATTTAGATCGCAGTTATTTATTGAAATTATAATGGCATATAGAAAGAAATAATAGCTAATAACGCTTGAGACAACACATTCCTCTGGTATTAGAAGAAGAAAAAAGCAAGCTGCAGTATTTGTCTTTGTCTCGGAGAATCGATCTTCAGACTGTGACGAGACGGGTCTCACTCTGTCCGGCCATATAAATATTGTAACGCTAGTCATGCCGATTGGCAAAATTCTCAACGTTGCAATCGGGCCGTTTGTTGGACCCGATCAATTCATTCTGTGTAATTATCATTTTTTCGAAGACATTTTTGTTGTAATTATTGTAATTGTTGATTCGATTGTTGATCGCAAGAAGGTGGTTAAACTTTCAATGTTTATAGTGTTTTGATGTAGACGTGAAAGTTGACCGATTGGCGGCTGTTGAACGATGCGAGTTCGATATCGATACGAAGAAGATTTACTTTAAAGGCACTCGTTTATGTTTCATCAAACTTTTGTTATATACCGCATACCACTTTTTTTCGACTTTCAGACTGTTACGCTTTTTATTGAGAATTTGTAATAAATATTGATGATGTAGTAACTCCACAGCGAAAACAATGTTGCAACGCTGTCATTTACTTCCTCATTTATGTTCGTTCATCGGTTTAATCGACTTTTATTTCGGCAAAGGTGTAGTAGCAGGTGTGGGCAACCGAAAATAGAACCTTTTTTTTTTATCACAGAGAATACTCTGAGTCAATCTGACACGATACACGTTTGTCGATCGACTATTTTTCATTTTAAACTCGCGGGTGTGATCAGCCTGATGAAATTCTCAGATGGACGGGAAACGTCGATGAATCAATTAAGATAATTGAACACTGCAGGTCGAATTATTAATATCTTTGACAAATTTTTTCAAAAAGTTATTGTTTTGCAGAAAAAATTGATTTTTTTTGTTTTTTTATATTTTTTTTGGAAAACTTTACTTCGAGAATTTGCGACGAGGGTATGGTTAAATGGCGCTTACTATTGCAAGCGCCAATAGCGACGGTACTCACCGTTACAGTGGTCACAGTGACAACATTATCGCGTTATCAATACAGTTCATCGTTTGCCACCTTTGCTACTGTCGTTTCTGCCACCATTCTATAGCAGATTTCCTAATGGTAAGTAAAGAGAGTGTCTCTGTGTCGATGTCTTCATTATGCCTCGAGCTGCCGGCAATTTATCAATTGATCCTCGGCATACAGAAAAAAAGAGAGAGTGCTCCATCGATAACAAAACATTGGTCCATGGCATCCCGCATCTCCCGTATTTTTTATTTTGAGTCTGACGAAATACATTGTCGTTGCTGTTTATTTCCTCCAGTATCTTTGGCGGACAGAAATTTTTAACGAAAATTCATAAGTAACTCAATGACGTATATACTTTCGTCACATCTCGATTGAAATCGAATTATGGAGCTCATTTATTCAGAATTTATAAAACCATTTTTTCCAGAAGTTCACCACTGATCCGAACGAAATTTACACTTACCAATGCAGAATTGTCGTAAATAGTGGCCAAGTATAAAAATTTCTCTAAAATATTGCATATTAAAAAAACACGAATGGTGATTCGAAACTGCATACTATAAACTTTAAAAAGTAAAAGTAATAACGACGCTATTTTTATTACTTGATGTACAAGTAATAAAAATAGCGTCGTTATTACTTGTAATAAAAATTATGAGTTTTTTTATTACTTGGTGTACATGGTATTTAGCTATTTTTAGCTATTTTAGCTATTTTTTATAGATAGCTATTTTTATTACTTGGTGGCCAAAACACCGAAAAATCAAAGCGTCAGTGCTGAATGTCAAAGTATTTGAACCTTTTCCGATGTCAAAGTCTTAACGCTTGAAGAATTGTTTTTTAGTTTTTTTTTACTTACATGATTACATTCGGTGGTTTCTTACAAAAAGAAGTGAAATCCACATTTAAAATTTTGAAAAGTAAAAAATGTACACAAAGTGATAAAAATAGCAGTTTTCGTCGAAAACTTCTATTTTTATTACTTGATGTACATTTTTCACTTTTTAAAGTTTTCGGTGTTTTGTCTACTTCGCGACATGACGAATGTGATATATATTTTATTTTGAAATTGAGTAGAGAAAAATTGGATTTAAATTATGAGTTTGCACATATCGACTGTCCAAATCGTGCTGTAACTGGTCTCAATGGAAAGAAAAAAATCATATTTAATCGGTAAAATGTTATTACATTTTCGATTAGGGGCACGGTTTCGGAAATATACGTGATTTAAATTCTTGGTTGACAGCTGGAAGCCCATTTTCCTGTATTATATCCGTGGCAGGTCTCTGACGTTAGGTCATACAATTTTTTTTATCACTTGGTGTCGAGACGCTGCCGCGTCTCTAGATCTCTAGATATACACACCTCGAACTTACCAACGCTAAATTTGACCGTGTAACACCGCGCGCGCTGAAAGCTTTCACCGTACATTATTTTTTCCACGGGGGAAAGCAACTGTCGAATAATTATTACAAAAAAAAGCAAAAACTTCATTTTTATTTTTCTTCCATTCTCTTACACTTTTATATACAAAGATTATTGCGTGGTTAAGAAACTGTCGTTTTAAAAATGATTTGTAATTATAGTTCAGTGGAAATAAATGCCGGAGCAAGGGTGCCTTTAGAAAAGTAATCAAGGGAAAAGAATTGTTATTTGATAGAAAAAAAGGTCTTACCTAGCAAAGGAAAAATAAGTGGATGTATCAACGGACGATCCAACGGGACGAGTGAAATGTAAAACGTTTCAAAGCTGTTTAGAAACACGTGGTTTCATCGACAAATCATTTTTCAGTCACATACGCGTATACTGTTTTACGTATAAACGTTTCGTTAATGCCAGATTAATACAATTTGATGTCGATAAACGAGACGGTCGATTGTTTTTTTACGTCAGATCTTCGGACCAAGTTGTCCGATGAAATTGTTGTTTCCGGTGCAATAACAGGCGAAAAAAACGCGCTGAACCATCGGCTGGCAAAATCAGATGCCAAGGAAAATCACATTGCTCAACGGCGAGCGCGCCTAATTGGACGAATGCCATCGCGACAGTGGAACTTTCGTCGACGTCCCTTCAAAGTACGAAAATGTCCGAATACTGGTCCACCCGAGACGAGACTGCAAATCGCAATTGCACGTTAAGCATTTTCGTTGTTCTCGGAATAGAAGTAAAAAGTATAAACCTTGCCAATGAAAAATTGAATCATCATGCAATTTTTGTGTCTCAATGACTTTGCTGCCACCCCCGATTTTTCCGTCTTCTGAAATTTTGGTGCAGAGACCATGATACAAATTTGAGTTTATTGTCATTTACAAAGTGTGATCAAAGCGTAATTAATATTGCGTCGAATAATAAAGAACTTTGTCAACTTTTTGAAACTCTCGCGCTGTGTAATTTTTTTTACACGATTGCAATACTGAAACAGCTTTAATTGCATCGATATTTAAATGAAAATAAAAATGATTTTGAATGTAGGAGACTCTATTTTCTTACGCTCAATTACCCTATTTTGTAAAGCCGAATTTTAATGGAAAAGTTCTTCGATCCGATGACTGTTCGACCGTTGGGAAGTTTTTTAAAAATACTTTGACATAAAAACGTCAGCTGATATAATAAAAAAAGAGAGAGAGAGAGAGAGGAAAAGATGAACTTGGGAGCGTTGACGTATCGTGGGGATCGCAATTTTATAAAAATACGATTTCCAGTCGCACGACAAATATAGACAGAACTGGAAACTTCGCGCGAGACAAAGTTTTGTTACGCGCCGAGAAATTCGTTGCAAAGTGAATATTACATCCGTGTAAACAATACTGGAATCTTACGTGTATCGCGTGAAGAAAAGGGTGTAATGAGAGATGCTGGACGACGAGGTCTTGCAGATGAGATACAAGTCATGACGTATTTGTCGATCGTGAAGAATTAGAGAGGAAATTCATTTTTTTGCACTGTACAAACATCCGGTCGAAATTTTCCTTGAAGACTTTTCTTGGTGCTCGAATTTTTTCGAAAATTCTCGATCGCAATCCGATGGTACATCAATGATTCGATTAAAAATCGAATGAGGATTGTATACGTATATAGTCTTTTGAGAATCGTCCGGATTTGGCAACTTTGTAGCGTTCTTTCTCCGCACTTTTCTTCACGATTTTTCAAAATTGGATAATACCGAGATTCTTCGACGTGCTTAGAAAAAAGCTTCCTTTCGATTTATACAACATAGTTATTCAACAATAGTATTACGTAACGAAAGTTATAAAATTATGTGGAAAATTTGAACGAGCTGTTGGTCTCACTGGCCGTTTTGTTTGAGGGCTTTTCTCGTTCTGAAACCTCGAAAACCAGCTTGAATTCTCGTAGCAGCAGCTTGAGCAGCTTGCTGCCTTTTGCGCACGAGAAAACCACGTATTCCAGCTTGAATTTTCGTCGCTGATTTTTCCTCCAACGAAACTTCGGTGTTTTCTTGACCGTCGAGACACGTCGAGTCTTTCGTTGTGTCTTGCGATTGAATATCGCAAAGTGGCTTTGTATCTTTAAGCTGTTTGCGTACTCGATAACCCCGGAAACCCGCTTGAATTTTGGTTGCAGCTGAATTTGCCTTCATCTCGTTGTCGATGGAATTTTGCGACATAGAAAAATTTCTTTTCATGAAACCAATTTATTTTTAACCCTCCGCTTTCCTTATCCTCTGCTGGGGTATATTTTTTTTCTGTCAATCTCTGTTTTTCTGTTTTTTGTTTTCTTTCGTTCAAACCTTTTTTTCGATCCAATAATTATCGGAGCGAAAATTGAAACAAAAATGATTTAGTTTTCGATACTCGAGTTTGATATTTTTTTTATCGATCGAATATACAGTCGGCCTTTATTTTATCACCACGAAATTTGTGAAATGTCACTTTTCCAAATTACCGTTTTACGAGAACTTTGTTTTGCGGTGTATTATTTTTTCTTTTTTCTTTCAAGTTCTCCTTCGAAATCGTCACTCGAGGCTTGACACACTTGTCGTCATCAGTCAGTGCGACGCGACTGATTTAAACTGCAGCATGCTCTCCGGTTTTCTATCTGCGAGCTCGACGTGACGAACTCGCGGGTCTCGGCATTGCGCCTGCGCATTCTCATTAATTCTATGTCAGAGATCGCTACTAGCAAAACAGAATATCACAACAGTGAATGTCTCAGATATATTGGATAGCTAATAATCTCGAGATTGGCCCAATTTTCACAGCGATAATCTTCACTCGGTTGGGGGAGAAAAAAAAATGAAAAATCACTCTTCGCGTAGAATTTTTCTTTTTTCAAATCCATTCTACACGATTTCGTTATAGCCAAACGTTGATGAATCTGATAATTGAAAGTATTTGAAGCATTTGTTGAGTTTTAATGAATTGAAATAACCCGAAGCTTCAAAAATTTCAAAAATTTATAAATATTCGAACAAACGTTGTCTCGTATCACTGTTTTGTTATTGATCAGTTTTTTCCAATTGTTATTGCGATTATATTGGTGAAAGTACGAGAAAATAATTTGATATTCTGCCATCTTCGTCAAGGCACGAAATATAGTACAAAGTTAAAATAAAATAGATAATAAAAAGACATTATAAAAAAATAAATATAAAATTTCATAATTATGCTCACATCACTTGCGATTAAAATTGCATGCAGAATTTAACGTGACTATATATAATAATTCATTGAGTGTAGAATGTGGTCATTTTTAAATCTTTTCTAAAACGCAGCACTTTCCTTCGATGACTCTTGATTTCTTTATTCGTTCATAGAATATTTCTCTTAAATTTAATAATATTTTTTACATGGTTATTAATGTTTTCATTGCTACAGCATTCGTTCGCCTGAAAAATTGTCGACTCGATCAGTAAAACGCACATTTTATTATGCGCCTAACGTAGCAATGCGTTTGTCCAGAGAGCAGGGTTTTGAAACGTTGCATGGCCATGACATTATAACGTTTAATAATGCATGCAACGTACTCTCAATTAGTATTACCGTGTGCGTACGAGGATTATGTGTCAATGATATAATGGATCGATTTCATACCAATCGTACACTCGCTATTGCGATGTGCGAAAACATAGAAAAAAACGCGAGTACGGTAAAAAAAAAGACGGCTGAAAGATTGAGCGCTCGGAGTAGGAAGGAATGAGGAGGGTCATCATTTTTGGCAATGAGAGGATTCCAAACAGCATTATCAAAGTCTGTTGATAATGTTCCCTCGCCAAACTAATTATTTAATTCTTGCCTAATTCGAATATTTTTACTGTGGCTTTTTCAATTCGTTTAGTATTCATTTCATACTGGTGTAGTTTTTCATGACGAAAGCTATGTAAATAACAATTATATTTTGTGCATCTTGAATCATAATCTACCGCGTTGACGCACTTTCTTATTTTTTAAATCAATCTTTTTTATTGTACAAGGCAATATCGCTCGTATGGTGCGATCAGCAATTTCTCGCATTTTCGAGAAAAACTTTTTTATCGTCGACTCATGAGTATACAAACGTTGCAAAATGAAGACAATGTTCGTTTCACGGGTTTTCGTAGTCCGTGATTATTTTTGTTGCGCAATTTGCCTGTTATTTTGCATTCGAAATCAACTGGGATGGTCAATAGCAGAGTTTGTTTGACAAAAGCTTTGCGAATCGATCGCGTACGTATTTGCACGATCAAAATTCAATTTCCTGCCATCCTACGAGTATATCCACAGTGTTTCGGTGTTTGTTGACGTGTAAGCTATAGAACTGGGAATTCGATGCCCATGAGTTGAAAGTTTTTTTTCTAAATAATATTTGCGATTCTCGTTCAAACCTTACAAATTCATAAAATTAATACATGTAAAAATAAACGGTTAATTCGAAATGACATTTAATGATTATATCTAAATCTGTTTTATTCACTTTTATTTCGAAAAATACTATATCCATGCAGAATGGAGTAATTTTAATTATATGCTTGGCAATCCAAATAGACAATGGAGAAAAATGTATAAAGGTATAAAAAAAATAATCCACATTTGACAAGCAAGAAAACATATATTTGTATATAACATTATATATACATGTATATAAATATATATAATATTATATAAAGCAAGAAACTTAGACCTACATTTAATTGTGCTGCACAAAACGGTACTTTCCTCGCATTGTTTTTATACCAAAAGTATGATATAAATGCAATTTTCACATTGCCATTGTCAAAGCAAAACCCTCTCGCCTGTCGTGTAAAAACGTATGCTGCCATGTATATTAATTAAATTGTTTTCTAAGTCCAACTCTGGACTTTGCAGTTCGTTCAATGCTTGTTGATAGAGACCCTTATGCACCATGAGTGATCCGTGATCTCGATCGTGACTGCAATAAATTCATTGATTCAATAGGCGCAGATTGAAGGGGACAATATTTGTTTCTTTCTCATTTCGGCGTTCAGGCAAAGTCAATGGAGTATTTAACTCGATAGTGTCGATAAAGCTTTAGAATTTATTGCTTGCATGTCCACGAGATCAAAAGTTTTGTGCAATCTGGCGTTTCGATTTATTATAAACAATAGGAGAATAATCGGGGAAGCACGTTTTGCTTTTATACGGGGCTATAAGCGATTGATCGAATCCTTGTACAGGATCAATATTAATGAATATATATACGCCGCTAAAGTTGGAGCGTGCCGCAGCGTTTTTCCCAAGTTTTCGTCACGCCCATGGTTTTAAACAAATTAACTTTGCCGAAACGACGGTTCAGAAAAAATTCCGAGTCATCTTGGATTCATCAAACGACATTTAACAGCCCCGTAAACCTTTTTAGTGCATCGATTGTTTTTAATATCGAGGTGAGAACGTTTGTAATTGATTTTCATATAAAAGTATGGATTTTTCAAGAAAATAAGATATCAGGTGTAATTTTCGGAGCTCTTTTCCCTCCCTTGGCATTTTTTTTGTACACGTACAATGTTCATTGTTGGTGTGGCGGAAGACCCGAATTTGAGACGAATCAGCCCGACGTGTATTACCGCAACACCTGTCGGGTAAAAATTGAAAAAGTACGATGAGACAATAATAAAGAAAATAAATTTTCAACTCATTTTTCTACTGTCCATTTATCGTGCTCAAGCAGTAAAATATAGTGGCCTTTGAAAATATTACAATGGCATTGACACGCCAATGAAAATCTGAGTAACGAAAATGAACGAAAAGCACGTTTTCACTATTGTTTATGACACTTCAACGTTTTTCCGAATTTTTCTGGTGCCATAGTGGCTCAGGGCTGTTTTTTCTTAGTAATTATAAATTAATAATCATAACAATTGTTATTAATCCTCCGCAGCCACAGGGGACAGAATCGCGCAGAAACCTTTTTTTAACGTGCAATATCGAACTGTTTTTTCTTCGAAAGGATCATCTTTATGATTTTTATATAAAAAGTGTCCTTTTTCGGACCGACCTCATCTTGATGTTTTTAAACGTATTTCGCTCCATTATTTTATAATCGACTCAGAAACTGCGACCCATTCAAAATTCAAACATTTTTTTTTTGAATTACTTGGTATCCGGGCGCTGTCGTTTTGCTAGTGATTAAGAAAAATTGTTGTTTCCTGTTGCTAAAAGTTTTCTGTAGATTATTAGTTTTTGACACTGGCAAGTGTAATTCTAGTTTTATACTGGTTGAATCTTGAAAACGTAGTGTTCAAATTGTTTCGCCATGTCGTACGAAAATGTCCCTGACTCACGGTATATCTGATCGTAATGTTCATAACGAACGTATAAAAAATATGCATTTTGAATTTTAAATATATATTATGCGCTATACGCTCGAATATCATCCGGGATAATACAATAGGCAAGCGCGTGCCCTCACGCTTCCTCTTCTCTTTTTCCCAGCATCCTCGTTATGTTATTAAACGGCTAATAATAAAACGGGCACTTTATCGTCATCGTTCTTCGTACAGCCGCAAATGGCACTTTAACAATCAAACTAGCGTGTGAATATCCTTCGTAACCTCCATTACACGTTCATTAACCCTCTTTAAAATTATATTGAAATGTTCCAAACCCCTGAATTTTGACAACACTTGGAAATGATTATCGAAAATATTCGGTAATCACGCAAGAACGCATAATACTTGATAAAAAGAATGACATTTTAATAAAAAACAAATTATATCAACACCGAAACACGTCGAGATTATTCAAACAGAAGATGTTTTTACAACTATTAATCATTATTGATGGATTATTAATGAATTATGTTTTTTTTACAATGTCAATAATAAAATAATCACGCGAGTTAATTATGTACTTGGCAGGACTGGTTCGATTAACGATAAAATAGAAAAGAAATTACGAGGAAAATCTGAGACCAAGTGGATTAGATATAGATTAAAAATATAAATCCACGTACGTGTAGCTATGTTTTACTGTATCGTTCAACGCATATAGACGATAACAAAACGCGGTGAGCGCCTCCATCTAATTTTATCCTCGTCGTATAATTTCTCAATGAAATAGTTACGCTAATGATTTTAATTGACGGACTAATTTAGTCGGAATTAAAGCCGTTATATGCAGCACATTCCACACGAAGTTTCTATTTCAATAAAATTATTGATTCAAACATCTTCCTCTAATAAGCAATCTTCCTCTCCATTATTTCATAATTAATTCTCAATAATCTCACGTTTACATCGCGATTTCAAATCGGAGTAATTACTATCGTGCAGCGGTTTTTCTAAGCTTATTTATTCATTGCAAACAATTATTTTCGCCATGTACAAAGCAATCGACGATTCATCTATGCATATCTTTCATCTGTACATTGAAATACAGTTGCCCGCCGCTGCTGTCTTTCCGCCAAACCACGCTAATCTCGAAAACCCCTCAACGGACTTACGGATGTGGTTTTCACTAATGAATATAGTTTTAAAGAATATTATATCCCGCGATCAACGATTATTACTTTTTGTTTTATAATTATATATAATGATGGTTTTGTGTTATAATTATAAAAGTCCATCACGCTTTTTTGAAAAGACAAGCTTCGATGTTCGTAATGGTTTATTAAACAACGTTGGTTTGATTTTGCCGCAACATGTAAGTCGCATCATGCTGAATAATGTTGGCTGTTTTTATTTTATTGTTATTCCTGCGTACATCCGTTTATGGGTTTTCACGACCCTTACCCTTTTCCGCCGTTTCTGGTTTTCTTTTTCCCATTTTTCCTGTCGGGTACCCCCATGGATTAATGTTTTTTAAATAAATAACTATGTCTCATGATTAACAGAGCTAGAGCCAGTTTAAAAATCCGCAACGCTGATTATAGAGCTTTGTGAGTCAGCTTCCGTAAAGGGGTTGGTTTCGTTGCGTCACATATATAGCTACATGATTCAGATTATTTCTTAACGAAGATTTAGAACTATGAGACACTGGTATTCAATGTATTAAAAACAAAATAAAGAAGTAGAGCCGCTTTTTCTTCATCGGGTTCGAAAAATAACCGCCCTCCGAGCGCGTTCGCATCTACAGTAATGTATTTAATAATTGTCGAGCTGTTGTTCAAAATTTGACAAAGGCTGAATAGAATAAATCGCTGCTGATTCGTAAATAATTACCTAAAATGTATTCAACATTTTTTCCCTTCTATAAACTGAATTAAAATTGATGCAAACTGAATCTGTTTCGAACGCATAATATGTCTTTAATTCGACGAGCGTTAAATAATTTTCATCGTTATTATTCTCAACACGAATGCCCTGTAATTAATCGATGCTCTTGAGCCTCTTGTTTTCCATTACGGAGGAGTATTTGAATACACGCGGGTAAAAATAGTATTCTTAAAAAAAAAAAAGAAAAGAGAATCTTCGCGGTCATTTGCAGCACATATTCAAGGATCGCGAACGCACATAATAAGGTGCATGACGCAACGACGATGCTGCGAAAAACGTCATGCATTGACGTTTCAGCAATTTCACGAGAAGTGTTTTATATATATTATCGTATTTGTATAATATAGTATACCTCGTGTGATTTCACACGTGAGGTATGCACAGTTTGCATGTTTGTGCACGAAGGTGATTTCCGGAGGAGAGATTTGCACAGTCATTGGCACAGTTTTAAAAATTATTTTTCGTAACCGAGGCTATCTCCCGCGTGGCTAATCTGCCAATGATTGTACCGCTAATTACACGTGTCACCGGAGGTTTCCATCAGAAAGAAAAATCGATTAAACGAACGAGGCAAAGTGTTACTACGCTCTTTGTGGTTATCAGGCCAATTTAACGCTTTGATGGTGTGACGAGCGGCAAATGATGACGTACGCGATCAGAATGATCGCCTATATTCCGTCGTACGTCAATGTATTTTTCATGCCGCTTTTCAGCACGTATACATCATGCTGATGAATAGCACTGAGAGACAATTGATAATTTTACGAAAAAATCTAACCGGTTCATCCTGATGCGAAAATTTGTATAAACATTTATTCTTGTACATTGTACGTTGTTTTTCGGAAATATTGTTAAAACAGTTTGTGTCTACAACATTTATATAAAAGTAGGGATTAGAGAGGCGCGCTCGCGCGCGCGACCGGCTGCATTTTCGCGCTGCAGCGCTCCATCTTGATTTAAGTATAGACCCCTACAGAACACATTATAATTCGGCACAAGTAGCAAACGGTGAAAAGCAAGACATTTTTAGATTCGAAAATGAAGTACAAACAATAATAATTAATAAATCATAAATAATCTTCATAAAATGCATTGCCCAAAATACTCAAAATTTTGTTTCAATAAGCCAACTTTGTATCACAAATATGTAATTAAAGAAACAATTGCAATTTTACATAAAAAAATGTTGTACATAAAAAATTTACTTTGAAGGAAAACGCTTCTCGCGAGATCGTCTGATCGGAGAGTCATTTCTTGTAAATTTTACAAAACATTTTGAAAAAATGTTCCGAAAACAAACCATGAACCATAAATTTCCGAAAACCGGACAGGAAGCAACTTGCTCAGAGTCGCTTCCTCTGCGCGTGGTTACATTTTCATTGAGTTGTCGATCGTCGTTCCTCTCATGCGCCGAACGAACGCTGGACCGGAAGTTGCCTCTGAAAAGTCTCGAACAAAATTTCCGAAAACCGGAATAGAAGCAACTTACTCAGAGTCGCTTCCTCTGCGCGTGGTTAAATTTTCATGGAGTTGTCGATCGTTCCTCTCGTCCGCCGATTGAACGCTGGACCGGAAGCTGTGCTAAAAAATCTGAAACAAAATTTCCGAAAACCGGAAATGAAGCAACTTGCTCAGAGTCGCTTCCTCTGCGCGTGGTTAAATTTTCATGGAGTTGTCGATCGTTCCTCTCATCCGCCGATCGATCGCTGGACCACAGAATCTGTGCAAAGATCTGAAACTAAATTTCCGAAAACCGGACAGGAAGCAACTTGCTCAGAGTCGCTTCCTCTGAGCGTGGTTAAATTTTCGTTGAGTTGTCGATCGTTCCTCTCATCCGCCGATCGAACGCTGGACCACAGAATCTGTGCAAAGATCTGAAACTAAATTTCCGAAAACCGGACAGGAAGCAACTTGCTCAGAGTCGCTTCCTCTGCGCGTGGTTACATTTTCATTGAGTTGTCGATCGTTCCTCTCATCCGCCGATCGAACGCTGGACCACAGAATCTGTGCAAAGATCTGAAACTAAATTTCCGAAAACCGGACAGGAAGCAACTTGCTCAGAGTCGCTTCCTCTGCGCGTGGTTAAATTTTCATTGAGTTGTCGATCGTTCCTCTCATCCGCCGATCGAACGCTGGACCACAGAATCCGTGCAAAGATCTGAAACTAAATTTCCGAAAACCGGACAGGAAGCAACTTGCTCAGAGTCGCTTCCTCTGAGCGTGGTTAAATTTTCGTTGAGTTGTCGATCGTTCCTCTCATCCGCCGATCGAGCGCTGGACCACAGAATCCGTGCAAAGATCTGAAACTAAATTTCCGAAAACCGGACAGGAAGCAACTTGCTCAGAGTCGCTTCCTCTGCGCGTGGTTGAATTTTCATTGAGTTGTCGATCGTCGTTCCTCTCATGCGCCGAACGAACGCTGGACCGGAAGTTGCCTCTGAAAAGTCTCGAACAAAATTTCCGAAAACCGGAATAGAAGCAACTTACTCAGAGTCGCTTCCTCTGCGCGTGGTTAAATTTTCATGGAGTTGTCGATCGTTCCTCTCGTCCGCCGATTGAACGCTGGACCGGAAGCTGTGCTAAAAAATCTGAAACAAAATTTCCGAAAACCGGAAATGAAGCAACTTGCTCAGAGTCGCTTCCTCTGCGCGTGGTTAAATTTTCATGGAGTTGTCGATCGTTCCTCTCATCCGCCGATCGATCGCTGGACCACAGAATCTGTGCAAAGATCTGAAACAAAATTTCCGAAAACCGGACAGGAAGCAACTTGCTCAGAGTCGCTTCCTCTGAGCGTGGTTAAATTTTCGTTGAGTTGTCGATCGTTCCTCTCATCCGCCGATCGAACGCTGGACCACAGAATCTGTGCAAAGATCTGAAACTAAATTTCCGAAAACCGGACAGAAAGCAACTTGCTCAGAGTCGCTTCCTCTGCGCGTGGTTACATTTTCATTGAGTTGTCGATCGTTCCTCTCATCCGCCGATCGAACGCTGGACCACAGAATCTGTGCAAAGATCTGAAACTAAATTTCCGAAAACCGGACAGGAAGCAACTTGCTCAGAGTCGCTTCCTCTGCGCGTGGTTAAATTTTCATTGAGTTGTCGATCGTTCCTCTCATCCGCCGATCGAACGCTGGACCACAGAATCCGTGCAAAGATCTGAAACTAAATTTCCGAAAACCGGACAGGAAGCAACTTGCTCAGAGTCGCTTCCTCTGAGCGTGGTTAAATTTTCGTTGAGTTGTCGATCGTTCCTCTCATCCGCCGATCGATCGCTGGACCACAGAATCCGTGCAAAGATCTGAAACTAAATTTCCGAAAACCGGACAGGAAGCAACTTGCTCAGAGTCGCTTCCTCTGAGCGTGGTTAAATTTTCGTTGAGTTGTCGATCGTTCCTCTCATCCGCCGATCGAGCGCTGGACCACAGAATCCGTGCAAAGATCTGAAACTAAATTTCCGAAAACCGGACAGGAAGCAACTTGCTCAGAGTCGCTTCCTCTGCGCGTGGTTGAATTTTCATTGAGTTGTCGATCGTCGTTCCTCTCATGCGCCGAACGAACGCTGGACCGGAAGTTGCCTCTGAAAAGTCTCGAACAAAATTTCCGAAAACCGGAATAGAAGCAACTTACTCAGAGTCGCTTCCTCTGCGCGTGGTTAAATTTTCATGGAGTTGTCGATCGTTCCTCTCGTCCGCCGATTGAACGCTGGACCGGAAGCTGTGCTAAAAAATCTGAAACAAAATTTCCGAAAACCGGAAATGAAGCAACTTGCTCAGAGTCGCTTCCTCTGCGCGTGGTTAAATTTTCATGGAGTTGTCGATCGTTCCTCTCATCCGCCGATCGAACGCTGGACCACAGAATCTGTGCAAAGATCTGAAACTAAATTTCCGAAAACCGGACAGGAAGCAACTTGCTCAGAGTCGCTTCCTCTGAGCGTGGTTAAATTTTCGTTGAGTTGTCGATCGTTCCTCTCATCCGCCGATCGAGCGCTGGACCACAGAATCCGTGCAAAGATCTGAAACTAAATTTCCGAAAACCGGACAGGAAGCAACTTGCTCAGAGTCGCTTCCTCTGAGCGTGGTTAAATTTTCGTTGAGTTGTCGATCGTTCCTCTCATCCGCCGATCGAGCGCTGGACCACAGAATCCGTGCAAAGATCTGAAACTAAATTTCCGAAAACCAGACAGGAAGCAACTTGCTCAGAGTCGCTTCCTCTGAGCGTGGTTAAATTTTCATTGAGTTGTCGATCGTCGTTCGTCTCGTGCGCCGAACGAAAGCTGGACCGGAAGTTGCCTCTGAAAAGTCCGGAACAAAATTTCCAAAAACCGGAAACAAAGCAACTTGCTCAGAGTCGCTTCCTTTGCGCGTAGTTAAATTTTCATGGAGTTGTCGATCGTTCCTCTCATCCGCCGATCGAACGCTGGCCCGGAAGCTGTGCTAAAAAATCTGAAACAAAATTTCCGAAAACCGGAAATGAAGGAACTTGTTTAGAGTCGTTTTCTCTATGCGTGGTTCAATTTTGATGGAGTTGTCGATCGTTCTTTTTATCTGCCACTACTTTGAAGGAAAACGCTTCTCGAGAAATCGTCCGATCGTCCGAGTCTTGTACATTTTATAAAACATTAATGTGCAAGGGAGAAAGGGAGAAAAATTTTTGCTTGAAAAAATGTGCAGGAAATGCTAGTTTAGTTTATTCACTCTCATTCTCCCGGACTATCTCTCATTTTCTCTCAATACAATGTAAATTCAGCTGTGAAATATAGCACTCTTTCTTACTCGATATGGATGATTTCTTTTCTTCACAGAATGAATTATCGTAGAATTATATTATCCTTCGCTAACCGCGATTATTGCCACCAGTTGACAACTGTCAAAAACAGCATAGAAAACCGCGCGAATACGCTCTCGCATGAATCATGTCGCGGCTGCGTTCTCACAAACGTTGCGACCAATCACGGAACGAATAAAATGGCAACAATCACGCGATATAATTTCGATAAAGGATCAACTTCGGGACCTCATCAACTTTTTACAGAGGGATACACATGCGCACGTAAAAAATAGAGTTAAGAAAGAATTCTCATTTTTAGAATTCTCTATTAAAAAAACTGTTTCGAAATGTTCCAACAGGAAATATTCCTACGAGAGGATGTAAAGAACCCATTGAAGCAGAGATTTACGTTGAAAAGTACAAACTCAAAAAAGTTGACCTCCTTTATTCGCCGGCAAATGAAAAAATGGGAATGCGAGGTTGGAAATTTTCGAGAATCTCCTAGGACCTCAAAAGAGGCTGTGAGAATGTCGTTGATCGGAAAAGGGCTGAAATTTCACTCCTGCATAATTATTTTACTATCCCGAGTGTGACGCGTCCAATGCTCTTTTGGCCCATTCACTTCCATCCACTTTGCGGACTCTCGTGTCTGCGATTATTGTTACGTATACCAGTAAACTCACGCTTATAGAGCGTTTCTATTCTGGCACTCGTAGCTTATTTTCTATGACGTACAAGCAAGGTTACATGCGAAAGAGTGGACCAGAGGTACCCTCGATCGTGCACGTCTCCCGTCATTCATACGAGCGGAAGAAAAGCTCGCCGAGAGAAACGCATGTAGAGAGAGAAGAAAGATTGGAAAACCGAGAAAAAAGATACGAGGTGGAATAAGATGAAGCGTATGACGAAACGAAAAGACTAGGTACGAAAATATGTACCAAGGTCCATGCGCAAGATATGTCAGACGCATTCTTTGACAGATTGGAGTGCCTGTGTTCATGTATCGACCACACATTTCTTCCTCGCAAAGAGACTTTTTCTTCATCATTTTTCTCGTCTTCTCGGCTCTTCCTTTCCTCCCTTCTTCCGCTTCTTCATCTTTTTCTTCCTCCACTGCAAAGTATTTTTCGATTCTTCTGTTCACAAATGACCGAGGGATCGTTGCCTCAATTGGCCCCCTGCTAAAGACCGAAATGACTCGCAAACGCACGGCATACAGCCGTGGATTCGCGCACAAAACCGAAAAGAGTCGGTAAGCTGAGAGGAGAGTGACGGAAGCGAGAGCCGCGCGTGACTGCAAAAGACGCGCCATGAAAAATAGATCACGGTTCTTGATTTGCCTCTCGTCTCGATTCCTCTGCGGTACCAAAAATAAGAACGCTACACCGATGACCTATTCGCGAGTGTTCAATAAAAATGGGGACCGAGGAAAGTTAAAAGAACGCGTATCTACATAGAACGATTAGATACAATTTTATCCCGCGAATGACGTTTTTTTTTTTGGAAGAAACCTTCTTAACCGAAGCTGGAACCGATTGATATATGATTATGTAATTATGCGGTTTGATGACTTTATCGAAAAACGTCGGGAACATTTTTTTCACGATGGTCTGGATATTGACGCTTGAAGAAAAATTCTGCGATATATCCAATTACGTGATGATCGCGACGACCGTATCGTGGGACGTTCGATCGGACTTCCCTGCACGGAAATCGTGTATTTTGATAAACTTTTACGGCGTCGTGTTACACCCTCGAAACGTCGAAAACGAAAAAGACTCTCACGCAAAAACTATCGATCCGATCAGTTTGAAATTTGTCGTCAGTATTTAGTGTCACAGCACGGAGGGTCTGACAATTTTAGAATTTCGAAATATTGCAAGAAAAATGGTTTGCAGAGTGATAAAAAAATGTCAAAATTTCCCATACGATTTACAGATTCCGCCTGAGAATTTTTTTACATTTCGATGGACGGGCATAACACATCGCCTCAACGGGAGCAGGAAGGGGAGGTATTGCCCTATTTTGTTTCTCGGTTGCCATTTCCGCAAACTTCAAATCTCCATAACTTATGGAATTAAAGGGAAATGACAGCCTCCCCCGACGAGATATCACTTACTACAATAGAATAAACAATATGATGGAGAAAAAAAATGTTCCCCTCGTTTTTCGGAAAAGTCATCAAACTGCATATTTTATACTACGAACTTTAAATCAAAATTACAAGAGCGCTTTTTGGAGAAAGATTTGTCGAGGCAACAAAACGTGCGGTCAAATACACGGAGAACAGTAAAGAACAGTAGTTTATTCAACATTTTATTTTGTTAAAACGAGCGCATCGTTTGTCGATGAATGCGATTCAATAACATAAGTTTTATCACATCAACCAAAATATTGTTCGACGTCCGTGGTTCGCCGTATTTGACGGTACGTTTTGTTGCATCAGTAAATTTTTTTCTCAGGATGAGGAAGCTCTGTACTCTGCTCGATCATTCTAGCCAAGCTGCCAAAGACCAAAGACCACGTAAATGCATGCTCTGTCAACAAGTTGCATCTTTATTCGTACGACATTGATCACTCACGAGGTATTTCAATCTTTGGCCGGATTATCTCATTAGCGAAACATGGATTAAATCAATGTCCAGATAAACATGCTCCAGAAACCTACCTTACGTTATCATCATTGTAGGCGATGATTTTATTTACCAGCGATATTTCCGAGCTACAATAATGTTCGTTGAAAAGTAACAAGATCATAACTTTGTTATCAAACGTCAACTTTGCACGTTCCGTCGCGGAAAATACGTGTTTTTGAGAAAATAAAACGATACATTAAATTCATTAAAATACATTAAATTCCGCTTTTTTTCAAATATTCAGGTTTTTTTAACGATTTTGTCGAATTTTTCTTGCTGCAAGTCACCGACTAATTTTTCTTTCGCAAACGGTGACATTTGGGGCAAAAATAACTGTGCGCTACCTTAGACGAGAGTGAAAAACGATACTCTCTTTTGTTTTTCACGAAACACCGGTTGCCTCGTGGAAAAAACGAGAAAGAGAGCAAATTCGTTCTCTACATCTCTGGCTAATGTGTCGGCTCTGGCTCTGTCGGTCCGGCATTCACCCTAAAAGCTCCTGGACATCAGCTGTCGGTCGTCTTACGTTGCGAAGTCGGAGATGATGTTACAGACTGGTAAATATGTAGTGATAGCAGACAATACGCCAAAAAACAACTACTCCGAAAAAGCTGACGTTGTAAAACGAAAGATCAATCGAGATAAAAAAACATTTGCGAATCAAAAATCATCGATTACCGTCGTTATACCTTAGACATGAAAAACTTGTGGAAATTCTACAATCACCCTGGCGACGCGGTCTGACGGCGGATTTTCATCGAACTCGACGAGAAAAATCGAAAGTGAAGAATACACCAATTTTTCGATATCTCGCCGAGTTTTTCGGATACCGAATTTCAAAATTCACAAGACATTTTTTTGCCAGTACGTTTTTCGATGCAGTCCTTTCAAGATCAACGAGAATATATGGTCGACATCAAAGTTTTTTGCAGGCTCTGCAAAAAAATCAAATTGTCTTTATTTAAGGCACCGAAATATTTGAAATTTTTTTTAAATACATAGATCTCATCCAATGTAATCGTAATATATTAGAAATACATAATAAAAAAAAATCATTTTCATTTTGAAATACCGGTGTCTCGAAGACTAACGAGTAAAAATGTTATTCGTCATTTTCGTCTTCTTTCGTAGAGAAACCATGCAGGAAATCATAGTTGGCTGTGAAAATTATTATTCACTTTTTATTTCTCAAAAAAAACCGGGTTTTTCAAAAGTGTGTAAGATCAGTTCCTACGCTTTACTACGCCCGCCGATGCATCGACTTCTCTCGGTCGTCCTTGCAGACAAGGCGCTCTTAAGGCCACGGGGGATAACCCCTCTCCCATCGAAATTTAGAAAAATTCTCGGGCAAAATCTATAAATCGGATCGATTTGAAATTTTTGGTGAGTATTTAGTGACACAACACGGAGGGACTGACGATTTCGCAATTTCGAAATTTTGCAAAAAAATTTTTTTGTGCGGTGAAAAATTTTTCAAAATTTCGAAATTCCAAAATCGTCGGTCCCTCCGGGCTATATCACTCAATACCCACAACAAATTTCAAACCGATCCGATTTATAGATTTTGCCCGAGAATTTTTCTAAGCTTCGATTTACGGATGTAACACATCGGCTTAATAAGAGGATCTCAAAATTCCCTTGCTATTTTACGTGATAAGCTCGTTTTTTTTTTCGAATATCACGAGGTTGCCCAGTACTAGAAATTTTGTTTTTATTGCAACGTCGATTCTACAACGGGAACTTTCGTTATTACGTTCACTTTCCGTCCGACGAAGTTCCGCTCGAACTGCGCGCTTTTTCTTCATCGTCTTCGCGTTTTTCCGAGATATCATCATGCTTGAGTGACTCGGATCGTTGGGGAGCGATTTGCATCATTGTGATTGGCGATTCAATACGCTCGTCCGTTAGACGACTCTCCTGGGACGATCCGGCCGATTTTGCCAAATCACTCGATTTTAATGTTACCGCTAAAATGGATTTTTTGTCGCCCAAATCTCCTAAATTGAGCGAGCCTTCGACCTTCGCGAAGCACGATAATTTTGAAGAGCCTTCATCTCCATTGGAATCAAACGACTCGGCTTCGATCGCTTTTTTCAACGTCTTTGTGATTTTGTACAACGGTGACGTTTCGTCATTCATAAAACCCGAAGATTCGCCAGTGTCTTGCTTCTCGGTTTGCACGAGCGGGCGTTCCATCGAGTCCACGCAACTTTCGGGACCCAGCAAGTCCTTTTCCTGGATCGACGAGAGACTCAAGGGTAATGAAAATTCTTCGATAATCGAGTCAGCTTCGTCAGGAATATTTTTATCGAGACTCTGAAACAGCGGCGTTGTTTCATCGCACGTCAAATTATCAGATATCTTCCCAAGCTCTTCCGCATCTTGGCCCTTCTTTTTTGCTTTTCCCGAATTTTCGATTTTTCGCATCTCAGCTTGGGATCGTACGTGAAGATCTTTTTCACACTTATCGTCTTCCACCGACGTCCGGACTGTTTCGAAAGTCGCGGGTAACGTCACCGAGGCATCCGATGGTTCTTCGTCCATTTCCGGTCGTGACGAAGAAGCACTCACAGACGCCATTGTCGTTTCGTCTTTTTCGTCATCAATTTTCGTGAAATTACCCGTCTCCGAGCTTGTTATCTCCTCGATAATCATACCAATCGGTGGATCCGAAAGAGCCAGTGGTTCCCGCAAACTTCCACCGGAATTTAATCCCTCCGATTGCAAATTTTTCGTTACCGATGAAACTTCCGCTCGATCGATAAGCGCCTCGGTATCTTCGACACTCGTTATAAAATTCAAATATCCGGTCTGCAACGCGTCATCGTTTTTCGCGAGGACAACGATATCGACGAGTTGACCGATGTTTGGCGTCACGCTAAAGTGTACGACGGGCGCCGTCGACGGTTGGCTAAAAAACACTTTTTCCGGTTCGCCGGAGCTCGAAGATTGCACGATGATTTTCTCCGATTGATTTTCTTCGGAAATTTCCGGTGTTTCTCTTTTCATGAAAAAATCAAGTTCGTCAATGTCTTGCGGATCGATCGGTAAATCTATTATTCTCTTTTCCATCTTTATGTCGTGAATCGGCAATGGTATACAATCGTGAAATTCACCGGTATGTTGCAATCCACTTTCGCCGAAAGGCTTTTCCAAGGAGATCGTGCTTCGTTGAACGGCGTTCTCTCGTCTCAAACGTTTTCTCGCCTGGTAGCCGCGATAATTACTCTGAATTCTCGTTGCGGCATTAACAAAGTCATTATCCTCCGAAACTTTCAAAGAAGCCATTTTCACTTTTTCCCTGCTCGAGTTTATATCTTCCGATTCTTCGTGAATTCCATCTCCCGTCTGATTCGTTCCGATCTGCGAAACAAATTTGAGAAAATATCTTGACTCGTTGGAGTGGATTTTGACAAGTTGTTTGGAGAAAAAAGAAGCAGAGTTGCGGGCACGATGAAGGATTTTATAAGATACGCTTGGAGGTGGAACATAAAAATGTCAGCAACGTGGGCATAAAACACGCGAGTGAAAGCCGAATACTTTGAATCTTGTTTAGAATTTTTCGGAAGAATGAGTAAATCATTTTGTGATATATTTTTTTCAGTGTTATCTTTTTTTTTTTGAAAATTCATCCGGAGCGTGATTCACTCGAATGATTTCCTCGAAAAATTATTCTCCGTGGGTCTCTCGTACGGACGTAATTTTTAACTCGATCGTGAAACGTTGATTCCTCGATAGATGTGTTGTGATCAATCGAAAAATAAGAGAAGATTTCTCTCGATGTTGATGAGATAACTAAGTGAACGTCATTCAGGGAACGACTCGGAATATTGGCTCGTGTCTCATATTGCGAGCTAAGGATCTTCGCGTGTTTACCGCCAGAAATAGCGTCGAGCTGTCCGACGGTGAATTATCGTAAAACGATTGCAAGATTTACAATTGAGAGATTGAAGCGTGGCTGCACGGTCGCCACATTTTACGTCTCGTCTCTCTTCGCGTCACTAACATTCGTCCTTGGCATCGAGAAATCTTCAAAGAAAATTGTACCAACGAGAACGAACGCAAAAAAAGCCGCATCTGTACAAAAAGGCGTGTTCAAAGCGGGGTTCGGAAGAGATGAAAGATAAAATGCAAAATATCGAGGATCGCGACGTTATCGTTCGGATTTAACGAACATCGTAAATAGAGCGAAAATTCAAAATATTCGTCTGCGTTGCGAAAAAATGTTAAATTACATCCTAAAGTCCTCACGATTTATCGGTAACCATTGATAATAATTGCCAGAGTCATCGGAAATATTCTTGAAAATTGTGCTAACCAAAGGAAAAACAAAATATCCCGTAATGTTTTTTTTTCGATAAAAGTGTAAAAATATCGATTATTCATCGGCCATATTATTTTGTTTCCAGCTTGCCCGATTCGGGGAATTTCTTTCCCATTTTCGAAAGTTGTGTCTATTTATATTTTATCATTGATTTTTCTCAATTTAAAAGAAAAACTACATACATTTTTCTGAACTAAAAAAAAATGATGCGTACAGAAAAGCAGACTCGAAAGTCGCGCAAAGTCCAGTGCGGTTAGCCGAGTCAGTGATATTCGAAGCTTCGAATAACTACTATTTTCAAATATTAAATAAAGCATTTTTTGGTAATAAAACGATTAAGATGAAGAATTACTTATGAACCTTATAATTGTAGCCATTTTTTTTCAATTTAATTAAAAATATAACAAAGATGTATGTATTGTTTGTAATTTGTTGATTAGTATTAGGTCTATAGCGAATAAATGTAAAGGATATATTGTATAATGTGATGAAGAAAAATTACCGGTTTTATGCAAAGCCTTGACATTCTCGAAGCAATTATTTTGAGATTCGAACATTGGTGTGCGCTCTTTGCCAAGGTTCGACCCACCAATTCGTCTCGACATCGTGACAGCAGGCTAAATACTTTCTACCCCGCAACTTCCTTTCATCATTTCGTGATTATTTACTTAGTCCCCTCAAATTAGTGAATGAAGAAATAAATTCCCGAAGGTGTGTTTTTCATCGCACACTTTCTCATTCACAAGTACTTATTGAACATGTTGATTTATCATCGTTTGCTCTACTGACATTCGAATTCGAATACACCGCGTGCGCGATGATGGTATAAAAAAAAATATTACCTCACTGTCAAAACAGAAAAAGAAAAGCCAAGTTACGGTAAAAAAGTTACGGAACAAAACACATTTTAGCAAGGATTTCGTGGTATGCAGATCACACTTAAATGCTTTTCGCAATACAAACATTGAATTGAATGTTTTTCTCGATTCGAGATTTTAAATGATCAATTGATCGGTATTTATTCCATTCGTCGTGATTCAAGTTCACGTTTTTCGCTAATTTTATTGTTTCATAGCGATAATTCAGAATAGGAAAGAAACAAAAAAGATGAATAATCGTTTGTAGGTCCGTTTTTGTTGGATCAGCCCGCCAACAATTGTGCATACAAATTCAGTGGATGAAAGAATTTATCGTTTGGACGACTATCAGAAGATATCTTGTCAGCAACGAGAGGAATTTTATTCATCGAATCAGCGCAACTGAAAAAAAGTTTGTCAGAGCTATCGTTGTGTCGGTTATAGTCGATCGAGAAAAAAAAATACGATCTGTACGAGTCAATAGCCGATAACGTAACTCTACGAAAACGTTCACCCGAAACCACTGAAGAACAGCGGAAGTGTTGAACTAAGCCAACGAATGGAGGAACAGAAGAGGAAAGAGAGATAATGAGGTGTCAGCGCGAAAGCCTGTTGGCCAGAGTCAAGAGTGGATGCATCCTTCGTCATCCATAGTCTATTTGGAAATAAGTGCATTTGTAGCTGCAGAGTAGCAGCGTCCGTTTGAAATAAGTATCTGCACAACTATTTAGTTCATTTTGAGATAATCAGAAATGATGTTGGCTCTAAAGTCTGAATTGCTGTACTCTATTGCTGGTAGATAATAAAGAGACAAAGGCAGTTCTAAAAACTTAAATTAAACTCTCCGAGAACACTGCTAATTTATAAATCATGTAAAACACTTTGGGTCACGCTGACCCTACACATTTTTTGATTGTCAATATCGGTAAAAAGTTGTACATTTACGAAAAACATAATTTACAATAAAATCACATTTTTTCATTTTTCAAGATTTTTGGTCAAACATTTGCTCGTATATTCGTGAACGGAATGGATGTGACATAAACCGAGGTGAGGATCAATTCGATCGTGTGTGTTTTCGAAAATATAGAATTTGGATTCAGTACAAAGCTAGCTGTCAAAGGGACAAATTTGCGTGTCACATTTTGTGATTTTCGTGCCTTCCTTTGTTGAACGTGTAAAGTCGCTCAAGAATGTTTAATCTCGTGGAGTAACAAGGTTGAACGAGATTTAGGTCATCCCACGAGAGGAAATCTTTTCTTTTCAGTCCAAAAACAATCGCCGCTAGGGGGAAAAAAATCGTAAAACAAAACTCGAATATTGCCGATTTTCGGAATATTCGAAATTCTCGATTCTTCAAAAACCTCTAAGAAACGTTTAATTCCTCAATCCTCTTCGCGGGGCTTATCAGATTCAAAAAACTATCATATTTTTATGCGAGACTTGAAAAAAAAAAATACTCTGTCAAAATGAGTCACCCTAAAGTTTAGTCTGTGGCTATGTGAAGGGAACATTTCTTTCCGCAGTGCCGAGTTTCCCATTGATCCGAGATTTACGACGAGATGTATTCAAACTGTGTCTAGACTGACATGCAGACTCTGTTGCACGTGGTGCACAAATCGCAAGAATGTGTATTGTGATTGGTATGCTCAGTGTAAGCTTCGAGAGCGTTTATGCTGTTCGCATCTTTACGTTCCAGTCAAGAGCATCGTGCAGGAGGTTTTCAATCTCGGAATGCGATAAAACGAGAAAAAGATAATACCAGTCTTCTTTGTATTCAAAAAAACATGTGATTCTATGTATACAGGTCGATTGGTGCGAATTATCAAGCCCAAAATTGCGAATTCTTGGCGATATTCCGATCAAACGACTTGGTCGTTATTTTCAACAGATTTTTAATTTTGACGGAATAAAATTCCAACACGCCAGGCCCTGACTTGGAAGCTCGATGTTGGAAGCCGCTTCAGATCCGTAGAATCGAAGCTCAGAAATTATAAATAAGAAAATTTGTCTCAGCTTAAACACGTCATCGTCTCGCGCAAGCGAGAGTTTCTTTGTTTCGACCTACGTCACCAAGATTCTTTCGCTGAAATATTCGGAGACGGGTGATTGACTTTTGTCGTTTAAGCAAAAAATTGAATTTCCATCTTAATTGAGACTCCTCTAGCAGCGTAATGAAATATCAGACGACAATAAGTTGTTAAAGAATGAAAAAAAAGTGCTCGATTGTTGAATAGTAGGCATGGCCAAATCCGGGCCTCTGATTGGCCCAAAGTGTTGGAATTCTACTGCTTTTTATTAAAAAACTATTAGAAATAAAAATAAACAGCTGAGTAGTCTTGCTGAGAATATTACCTGTAATTCACTTTTTTGGGTTCGAAACTTCATGCGAATAAACCACTTGCAACGTGTGATTACTCACCGCGATACTATCTTGAATGGACGGTATGCTACTCAGAGTAGAACTGCGGTTTTCTTGGCCTCGTTGCAGTCGAAGTCGTCTTCGTGTGAGAAATCCGCGAACTCCTTTCGTACATAAAATATAGAATATGTAAGAACTACTCTCACAGAATAATATACTTTGGCGAAAATATAAATGAATTTCCCTCTTGCATTATTCATTTTTACATTGTGAAAATGATTAAAATGTCGTTTTAATACCATTCATGTGGTATATAATAAATGGAATATCAAATGATTTGGAGAACAGGAAGTTAAAAAGAATCCAATTTTGTACCGATTGGATATTTTTACATCGATATTTACTTGCTGGGTATTTTAGCAAGATATATTCCGGCGGGACATCTTCGTTTCCTTTAAAAGAACAAACGGTTGAGGTTATTCAAACTCACCAGCTTGAATTTTCGTTACTGCGGAATCGAAAGTACTGCTCTCGGTGGTCGAATATTCCTCGCTCGCATCAACTTCCGGTACGTAAATATGATACTCTTTGCTCTCTTTCGCCGTTTCACTGTCGTTCGTATCGTTGTATTTCGAATCAGAGAAATGTTGATTCGCCTCTTGCGAGCCTTCCGCCGACTCTTCCAGAGATGCGGAAGCGTCTTAACATCGAATAATTTAGAAAAAATGTGTACAACTCGAGAAGCGTCCTGTGCAGTAAAATGAATTTTAGTGGATACCTGAAAACTTGACTTTTGAAGAATTCGAATCACGCTCACTCCTCTCGTCGGCTTGCTCAATCTTTTCGCTCCGTTCGAGCGTTGGATTGACACGCAGTTTTCCAAGATTTCCCGAACTGACTCGCCTCGTTGTGCACTGACTGGCCGATCTTGAAACCGCCAAAGGTGTCTCATCTTCATAATTTTCCTCAAGCAGTTCCTCCGATTTTTCTTCTTCCATTTGATTGCTTAGCTTCATCGTATTTCGTTCATTCGATTCCATAGCTTCATCGCTTTTCGAACAACATTGATCTATTTTTTCTCGCGTATCGTTTAACACTGTTTCACTCGATGATTCAATTGCGTCAATTTCGTCATCGATTTCTTCTCTCTTCCGTTGATCGGCGATCCCCGATTTCGCAGAGACATCATTTTCACTCGATCGACTTTCGTCGTCAGGATTTTCCACAGTATCAAGTTTCGGCTTTTCCGCGTTGAAGGATTGGTCCGCTTCGGCTTTTGTTTCACTTTTGCCCTTCTCGTCCTTCGCAATTGTCATTTCTTCGCTCTCGTTCGTACCTTCCATTTCGGCAATTTCTTCTTCTCCCCACGGTGTATTTATTCCCTCTCTCTCTTTAATTTCGAGTTCCACACGTTCTATTCTGTCTTCCCCGTTCGAGCTGCCTTGTTTGCCTTCTTCTATCGTATTATCTTCCTTTTTTTTCGCCGTTGTGACATCCACGTTCGCCGATTCTTTTGATTTTTCTACCTCATTTTTGCATACACTCTTTCCCTCCTGATCTGTTTTCTTCTCCTCAACTTCCCGCGGTGTAACTTTGCCATTATCATCATACATTTCTTCCCCACCTGGTCCAGTAACATAAGAGCTTTTTTTCTCACAAATATCTTCTTTAACTTCCACCTGACGTTTAACGATCGTTTCTTCGGTAATTTCTTTATCGGGTTGGTTCGTCTCTTTCTCGATCTCGTTCAATCGGGATTGTGACGACGATGAAATGGCATATTCGACAACAGCATCTTCCATAAATTCTCTATTGTCATTGATGCAATTGTTTTTGTCGGACGTGAGAGTCTCTGTGATGGAATTTGTATTTTCGCTCTCGCCGCGTTCCTGACTCTCGTATTCTTCCTCACTCATTTTGAAAGAAGAAACAGTGATATCTTGCAGCGAATCCAAATTCAATTCAGGCACGTAGGGTCTCGTCGAGTCGAGGGACAGGGTCAAACCATCGGTGAGCGTAGTTTCTTTAACCTCGTTCGAGGATTCCGCTGTTCTCGTGTCAGTGCTAACTTCTTCGTCCATCGAATTTTCGCGTTTCGTCGAATCCGATGCTTCGTCGACCGCGCTACTTTCCTTCATCTCATTCGACGATTCCGAGCAAACGCTCGGTCTTGTACCCTCCGGCGATAAATCTGATTCGATCAACTTTGATTCATCGACTCGCAGATGCGATCTTTTTCCGTCATGCTTTTCCTTTTCTTCTAGTTTCGAAATTTCGATTGCTTTCATGCGTTCTTCCGTAATTCCCTCCGTCTCATCGTTATCATCCATTAATTTCGTAGTATCCAGCTCATCCTCAAGATCTTCGAGTTCTTCGGACGCTTCCTCGTTTATCGGGCCAAGATCCTGATGCGATATTTGCATCTCTTGGATACTCTCGATTTCGCGAATAAAATCGATATCCGTCGACCTTTCCTGTTCAATTTCGGGTCCGACGAGTTCACCGAAAGGCTCTGAAACGCTTATCGATGAATTGTCCTCGTGGATGATCTTTTCAGTTTCATCAAAATCGTTTCTTGCTTTCTCAATGGTATCCCGTTTGACGAGATCTTTGTCGATTTGATCGTTATTTTCTTCAACGACTCTTTCCACCGATTTCTCACCTATTTCGGGATCGAATATAAGAGATGATCTTGCTTCAAGGTCATCTTCCCGCTCAACGCGCAGTCCATCGGATAATGGCGAATCGACGATTCTTTCGGGTATTATAACAGTCGTAACTGTATCAGGGATATCATGAGGTGAACCTTCCGTGAGAATGTAAGTATAATTCTCAAGTTCCGGTGCAATATTCTTTACTTTACTGTGCTCATGATCTTCGACCCTCGATCTACCATTTTGTTCAGGCGAGTCAGTTTTTCCTGTTTCACATTCGTTTTTTTTCTCTTTCATTTCCACAAGCTTTTCCGCGTCTACAGGCTCTCCGTGATTATCCATATCGGGAAGTGTACAAACTCGCTTTTCAGCGTCTGCCAGTTCTCCTTGATTGCCCTCCGCGTCAGAACTCTGGGATTTAGAAAAATCAGACTTAATTTGCGATTCAAAAATGTCATCGATGTCCATCTCGACTTTCTGAATCTCTTGCAGTCTTGTCTCAAGGTCACCGGTACTTATCATCGTCGAATCACGGTAATCGGCATTCGATGTTTCTGCTTGAAGATTATTACGGTCGGTAGTCTCGGATCGAGCTACGTCGATTTGTAACTTGGCAGTTCCATCAGCATCGGACTTCAAAGTCGTCGATTCAAATTTGTCGACGTCCAAAGTGGTTTCCGGATTATCGGTAGCGCATTTGTTGGCTCCAAGTTCATCGATCTTTGAATCTACTATTTGGAGGTCATTGCAAGGCGTAGATTTATCCTCAAGGTCGCAAATTTCCGGTGTCTTTTTTTCAAGGTCACTCTCGAGTTCCGCAGGTTCCAACGAATCTGGTCTCTGCGGTATACTATCGAAATCCGGCGTCACGTTGAGACTGTCTCGCGAAACGTTATCGATTGGTACTTCCGGCGTGTAATCCTCGGTAGGAATTTCCGGTATGCCGAAATCCGCAAGTGGCACATCGTCGTTGACGTCTATCATTCTACTGGAGTCTTCGTTCGTCGAGGCGGTACTCGGTGATGAAAGTATCGGCAAAATCAATTCTTCTTTCATCTTCGATGATTTTGGTACTTCCGGTGAAATGGCCGGAAGAACAAGATTGGCCGACTCGCTTCGGGACACGCTGGGCGATGTATTTTTCGTGGAAATCGATTTTACCGGTGGAAGGCTCGTTTTCGATGAACTCTCGTCGGTTTTACCAAACAATTCGTCGGAATCAATCGCCTTTTTGTTTCTCAATTCTTTCACCGTGAATTTGCCAAAAGTCGCGGAAATACCTTTCAACAAATTTCGCGTTTCGTCCAATCGTATTTTCAGGACATCCTTGGTTCCCGTTGCATCCTCCGTGGCCTCGTAACACTTGAGCAAACTCGCGGCTGAACTGGATCTTCTCATGGGTTTCGATAGAGTCAATGATATATCCTCCAATAAATCGCGAGTTGTTGACAATTTCGTCTCGAGGCCGCTGTCCCGATTTTCACAGGCGATTGTGTCTACTCGCGTATCGTCGGGCATTGATGAGTCATCACAAGTTTCGGAATTTCCCGATCTTCGTAAACTTCTCGCTGATCTCGAACGACCCGACGATTTTCCAAAACTCGACGATACGTTTTCCATGAGATTCCGCATTTCCGAGAGTCTCGACTTCAAAGCGTCGTTCCTCGTTGACTCCGACGTCGACGTTTTCGGAGAATCTTTTTGTCTCGTTAAAACTTGGTTTTTCTCGCTCGGAGAATCATTGGTACTTTTGTCACCATCCTTTTTCTTATTAGCGAACCAAGAATCTTGTTCGGGTCCGCCAATTATGCCACTTTTTACTTGTTCAATCTTTTCTTTTATTATCGGACCAGTCTGATCAATGATTTCTGGAACTTTTTCAACGTAATCCAAAGTTTGCAGTTCCTCTAGACTTTTCGCTGTTGCAAATTTCTCAACCGCGCAGTCTCGAACTCTATCCATGCTAGAAGTACGTGTTTTCGAATTCTTTTTGTTGCTTCTCGATCCAATTTTATCGTAATATTTATCATCCACTTGAAGTTTTTTCAAAGACGATGATCTTGCGGCGTCGTAATTTTTTCGGGAATGCTTTTCCTCCGTATCCGTTTCAATTTTCTTCTGCCTGTCGTATGACTTTCTCACAGAAGACCTTTTACCACTCGATTTGACGAGGTTACTCTCTGATTTTTCGATCGTATCTTTATCCACGTGCCTCCCTCCAACGTTTCTTCTTTCTCTGCTGCTTATACGATTTTTTCTCAATTCCGTTTTAATGTCTTTAGCCAGCATAACGTTGCTGCTCGGCAAATTCGATATCCGCGTTATAATTTTTGGCCCCATTCTCGTATTATCCGTATTATCATCATTCGAATCTTCGTTGGACCACATTCTCTCGGCTTTGCTCGTCGAAGCCTTCCAAACATCGTTCGATTTCTCTTTCGTTGCTTTCTCCTTGACCGAGCGTTTTCCGCGGTTGTCCATTCTCCTCGTTGATAATTTTGGCGAACGCGAATGATTTTCGTCCCGTATCGCCATTTGAAAAACTTGGTCGGTCGTTATTTTACGTCCCTCCTCGCCGAATATACTTCTGTGTCGTTTCAAGACTTTTGCCGTTTGATTCAACGACCAACCAATATCATCCATCGTATTTTTCGCTATTTTTGCATTTTCACGACTGAATTCGCGTTCCCTCAGTGCTCGATTTATTCCTCTCAGTGTGTCGATTCTTCCGTCCCGTTTCAACGACTTTTCCTTAACGATACCGCACTGTTCTCGGGTTTCGAGCAACTTTTCAAAATGCTGAGCCGCGAATACGTATATGTCCTCGGGCGAATGGCGTATCACCTCGCGGGTAAGACCTTCAACGGCTGCGGCAAGACCTTGAGGTACTCTCGGTGTAACGAGATAACCACCGGGCAATTTTGCCTCTTCTATCGTCGAGGAAGCCATGTCGATTTTAATGTTTCTTGGGCAATAAATAAATCATTCGAAGTTGAAAATAATACATATAAAATACTTTTTAGGACAACGATAATTCATCAATTATTCTTATATAATCAATATTTTATGTTAAATTTCGCTTTTCTTTATCGAATCTTGCAGATTCAGTAAGGGAAATAGAAATAATGTGCAATAATATACGAAACAAACATTCATACAACAATATTTCATGACTGTGTGAAATATTGTTATTGCATTACTGCATTAATTTACGTTGGCAAAGCGGAAAATATATCAAAACATTTTTTATCATTTTTTCGCTTATTTTTCTCCGTTTGATGTTATGAATGATTAGTTGATCATTTTCGAACAATTATACCTGGAAGTGCCGAGGAGAATTCACACGACATTGAATTTCGTCGTTTGCCAAAAGTTTCTCGAAGAGTGACGTCGCTGGCAGGTACGTCGTGATGATGGTTAAGAGTTCTCAAGCTCGACTGAACCATGCCGGTGAATTTCACCTTCGTAAGAATGGTCGATCGATGGTTTTTCATTGATTATTCCCGGCTTCCATGGCCATCTGACCTCTCTCTACTGTGGAACGGCGATTCACCCTCTCCTTTTGCACATACGACCATTTCACATTACGTATTTTACATATAACCGACTGTTCGGTCACGCACGCGGACATTACGGCTTGGAGAACTAGAAAGAAACAACATTTTCGTACACGAAGGTTATTCATCATCGAGGACTTTTTCCATTCGCTATTCGTTGGTTCTTATCGAATTTCAATGATTATTATTGCAATTAAACCATAGCTGTTTGAGAATTATTAATGTTTTGTTGCCTAATTTTGGTACATATCTAGAGACGCATCTCTAGCCAGCATCTCGAAGCCAAGTAATTTCAATGAATTTTGAAGTATTTGAATTACGTGCCGGGCTCTCTACCACACCGCGATATGGCACTTTTTTCGAATTACACTAAAATTCGATTTATCATTATCCATCTTTCGTTCCAAATAATTCTCATCAGCATTTATTATTCCTCACGCTATTAATAACTTTACTGACATCTTTAACAATTTTACGAAAAAGCTTTTTTCTTCAAGTGTTGCAAATTACCGTTAGTACTCCTGGTCCAACTTAAATTAAATGGTAAGCGATTGATTTTAAGAAAATTATTCGGCTTTGTCACTGAACGTCCTGAAATTTATACATGAATGACAAGGTCATTAAGGAATATTTCATTCGTAGAATTATTATAACGTTTAATTATTTACAATTTTTTGATACTGAAAAAAGCGTTCGCTTTGTCGTTCAATTTTCATATTCATTAACGTTAATGTTTCACTAATTCAGCGAATTTTTCAGGATTGTCGGCAAACTGAATCAAATATTCGTACTCCAAGGGATGTAGAGTTTCTCCGGGTATGACGAGACAGTGGAGAGGAGGGCCCAGGTCAACCTCGCGCATATCTTTTAGGCTGCAAGCAACGATTCGTTGATTATCGGATCCAACACGTGCCAAACCGACAGCCACGCTGTTTTCTGTAAGCGCTAAAATGAAGAATTCTCAATGAAAATCACCAAGCGAAAAACTTGGTACATTTTTAAAGTCACAATTTTTATAAAAAAAATTTCGTTGCGCTCATCAACATCCAGTTATTTTTTGTCAATGGTACAGCGATTCGTAAAGTTCACACAATATTATCGATCATTTTCAAATGTCGCTATCACTTTTGTAAGCTGATATCGCTAATCGTGCGATTTTCGTGAGTTACAAATTTGTGAAAGTTGTCTCAAAATTTATACATTTTAAACGAAAAATAGATTGAGCCTGAGCTAGAACGCTCGGTTTAGCCACTTTTTTAAAGAAACTACTCCTTATTACTTCGTACTAGCAATAAGATGATTATCCCGTGTCCCGAAAAATCCTAAATCTGCATATTTCTGTCACCAGTTGGGCAGATGGTGGGAAAAAAAAATTGATCCTACAAGAGTACCATTATTCCTCTTTGAGGAATACAGCACCCTGAAAATATGGGAACTATGATGCAACCTACCCACTTGTCCCTGTTTGATCATTTTATTGTTGATAATGCTAATTAATTGCTCAGCCGCTTCCGCGACGCTCATAAATCTTGGTGGCATGTATTCCTTTTTCTTTTTGCAGAGACTCTCGATCGTCGGCTCTTTAACTTTGATATCAAGAAGGCAAAGCGTGTGGAGACCTCTCAGTCTGTTACCCGCGATTTTCTCATAAAAACTATCGGGTTTCCAGGTCTCGGTCCAGTAAGGTATAGATATGGTTTCGCCGTAGAAATATAGCTGAAGGCCGCAACAACCGACGGCGTTCAGTATTGAAGCATTGTGGATTATTTGAACTTTGATACCACGTTCCCGCGCTCTGATCGCCAGATCGGTATGAGTCGTGGCGCCGAAAGGATCGCCAATGACCAAAAATCCAATATCGTCGGCATCCGCTTCCGACAAAATTTCCTCAGCTCCGCTTTCCACCAGTTCACGATCTGCGACTATCACCGGACGTCCGTAAAACTTTTCCTGACGGGAAAGAATCGAAAACATTATTTTAGCCATTGAGTTATAATATTATGGAACAATTCCAAAAGCAAAATATCTGTTCACCCTAATTTGGGAAAAAACGCAAAAAATCCTCGAATGTTAATGGGACTGGAAGATGCTTGTTGATTATAAATATGTTCGAGAATAACATACTCTGTTTTTTCATATAAAGTGAAATGAAGGGAAAAAGTAAAAAATATCGTGGAAATTCTGTCTTTACGATATTCGCGGGCTTTTTGATCACAGGTGCGTGTATACGAACCAGAACTTCCGGTCCCACTGTCAGAATCGATGTATACGATTCCAAATAAACGCGATGACATTTCTTGATTAATTCGAGTCCTTTGACTGTGACATCAGTCGCGTCTCCCAGACCGAGACCGATTATGTATAGCATGACAATTTTTTTCAGAATCTCCAAACAAATTCCATAAAAGAAACCTGTTCGAATTCGTATAAAGTCCACGTGTCGTGTATCGTACGCGTGTACTTGGATATTTTTACAAGTGTGCGTGTCAGTAGTAATAATAATAATGCCAACATGAAGTTGGACGATAAATGCGAATGCAGAGATTACTTATTCACCTTCGTGAAGTTGGCCTCGAGTAATCGTTTGAGAGAGTTTGAAAAAAAGTAAAATCAGTGTTGCCACCATAAAATAATCCCTAGGTCTTGTAACTAGAATTTTCATTATGTACATAACGAAAATTGGGAATTCTTATTACGCTGGAAAATAATTTTAATTCACCGAATAATTATCATGTTGTAACATGATTCTAACTCACTGAAATTTATTACGCTGAAACATAATAATAATTCGTTTGTTTATAAAACAATCAAATTGAAAGAAATTCTCCCGAGGTTATTAAAAAATACAATGGCGTGTCGTCGTACATTATTCACAAGTGGAACGGCTATCTTTACGGAGGTGACCCATCCCACGAACAATCAGCTGATTATTTGCTTTGCGGCTTTGGCCGCTCTTCTGAAAATATTGACAAGGACGAACGGGAACGATCCGCTCGGTGTTAAAGAATTAAACAAACATAAAAAAAATGGGACGTACAGTTTATGCGGAAGAGCGTCTCCTGGATTATTTAAAGTCCTTGACGCGAACGGATGGATACACAGTCGGACTGTTATTAGGACAGGTTTGATTTTAATGAATAATTTAACCAAAACCTACACTTTCTCGAGCATACGTTACAATTTTTTTCTATATCGAAAAGCTGCTTTATTAAAAAAAACACAAAAAAGGACGTTCTTTTCAGCCTTGATACAAGTTTATCATGTTTTTACTACTTTAGAGTACCGAACAAAAAGACTATGTGGTTCATCTGACGAGAACTCCGCCTCCCGCAGCCAAAGATGTTATAGAGGAACCGCTCATTGGTGTCAAGAGCAACTCTCAGACTGAGGCTGAAACCAGACACATAAAAACTCTGGAAGACATACCTAGCCCTTGGGTCGCAGATCACGCGAAACACGTAAGCAGTTAAAACATAAATTTGTCGAGCAAATGAGATGTTGTAGGCTGTATATTATCGATAGCAAAAAGTGCATTCGGCAATTTTTGAATCTGTTATAAATATTCTTTTATCACTGTTTTTATAGACACAAAGATTATGATAACAGTAATTTTCATAGATAGAAACATGCTGTTGTATTTTGTACTACAACTATGCACGTCTAATTCCCAAATTCGTTCAGAATTGTGTCAAAATATCCTAGCTTGTTCATCAATTTTTCAAACGTTTGTTGAAACGAAATCCTATATATACCTGTAATAGTGGACTTTAATAATTAAATGTATACCGGATCGGTCTCTTGCCGACTTCAAAGCAGTAAATATTTATGTATGATTAATATTTTTGTATCGTTGAAAAATAGAAGTTTCCAATTACAAACTTTGGAATAGATTTGTAATGGAACAAGTCGTTTTTCGAAATTTTTAGTTGCCAATAAATCATATTACTCTGCTGCTAATCACTAGCCTAGCTAGTGAGCTTTCGTGAGCGGGGAAATTGTGTCTGGGTGAATTAACCTGTCACCCATGCTTGGGTGACGGGACGTTCAACGTGTTAAACATGTAAATTATACTTACGTACTTGTAATTAATCAGAATATCCTTCCTAGTATTTCAATTACTTCGATTAGTGATTTTTTCACTCTTTGATAAATTTCAGGTAACAAAAATGCTCCCGGGAGGTATGTGGGTAATGGGAATGTTTATAGCAGGGCCAGGGGATAGCTTGAATGATTCAAACTCTATAAATTTAGTGAGATCGGTAATGGCTGACATACACAGGAATCTTGGCTGTAATGAGTACATATATGGAAATAACGAATACGAGAATATTGCACTGAGCTTCAATAGTCTTACTCAAAGGTAATAAAATACAAAAAAACAAAAATACAAAAATTCAGTACCGTAATCAATAGTCATAATAATAATAATAATAATACCATAAACAGAGGGAAATTGCAAAAGCGCGAAACGGGTATACTAGAGGAATTAAAATTCAATAAAATGGCTTTATTATTATTGTTATCATACGTCTGGTTAGAGAGTAAATTACCGAACGTACCAATGAAAATTAGCGGCAAAAACGGTGATAAATATGTTCTCCATTAGATGTATATGCAAGTCTTTCGACATGAGGAGAGGAGGATCTGCAAAGCCTGCAGAATGGAAATTTAAATCGAAGATCACAAAGTGGCACAGTCTAGAGACTCAAGTAGATTTTGATAAAACATTTCCTATTTCGGAAAAAGATTATTCCAAAACGTTGAAGAAGCAATTACAGGGTATACTCAAAAGTATAGCCTCATACGTGGATTCAGCTCTGGCTGTTATAGAAGGCGAAGTTAAATCGCCGGAGGAAATGATCGAGAACGTTGGCAAAAAGAAGAAAGAAACCAAAGATACGACTAAACGCAACGAGACGAATTTTGACGAAAAAACACTACAAGTTAGCCTATACATTCCATGCGTGAGTAATAAAACGACCGTTTGTCGAAGGCGCGTGAACATAGTCATTCCAATTTTAACTTGAATTATTTCAAACATTTAATTCATCAATTGTTGTCATTATTATTAGTATTTTTCTCAAAAGTTATCGTGGAAATACTTCATAAAATATTGTACGTTTTCAAGTACTCGTAGCGCAATTATTTGCTAAATCGGGCTTTGTCTTTATCAGCATAAAGTCCCGATTAATAGAATAGGGATATACAAATTTGTACACCGCAGTATTTTAATCGGCGGTGGGTTTCCGGTGTTCAATTCAAAGTAGAAACGTTCATTATTGATGTTTGCGTAACGTTTGTTAATTGACAGCCAGAGAAATCAAATACGGACATGAACGTAGTTGCCTGCAATGCCTCGATAAGATTAGTCGGACAATTGGTTAGTCGAACTTTCGTTCATGAAAAAGCGGCAATAACAGATGCAACGAATGCTATAAAACAAGACGTTATAAGGTCATTAGCGACGCGTTTGGAAATGCACTGGGACAGTTTGATTGAAGAAGAAGATGGTTCGCCGGAAGGTTCGTCGAGAAACATCCTCGCTTTATCGTGATTTTAAGAACTTTCACGGAATTCAAAGAATGTTATGACCTCAAGCGTTATTTCTTTTTTACAGAAAATATAACTTTACACGAACCTCCGCGAAGAGTACTCATAGAACTCCCTCAAAGTAGAATAACATTGTCAGATTATTTGTTTCCTGGTGAAGGGCCACAGGAGGCTTTGATATCGTTGCAGGAACTTTTAGATCTTGACGTTCAAGAAAGCAGTGTACAAAAAGAGATTGAACTTCAAGCTGGTACGTAATTTGTTGGGCAACGAAATTTCAATAATCTCGATATGATTACGGAAAAACAATTGTGTTTATAGATCCCTCGGAATTTTATTGCCAAAATGAAGAAAAGATGGAACCAAGCAAGCCTGGACAACTGAGTAATTTACAATCAACCCTTTACTTCACTGGCATTGCAGTTGGATTCCTCATGATTATTATTTCTATTGTATTGAATAGTATTCATGATCATTGAGTATTTGAATGAAACTGTTAAGTTTTTCCTCAAGATTGAGCCAAGTGAAATATATGATTTATTAAATATTTGAATTCATGAGGAAGCCGCTCCGATCGAAGTACGTGAGAATTGTACAAATCCTTTTTTTTAGCTTTTCGATACATATTCTTTCAATACACACACATGTTCCACATATAAATAAAAGGGAAAAGAGGATGGAAGTTTTACGAATTTGTTTTGATAATTTTTTTTATTTTTCTTCAGCTCCCTTTACTTTTGTAATAGCTATTATTTATAATATTTATATAATATATACAATGTGGAGTCACTATACACGGTTTTTCCACAGAAAGAAAAACAACACACAGTCGCGTCCGGTTAGATCATACATCCATACAATAATTACGGGTCTTTCATGCTCGATCGATTATCTCGATGTTTAAAATGTTGTTTTGAGTAATAACGTGTGTTATTGGCCGAGTGACCGAAAACACATACAGGCTACTATAGAAAAATCATCTTTTATTTTTTTTTACAAATCCAGGTAATGCCAACAATATTGCTTAAAATGCATTCCGAACTTTCTACAACCGTACCTTGTACCAAATGACCAATATTTATCGCTCCTCGCTATCTTCCGGTTTTTCCGCACTTCGTTAGATGTAATCATAAAATGTCTCGCGGGTCTCCCAATACATTTTCTCTTCGTTTCTCGTCCCGTATTTTCTTACTTATTTACATGAATCCACTTATACTGTACATATAATCACAACGTTAGGTTCAAAATGGACCGCAGTTAACCATATTCGTATTCTCCACGACAAACTCAAGTAACTCTCATTATCTTGACCCTCAAACCAGAAATGACATTTCATGATGTACACGGAGTTAGTTGGGACAGAAAACAAAAACAATCGAAGAAATGTTCTTTATATTTATCGTCCAACGTCGAAAATTTTGTTCATCACCGCGCGTTCATCGATTCCGTACAGCTTGTACTTGAGAAAACAACCTATCGATGAAATAAATGAAAACGTAGGAAAAAAACAAGGATATTTGAACAACCCATTACAATAATACTATTCATTGACGCGAGGCGGACGAAAAACATCCTTCTTTGAAGCGCTTTGACTTTTTGTTTGAATGAAACATTTTTTAAAAGCACAATTCAATTTCTGTAAGGAAAAACGATACGAAAGGGCCGTTTCTCAATCTTTTAATTTCTGTCCAGCTTGAATGATTAAAAATTACCCGCTCAAGGATGTATACTGCATCAAGTTAGTATGTAAAGTATCTAAGTAATTATTATTTTTCAAAATAATTTTTGCCTGAATTTCGCTGAAGCTGTAGTGATTTCGGAAGTATATATGAAGCGATGTATTCAGTCTCGCAATATCGTTTTTTAAATAAATGACAAGTGTGCTCATGACTTTGTTCTGCTGCTTCACGACTGGTAATCTCAAAGGAACAGTACGAAATTTATGTCGTTTTCTATGGGGTTTCATATCCTTTCACAGTCTGGTAGATTGGGACATCTGGTTTCAAAATGAAAAACGTACGTGTTTATCTTCTAGGACAAATTTTTAGTATACATCCCCAAGCCCCTGCGGTAATCGCGTAAGAACGACGAAAACAAAAATGATCTCGAATGAACGAGGAAATTCGGCGTAGTCAGTGCACGGCGCCTGAGTAACGTAGGAAACGAACAAGCCGATGAGAAAATCGTTATAGACAATAACTGTTGCCTATAAACAAAGATAATGATATCCATCATTTTGTTCGTTATTTTCCTGACCCTGTGTTGCTCTTTTTTTTCGAAAACATAATTTCTTTAATCATACTATTGCGATAGTGAATACATGGTTTTTGGCATACACCATTCTGAACAACGAGAAAAAATGGTGCATTTCCATAATTCCTCAAAGTCTGAACGTATCTCTACGTTATTCAATGATTAAGCTCCCAAAAAAATTTCATTGCCAATAACAAAAATATTTTGAAATCAAGCGATTTTTCAAAAAGCTCTCCGTACGTCTTTTAGCCTTAAAGCACTTTGTTCGAATGATCCTAAAAAAATAACTGTTCCAAAATTTTCGATAAAATATAACTCCAAAAATGAATATTTATACTTTCACTACTGCTGTGATATAATTCATCGATGTTTACTTTTTTTTACGAAATAACTTTTCTCGATCTTTCTTTGATAGTTTGTCGAGAAAAAAAGTTCACAAAGAATCGTTATTATCACACGACACCCATTTTAATTAGCCCTGATTGACTACCACGTCCGACGCTCGAGTCGTCGAGCGAATCGAGATCCAAAGCCGACTCGATCATCGTCGTGTCCTGTAACAAGCGTAGTCTCGAGGCTGACAATGGTGTCGTTACAGCTACAGGTGCAATTACGTTGTCGTGGGTCGTTGATCCGAGAACATTTTGTCGTAATGGCAACGGTGCTATATCATCGATATCCATAGGCGGTATGTTAAGCGATGCCAATGGTACTTCGTTCGATACGAGATGGCTCACGCTATTCGTAGTACTGCCTGCAATAAAATCAACGATTAAAATATGAATTTTTTCAATTCAAACGATAATCATGATATAAAAGATGGGTGATGGGGGATTACTTGCGACGTTGCAATAATTAATGTGAAAATTCGAGCCATGGCACTATCGATGTACCAGAATATTTTTATTTCACTTATAGTTATTATAATATACAGTACTCGATGCAATAAAGTATGCACATAATCCACTTGATTATTTGGGCAAATATATGGCGACATGATCAATAAAATAAGCCTTTATTTAGTCAAAAGTTGTCTTTGATATGGTACTAATAAATCGTATAAAATACTTGGAGTTTGCGAGAAAAGTGGGGTTTTGAAACATGGGCTCTTGAAACCCATGTTTCAAGACAAAAGTCTCGAAAAATGGGTTTAAGGAGTGAAGAAAGTTAATTTAACCGCTGTGGGTGCAAACGTCATTCGCCGGTTTGACTCAAGACTGTTGAGAGTAGAGGCGATAACGGTATGGTGTGGGGGATTTTCATGTGGTCTGGGAAATTTGGTGAAAATCGACGATACACCGACGGCGAATGTATGTATAACAATTCAGAGGATTCTCTGTGAACACTTGGTGTGGACAATGAGTTCATATTCGAACATGATAACAGTCTGAAGTTTATCGCTCAAAAAACAAGTGTATTTCTTAGTTGTTTACAAGAGTATTGGATTTTGAGATCATGAGTGCAATATGGCAAAGAAGGGCATGCGAAATATTCATTTACATTATTTTCATCGTTTCACTTCTTTTTTTTTCACCTGTATACTTTATCTTGTCCGCGCTGACTACAATATCAAATTAAACTTGGTGCGTTATCCAAAGATTACGAATGTTTCAACAAATTTTTACATTAACAATTTCGGTCTATAGCAAGAAGCCTTTATTGCGTGAAAAAATGATTGTTTTATGGTATAAGCGTCGGCAGTTATTCACAACAATATCACAAACTTTGGGATGCATACTTTGCATTTTGTACAGTACTGTATATGTAAATATACAAGTTGATGATTATTAACATTTATCGATTTAAAAAATCCTAAAAATTATTAATCATTCTTTTCAAATTTATCATCTTTTGGTAATTACTGCAATCCATGTTAAAATCATGAGTTTTCGAAATTTGAAAAAAAAAAAAAAAACTATTATCCAGGTTCAATAAAGCTCTTAAAGATTATACAAAACACATGTCCTACTATAAACATTCTCAATCGTTTCATTGTCCAGTCGACATAACTGAAAGTTTGATATTCGAAATTCTTCGTTTCGTGAGTGGTGAAAGATAAATTGATTCTCACATCAGTGTCCAAGAAAATATGAACAATTACGACAGCGTGAGATGCTTATATACGGAATATCACAATAAAAATATACTTCAAAAGTCTTCCCAGTATAGTCGAGTAGAAGTATTAGGAATGAAAATATCACATCCATCCATATTAGAAATTAACGAACTCAGGTTGCTTCAGAGTGTTATGTGCCAAACTTACCGAATAGTATGGACCAAGCCCTCGATAACGAGTCGTAATTATAAACAAAGAAATATGAATCGTTTTTTAAAAAATATTAGACATAGTATGATCCGTTTGTGCATACGATATGTAATATGCAATAAGATTATTTTAACGCTTGAAAAATTACACGGCGACACTCGTTCGACGACGCGAAGCTTTTTTAATGAAAAACATTACGAGATTCGATTCGAAATTCAACTCCCTCGGCGGAACCACGCCACAAGGACCAATAAGTGACCAATTTTGAAAGATCTCGGTTTGGACAAAAACAAAATCCCAACGTTCCACATGAATGCCTTTACACTACTCGGATCAAAAATCTTTCCGGGAATAAAATTTGCGGAGACATTTTTTATCTTCTCAACGATGATTTTTATAACGACTTTTATATACTATATATCTTCATACCGTGATTTTATTTGATAGAATCAGCGACGGTATGTACCTTGTAGAAACTATAAAAAGATAGTTGCTTTATAACAAATGTTAAATATCTTCATTGTCACTCATCGAGCCCATAATGAAATGTCTATCAAGCATATCTTCTTCTGAACCTTCATTCGGACATAATGAATTTTCAGCAAATGCCATTTCGTGATTTAACGGTGCGGAACCAAATCTATTAACGACAAGGCCAATTGCAGTTTGTCCAATAATTGGTATACCACCGTGGCCCAATAATCGAGCTGGCAATATGTTTTTCGTAATTGGATATTTAACCGTGTGCTGTGCACAACTTAAATTGTTATATCTCAGTGTATTCTGAGAACTCGTTGATCTAGTATGCGGATCAGCTCGGTAATGTTGTGGAAATTTTTGTGAATTTATGTAAGTGTCGTTCGTATCACGGTCTCCGTATGTCAAAGTATCTTCGGAATATCTCTGTGGATATTTTTGTAAATCGATCCCGTATTTACGTTCGACAATGAATTGATCATAAATTAAGTTATTATCGGAACATCGATGATATTCGTCACGACAACGCTGCGGATATCTATGTATATTTTCGTCGCAAGTATAACTGTATTTTTTTAAATCTGCACTTAGTTTGTCGGTTTCGCGCAATCGCCCGCTTTTCAAACGTTCCTGTGATGGTAATCTCGATGGATATTTCGTTACGTACATGTCGTTAGTAAATTGACGAGGAAATTTCATTACTTCCTCAGGTGGACAACGCGTTACTATGCGTAACTCACCGTTTAATGATTCTTTACGCGGCGAATGTTGTCCCGACACGAGATTGTTCATTGAACTTGTAAGTTCGGTAGGTGGTGCGGTTTCGATGCTTATTCCATTAGGCTGCAAAAAAAGAATTTAAAAATCGGGTATCAAAGAAATTATACTTGTTGTGAAATTTAATAATCTTCGAATTATGGACAATATTCTTGGATTATCGTTGCATTTCGGGTTCTCTGTTATTATATACTTTCTATACTCTGTTATACTCTTAAACTCACAATCATACGATAGTATGATCATCGTTTCAAGTTGACTGACGAGGAAACGTTGCGAGATCCCTCGGATTTCAATGATTTTTGAACTCGTTGTAGTCCTCGATAAAAAGATGGATACGTATTGTTCTTATCGGCCCTTGATACTATCGCACCGATCGACGCGAAACTAATTGCAAAATGTTCCTCGTGCTAAATCATGAAATTTCCATATTTGAAGCTCTCTGCACTTTCATCGCAAGGGTGTACGCTACTCCTTTTAAACGTTTTTGAGATTGTTTTTTTATCCAAGGAGCGCAAATTCTAAATCAAACGTTAAAACTATTACAGAATTAGCTAATAAAAAAATCTAAAGTTCGCGTGTTTTTGCATTTCTCGAAAAAAAATAGGGGGTGACACCACCTTCATAAAAATGTCTGTATGTCTGACGTTTACGGGATTCTCATCCGTTTTAAAAAAATTTCAAAGAAGCGCAAAGTCAGTGAAATAATGAAATCATTACGCCCGAGTTCTCATGCACTCTTGCACATTTTGAACATTTCGAAGTGAACAAAAAGCGACAAACAAAAAAATTCACAGGAAAAGGTGGTTCATTCCTTCACAGCAGAGCTGATTGAGAAATGATGACCTCAATTTTTCGCTGACTTGTAGATTATTTGTAAAATTTCGAAACGAAAAACGTTCTCTAAACGTCAAGAATAGAGGAATCCTTGAAACGGACACCCGGTTTATTTTTCATATCACCTGCATTGAAACTGCGAGTTCCAATGCCTGTTTTGCCAGCCGATGCGAGCGGACTTGAGACCGATGCAAAGAAGTCCGACCGATTCAGTTTTTGACTTCATTTTATCTCGGTCAGAATTGCATTTGCCTCGAAATATTCGTGCCATTTTAAACATCATCTAATCTGATTTTTCACTGCGCCATCGGTCGACGTATGATCGGTCGATTTCAGATTCAGATTTCAGAAATCGGCTTGTTCGGTCCCTAGCCACACAATATACTTTTTTTCGAGAAACGCAAGAACATTTCAGCTTCATATTTTGCGTTTATTACGTTTTCTTGTCTTGCAATCTACTGACGAGTCATTCTCTCCTGACAGAAAGTTTGACGAAAAAGTTTAGAATGCCTAGTTACCTCCTTGCGATGGGTATAGAAGGAATTTCTGGTGTGTAAATATCATTATTTAAAATGAAAAACACGTTGTAATTGGTTTCGTATAAATCAGCGCGTTACCTCTAGATCGAACGACAAAACAATCCGCCGAAACTCTGAATTTTCATCTCTAGAAAGTGCTCAAGAGCCAATAGAAAAAAAATGCTCCTCTTATTCTATCGGGAGCTACGCCATACTCAAAAGACATGGAAATCAGAGGGGTAACGTTTTCTTGAGTGAACTATTGCATTAAGAGATTGCACAATTAATGAAAAACAACGTGGCTATCCACTTACCTGTGGCTGCATTATTTTTACAGTTCCATAAGCTTTGTAGGCATTCGTTATAATATAATCGTCCGGAGTCTTTTCCTGTTCTGCCATATAACCTGGCGTTACAATACCGCGGCGATCTTCCCACCAGAATAATACAATATTATTATTAAATGGAATATATTGAATGTATACGACGTGAAAAAAAATCTTGACTGGTAATTACCTATTAGGCTAGGAGGAGCAGGACCGCAAAGGACGTAGAAACAATTTTTACATATATTTCCTTGACTGTAAGGATTAAAATTCTCCTGTTCTCGTTTACTCGTAAATGACCCTTTTATCTGTAAATATTTAAATAAATAAATTTGCATACATCAATAATGTTTTCGAGTGATATAAAAAATATATATTGCGATTTTATCAGCTCCAACTCCAGAACGTTCGTACGGAGGTGCAAAAAAGAGCATTTTGACACTCAATGTTTATAGTTTCGAGATATTTGAATGAACTTTTTTTTCTGCCCCACGCATTGCAGAATCAAAGAAAAAATCACGAGACAAAAAAATCTCAAATTTTTGTTCTTCCTTCAAAGTTGCCCATGCGTTCAGAAATTTTTTTTCCGCTTTATAATGCCTTTTATTGTTTTAGGGAAAATATTTTTTTCATTATTCTCAATATTAACTTTGAAAGAAGGTACAAAAAATGATTACCTTCGATGGTGTTTTAGAAAATGTACAATTACTTTCCAAATATAGCGAAAAGTGCCAATGATTCGTTGATTTTTTTGAATTCAACGTGTGCAAAAATGAAAAAAACATTTCGGTGTTTTTCATGAAATTTAGTGTGAAACGCTCATCAAATTTCGAAAAATAAAAACTAAACAAAATATATTTTTTATTGAAACCGCGAGTATCAATGCCCGCCCCTTTGCCGCAACCTGCCCGCTTTTTTCGCCATAGCGCCGAAAATCGCGGTTTTCTGAATATTTGATGTGATCACATATTCTGCCCGAATGTGAAAAATATAGTTTTCATTCATCGGCATATATCTCAGCAACAAATCGTTATAGAGAGACCCAAAGAAAACCAAATCCAAGCTAAATGATCAAGCTCAATGATTCTAACAGTGGTGTAGTCGAAAAATAAATTTTCTGAACCATGAATTCATCGTAGAGATTTTGACCTTTACAAAAGCGAAATAACACTTCCTTCAATTTCTGTCACATTATTCGAGTTTTGTCATATTATCTCGATCGAAATATACTTTAATCACTTGATAAATTGACTTGTATTTGTCTCACAATCACATTTTCCACACTGTTTTTGGTGCTTTCGTGTTTGTACACTTTGACCATAAACAATTTGGATGAAGTGATGTTCAATATCATTAATAATTAGGATATTAGTTTTTAAATAATTAAAAACCTTCAATCACGAATTGGAATAAATTGAATGTAAAAAAAATAATATATAATACGTAAATAATTAGGAATGACATTTTTGGTACTGTGCAATACAAAAAGGTTTGGGCTTCAATCGTTCCGTAAGTGATAATAAATGTTGTCGTTTTTCAAGTAACAATTTTCAAATAATTATTCATTTAATTGGCATTAATGCATTTTTCTCAACTCGACTTGTGGGGATGGCCGCGTTGGCTAATCTGACACAAGACGTGTATGTGCTTATAAGTCATGTCTTTCATTTTATGGATTGATTATTATAAAAGATATTAATTATTCAGTAAATGATGCCTAACACGAAGGTAAGCAATGGAACAAAATAACGGTATAATATATCATGCTCAAGTAACAAGCTACTACAGAATGCTGGTCAGAAGAAAATTCCAGACTTGAAATTCTAAAAAAATTCTATTTCGAATTAGACAAAAAGCTTATTTCTGTATGAAATTTTTCAAATAAAAATTTTTATTCCTTAAAAATATACAGGTCATTTTACTTATAATTTTACGAGTAATGAAATATCGCACGAGTACAATTCTCAAAACTTACGTCTTCGTTTGTGGTCTGATTGCTCGTCGTCAAATAAGTATGAAATCCAGCGAGTCCGAGGATACTCCAGACGGAAAAGAAACAAACGACGCCGACAACAACGCTGCCCGGTGAAATCCTCACGGCTTCTAAGAACGGTCTGTCATCTCGAGTTACTAAAAAATGACGAAAATTGAAAATTCGCGGAGGAAGTGAAAAGCAACATGTAGGAATGTAAAAATCAACAAATCTTCGGGAGAGATGAAATATAGGAGAAAAAAGATTAAACTCACGCATAATGAGGTGTGTTATCGCACAGGCAAAAATGAAAACACATAGGAATGCAAGTGAAACGATAAATGCATAAAAGTACCGATAATTTCGTCTACCCACGCAGTTGCCCACCCATGGGCAATGGTGGTCGAATGCCTCTGTAACATCAAAAGATATTTATTGCAAACATTTTTTCCTTCAATATGCGAATATTAATGGTATATATTTATTATTATCAATCTCCATGTGTACACTGGATCGTTTTCGGAAGAGCGGAAATTTCCGTTTTTTGTAGCTGTATTTCTTTAATTTCATTACGACAACGTAGTTGTTCTGCAATTTTGTCTTTTTTATTCCGTGAAGGTTTCATGCGATTTTAAAACCGAGGGGTCTGCAGGTACATTTATGAATCCTATAGCACTTTTTTCACAATCTGGGACGCTTTGAAAACTGATGCTGCTGCCGACACACCCGGTGTTCGCACCGAAGGTGTAAAAAGCCCGTTTTCACACGGAGGGTTAATTATTAATATTCAAATTGATGTTATTTAGTATTATTATATTTTGTCACTATGGTTTTTAGTCTTAAATACTCGAATAAAGAAGAAAACAATTTAGAAAATCGGGTACTTATTGGCAATTTTTTTTTCGATTACTCACCTACACAATTATCACATAGGCTACAGTGAGAAGCTCTTGGTGGCCTGAATATCTTACATGTGAAACAATATTTAAGCTTCACAGGTTGTCCTCTAACAAGTATCTCTTTCGTACGTGGTGGAGGCCTGTAAGTTATCGAATTACCATTGTTCGGAACTTCTGCAGAAATAAAAAAATAATCATCATATCCTTAGAGTTTTAGATAATATTTTTTGGGACTGTAGGGTCTACCGACCAATTTGTCGCTCTATGTAAGCCGCCTCGTCCGGTGTCGCTCTTGGTATAACTCCAGGATCGCTGAAACTCGTTCTGAAGAGAGAAGACATTACAAAGAGAAATAGTAATCCTCCTATAACCGGTATAGCAGGAGTTATGTGAGCGGCTAAATACGGGCAGCTGAAAGAAAAAGACATAGCATTGCCAAATTAATGGAAAAATGTATCTCCAAACGACGCGTGGAGAAGAGAGGCTGGGTGTAGACGAGTAAGTAAAAGTTGGTCGAAAAAGAGCCTAAAAGAAGAAATTGGAGGAATCGGAAGTGGAAGAAATTGGAATATAATAACGAGTGATAATGAATGCAAGAGGGATATGGTCATGAAAAAATGGTATTCGATTTGAAATGTAGACTCTGCTAGCTTCAAGAGGAGAAAGTGGGGAACATCATCACTATGGATATGGAGAAATGAACAGCGGAGGTAAAAGTGATGCATTGGGTAGGAGGAAAAGAACCTGTCATTTCTTTGTGCCAATTTTATATCAAAAATACTTGAAGTGAACCAAGCCACTAATTGCACAATGAAATTACCCTAATTTATGTGCAATCTCCTTTATGTAAGAAAAACTCATAAACATATTGTTTTTCGCCTTTTAAATAATAATTTGTTACATATTTTATTTAGGAATATGTTTCGTGTAATACCCAATATGGAATAAATGAAAAATGTAACTCTTTACTCACTCATACGCAAAAAACAGGATGCTAGTTCCAGAGATAAGACACACCGTTAGGCCAAAGACACCGGTACGAGGTGCCATCATAATTCTTCCGTCGCAACAAAATCTGTTTCGTCCAGGGAATAATTCCCACTTCCTTAGAACATGCGTCATTTTGGAACTGTAATGAATATTACTTGGAGATAAAAAAAAATCCTAGAGTACGAAATATTTATTCCTGTAACAATCGTTCCGTCGTTTAGATTTTTGAAACTATCATTTTTTGGAAAAAAAACAAACTTCGATATCAATAAAATGTTTTCATATTGGGATTGCTGGAACGCAGCACGAACGAACATATTTTGTACTATTTATTTATCTTTATCGTATTTTCATATTGTTTCGCACTCAATTTTCATTCTTTTGAGGAGGTTCCATCGAAACCTTCATAAACTTTGATCAGCAAATGTGCAACATGCTACAGTGGATCATTACAATCTCCTACCAATTTTAATATACTTTTATGTTGAATGACCATGACAAATGTGATAGTCTTTTGAGAAAGCAATTAACAAACCAAAAAATCTAGGCCATTTGATTTTTTTTTTCTAAAGTAACAACTCGAAGAAGTTGCAGCATTTTGGATTTCTATTACGAGCGTCATCATTCCGAAAAATTGAATTAAAATATTTGGCACACCGTACAATATTGACGATAGAAAAGAAGTTTATTGTACATTTCGCTGGATTCCAACGATCCAACCTTCAATATCATTATTTGCGTGAAACCCTTTCTTAATTTTTGGTGCAATTTAATGAAAATTGTAACGTTGGGAGCATTCTCAGAAGAGTGAAGTATAGCCTTTTATTTGACTAGTGTGCATCGATAAAACCTCCTCGAATTAAGTAAATGTAAAAGTTTGTCATTGTTTGAAAGTGGCCACGCAGGAACACAAAATGAGTGCAACTGCTTCGTTCCGTTTTGTTTATGTATATTTTTACCTAACATCAATTTTCTGATAATATAAATCTCGCATTAGCGTGCATTAGCGTGCAGAGAAATTACGAAAAAGAAATGTTCATGATCAAATTAATACTATTCATTTTGTAGATAGATGATGATACAACCAGTACGATACAAATGACTCATTACTGTTATGCGAAAAAAAACAACACACAAAGCTGAAAACTCACGTATTTTTATACAAAATCCTCGCTTCTGTTGTCGAGGATACTCGATTGTTTCAACAAGGGCACTACTTGATCTCCTCATCAACTTAACCTAATGTCTCGATCGTGAAAATACCCAAGTAAATTCCAGTCAATTCTAACAATACGTGACATCGTTAATTGTATTACTTAAACCCGAAAAAAGCACAGACTTTTGAGGGTAAAAATAAATCGTTTTACTTAAAAATTTGATAATAAGCGATGTATAAAATGAAAAACAAAAATCGTCGCAGACGGAAAAAAAAACACACGCGTACACTGCGAGACGAGCGCACAAGGTCGACATTGCCACTTTTTCAAATGATATTCCTTTGATTCTGTTATACAGGCTCAAATTGTATTAATCATAAAATAATGAATGATAACCGTATATGAAACACAATCTTTCAAAGTAGGTCGACTCGAGCACGCCCTTACGATTATCGTACAATTCGAAAAATATATCTTGGAATTCGATGAATGTATGACATTACGTATCTCCAACAATGAAAGGAAAAACACAAACACTAAGTGATAACGTCATGATGTGGACGTATTATATTTATCTGCACACAAAAGTCACCAAGCATTCAATATTAACTTTTCATCCTACACGACGATGACAATAATGTATTCTCCCTGTGTGCATAAACCGACTCTGATTGTTGGCTGTTGGAATTGAAAAAAAAGAAAACGTAAAGAAAAATAACACAGAACCACGTTGCCCTCTGGCGGACGATCCACAGCTTGCATGTTTAAAAAACCACGTGATCCTCAAACCGACTATATACATGCGAGGCACGATCCAGTTAGCGCTGCAAATGCTTCGGCGGGATCGAATTTGTGTGGCAAAGCATGGGAAAATGAAGCATTAAAAGCGTTCGTAGCTGCAAGTAGATAGCATCTACAATCTGATTTTTCTTCGATATACATGGAACATTTTTGTAATTTCCGGTAACCATTTTGTTTGCCGTTGATAACTTTAGTCGCTGTAAATCACAAAAATTGGAAAATTTACAATCGTACATTATGCTTTGATAACAAACTGCGCATATAGATTCGCCAAGATAGTTTTGCGAACTGCGATCGACATTTTTTTGCAAATTGCGAATTTTCGAAAACATGAATCACTCAGCGAATTTTTTCCACGATAGTGAGTGTTGATATGCAAATTTTCATATCAGCCAGTATAATGATATGAAAAAAATTGCATTTCGAAATTTTTGGCGGCGGAGTATATTATATACATGGCCTTATAATAGATTTTTACAGATTTGCGATTGCAAATTTTATTTTATCTTTAAATTTATACCACATGGTACGTTTTCTTATCCGATTAGACTTATTGCATTTGCATATTGTATTAAATACCATGAAAAATATTAATACGAAAAAGAATTATCATCGGAAAATATACTCAAAAAAAAGTGCGTATTAATTTTGAAAAATCGCAGTAATGATCGCAGTTTAACGACTGTTAATGACAGTGGCTGATAAATACCTTTCAGCGTCGAACCGGATATGATTTAGTTTAGCCAAGGCATAGTTGCGGCAAAACATGACTGAATTTCATGAAAAATAGAAATAGCAGTTTATCTTTTGCGCTCTCGTAAACGACTTTGATGAGTAATATAGCACTTGGGTTGTAGATTCTTCGGTTCGGATCGAATTTGTCTGTTAAAGTATAGGAAAATGAAGCATTGAAAGCATTTGCAGCGGCAAGTGGATCCTATGTAGGATGAAAACGATGAGCCAGAAAAAGAAGGGCTTATCGCGTGAACAAATTACGTACGAACGACCGGAAAAAAAGGAGAGTACGACGAGAAGGTTTGACAATCGTGGATTAGAAATATCAATGGTCTTTGCATAGCGATTCCGAGATCGTGGAATTGATTGGGGGAATTGATGGAGATGAATAGAAAACAGCGAGAAAGGAAGGAGAAATGCGGGTGGTGTATGTTAGAAATAAAGCAAAGCGGAGAGTGGGGGTGCAGCTCGGCGGCTCCGCTGCAAAATAGGTCGACGACGCAATGCAGTGTTACCGCATTCGTCTCGAATCCTCGAAATTGCGATATCTGTTACTGTATTTTCACACGAGATGTAGTGGCGGTCACGATTATTTTATTACTATAGGGTGAAGTACCCAGTCTTTGGCCCTGTACCACTAGCCTGTCTTTTCAATTTTGCGATGCGTGCAAAGAGTGTGTTGACACTATAGTGTTCACACTCTTTGCACGCATCGCAAATTCTAAAAAGATCGACTTGTGGCACAGGGTCGAAGACTGGGTGCTTTACCCTAATTGTATATGGACATATATTATAAAGAATAAAGAATGTATGAGCTAAATACACATTGATCAACAATAATCAATCGATCAACAATTTATTGTGAATAACATAATTATTAACCTCCGAGTTTCGTATCATTAATCTTTTTCGAATAAATTTCCTCTTTCGCGCTATTCCCTTTTGATTATTTTATCATTATTATAAGACACAATTGATTTTTAATAATGCACGATTTATAAAAGAACAAAGTGATTACTTGTAAGTATAATTATGTGATAATATTCATATTGTACGATAGTAGTAAAGATATTAGTAATAATAAGAATGTTGACAACAATGTACAGCTTTCAGCTATCGTCATTTATTGGTGGAGCTTTATTTGATCTCTACAATCGTGGTGAAAATTACCCACTGTTATTTGTTTTTAGTTTCAAGATTGTTTACGGTAATAGAAAGGATAAAAATGACGATTTTCGTGTGTCACTGAGAAACTGTCCCTGTTCATTTGGAGAAAAGAAAGAGCATATAAATCTCTCGTTCTATACACAACTTCTGCGGTGTTTCCCGGATACTCGCAGTATTGCATGTACCGGCGAAAGTGCCTGCTGCTAAGCGCATGAAGGGGCTGCTGAGAGGGATCGTCGACATACACGCCCTCGTGCGCGCATGCAGAGCCATCTCTCGTTACGCTCGAGAGTTAAACGAAAATATTCGCGCAAATGGAAAAATAATGCGCTGTAACGGTAACACGCTCACGAGTGTGAGTGAATATGAGGTAAAAAACAAACAAAGAAGTAGTACTCGAGATAGACAGATTTGCGTTTAGTTAGATAAGCGTTGCGCGTTATGCAGTATCAGAGAGACAGAAACGGGGTTGGAGAGATAAGCACGCGCGGCAACTACGGCGCTCTTGCCAGGATTCGCGCGCACGCCAATTAGCGTCACCACGTTTTTTGGTAGAGGAAAGTGACGGCAGGGGTGAACATTCACGCAGGGCGAACATGAATCGCGTTTGCACAATCGTGTAGAAATTCTACATTCATACACGCTTTGCTTTTTAATGGCAAGAAAACCTTCGGTTTTAGCCTTTTAAAATCTGTGCCCGCCATTTTGTCTCGGGATAGATGAATATTATGTCAGCGAAATAGAGGCGATGATGATCATCGTGGTATAAACGTCAATCGACCGTACCTATGTGTGCAGCGATGGAAAATCGCACAATACATGCACATACTACTCGCGGAGAGCTAGCGCGCCCACAGAAAGAAGGATAGACAGACGCTAACGCTGAAATCAGCTCGACTCCGATCGATGCGATAAATGAATGCGTGCGATTGGGTAGCCAAGGAAAATCGATATGCGATGAAAGCCAGGGGGCACCCTACCTAGGCGAACTTGCAAGAGAAAGCGAACTTCGCTCCATACATACTTCTCTCTTTCTCTTTTCCATCTCTCTTTGCCTCTGCTCAGCCCAGCTGTCTTTCTTTCTCCCGTCAGTGCTGTATCATACATATATACAAGCCTCTCCGCGAGGATGGAGGAGCAAAGACCGAAATATCGATTTTTAGGCCCCTACGCGACGGTTCGATGGTCATATCTGCCCCGTGCCCCGTTCGCGAAGCGCCTTTCAAAACACCGCGACGCGTGGCGTTATAAAATCATTCCACGATTATTTTCGCATTAAAAAAACATGTAATGAATATCTTTTTAATTCTGTCCGAAAGTATAAGTCTTCGCGCTATTCGCAAGTTTCTACAAGAGGCACAAAAACATTTACATACGAAATATGTGTGTATTATAATGTAATCGGTGAAAATAATACCAACTTTCATATCGCGAATAAACACAAGACATTGTATGGACTTCATATATCGTGGTTGACAGTGCATTTATCATTTTCACCTTATTTAATAAAGAAAAAGTGTAAAGTCTTGTTATTGACCAAACGAGATAAGGACTTTGCGGAGGGATTGTTTTAAGGTGGTGGTTGTGAAGGTGGCGGCGGCGGTGGTGGTGGTGGTGGTGGTGGTGTTAGTGGCGAAATAAAGAGTAATATCACAGAGCGGGAGGAACGTTGAAATATGTCGTCAGGTAAAGTATTTTAAATTTATTATTAACATTCATCTATTCATTGTAACTAAGAGAAATCGTTGTACGATGTTATTTCGATTTTCTATACATGAAAATGAATCTTAACTACATAAAAGCACGATACAAATAATAATAACAGTAATTACGAGTGAAATTGATAAAAAAATCACAATAATGGCAAATATCTTTAAAATCGCCTAAATAATTCAAAGAAAACAGCGGAATATAGCCCAAATACGTAAAAGCATGACTCGACTGTTTCTTCGATGATACCATTTTTTTTGTATATTCATAAAAAACGAATTTGTAAATATAAAAGTTATGAAATGTATGCTCACCGGTATCCGTGTTAGGAAAAAAAATTGTCGACGTGCTTCGAACGTTTAAAAGCTTGATTTTGTTTCATTTGAGATGAAACAAAATACCGATACTGTATAAAAATATGCAAATATGCATCACGTGGAATTTGGAAATCGACGTGAACCGAGAAAGATAAATTATTGTAGCTGAAGGGCGAGAAATGCAGTGTAATAAAATAACGTTTCGCCGGGGCTCAAACGTTAATTCGATTACGAACCCTTAGGCCTAAGCGTCGTCCGTGACTGTGTGTGTGTGTGTGTGTGTGTGTGTGTTATAATATATCTGCATACTATATATACACAGGAAAGATGGCATGCAGTGGCGCAAGGAAGTGAAGCTGCGAATTGCGAGAGTTCTTTATAAAACGACCTTGTCGTTGTCGACCTTGGTGTTCTACAAATCGTATTGTCGGGACAGGAATGTTTTAAATAAAACATTCCGGCGTGATTTTTCGTATTCTATGAAATGCGCGTGTTCCTTTCGATATTTGGATAATTACGATTTATTCGAAATCGCATTATTCCGTTAGTTAAAAATAATTCGCGGAAAAATCAATATTTCAATTGATTAGTTTTCGAAAATGCATAATGTTGTGTACAATTACCCAACAGATTTGAATTCGCGTTTTATATGCATTTGCCACTAGACGCTGCGTAAATTATTGTGCCTAAAATTTTTTTAAATCAACGGAAAAAATAGAGATAAAAGATGAATTATTAAAACCTCATACGATTAAAAATGAGTACTCCCTTTTTGTATTTTTTTTCTTTCTTGTAGTTTACAACCGAAAAATGCGCGCCTTTTACGATCCTTTTAGAATTATTGCGAACGATATATCGATAATTTTTGTTCATACCTCCATTGGTGAAAAAAGGCTGCATTTTCGAATAGCTGATGCCTCCGATTTGGCTGAAATTTTCAGGAAAGCTTGTCATCAGTTCGAATATGACAACCCTTGAAGCATTTTTTGTGCAATCGATTAGATCATTCCCCCTTTTTCAAAATTGTAAAAGTTGTCAACGTTTTTTTGCGACATCTCGGAAAGTATACATATTCATCGTAGATGCAATACTTCCGGCGGTGTGTTAACCCTCAACCCGGGAACCAGGCTCGTTTTCGTCCTGCTCAAAATACGCTTTATTCACACATTGTTTGATATTTGAAATTTGAAAAATTTGAAAAATTCTATTCTAGCTTCAAAAGTACAGTCTAAAGATTGACTCTGAATTTTTCCGATTTTTTCATTCATAATTCCGGCTGTGATTGCGCGAAGAAGAAAGCGACCTTGTTTCACGGAATTAGTGTGTAAAAAACATTCACGGGTTTACCCTTTAAAAAATAGCTATATTTTATGGTTTTTTTTAATTCCAGGCTAATTGTTTTAATTAAACTGCATTAAATTATGAAATTAGTAATTGTATTTAAAACTCTTCATCTCCGCTCGTTGTTTCGGCTTGTACGTTCGTCAGTTTGGGTTTGCGCGTTGTCCGTGGTCGTGTGATGTTTGCGTGCCCGCGTTGTGCGATGTTGACGGGGGTGAACTAATCGTTTGCGCCAAAAATCCTTTGAGGGTTTTCATATTCGAGGCAATGACAAGCTTTCCTAAAAATTTCAGCCAAATCGGAGGTAACAGCTATTCGTGAAGTTTATCCGAAAAATATTTCGCTTCTATTGCTTTTTTTTTGCATTAATTTCTAACGTTAATAATAATTCTCATTTCTTACAGAATATATACAACACTTACGAATTTATCGTTGCAAAAATAATAATCTGGATGAAGAATGAATTGTAATAAACATTTCATTGAGTCAGTTGAAATTTCAATAAATCATCGCCATCGTATACGATATTTATTATCCGTTTGTGGTAAAGTGCAAAAAGTCCCGAGGCTTTTTCTTCTGGTACCAAGAGAGTTGATTAATAATGTTGTTCAATTTTTGTTCTCTTTTCAGAAAAAATGGCGATTGCTGCTTCGGAAAATTATCAGCTCAAGTGGCACAGTTACGGAGCTCATTTGCACACTTCTGTTGCAACCTTGTTGCATTCGGAATCGTTCGCGGATGTTTTACTTGCAACATCCTGTGGCAGACACGTGGCTGCGCATCGCTTTGTTCTTGCAGCATGCTCCTCTTATCTGAGTCATATTTTTCAGACGTGTCACTTCGGTGCGAATACAAATGCACCGATAATTGTGGCAAGTACTAATTTTCAAGAATCACGATAGTGAATTTTCTAATATCGAAGGACAATGAAAATGTGATTTCATTTTTCAAATTGCAAGTATTTCCCGATATTAATTTTCGAGGTTTTAGCTTCCATTGTCCATTTTGTATCAGCTTTTTGCCGACGTTTCGCAAATGGTTCAGCCTGCATCTTCAGGGCAGCTTGAGCTCAGCTCAGGGCAGCCTGAGAGCTTCGATTCCGAAGCTCTCAGGATTCAGATCCTCCGTTCTTGATCAGTGATCCGTTCTTGATTGACCAGCTTTTCAATTGATCAGCTGGTCAATTAAAAAACTGGGAGGACGGTGTGCCAAATCTTGTTCACTTTGTAACCACTCTCTCTTTCGAGATTGTTGGGGTTTTTCAAGATTTCCAAACCGTTTCGATGTTTTTTTTAAGAGAAGTAGCTGTCCGAAGTGGCTAGCATCTTAGTTTCGTCTGATGTAAAGAAGCTGATACAAAAAGCGACAAAAGCATTCAAATAACATTCCCCGATATTTTTGCGATTATAATTTTTATAATCGCGAAATTGATTATGAAATTAATCACAAATTTCGTATTTTCCTCGCATTCCATCGATGGAAGCTTCAAAATCATCGAGATAGTATTTTGAAAATTTCTACATTCAAGACAAACATGAAAATACGATGGATTGCAACTGTCGTTGTCAAATTTTCAATCGTCTGTTTATATTTTTTTGCGATAGGAATCATTTTTCAGGATTCGCAAAAAAGATACTTCTTTACCATAATTTATTGGAAATTTTATCAAATGGAATGCATGAAAAAAATTATAATTGCTCGGAACTAGCCGCTGAGAAATTATTTGCAAATCTCTGAATTGAAATAGCATATTCATCAAATGGCTTGTGAGGACTCTGCGAAAAATATAGTTCTTTGAAATAAAATTCTAGTGATCGAAGCTGACAAAAATATGTTATGTATCATACATTTTCCTTTATAAAACGTTTTTTTGTACTGTAACTTTAATGAGATGTGATTTTAATATACAATTTGACTTTCAATTTGAATTACAATCAAACCGCGTTTAGGAAGTTTCATGTCGGACTCTGCACGAGTGTTTTTTCGTACAATATACGCACACATTGTTTATGATACATTAATGTGAAAATGGGCAATTTATTTTATTGTCCGCAGGTACTACCAACCGAAATTGGATATCGTACGTTAAAGATTTTGATTCAATACATGTACAGTGGCGAAGCAACCGTGACAAATGATCAACTCGAGGGTGTATTAAAAGCTGGAGATATACTTCGAGTACGAGGCCTTTGGAGATCGAACGCTGGAAGCAGTAAAAAGGAGAATATTCAATCGAACAATCAAAAAGTCGAACGTGATAAGAGAGAACAACAGCCGGTAACTGGTCAATTACAAAAGATTAAATTAATACAGCCAAATGCTGAAAAAATTGTTGAAAATGTTCCAACGGTTCCAACGACCATTCAACCACCGGAAAATTCACCGATACCTGCAAAAAATTCTGCAACAAATGTGATCGTTTCAACACCAGCGCCAATGACCAAAGTCATTGAGAAGAAAAGTGCGGAAAAGGCGGAGGAAAAAATCCCGGAGAATGACACGAAAAAAGTTGTCGAAGAAAATAAAATTGCGGATCAGAGCAAGAATAAGGAAAATATGGAAACGAATAGCAAGAAAAAACGTAGCAACAACAGCGACGCGGAATCGACAAAGTCAAAAAGCGAAGCCGAAGATAACGTAAGAAAATTGATGATTTTTTTTCCACTTTTTCTTCGAGCAAAATTCGTTTCTTCAATGATTTTGTTATAAAAATAGTATTGGAGGAATATTTTGATGCACAATAGGGTAGAAAAACTTTGGTACAACTGAATCGAATAAATGATAAGTGCAAAACTCACAAGAAAAAAAGAGCAACATTCAACGTACGATTTTTCGAATGAATTTTTTATCACACTCTTTGGAATTTTTCAAGATGTGAAAATTCAATTTTCATCGTTGGTTTACAACTGTCTTTAAATTTTGAGAACGCAAAATAATGTGAGTGAAAAAATAAGGGAATTTGCGAGTGAAAGAATATAGGTGAAAAAAAAGATGGGAAGAAATGCAGAGAACAAACTTGAAGTTTGGGTGTTATTAAATAATAATCGTAATGAAAATCTTGACAGACGGAGTTGAATTTAGAATTACTGGTAAAGGACGAACCGATAGACTGGGAAGAGTCGATGGATCCATCAGAAGCCTTGACGATAGATCACGAGATTGACATTAAACCGGTAAGTATTTGTTCCTCAAACGACTTTTCGTTTGTTTTTTCAACTTTGATACGTTTCTGCATCATAAAAAATTCGAAAGAAATTCAGTATCTCAATGAGACCAAGAAAAGTGATTTTTCTATATAAATTGTTTGAAACGTCATAATGAAATATAAATAAATATATTAATACAACATTTGTGTACAAAATCGTCTGAAAAGAGGTGTTTTTCCATTTAAAATGATTAAAGAAATTTCGCAACTTCTGGCGATTGTGGAAAAATAGAAACAGAAAATCGTTAACGCTCTTTCGCGTACAAAAGTTTCACGCTCCATAATGAAATTTGAAAAAAAGGAATTTTATCTTGCCGTTTATTTTACGAACAATTTGTTGGTGACTCTTTGATATTATTATTCAGAACATTTTCACATCGCTTGTGAATAATTTGCAGGAAATCGTTCATAGTGCGGATGAGGATGGCGATATAGAGGAGGAAGAATACACGCCGCTTACTTGCGACATGTGTAGTCAAACGTTTAACAGACCATCCGATTGGGTCAGACACATCGAGTTTACGCATGCGGACATGACGGAAAATCGACGAAAGAAACGAAAGGTAATGGCAAAAAATAAACGAAATAAGCGGTAGCGTGTCGACGCCAAAAAATTTAAAGAAATTTTTAAGCATCCAATAATACTGTACTATCAAGGCGATGTGTCGCACCCCCGAAAGCTCGAAAACGAAAAAGACTCTCACGCAAAAACTATCAATCCGCCCGGGCTGAAATTTATTATTGAGTATTTAGCGTCAAAGTGCGGAGGAACCGAGGAATTTCAGAATTTCGAAATATCCAAGAAAATGTTTTTTGTAGAGTAAAAAAAATGCCGAGATTGCGAAGGTTTAAATCGTCAGTCTCTCCATGTTATGTCACTAATCACTCGCAATAAATTTCAAACCCATCCGATTTACAGATTTCGCCTGAGAATTTTTCAAAATTTCCATGGCCGTGTAAAACGCATCGCCTTAAAAGTGTCAATGGCTCTGGGGCATTTTTAGACAATGACAAATTTACCTTCATTTGCAATGATCATTTCTATTGGTGGTGCCGTGACTTGGAGAATTACAATGAACTAGCTCCTATTCGCGCCTTCGTTGGCGTGGAATTTGGCTTTTTTTATCTGATTCGAGCTGCGTTTGCGCGACATATCGAAAGAAGACAAGGAACGTCAACATGAAAAAGTATTATCGCGAGGAAATGAGCTCAAAAATGAATACCTAACTAAATCATTCGAAATACAAGGAATGGGGAACCCATTACTGGGTATTGATGGGTTCCCCATTATTATGGTTGCATATACGTCAGACATGTAAATAAAATGTCTAACCTAATGGGGGAAAACGTAATATCAAGCTCTCTACCTGCCAAATATAAATATCATCAATATCCGTTTAGGAATTTAGCCGTGAAAGTGTAACAAAACAGAAAGCGAATCTGTACCATTCGTAATATTAGTATATGCAGAAGTATGAATCATAAGTATTTTATACTGATTTGTTTATTTTTAACAATCGATAAAATAACTGTTCGACTAACGGCAGGACCCAGCAAAATTGCTATTACAGTTTATGGGTACGATAGGTACGTTCGGTGGGATCAAATTTGTATGGTAAAGCATTGGAAAATGAAGGATTGCAAAGCATTTGCAGCGGCAAGTGGCTGGCACCTTAAATAATCTTTCTTATCTTTCTTATAAAAAGTTGATGAGGAGATATAGATCGAAATTATCGAAATATCGCATGCTTTGTTGTCGTTTTATTCGTTTCGTGATTGGTCTGTGATGAGCGTAGCCGCGAAATTCATGCGAGACTGTATTCGCGCGGTTTTTTATGCTGTTTTGGCCAGTTGTCGACTCGTGACATTAATCGCGGTTAGCAAAGGTTATAGTTCTACGATAATTTATTCTGTGAAAAAGAAATCATCCATATCGAGTAAGTAAGAGTACTATATTTCACAATTGAATTTATATTGTGGCGAGAGAAAATGAGAGATAGTCCAGGAGAAGGAGAGTGGATAAACTAAACTAGCTTCTCTTGCACATTTTTTCAAGCGAACATTTTTCTCCCTTCTTTCTCCCTTGCACATTAATGTTTTATAAAATTTACAAGAAAAGATTCTTCGATCAGACGATCTCGCGAGGAGCGTTTTCCTTCAAAGTAGTGGCAGATAAAAAGAACGATCGACAACTCCATCAAAATTTAACCACGCATAGAGGAAACAACTCTAAACAAGATGCTTCATGTCCGGTTTCCGGAAATTTTTGTTCTACAGCAATGTCGGGCGGGTAAACAGTCTCGCAGGCGCAGTACTACCGCTCGACGTTGGCCCGGAGAGGCTATCTTTCCGCTTTACAGCAATGTCGGGCGGGTAAACAGTCTCGCAGGCGCAATACTACCGCTCGACGCTGGCCCGGAGAGGCTATCTTTCCGCTCTACAGCAATGTCGGGCGGGTAGCAGTCTCGCAGGCGCAGTGTTACTGCTCGACGCTGGCCCGGAGAAGCTATCTTTCCGCTCAACAGCAATGTCGGGCGGGTAAGCAGTCTCGCAGGCGCAGTACTACCGCTCGACGTTGTAGTACTCGACAGTAGTGGCAGATGAAAAGAACGATCGACAACTCCATGAAAATTTGACCACGCGCAGAGGAAGCGACTCTAAGCAAGTTGCTTCATTTCCGGTTTTCGGAAATTTTGTTTCAGTTTTTCCCCTTAAGAGTAGCGGCAGACGGAAAGAACGATCGACAACTCGATCAAAATTTAACCACGCATAGAGGAAACGAATCTGAACACGATGCTTCATTTCCGGTTGTCGGAAATTTAGTTTCAGTTTTTCCCCTTAAGAGTAGCGGCAGACGGAAAGAACGATCGACAACTCGATCAAAATTTAACCACGCATAGAGGAAACGACTCTAAACAAGATGCTTCATTTCCGGTTGTCGGAAATTTAGTTTCAGTTTTTCCCCTTAAGGGTAGCGGCAGACGGAAAGAACGATCGACAACTCGATCAAAATTTAACCACGCATAGAGGAAACGACTCTGAACAAGATGCTTCCTTTCCGGTTGTCGGAAATTTAGTTTCAGTTTTTCCCCTTAAGGGTAGCGGCAGACGGAAAGAACGATCGACAACTCGATCAAAATTTAACCACGCATAGAGAAAACGACTCTGAACAAGATGCTTCATTTCCGGTTGTCGGAAATTTAGTTTCAGTTTTTCCCCTTAAGGGTAGCGGCAGATGGAAAGAACGATCGACAACTCGATCAAAATTTAACCACGCATAGAGGAAACGACTCTCAACAAGATGCTTCATTTCCGGTTGTCGGAAATTTAGTTTCAGTTTTTCCCCTTAAGGGTAGCGGCAGATGGAAAGAACGATCGACAACTCGATCAAAATTTAACCACGCATAGAGAAAACGACTCTGAACAAGATGCTTCATTTCCGGTTGTCGGAAATTTAGTTTCAGTTTTTCCCCTTAAGGGTAGCGGCAGATGGAAAGAACGATCGACAACTCGATCAAAATTTAACCACGCATAGAGGAAACGACTCTCAACAAGATGCTTCATTTCCGGTTGTCGGAAATTTAGTTTCAGTTTTTCCCCTTAAGGGTAGCTGCAGACGGAAAGAACGATCGACAACTCGATCAAAATGTAACCACGCATAGAGGAAACGACTCTGAACAAGATGCTTCCTTTCCGGTTGTCGGAAATTTAGTTTCAGTTTTTCCCCTTAAGGGTAGCGGCAGATGGATGCAATAATGACAAAATGATTTATGTTGGCAAATGTTCTGTTATCAGGGTGATGTTGACGACGACAGCAAAGAATTTCCACCGTTAAAGTGCGATCTCTGCGGTAATATGTATCCAACGCCACAAGAATGGGTACGGCATATTCAAACGGAGCATACAGAGGAGCAACTGGCGTTAATGAATAACTCAGCGCCACCGAAACCAAAAAAAGCTCACAGTCACCAAAAATTATGCAATATATGCCAAAAAGTGTTTCCAAGTCACGCTTCAATGGTGATACATCAACGAACGCACACGGGCGAAAAGCCATTTCTCTGTTCTTATTGTAAAAAAGGGTTTAACGTGAAGAGTAATCTTTTAAGGCATCTGCGAACGTTGCACGACAAATTTGTTCATCCGAGTCTCTACGGTAGCAACGGTACGAAAAACTCTTAGGCCACTTAATGTAAAAACACTGCATTTTTTGGTTCTCTGTAATCGTGAAAAGAAACAGAAAAACCAAGCTCAACTGCAAAGCATTATTCCATGCTAGGAGTATTGACTATAAGTAACTCTCTCCTTGAACGCGAAAAAAAAAATCGTGAAAAATTTCGGGCGTGTTTTTTTTATTCAATCCGCGAACTTCACGAGACATCACAATATTTTCTTCGATCAATGACATCGATACTTTTTCTCTCGATTATATATTTTTTATATCTCCCGATAAAATGTATTTTTAATTTTTATTTGCGCATAAAATGCACTATTTACTAAAAGTAACAAAGCGTTTCGGATAAGCGAAGACTTATTCGAAGACTTATTCGCTTATGTGAAAACGCGCTCCGATGAATGTTGCAACATCTGAATCCCATTGAGCGTTTTTTTATTCATCCTGAATGTGGCAGTCTTAAAGTCAGATGAATTGTATAAATGATGGCGAGTCTGAATAGAAGAAGGCTTCTACTGAAGAAAAAAACGCTTTTTGGCAGGATTCAAATCGCATTGACTGAATAATAAAACACGCCCACAATTCGCAAAACAAGCGAGTGACAAATATTTTGAAAATCCATTGTTTTGTGGAAAGAGTGATGAAACTTTGAAATGATCTTTTTGAAATTTCTTTCGGAAAAAACTACATACTTTTCAGTAGACGGAAAAACGTATTTTACGAATTGATGCATGTCGACATCAATCATATTACTTTAATTCAACAGAATGCGTTTTTAATTTATTTTTTGAACTGTAAATATGTACTTGTAATTGTATAGCTGATTTCATACAGATTGCCCCTGATTGATCATCAATTTATGTTTAAATTTGCATGTTACGAGTGACTACTTATTGAGAGTTTGATGGTTAAACAAATTTATCATGAATTTTAATCGCTTCATTTCATATTTTATCAAATTAAAAAATCATCTTTTTGACAATTGAAATAGATCAGGGAAACGGTATATAAATCAAGAATTTTCGATATCATTTTGTTTTCGTTTCAATAATTCAGCTCGTTTTGTGGAAAGTTATGCAAAAATGTATTACTTTTTTAAGGATGGTCATTTAACCCTCCGAGAACACACAGAGTCCACTTGACCCTTACTTCAAATTCTATCACTTTTATTCCATTCATGAACTAACGGGTCAATTTTTAGCGGGAAATATTAGAATATAAAAAATGCGACTTTTTTGCAAATTACGCTTGGAAAAGAAAATTGGTAATTTTTCTCGATCGTTATAAGTATGTCACGGGCACTTGATGATATCAATTGATTCGTCAATTTTTATCGTGTATCTGCGTATTTTTTTTAAGCTGATTGAACTGACCAATTTGATGCAGTAGACGATCAAAAAATGTGTAGGTTCGAATTAACCTGGAATGATTTCTGTGATTCAAAAAAATAGTTTGCTTGGAGCGTTACAATCGTAACAAAAATGAAATGGACAACTCGTTAATGCTATAAATATTTGAAAACAAAACAGACAAATAGATGAATAGAATAAATTGGTAGAGAAGACACCGAGAAGATTAATGTTAGAAAATAACAATTTGAAATAGAAAGAAAATAATAGCTGAGAAAAAACATTGCGGATAGTAGCTTCCACATGATTGATTAACATTTTTTTTTATAACTTTGTCAACTGACATCATCATTTTATTTTATCTTTGCTACGATTGTGCAGCCAGCATATTCTTACGAGCCTATCTCTTTTTCTCGTATCCTATTTCTCATAGAATTCATTCTGAGAACGAAAAAATAGAGTGAAAATAGATGCCTCATTTTAAAAGAGGCACCTCTCGTTATTCCAAAAAAAGCATTCTTTCATTATTTTTACACCCTCTGATATTTCGAAAATCTGATTTTTCAGTATTTCATACATTTACCGTGATATATCGTATTATAATATGTATCATTTCTCGTCCTGTGAGACGAAAAAAAGATTTTCGAAAGTGATTCGTGACTGACTTTGTTTGATCGTCGAGTTAAAAAAAAACAAGATTAAATAACTTCCAAAATGTAGAGATTTTTATGAAAGTTCTAGGAGATGTCTGGAAAAATGCTTTTTTGAAAACGAAAGGTAATTTTTTCCACTCGCTGGGTGAAATGAACAGAATCAAAGCGTGTTTATCTAAGTAGATATAACGCAAAGTATTAGGAACTGGCCGGTACCGTTCTTTTTATATTCAAGCATGATTTAAAATAAATACCAAGAACGTAGATAATGATGGTGAAGAGCAACTGACGTCACTCGTTATCACACGTAAATAATCTTATCGATAATTGTAATAACATTTTTTCAAATTGCGTTCAAAAAGTAAAAAAAACCGGACGCGACGTCATAATTTTGATCATGTTCTTTGAAGTAATAATCGAGAGTTTTGAATCCAAGAGGCTGAAAGACATTTGCCAAAGTACCAATGGATTTGTCCATAATTTTACGGAATGAAAAAGAAATTATAAGTTCTTTCACGCTTTCTCGTTTTTCTCAAACGTACTTATGCATAATGAAATACCAAAGATCTACTTAGCTTGAATAGAAAGAGTACCTCGTGTATGCTTGTTTTTGAGGAACATTGAAAACTAAGAGAAAGAATGTAGTGATAAGGTTGACTCGAAATTCCACACTACGATAAGGACCGAGTGAATTTATAAATTAACGGTAATGTAATATAATCCCGCGTTTGAATCAACATCCAATGAATCGATAGATCAATTTTAATCGATAGCGAAAGATAAGTGAAAAAAAAATCGAAATTAGGTAAGATAATAATTACGTACTTCTAGGCTATTCCGATTACGATAGCCAAATTATTCTCCCAGTTCGTAAGTTAATTATGTATTTTTATATTAAAGTAGTTCATACGTATACGTATAAATATATATATATATATATGTATATATACACACACACACATATATATATATATATATATATATATAATTTATAGGAACAAGATTTAAAGATTATTCACGAACATTTTCCGAACTTCTGTCTAAAGTAGGATGCAAAAAAAGTATATAACAAAACATCAAAAAATTATTATTTTTTCTTCAAAATGTATTGATATTTCTTACGCATTACAGACGCGATTTGTCTATTCAAAAAAAATCACAAACACGCAGTCACGGTCGATGACGGCTGAGGAACGATACGATGAAAAAAAAGACATTAAATTCTTAATAATCGTAAATGTCATCCTATACTGCGAATTTTAGTGTCAATTCTACGTTGCGCTAGGACTGTGACGAGCCAAAAAACTTTTTAATGTAAAATTTGAATAATATATTACCTTAAAAGTATTTAAGAAAAGAAAAAAAAATGAGTACCAAATCTTAATTTTCCGGCACCGACAGACTCTTTTTTTCAACTGAGGAAAAGTTTGACTTTTGTGAGTTTTTTCTTGGGAATAATATACAGTTTGTCGAGCGAGCTTACATTTAAAATGAGTTTGTGAGTTTTCGTTTTCGCTTTCGGGGAACTCGATGTGTGAATTTTGCGATAATTAATTATCATCTTCGTCGTCGATCTTCGGTGCGAGATAATATCTTATGTGGCCAATTTCACCAATTTTGTACTCGCAAACCAGGGGAACGTCGCTCGACATCGACAATTGTACTTGAGCACAGAGCGGCGTTGCTTTGACGAAACAATTGAGATATCGACAGGCGAATGTGAGTTTCACAGCTTCTTGCATCTCGACTATAACAGCTTCCTCTTCCTTTTCAGATTCTGCCGTTTGGGCCAGTTTAACGTTCGCTGGAAAATTTCAATAGAATATTAAATACAGCTCGAGACGCGATGAAACGAAGGTGTTTCGATGTCGAGAGTGTAAACATTTTTTTCGCCATTGTTAGATTTTCAGTTGAGAAAATGTAAACACGAAAACGCCAACGAATGTCTGTGGTCATTGCGATATGATTCTATGAATAGAATGTACTTGGAGAAAATTGCTTAGTTGAGGAATCGGTTTCGTGCGTAAGCGATCGATGAAAGAAGAAAAATGTGGAGCATGAAGAATCCTGAGAAGTATCGCACTTTCGAGGTGAGTGGCAATAGATGTACTTATTAAATATATGTGTTATTGAAATTGTGAGGACTGAGTAAAGTTGGTACATTTTAATTTTTCATCAAATTAATTTTTCATCACCGTTGACTATTTTCCATCCAAATTCATGCGAGTGTTGCAATTTTAAAGGGAGCGATATTTATCGTTTTGAAAAAAAGTCGTACTATGAGCATTTGAAAAAATCGATGGAAATATTGATTATAAGCGTAAATAGAAATTCGAGCGATTTTTCTGCAGATGAATGGGAACCGTTATCATATGTATTCATCAAAGATGATATTCCGACAAAATTAAATTACGTGTGATTGAGGAATATTAATAAGAACATTTTTTATCAGCGTTGCACAAAGGTTTGTGGATTTGTCGACATTGTTTCACACTTACATACTTATCCACATCTACGAGTGAAAACACACGATTCTTTCTTTCATTTATTGGAATCTTGCACGTGCAAATATCATCAAAAAATTAAGAACAATTCATATTAATTACATTAACTGTAAAAATAATGGGCAACTAAAAATTTTGATGGCTTCAAGTTTTCAATGCATAGTTGAGCATTAGCTTATGAGATTCTGTAGGTTGAAACATGAAAAACATTGAAAAAAATAGTTTAAAATTTACCAGAGCCTGTATCTCCATTGGCGGTGAATTTGATTCCTTCCTTGGAGCACGAAATAGTTATTGCTTCTCCGAATTGACTGAGATCTCTGCATATTCTGGCAAATTCTTGCGATGGCATTTTCACAACGCAAGAGTACTCGGTTTCCTGGAGAACGAATTTTTGATTATACGGAATTTTTTTGGAAAATCTCTTTACCAAACATAACGCGAATGAACTCACAGGAATTCCAAGATGCTCTTGGTCCATATTTATAAGTTTCATCTCATATTCTGCCAATTTTTCTTTATTCGGTGATTCAAATATGAATGTTATGTTGTCCGGATTATCGACAGCTCTCAGAGTAACGGTATCCTCGGAGCCCGCGCACCTAAGGATCTTTGACATCCTATGAAACAATTATGAGATCTTAGAATAATAACATGAATTTAATTACGATTTAAAGTAATACCGTTGAGTGGTATTAAAAGAAAAATATTATAAGATTGAAAGAAAAATGTTTTCTCTATAATGCAACTTATAGAAATACATTTGTATAGAAAATTACGAAAATGGTATTGATAATAATGAGGTTAGATTTGACGCAACAATAGCAACAAAGAATAATTCGGTACAAATACGTAATTAATTGCGCAATATAACCGAGAAATACATCGGCTTGAGAAATGTGTACATGGGGCTCACAAAGGATTGTGTCTAATGACACATTCATTTCTAGGCTGCGTATATAAAAACGTCATGGCATTGAAAATACAATATTTCATCTAATGATATTGATAAAAATGAATAGAAATTGAAAACGGCAAGCATCGCGTAGGGTTTTGCGGGGAAAAATCGTTTTCATGCTTGAAGAGCACAAAGAAAAAAAAGGAGTATGGCGTCATAACCTAGAAGTGAAATGTAATTCGTAGAACAAAATGGATCTTACGTAGGTATGCCCATTCCCATTGACAAATTTCTGTCGCATCTATATTTGTCAAATCCATCGCTTCTCAAATTTAGCGAAACGAGGGAAACGTGAGCATTATCCATAGCTTGGACCTGAATGCCCGAGTCCGAGCATTCAAAGGTCGCTTCGGTAAGCAAATCCTTAACGGCGTCCAAGACCTTCTTCAATATCGAACTTTGCATCAAACGTGCCTCGAACATTATTTATGTTTTTACTTGATCGCTTGAAAAAACAACAAACCGCCGGCAAGTTCGAACAGACGAAGGGAAAAAATTTCACGACGCGTGCTTGATTCAAAGAGCAATTGACAAAAGTGAAAAAGAGCGGACACGAGACATAAACACCTAGGTCGAGAGTGCAAGCAACAAAAGTTTCAGTGCCGGTGAAAAGATAGGCTCGGCGAGCGGATGAAAAAAATTCCGCGCGCTTTCTTGCCGCCTTTCAATATTTCAACCGGTTGTAGATGGCGCTAGTATCGTTTCCTGGCAAAACTTGAACCGTTTGACACAAATTCTCACTTCCACATCGTGGAAAGTGTAATGCCATAAAATTACCGTTTCACTCCAGGATTTGTGGTGCGAAACAAGTCTATTTCGAAAGAAAAATATACATTTATGAGTGTTAATAGTCGAAGAATGTTAACAATTTTTGAAACGTTTTTCAACCCTATGACACTCGGCGACTATTAGTTACTTTGGTGACTGACTGAAGATGACAAATTATTTACATTCCAATTTTTTTAACCAAATTCATTTATGTTATTATGTTATTGTTATAAATTATGAATTTTTTCAAGCTTTGAAATGACAGCAATTGCGAACAGGTAAACCGCCTCAATCAAAATTTCGGCACAGCAGAAAGAACGTTTATTCGGACGAGGATCGATCAAAGAAACGGAATAATAAATACACAAAATAAAAATATTCTTTATTAGCGATCAATCAATTTTTTACGAAATTACCAGGCCTCGGGATCACGTCTTTTTCTAACATGGCACTAAATCTCTCTCTCTGATGGCTACAATTTTTAATATGACTGCACTGCTGATAATACAAATTGAAAAAATAAATTAATTTTAGACAAAAAAACGCATGATTACTTATATTCATCGACAAATTGCTCTTATAATCTATCATAAATTATAACAGATATACGTCGTCATCGTCGCAATTATTACATAAAATTAATGGAAAGTTCTGTCACAAGTAAATACGCTGGTTTGATCACGAAGTTAAACTCATATTTACATGACTAAGGGAAGATTGATGTTTGGTAAATAACGCTTATGTGTGTATATTTGGCTTCATTCAGAGTTCTATGTCACGGGGAATGGAATTTTCGAGTTCGCCGAATATCGGATCGAGTTCCTGAAAATAGAAAACGATTTGTCTCATTCAAATGTTTGATTCAAAGAGGTAAAAAGTATTCTCACGCAGGAAATCTGTTCTTTCTTTTCACCCTCGAAGTGTCGTCGTTTGCGCCCAAGATTTCATTATATCATGAACAGAGCACAGATGCATTCTGAAGTCTTTATTAAAAATTGAAATAATACCGAAAACTTGATTGAAAAATTGGTCATTGGCGGTTAAAAAAATCGGCGATGAATAGAATGTGAGATAGTAGCAAAATAAACCTTTGGGTTAAAATGTTTTGAATTGAAAACGCGAGTAAATACAACGTAGTTGAAATTCCGGAGGCGCAAACGACTCGCGTGGACATCCCAGGGTTGATATTCGTACGATGCTGACGTTTACATTGTTGAAATTTTTTTTTCTTCGCAAATAATACTTTTGTTGAATTTCAACGACGTGGACTTTGTCACGGTTACATTACTCACATCTGGAAGCTCCGTTACATTATTGTCCCTCCTTCGCGCTAAGCTTTCGTTACCGATCATGTCTTCTTCATCTTCATCGTCATCCTCATCCTCAACATTATCATTTTCTATATCATCGATATCCTCTTCCCGCATTAAATCATCATCATCATCATCGTCATCGTCGTCGTCGTCGTCATCGTCCTCTTCCATATATGACATTTCCATGTCATTATAATCCTCGGGTTCCTCTTTTATATCGGTCATTATTATTGTTTCCGGGGTCGTTACTTTTTCGGGTAGAGATGTCAGAGTTTCAATCGCTGATGGTTTTTCGGCTATCGACGAATTCTAAAAAACGAGAAAAAAGCATTTTCGCGCCGTTGTTCGTACGGTTCATTGCACAACTATAGCGAAAAGTTCGTCTGACCAAAGGATCAATTGCCACTTTAGTTTAAAATAAAGATTCAGTATCGAATTTGATGATTTTCGACAAAATTAGACCAATATTTCGGTCATTAGTATTATTATTTCCACTGTTGCTGCTACCATAACTATTTATGCTTCGTACCTGATACTGTTCGGTTTGTAATTGCGGTATTTCGGTTTGTTTCATCAGTGGCTCCGTTATTGATGTTGTTGGGGTTAATGAAGATTCGACCGTGCCAACTTTTGCATTCTTTTCATCTTCTTTAACACATGACGATGACATGATTCTCGAGATCTGCTTCTCTTGCGTGTTAAGGACGCAATTGTCACGTTGATTTTTCACTTGTTCGCTGTTCGGCTCTTCCTTGATTTTTTTACTATTATTCTTCGGCTCGCCTGGCAAACATGTGTTACCGCGTTGTCTTCTAAATCTCACTATAATACTTCTCGTGTCCCACATCAAATCGTGAGCCTTCTTGTATGCTGCTATAGATTCCTCGACGTTTGTGTATCTTATAAAGGCGTAACTGCACGAAAAGAGACAGATGCAGTCGTTTGTTTTTCATGTGACATTTGTTTTTTTTCTTTGATCGGAAAACATATATGTGTACGTGGGACGACGTGATATGGATTGAGCTTTTGTATGAAAATATTATTAAAAGCGAACAATGTAATTATAAAATTGGTTATGAAAAGTTTGATGTTTATCGTCATCATAAGCTCTATCGCCAATAATGTAGAGTATTGTTGGAAACGAAGAAAAGAAAACGTTGATTCTTACCGAGTGTTTCGCATTTTTTGCGCATATCCAACGTCAACCCGCGCAGCTGTTGGAAATTTATTTTTAACCTCGTTAACGTTCACGGATTCTGGTAAATTACCAACGTAAAGCGTGTAAGGATCGATTTCTTCGGGCATTGGATTGTCTTCGTCCCTCAATGATTTCCTTTCTACCTTGAGTGTCCCAACACCGAATGGGATTTTTTCAAGTTCTCTGATAGCTTCATCGATGTTAACATTCTCGGCCATTTGGATAAAACAATATCTCGGTCCACTTGGACTTTGAAAATGTATATTCTGAATACCAGGATGAAACTCCCGTACGATATCTTTGTTTAAATCTGGATCGGGAAATTTGATAATCAAGCTCTGTGCTCTTATAGTTTTATTATACTCATTTTCAATTTGCAACGCGTTTTCCGCGTCCACTCGATTCCATGGGCGGCTTGGATAATTCTGTGACATTGGCTTCCGTTGCTTAGTCTTCTTCAGCGAAACTTCCTGCAATAAAAGTGTCAACAACACTACATTGGCAAAATGCCATTACATTTTCGATTGGGTGGGGGGTTCGGGGTGGATGCAAAACTTCTCTCGTCTGAAAGTACCACGTAACTGCACAGCAGAGCGAGCAGGGCGTACTTTAGATGCGTTAAAATGTTTTTAAATCGCTTGACGTCGACAGGCTAACGATTTTCGGAATTTTTATCTATTTTTTTGGATGACTCGATGATGAACCCATGAAAGCTGTATTTTAATAGCTGTATTGAGATTCGAATTTGTTGTTCTTTTTTCACTTCTTTCCAAAGCTATATTTAATATGTTTCCGCGAAGTAAACAGTGTCTAGAGACACGGTAGCGTCTCGAGGCCAAGTAATTTGAAGAAATTTCAAATTATTATACATACATTAATAATTTTAATGCCCTGATCTGTATTTTCTTCATCATTCCTCGGTGCCGAAATTCTAGAATTGCCCTTAATCATTTGATGACTGGGCATCGAAGCAGTCATCTGATTTATCATAGCGTCATTCTGCGATGCTGTAATGTTAGTTCTCGGCCAATCCATGCCCATTCCACCGGGCAATGTTTGACCGAAATAAGCAGCCGATTCGAATTGTCCCGTTTGTTCGTAACGCTGCTGCGTTCTTCTACTTTTGTTACGGTGAAATGTATTTCTCGGTGCATAAACATTATTACGATTGTGGTTGAATCTTTCGCGCCTCGCGTAATTACTCCTCGCCACAACTTCTCGCTGATAAGCGTTATTGGTCATTTCGCGTTGTGCCTGAGACGGCAAAGCAGTTCCTTGAGGAGTTATCCACTGCCATGGAGGAGGCGGTGGGTGCGCCCAAGCCTGAATAGACGCAACCTGGGAAGCAACGGGGCCAAATACATGAGGAAGAGGCGGTAAAGCCCCGGGAGGAGGTGGCATAGGTGGTAGGGGGGGCTGACCCGGTAACGGTTGATTGACTGTTGCAGGTGTGGATGTGTTTGAAGAATACATGGCGTACGAGCCTTCGTAAGTGTATCCTATGTTACTCTGTTGCTGAGAAATATTGCTCTTTATTTCTCCATTCTCTTGTATCATCGCCTATCGAATCAAAAATTCATTGTTAGTTTATTCTTTCTGATTTTCTTTTCTTCAATTCTGTTCATAGTTACAACGATACTGCAGTTTTTTTTATATACTATCCAAAGGAATTCAAAATTTTGTCAGTTTTCGCACGATTTTCTATACTTATTGTTTATACGTTATACATGTGCATTCTACGACTGTAAAAATACAAACAAAGACTCGAATAACGGTGATAATATAATAAATTTATACAGAACTATCGATGAGCTCCAATGATGGATAATTTAAAATAATTAGCTCCACTTATTCGGGACATCGAAGTGAAAATGATTTATCATCTGGCAAGGAAACTATGAGCGATATATTTTCTTTATTATTTGGTTTGAAAAGTTTGCAAATATTGCAACATATGTTACTTTACAAAATTTATAAAATGTCAGGTAGTCTTGAATTATAAAAAGAAAATTGCCATGGTTTTACTAGTACGAATTTTCCAGTTGAATATACATCGAGCTGCTATAATGAATGTATTCGCAATCAATTTGGAAATCATCCGATACAAACTTCAATGGCAATAATATCATACATGGACAGTCTTTTGATCAGTTTATACTTTACTTGCAAGCCTCTGAAGGATTTGACTAGATTTGTTTCAACAATCGTGCAAAATTCATTTTGCATCCATTTAGTGTATTGATTATATTAATAAATAAACGCAATTTCAAAATCTTATTTTTTTCATCTCGAGAGACTCACTCTTGAGGTTATTTTTATGCATAAATTCATTGACGATTAAGTAATAAAATTTCTTTTAAAAAACTAGTAAAATTGCAAGATGATGTTAAATAAACACATGTAAGAATAAATCGGTCAACATTAATGACTGGCCCTCAAGTTAGACTCGCATTGAAATGCGACAGAATAATGCCAGTAGAAGGTGTTTGGATTTCAAGTGGGATCGCGCAAGTTATAGGCTGAAAGTAATAATAAAAGCTATGTTCGTGTTTTTAGGAAAAAACAGAAAATTAATAGTTTCACTCATCATTTCGAGGGTTTTATAATTCTTCTAGTTCCTAAATCAAATGTTAAATAATGAATATTATACGTTCGTCTTTGGAACGTATACTGAAAATTTTTCAGCAGAACCAACATAACCTTGATTGCGAACGATACACACTCGGGAGATTGGAATATCGATAATAACATGGAAGATGCACGTAAGAATGAGTGTCTAATTGTATTAAGCGGGGTGAACAAATTAAATCTTGAGGTATTTACCGTCCTGTTCATTCTGTACGTCCGACGGATTCAATTTTTTTACAGTTTCTTTTGTTTATTTATTTACTCAATTACTCAATAAAGCCTCACGACCACTCACGATTATTAACTAACAAGCATGTCGAGGCATGTTGGGGTGGATTTTCGCCATTCTCACGCAGGGTCGCCAACCCTTATGCTGCTCTCCCAGAATTCCTGTAAAAAAGGGTAGATTGGCATGAGGGTAGTTTTCGAGTCGGTATTCATACCGCGTCATATTTCTTTTTGACGGGAATTCAAGGCGTTTTTCAGCAAGCGACACAGAACTACACAAGTTTGCCATTCACTTTTGAGTTCCGTGAACTTGGCACCATTTCCGTACAATGAGAGTTCATATCGTTTGTCGGTGATTGTCAGAATAGTCCCGAATTCTGTCGGAAATTATTTATATAAGAAAAATCAAAAATAAAGATATGCAGATATGTAAATTATATCGTTTGTCGGACCTCATTTCACACGAAAATCGACGAATTACGGTTGACACGAATCCATATCTATACGAGTGCATGTGACACTAGCGCCAATCATCGTTTTATCGAAAAATAATTAATTAATTCCACGTGAATTTCGATTTGACGCATATATGGGTCGATGGTACATCGATCGTTAGTTTCCTGCGATATCAGGAAATCAATCAATTTTGAAATTACAGAAATTTTGAGCAGATGTCAAGAAATTCCTCCAACTCCACGCACAGTACAAATTATATGTTCAGAAAATGCTGATGATTTGACAAAATTTACATATAGTCCTTTTTCTTATTGGATATCGAGTAAAAAGCATATATAATATATATATAAATGTGCATATATTTATTATATATGCTTTTATCTTTTATATTTTATACTTCAAATTTTATCATCATTTGTAATTCAAGCGGAGTTTGAGAAATATCTTGATATCTGCTCGAACGTTTTGTAATTGCAAATTTCACCGCTAGATGCGCTCGAAATTCGTAGTTGCAGTAAAGTTGTCCAGTCGAAGTAAAAAGAACTATCCGTGCTCATTGCTTCTGTTGTTTCTTCTTGTGTGTGTCATGGCTACAAATAACACCGACGAAATTGAGGTAGGCTTTCGAATTTCGTTATTTCTTGTAAAAATATTTCGTCTCAAACGTTGGTGCAACAACAACTTTTGGAATGTATTTTCTTTCATTCATAACCTCGGTAATACCAGCATGGTCATTTTGGGTAAACGTTGATTTCCTTCTCACCTCCCCCCTTTAGCGCGTCACGCTCCATAAGGGCATCATCTAAAATTCTTTCGCCCAGTGTCAAATGATCTAACGTTTTTCAGTCATTAAGTCATTGAAAATTCCAGTTTCGAAACTGCAAGTCCGTTTATTTGCGATTTATTCATGAATTTGTTAATACCGTAACATATTGGTCAAGGTTTTTTTAGGTTATGAAAACCTTGCAAATATTGTTGAGGCTGATTTCCAGTTGAAATATGATTGCACTAGCAGTTTTGTTCTCCAAATTACAGTTTTGAACGACAAAATGCCTCGGGGAAAGCCTTTGTCGAATTGCTTGTCTATAATATTGAAATCCAAGTTGGGTCAAAAAATCATGTTTTCCCAAACACATTGTTTTCGTTAATGCAATGATTCGGTTCCGCTGCTATTTTTATTTTCGAAAGAAGACAAACTTTTTTTAGTAACAAAGTTTGCTAGTAGCAACAAAAACAGTTTGTTGCAAAAATTGCAGTATGTAAAAAAATCCTGCTGAAATTATGATGAAAATTAAAGAACCATTCCGTCTGTAACAGGGATGTTCAATTTGTATAGGAATGATCCCAGATACAATTCCGTTCTCCGCTGTGTGCCCGAATATTACTTCTTAAAAATAATACAACGCACATTTTAACTTATACATTTTTTATTAGATCTCAATCTATAGTTTCTGATGAAAAATATTGATACATGATTTGTTGAGATAATATAATTGAAGCAGATGGCTTTTTGTAAAGAATTTTGTATCTCCTAAAATAATCTAGAAATAGTCATTGAATATTTTGCTTTACCAACAGGATGTCGAGAAGAAGGAACAGGAGGTTGATAACTTGGAAGAATATCCGCCCGAATTACTTATAAAACATCCTCTGCAGAATACATGGACATTGTGGTACTTCGAGCCAGATAGAAACAAGACATGGGAGGAAAATCAGCGTGAAGTCATTAGTTTCGACACCGCCGAAGATTTCTGGAGGTCTTACATGCTTACAAATCATATTCTTTCTGTTTTCATCAAGTTCAATTCTTAGAGCGCAATGCTACAAGTTTGATCACGAATTTGAAAAAAGTTCATTTTCGGCTAATGGACTCTCTAATTACCATTTGACCAATAATCTGAGATAACCACAGTATTTTTCAGCTATATATTACTGTATTACCGTCATTAAGGTAAATCATTTAATTACGAAAGTGCATAATTTACGAATTTTTTATTTCGACTTTCAACAGTTTGTACAATCATATAAAGCCGGCATCCGAATTGAAACAAGGCAGTGACTACAGTATGTTCAAACGAGGAATTCGACCTATGTGGGAAGACGAAGCGAACAAACGTGGTGGTAGATGGTTACTGCAACTCGAGAAGAAACAAAGAGCGACTGATCTCGATCATTTTTGGTTGGAAATACTCTTGTGTATGATTGGCGAAGCTTTCAACGGTTATTCCGATGATATTTGTGGAGCCGTAGTCAATGTCAGAGCGAAAGGTGATAAATTAGGATTCTGGACAGCAGACGCCAATCGAGCGCACAGTGTTATGGAAATTGGGTAGGTTTTTGTTTATTTTTTTTAAACCGTTAACTCGCGGTATGTTGCGAGAATTTCCGCTTTTCTCAACTGCTATAATTGTCGAACCCAATCATACAAAAAAGCATAATGTCACATTATTTCGTTGTTTTAGCCACAAGCTGAAGGAACGTTTGAAGATTGCGGCGAAAGTTCAGATAGGCTACCAAGCGCACATCGACACTATAGAGAAATCCGGAAGTAACACGAAAAACACTTACCAGGTTTAAATCTTCGAGTGCGTCAACCTCTGCTGATGTGGATTCATCATGGAGATTGATGATCTTTTTTTTTCATTCAACGATCCGGGCCTCTTTCGGCATCCGAAAAAAGATTCATGAGTAAATGCTGGGCTAATGTTTAGGAAATATTATTATTTATACGTGTGTATGCGAGACAACTTTTATCGCGAGGAGCCACAGAAACAACAGACAGAGTAAACTGTTATTCTTTATACACATCTTCTAAATTCTGTGCGTTCCGAGCGTTGCGGTTGTTAATCTACAAACATTATTGGCTTTTTTTTTTGGTAAAACATCCAAGTTTATACATGGAGATAAATCGCGAATGAAATGGTTCATCCGATTCATTTAATATAAATACAGACAAAGAGAGAGAGAAATAAATAAATTAAAACAAACCCTTGTGTATAAATACAATGATTATAGCTTTGCGAAAGATACGTGCAGGTTGCTGTATAACTTTTGTTATGCAGATGATGGTTTCTACGATATGAATATTGTTGATTGCGTTATATGATAATTTGTACGTTTTCTCGCAATTTTATAAATAAACGTATGTATAATACACAAAAAATGCTCCATTTATTTATATATACCCATGTTTCTCCTAATTTTTTATTATTAATCGACAATATTGACACATCTGTATATTGATGTTTGCGTTAATATTAAAGAATCGGAATTGATAGTAAAGAAATTTATTGAATACACGTTTTGTGTCGAGTCTATCAAAATAATGAGACCATCATCGATGTTCACGGGACCATAAATCTTCCACCATTTCCATCAGATCTTTTCTTCTCGCTTTTTCCAAAGCTCTCTGAAGCTTTAATTTCCATTGGGAAGAGTCGGTCTTCGATTGGAATTTCATTAATGCCTGTAGAATTACGATGTTTTTTATTCTCGGATACAAACAATTCCTAGAGTCGTCAAGATATCGGGGTGTTCATATAAACCTTGAAAGCTTTTTCTTTCAGCGACAATTGCGACTGGTAATCAATCTCATCGATGTCGTACTCTGTTACACCGAGGAAACGTACAACGTCACGCCAGTGTCGTCCAAGTTTTTCGCTCAATTCCAAAAAAACTGTTGGAATAATTCTGATTTTTACTTTTTCTCGAGATTAATTACTCGTGGAGAGTTTTTGAACGAGCAATTATCATTCGTTTCAAATAGAGGCTATACGTCCTGCATAGGGAAGAATACAGGCAGGAGAATTACAACCGAGATATTCCCATATGACCGGGGGTTAACGGAGGAATACGACTACTTCTTTGATTTGACTTCTTTAATGATCTTTTTTTTTCATTCAACGATCCGGGCCTCTATCGGCATCCGAAAAAGGATTCATGAGTAAATGCTGGGCTAATGTTTAGGAAATATTATTATTTATACGTGTGTATGCGAGACAACTTTTATCGCTTTCAAATTATAAATTTTCAAGTATCATCGTTATGAAATGAACACGAATAATTGATAAAAAAAAATAGCTGGTGTACCCCATAAACCGAAAAACAATAACAAAGGGTAACGAAAGATTGCTTAAAAAAGGAGGTATTACGGACCTCACAGAATGGAGCAAAGAATTCGAGGCACCAATAATGAAAGGACGGAAAGTAGGAATATGAAAATTAACTGAAATCGACAATGAAGGAAAGTCGAAAGAGAGGAATCAAGATTGTGATGGGCGAGGTAATGCAGAATCATTGCAATGTATTGATATATCGAAAAACTGTGCAGCATGCAAATACCGTAAATGATATATTTAAGAGGAAGAATATATCGCGAAGATAAACAGCAAGTATGTGGGCAAGACTGAAGTGTGCAGGTAATTATCACAAAATTTAGTCATAGATAATTGTACTGTCCGTAGAATTCGGAATCCTGAATCCTCCGATCATATCGGTTCTTCAATTTTGTACACGTTTTTTTTTTGCAGAAACGGAATAGAGTTGTAAAAATGTGGGATTAGAAAAATTAACGATGTTCTAGAAGAACAATTTCTACATAAATAAAATGGTAAGCAATTTTCAAGCACTTATAGCCATGATATAAAAACCTTGCAAAATTAGCCAAGCGGAAGGTTCGAAATACCTTGATTTCTAATAATATCAATATCAAAAAGTTATCATTAAATTATTGAAAAAAAAAACAGCAAATATGTGGAGAACTTTTCATCCTATACCAAATTAATGCATTTTTTCGAATACACATGAATTTTTTTCTAAATTTCTCATCATTTTGATTTGTTTTTCTAAATTTCGAGAAATGTTTGAAAAATCACAAATGACTAATAATTCTCGCGTGTAGGGGTTTTTCGTTATCCAGAGAATTGTGATCCATTGAACAAACTTTGTTTTTACTGTCTTTAAAAAATTCAAATAAACAGAACAGCCAGAACCATAAAAAAATTCAGAAAACGAATTGATAACGAAAAATTCAAATGAACGAATTTATTCTATGTAAAATTAATGATTTTTTAAACTCTTTTCAATTCCTTCTATTTATCAGCTTGTAAAAAGTTTTTCAATCGGTTGTGTAAAATCAATATGCTTTGTATCTTTCTGTAACTAAGTTTCTGACATTTTCATGCCATCTTTGACTACTTGAAATTCGTATCCTGGTGCGGTTTTGTCGACCTGTGCAACATTCTTGGGTGTATAAGTGGCTGGTAACAAAAATTTACATTTATTTAAAGCTCACCTGTCCTAATAATTTCTTCATTCCTGATTTCCTTAGAACTTTCCTTGGTTGGACCAATTGCTACAGAGCTTTGCAGTCCTAAATGAAATCTCGGTCCTGAGGTGGTATATATGCTCATTTGAGCCTGAATCGTTTGTCCCTGGAATTGATCATGACTCATACCGAGTCTGGGAAATTCAGTTTGGGCCTCGTGTGGTGGAGCTGATGACCATGAATTGTATACTGTTATTAAAGTAATTAGTAACACACTTGCACCAAGAAAACTGATTGTCACAGTTATAACATGGTTATAAAACTTTTTCTTATTTTTTTTAAAAAAGATATTGAAATTAGAGACGGGATATGATGCATGATCGTTGATTGTTCCTTCGCGTTTTTCTGGAAAACTTTCACTACTGTAAAAATTGTCTTCCATCGTAGATTGTATCATTTGCGACAATTCAGAAACGTCATTGGTACTTGTAATGTCTTGCATACTTTGGTCATGATTCGTATAATAATGAACGATGTTATTTAACGACTCTGATGTAACGAGTCTTACGTTTCTTGAGGATTGTTCATTTTTGACGTTGTACTTACCACTGGGTAAATCATAAATATTCACAAGTGGAACAACAGGGCGAGCATTAATGCATTCTTCATAATTTTTCAGAGTTTCTGCGAGTCCAGGGTTTTGTATGTACTGTGATTCCATGTATATCAGTGGTTTGATATTTTCGTAAGACAGTTCATTACGTTTTTCCAATACTCTCAAAAGAGCTTCGAGATTATTGATGTAATCGTTTATTCGAGCAGAATTTATAACAATTGAATAATAATTCTTCAATTCATTGAGAATATCCGATGTTTTATCCATATACGGTCTTGCAATGCGCAAGAATTCGACCTTTAATTTGCCATACTCGAGTTTATAAGTTTGGATGCTGTTCGCGTACTCCATTTCGATTGTCATTGTTCGTATATACATATAAATCGACTGGTGTTTTTAGTGGAATTAAAAGATGTACGGGGATTACCCCAATTTTATTGCTGCATATGTTAGGAACAAATATTCGTGGGACTCGGATCTACGTGTTGCCAACTGTGTAAAAACTTGATACTGCGCACTTTGCACTACGAGCCAACATAACCAACAAATATTACGTAAAAAGAATCTCATTTAATGTTTAACCGGTGCTGTAATTACTCGTAATTTAGGTCTTTTGCGTTTATGTCATATTCAGCACGATCACAACAATCGAAGTAAAGTCTTTTTTAAAACTCACAATTAGTACTTTATACGCAACAAACTCCGTTTTTCGTCACCTACGTGAAGTTGACTCCTCGATCGCAACTAATCGGTTCCTGATTATACGTTTGTGATTCGGTTGTAAATGATCGTAACACTTCCTTCTGTCTCTTGATTTTTTTGAAACGTTTGTAAATCGTTTCTAAAACAAGATCCTCCGAGTCCCCCACCCCGGCCCAACTTTTTCCCCTAGACTAGAACATCCGGTGGTATTCGTTCGTTACAAAGGTTACAATTACATTTCCGGGCTTTGTTGTTTTATTGTGAAACTTTATAATTCGTTTGTAACATCAGCCGGGATGACGTGCACGTTCAGCAAAGAACTCTTTTGAACTCTTTCATGAAATCCACCTTCTATCGTTCTTTACTCGAGTAGTGAGAGATAATACTCACGTAGAGTAAGGGAGTTTTGTAAATTACATTCTATTATTTTCATATAAATTTTTTAACAATCAGTCAGTATTTTTTTTAACAAGCATATCACATTTTCGTTGCAACACAGATTCAATACCTCGTATCACTTCTTACGATGTAACCTACAAATGAATCACTTTGTAGTTAGAAAGACACAACCAACTATAAAGTAAATAATATAATATTGAGTTGATTGAAAATACGTATTATTTTATGCCTCTTAGTGTACTCGAACATGACAGAACTTTTGAATTCCTGTCGTACAGTAATGAATACAATATATGTATTGAACACGCAATGTTTACACAGTCTCATGAACAGAACAGCTGAGGACTTTATGGCGTGCTGAAAAGGGTTAAGACGTGGCGGCACCGGCGGCACTCAAATCGCGCCACCGCCATCACCTGAAATCTATGAACCCGTTATTTTCAAAAATACGTTGATTTTTTACCGAAAAAAGTTGTATGCCTTTCGGATCTGGTGTGCGGAGGGCAAGCAATTTTTTCTGTTTTGAAAAATTAATGCACTTTCGAAGATTATACGATCAAAAATTTCATGCGAGGAGAGGTTAAGCGTGTAAGTTTCGTCTCGCCTGAATTCAAGCCCTGGAAGCGATCGGATCGTCGCTTCGAAGGCTTGATATTGTTCTCACATTTTCGGGTAAAATAAAAAGGAAATGAACGTTTATAAAATACCGTATTCGCGTATTTTATCACCATTCACTTCTTTTTTCGCCTTACCTGTAGGTAAGGTCTTCACAGTCGACATATTTAATAAATTACAAAGAGCTTTCCGAAACAAGCGCCGTTTTTTTAATCGATTTATTTTTCCTTCTAAATATCTTATCCATAAAACAGGGACTTTTTGAGAGACCTCCTCGCGGTCGTGTGAATAGCACCTGAATTAAGCTTAGTGCGGTTATTACAGAACTAACTCTAGAGTAGCGCAAAAGGTATAAAACTATACTTTTCTTATAAAATTCACAGGAAAAACGCTTTGACGTTTCAAATGCAGCTTGTTGTGTAAAAAGAATTAAGACACTTGCGCTAAAAGGTGATGTACAAGGTTTTAAAATTGTGCGTCCATGGTGATATTGGTAAAAAATATATTCAGTTGTAATGGCTCCTTCCGGACATTCTTTTTCAGGATAATTAGATGATACAAAATCCATTTCAGCAAATCTGCTCTAGAACGAGAAGAACTGGAACGAGTGCCCTTTGTCAGTTTATGCGCTAAAGCACACAGATACCAGCAAAACTGCGATAGCCACTAAGACGGTGGGTATAACCAACATGTGCGAAAATCAAATCGGATGATTAATAAGAACAATATGAATCGAAATAAATATCTGGGAGAAATTGGAACCTCCACATGATTATTGACCGATTTTGACATTACTATTCTTTGATTACTCTTTATATCCATACCTATTCAATTGTAAGTGTACTCATATTTCTCACATACATTTGTAATGGTCGCATGAAAATTTGCATACACTACATACCCGCATGAAAATTAGCATCAACTCGATCACGCCGAGACCAAAAGAATTGCAACGCCAATATCTGTGTACTTTGAGTACTCTTGTTTTCGATCTATATGCTTTGAATTGTCAATCATTGTTTTTTCAATGATAAGGTACCTTGTATTGTGATTGATTACTGATGATCAAATAATCATGCGATAATTTTTATCTAATTATTAATTCATTCTCAAATTCTCTAATAAATGAATCAAATGTTCATCTATTTAGTAAAGAAAATCAGAGTAAACGTGAAAAAAAATGAATAGTTAAACTTTCGAAAGCAAACCCCTCCCCCCCGATTCAAGAAAAAGGAGTAAGGCTACTGGAATTTCTTTGTTCAATTTTCAAACATGTTTTTTTGTGTATATTTACAATTATTAATGTTGGGAGAATAAAACCGTCTCAAAATGAAGTTTCTCGCTATGGGGTTGAAAAAAACTAAATTTTTTGAATTCTGGTGGAGACATGCGTACGAAAAAGTGTATGTGAGTAAAATTTCAATGTAAATTTGTATCGTTTTTTACATGCATGTTTATGTCAAGTTTGAATTCGTATTGCGATTATTCTTTTTATTTATTTTTTGAATTTTTCAGTTCTCATTTAAATTTTCGTTTTTTTCCTTATCGCGGACTTATTGTGGCAATTAAAATTTTTTCTCATTCTCGTGGTTCTGTTTTGATACTGTTTTGCAGTAAAGTGGTATGGGCGTGGGTACATAGGCCTCCGCATGTGCGCGGAAACATTGTAATTATCTCTTTCTGTAACATCAATATTCTATTGCATTTACTATAAATATGCATACGACCTATTTTAACAGGGTATCGAGATTTTCGTGATTCTTTCATCAATTCTTTTTGTATAATTAATAGTTTTCGAGATATGTCCAAGTCCTACAATTTTGAGAGGAGGAAGGGTGGGGAAGGGAAAGTGTCCTCTGCTCAAAATTTCAGCTCAATTGGAGAAATTTTGGTTTCGGACGTTTATCCATGTATTTATTTACAAAAATGATGACCCGAAATTGTGTCTTAACAAAATTGTAGAATAAGCAACGTGGTAAAATTTGTTACTAAAATTAGTAGAATTAATGAACTACATCGGCGAATGAATAATCCGCCATTTTTCATTAGAATACAATATTCAATGAGCATAGAATTAGATAGATAAAGGTAAAAACAGTGCGTGTATTCTCATCTGCGTGACAGTTTCCTCCTGAAAAATTCATAACTTTTCTCGTCCTATGTGCATGCAGGCGACAAGGGCGGGGAAAAAACAAACTAACCGCTAAAAGAAGTTTGCGTTCCTATTGGTAGTCGAATCAGTGGCGCTCGAAGCTCGTCGAATGTTACTCAATGGAAGGAGTGGCCCATCGTCCAATCAACAACGGCTATATTGCCAGGAAACTCTCACTCCTGTCGTTTAATTTTCTCTCTTTCAATGAATATAATCATAATATCGTCATACATTCGGTTTCTGAGACATCTGTGATGCAGAGACACTCCGCAGAGAATTGCCATCGAAGACTGTCATTGGTTATACGAATGGGGAATGTACAATAATAATTTTGAAAAAGGAGGGTAAATGGACAAGGCTTTAACGCGGCCTTACATGTGTCCAGCAACGATATTGCAGTTCTCTTCAGAGCGACGCTGAGAGAGGTCAGTAGTCTCCGGCAAGTCGTCTTGCGAGTGTGCGTGTGTGTGAGAAATATCGTTTCTGGTTGTACTATCAAGAGCACCCGATCGTATGAACGGTGTGTCATACGGTTATCGTGTATGGCTTATGAGGCAATGAATAAATAAATGAAAAAAAAATACGTACATCATATAAAAGAGTGGTATGTGACCGCGTGACGACGGCGCCGGAAAGTTCGATTGGCGTTTTTCCTAGTCGTAGCATCGGAAGGACTCGAAAATAAGCACCGGAAAACATAATCGCCGAAAATATTCGTCACAAAAGGATGATCAAGTTATTATTTTCCGTAAAGTTGAATCGTTCTTGGCTTTACGTTCGATTTTTTGTATACCGTTAGCGGCGGAAACGTGCTTCCTTCCTGTAAAATCTGACAAAAACGAGGGCCCGTTAGGAACGCTCAGAGACAGGTGAACAGAGAGTGTGAAAAAAACGTGAGATAAGACGATAAATAGATCGAGCTTCATGATATCGAAATATAGAAATAAAGGACGAAGTCAACGAAGAGACAAGTGTGGAAGCGTTCTTCATGCATTTTTTTGTTGATCCGAGGACTTTATAAGGACTCGTGTGTAGATTAATATCGTTTAATATACTACTTATCGATATTTTTATGCAACTATCATTACATTGTATTACATACGTCGTCTCGAAAGTGGAACGGGAAAGTATCATTTTTTTACTTCGGGAACGTCGAAATCGTTCATTTCATCGTATTTTGTGGCCAGACCCGGCGTGGAAACGACGATAAGAGGTGGATTCTCCGCCCGTAGTGCAATATAAGTAAACTGCGCGCGTGTCACGAGTGTCTCGATTCCTCCAACCTCCCCCACCCTTGCTTTTCATTCCCTGTATATTATCTAAGCGCCATCTCTCTCACTCTCCTCCAATCCGATATATTTTTATGTTTTTTTCATCCAAAAATTTAATTTCGAACGTTTTCATTGCGCAACGATATCAGAAAAAACAGTGAAGTTTCTCGGAGTTTACGGTCTCTCCGGCCTAGAGTGACTCGAATATGCAAAGTATTCGGTTCTTTCGGGAGACCGGAAGGTAAAAGGAAAGAAAAAAAATCTTCCGCCGCTCGTCACACGTCATATTTATCAGTGAAAAAGAAAGAAAAACAAAGAATTAAGACGCGCGCGCTATCGACGAATTTTTCAATCGTGTCTGGTGAAAATCGGTCTGGACCAATTTTCTGACCGTGCAAGCTTCATCCCGTAAATTTCAAGTGGGTAGGTGATGCGAATCTTTCTCTTTTCAACACTTTGGAGATGTCTTTTTTTGCACAATTCATTCTGACAGATAGGGTAAAGTACCTGCGCTTCAGCCCTGTACCACTAGTCGGCTTTTTTCGATTTTGCGATGAGTGCAAAGAGTGTTGACGGTTGTGTTCACGTTCTTCGCACACATCGCGAATTCTGAAAAGATCGACTAGTGGTACAGGGTCGGAGACTGGATACTTTACCTACTCTTGATCGAAAGGCTTTACTCTGAGGTACACAAAAAATTACAATGGTTGTTCGAAGGATTATTTCTCTCCAAAATTGCACTTCGATTTATGTAAACCTAAAGAATTGGAATATAACAATATAAACAAAGTTGGACTTGCCCTGTAGAATGTAATAAATGTCTATAAACTTCGGAAGAAAAAAATAGCCAAGATTACGAATTTCAACTTCAAGGTCATATATTTGCCTGTGGAAAAAATTCAGTAATTCAAAAATAATGAATGAATTTTGAAACGAATCGTATCCTTGATATTAAAAAAGATATCTTTGTCAAAATTGTGTCATTTTCATGAACAAATAATGGAAAAGCCGAATTACAATGTAGCATAATTATTTTGTCACAAAAAGAGTTCACAGGAGCTTTGGTCGCGTTGGTATTACCGAAAGAAGATAGTAGCGGACTTGGAAAAAAAAGAGATAGATTACGCGATAACTGTAATTATTTGTCGATTATTTTTAGATAACGCACGTAAGTGGCTCTAAGCATTTCCGCCATAAGTGTACCTCACAATTTTCGAACCATTGACACGGGGTGAAATTTGCCGTAAATGCAAGAGAGAGAGAGAGAGAGAGAGAGAGAGAGAGAGAGAGAGAGAAAGATAGCTGCAAAAAAGGCTTTGCACAGTTAAATTTCATTCTGATTAGTGGAGGCATTGCGGAAACAGTAAATTTTGATACTTCGGAATGGACGCAATGTGTGAAATTCGGCATGAGAAAGTAGGGTCACGCGTTACTTTTACAGTGTGCCACTAATTTTAAGCGACACGAGCGAGTAGTGAAGTTTGATCATCATTTTTACGTGAATTTCAAGAACCTTCCTCATACTTTACACCGATACTTTTCTCTCCTTTATTCAACGTGTCAACATTATGCGACACGCGGCGCATTTTCCGCTCATTCTTCCGAGTTGAACCGTTTGACGAATCGTTGACATCCTTAGGAGAAATTTTTGCGCTGCAACACGAGGTTAAAGTGTTTCAAGAATAAATTGATTAAAAACAAAATACACATAAACTCGCGGTTACTCTTGATGCTGTCTAGATGAACTTTTCTATTTATTCTGTTTGTTGTATTGAAGACAGCCGCGCGATTGCGGCTGCATATTCGGGATGAGGTGCTGTTACTTCAAATTTTGTTCAAACATTTCTCTAAATTCTGACGAAATATCCATTGCCCCCGTGTGTTTATTTCCGCGTGGAATTGGAAAACGAAGAAACGATTTGTCACAAAAGAGAAAAGTCGAAAAGTATTTTTTTCAAATAGTGTGAAAAATAAAAAAAACATTTTCCAAAAAAAAAAGAAATCAAACTTGGCGTGCGTGGTTAAGAAAAAGAGGTTCCATGCACGCCAAGTTTGATTTTTTTTTTTTTTTTGGAAAATGTTTTTTTTATTTTTCACACTATTTGAAAAAAATACTTTTCGACGAAAATTGCTATTTTGATTACTTGGTGTACATTTTTTACTTTTTTCATATATTACTGTACAGTAGAGAGGGTGGTACATAATTCAGATACATTAACATTTATTTAAATTACTTGGCGTCGCGACGCTGCCGCGTCTCTGGATATAGTACGGATAATCGATCGTGTAAATGTTAGTAACTGCAATCTCAGGCGAAAGCAAAGCTCCCGCGACGCGAGGAAGCAAACGGAATTTCGCGATTGAGTCTGTTTGTTTACCGAAAAATCACGAATAAATGAATAACCAAATGGCAATAATTACAGCTATATTTCCATATAACAATATCATCCTCGTTTTAAAAGAAGGGAAATGTTTTATTGTTGTTGGAAAAAAACATTTATCGATACACGGAAATAACTTTTATTGTGTAAACTTTTCGACTACTACGCATTTATTTCGTTTGTCAATTTCACGTGTCTGCACGTCCGAATTTGGTAAACTTGTCGACGCTTTTTTGCGATATCACGGGAACGATTGATTTTAGAACAAAAATTTATGGAAGAAATATCAAGATCTTGATACCCTCTACAAAATAGGTCGGATTCATATTTATCGTAGATATAATACTTTCGGCAGTGTTTTGAAAAATGGTTATATTTTAGGATTTTTAAATATCTGTGACTTGATTTTAGAAGGAAAAAATCTATCCCACAATGAAGCTATCAATGTAAACGCATATTAATGCAAATAGAATATTTTTTAAGGTAATTGGCAAAAAGTTGTATTCTCTGAATTCCAGCGGATAATACTTGCGAGTTTGTGGATTAAATTTGAATTCGTAGTTAGTTCATTTTTAATTTTTTTTTGTATTTCCAATTTTATTAATTGTAATTGTATTTCTTAATTTTAGGATCGATTTTTTCCGTCTTAAATCAATCGTTGCAAAGATATAAAAAGAAAACCGTAAAATATAGCTGTTTTTTTAAAATACTGCCGAAAGTATCGACTAGAATATGTATAAGACCTTTTTTTAAGAGCATCACGATCTTCACATTGTTTTCATAAAAATTTTCTCTAAAATCAATAGATTCCGGGATGTCGCCAAAAAAAACATTCACAGCTTCTCCAACTTTGAGGGGGGTGGACTAGTCGATTGCGCCAAAAATGCTTCAAGGGTTTTCACATTCGAGCTAATGGCGAGCTTTCCTCAAAATTTCAGCCAAGTCGGAGGTTACAGCTTTTCGAAAGTTCAACCTTTTATATATTGAAATTAATAATATGAATTAACATGTATTTTATAGTCAGGGAAAAAAATGTGAACTTTACCCAGTATGCGAAATAATGATGCATCATTGCCAGCGGTCATTCTTGTCTTTTATGCGCATATATTACGTGAATATGCACTCACTCCATGTCCAATGCGAGTAAAAAATAAACCGAGTTATTCACAGACACAAGCTTTTCACATCTTAAAATGATTTATGCTTGAGAAGGCATAAATAATGCTCGGAAAAAAAAAGAATTTGCAATGAATGTGTCTTTCCATCCTTTAAAAATGTCTCTGCTGCAATTTTTCGACAAAATATACTCACACAGCTATCCGTTATTAAAGCTATCTTTTTTACGATATTTATTCAAGAAAGAAATAAATTTACGTGAAACAACAATAAAATATGGAAACGTTTATATAATTTTTAATATTAATATTATTGTAAATGGATCGAATTGTAATAACAAGTTGATTTCACATAACTGAATAATTACGATTCCAAGGCAAATCGTGAATTGAAAAGAAAATTATATGCAGCCATTATCTATGAATAATGTAGGCAAATGAATTTTTTATTTGTCGAGGATGAAATCAATTGAAGAATTTTTTGTTACAAATATACATGCAATTACATGCATGGAAATAATTATGCCTTTACATAATTGAAACATTGACGAGTGCTTGTATCTTTTTCTCATACGATAGCAAAATAATAAAACAAAACATTTTTCGGCATTTATGTGTGACACCTAAGTCAATATTTTTTCCGTCTTCAACTACTCTTTCCGTTATTTCGTAATGTCTATTTAAATGCTACATTCCACTTGCTCTGGCGTTTCGTGTTGACACGATTATTTTAGAAATTGTGAAATAAATATGCGCAAAAGGCGGAAACCATAGAGAATTTTCGCATTTTTTCGAACGTTTTTACGTATATTTCGTCTGGTTAACTCTGCAATTTATTCAAGGAATAGAAAAATATTGCACTTGTCACCTTTCTTTATGATCGGGAAATGAAAAGTAATTAATAATTATCCGTCATTCATGTTGAAGAAAAAATAAAAATTGACATTAGATCAACCGCTTGCATGTTCTTCAAGCTTTATTTTTCCCTGATTTCAACGTTGAATATTATTATTAATCATTGTTGTACCGATGTAATACTTACCTACAATTGTTCAAATGCTTCATATATATTGGAGTTTTATTTGCACGACTTCTAGAGTCTTTTACAAGTTACAAGTTAATATATATTAATATTCTAGTATACGCATCACAAATGCTTCATTATTCATGTTCATGCATTGAAAAAACATTAATTAAACATTAAAAAACATTCATTTTGAATGTTACGTATTCCATAAAAGTTGAAACGTGCAGAAAAATAACACGTAGAACTGACAATAAAAAAATTACAATAAAAATTTCCATGCAAATTTGTTTCGATGTTTCGTGTTGACACGAATATTACAGACATTGGGAAATAAATATAAGCGAAAAGCGGCAACGATATCAAGTTCTGCATCATTTGTACTAAGATTGGGTATGCGATCTTTTTGCGATTTGAAAATTCATGAAAATAGAAAAAAAATGAAACGATTTGTTCCTCAAAACAGTTTATCCTTCCGGTTTGACATAAACTGTATGCATTCTTTTACACTCTACGAATCATCGAGTTTACCTCTGAAGACTCACTGAGTTTCGAATGAAAACACTCCACACTCGATCGAAGAACAAGAAAATTTGAAAAAAGTCGTGTTTTCTTCCAAAGTTCAAACGATTAAAATGATTTTTACCTCATCGTTTGCACCAAAATCTGTATTTCCTTGTATGGATATAGTTTTTTTTCAACGAACACCCACTTAAACATATTATTTTCTTTTTTCATTGCAGAATCAGCATACAAGATTGTAACGCCTCGCGAGGTACGTTTTGTCCAATAGAAGGAACAAAGACAACAGAAATATGAACAAGATGGATTATCGTGACGTAACGCAGCCAAATTATACCTATGTCTTCAATTTCGAGGAAAAATTTATTCATCAAGATACGAGAGATTGGATGACGAATAATTGGACAAACGGTTTTTACGCATGTGGTATTTACATGATACTAATATTTGGTGGTCAATATTGGATGGCCAGTAGACCAAGATTCGAACTGAGAGGGGTTTTGAGTATATGGAATACTATGCTGGCCACTTTTTCCATTATTGGATTTACCAGAACAGCACCTGAGCTCATCCACGTTTTAAGACATTATGGAATTTATCACAGCGTTTGCATTCCTAGGTAAATATCTTCAATTATTTTCATCAAAAGGAATGTAACCAAAGAATATAAACTGTACACTCGTAGATTAGCCTACGACGACCTAAGAGTGGCTGAGAAGAAGCAAAGAGAAAGTTGGAAATTTTGGAAATAGTTTTACGTAGATTTCACAGTGTCAACCTGAAACTTTGAGGTCAATGCCTGATTAAATTCGATAGATATAACGTGTCGTATATCGAAAAAGCTTTCGAATATTTCTATAAAAGAAATTCATTTTCAAGATTGACACCGGAAAACTAATTTAAGAACTTCCAACTGCGAATTTCTGAAAATCAACAATTCTTGAAAATTCCGTTTCGAGATTAATACAATTATCATTTTTTTTCTTATTGATTTGATTTGAAGTTATTGAATTATTCGTCTACATTTCATCCCGAGCTGCCCGTGTTTGATCGAAATACCATTTATGGGTCATACCGTCGATGCATACTGGTCGAACGAAAGGCTGTTCCTTACTTTTCTGAATAAAGCTGTGACGAGAAATTTTCAAAGTCATGACTTTTAATAAATTGCACTAAAAATTTGAAATAAATTTCGGATTCGCGGTATTGCTTTTAAACGGACGTGTTATGTCCATAAATCGGGCTTGCAATTAGTTGTGATTCGATTAATTTCACCACGGCACCCACGGAACATTCGTGTATACGCCCGACGATACAACTTTTTCAAGTCGTTATAACATTCTGAGACAGTCGGTTATCCTACTTTTTTATTTTACACGTTTAAAGTTCCCACACAGCCGTAGTATATTTTCTGCTGCCGCCAAAAGTTCACGCTTAATACCTCGTGTTTCGTCGGAAAGTGGAGCTGTCTTTTTTTTCTCAGACCACATGCAACACGCTGGTTTAACGTCAAAGTACGCTATTTTTCAGTCGCCGATCGGCCTTTAAACTCAGCAGACAGAAAAATATCGCTGCTAAGAGTAACATGTAGAAAATTTGATCGTCAAAGTTCGTAGATGTATCTTCGACGGGACCTCCTTAAGGTAGTTGTCTGGTCAAAAGTGTTTTCTTAGGAATTTTTGAAAATGTGGAGAGCAGGTTCAGAACGTTAATGCATGTTTACTCGCATAGTTTGCACGGGATCCACCATTTAGATTCAGAAATATCTTGTATCAAATATCCTGTAATTTTACATAAAATTTTATGCAGAACGATAGAAAATTGAACCTTTTTTGCGACCATCTTACAATTGCTTTCATGATCTTTTCCGGCAAGCTCTGAATTACGAACGAGTATATCACGGTGTTTCGACACAATATCCATCATTCTGAAGCCTTAGTTTCGAAAACATATAATTTGTGAAATAATAATAATAAATGATAAATATAAACATGATACAAAATGCATAAGCGGTGAATAAATAATAATAGCATATAATATAATAGATATAATATTTTATACCCAATATTGTCGAATATCTGGCAAACTTAATTTTGCGAGTGACTGCCGCTAGACAACTACCTTAACGTAGTCAGTATATCCTCTAACGTATGCCCTCTCGAGTGTTTTCTTACTATCCATTTATGTTAATTTATCACGGTATTCAATGTTATTCAATGCATTTTGTTAATATTTAAATATTGGAAAAGCTTTTCTCGAATGTTTAAGAAACAGTGTAACCATTTTTGAGCACGTCTGTAAGGTCTCTTCTACACTTTGGACCAATTAAGTTTCGAGTGTAGAATCATTTTAATAATCGCGTTATTTCATCGAATGATAACCGTGAGTGTCAGGGTCATCGACACACTCGCGATAATATATGCCGAGACGAGTTTAAATGCTCGTGTATGAGTTGGTGCGTTAAGCATCGCAACATATGAATAAAAATCGATAAAGAAAATTCGGTTACCCGAATACGAAGGGTTTATCATAGATTCGGATGTACAACGTGTTTGCATCGTTAATTTAGCTCAACGACGCAAAAACGGTGTACTGGACAAATTGCAGTAGTTATGCGGTCAACGGTTGACCCGTGGACGAAAGATCGTATTATCGATTCGTGTAGCCTTTCCGTTAACGATTGTTGATTCGAAAACAGCCGGTAAACAAATAAGCTGATCCAGTGTTGATAAAAAAATACAATTGCATGGAAAAAGAATATAATTACTTATTCGTTAAATATAATAAAATAAAAGAGTTGGAGATGATTCGAGCATGTTTATCAATTCTGCAGCAGTGAATCTACGGTTAAAACAGGGCTATTTGCAGTCTTTTGCGTCTTGGGAATATTATTGTTTTTTATTTAGCAATTTTATAAAATTGTGAAAAAATCGAGGAACTTGAAAATATGAAACGAACAAGTAGTATCTATGTCGTATGACATGCTCGACACTGACGATTGACGTGTGATGGTCAAACACGAGGATTATTCACCGCAATTTGTTTCCGATTAACATTTCCGGAAGATCCATGAGTTAGACCGTTTTTTGTTTAACATAATTACGCGTTAAAATGATAAATATGGATAAGTCTGACTGATGTATTTCTTATCGCAACGAATACAATTATAGAGTTGAAAACAATATTTTTATCCTCGCCATTTTTATCCTCGCCTCGCGTTTTTCTGTGTTCTCACGTAAGTGGCAGTACTGCAACAAATTTTGATGTCCGAAAGTAATAAGAAAAGACAGAATTGATCCAAAAAATGGTCAATTGTGCCAATTTCATTATAGTCTTCATTGATAAATTATTATATTAATTAAAAAAATTACCTTATATCAGTGAAAATTGAACTTAAAAAATGCAACAAAGATGACCGAGCTTGGAATTTTCTTATTGCATCATATTTCCCGAAGATCTTATCTTTTTTCATTTTCAATCGAATTATTTCACTCTGAAAAATATTTTTTCGTTTCATCGTTTACAAAACCTTTTCAGGTCTCGTGAATTCTGTAATTACTCGCATTAACTCCATATTTTTTCTACGAAAATTATTCAAACTTTGGATTCGCTGCTTTCGTTCGATCACGATTGAACGTTTCCCCGAGTTATTCGTAGCACGAGCATAATGCGTAATGTTTTTTTTTCTTTTTCAAATTTCTAGCTTTATTCTTCACGATCGTGTGTCCGGTTTTTGGACGTGGATGTTCGTACTTTCAAAATTACCGGAGCTAGGTGACACGCTATTTATCGTCCTCAGAAAGCAACCATTGATATTTCTACACTGGTATCATCACATCACCGTATTGTTATATTCATGGTATTCTTACACCGAATATACAGCATCGGCCAGATGGTTCGTCGTTATGAATTATTGCGTTCATTCGATAATGTATTCGTACTATGCGTTAAAAGCTATGCGTTATTCCCCACCAAAAGGAATATCGATGTTAATAACGGCATTACAATTAACGCAAATGATCGTCGGTTGTGCGATAAACATATGGGCATATCAGTATCTGACCGAAGGACAAAAAGAATGCGGTATATCGAGGGTCAATATTAAATTTAGCCTCACGATGTACTTTAGTTATTTCATTCTTTTTGCAAGATTTTTCTACAACGCTTATCTCGCTGGCTCGCGAGCTAAAATGGCAAAAAAATCACTGTACGAAGAAAATGGCAATGGTCACATTGGTGCTGTCGAGTACAGCAACGGAAAGCTCAAAGTTAATTAGAGAATACATCATTGAATAACCATTATGGGGATTAAAGTAAAGCCTGAAATTGATAAAGTTAAAAAATGTCGGAATTCACGATTGACGATTTCCAAGATTTAACGAATAAACGATACGAGAATGTTGTCGAAAGATCTCGTCTTCCCAGGAACATGAAAAACACACACAGACGTTTACGTTATTGAAAAAAAAAAACAAAAAAAAAACAAATGAAACGCACCGTAAGTACGCACCGAAGAAAACCTTTGGATCGTAAAAGTCAGGAGGCTGAAAAACGAAGCTTTGAGAATTTCATTTCGGTTAAAAACGACGAATATTAAATGCGAGAAAAAAAGTGTATGTAAGAATTTGTGAATATATGCGCGAGTGCCGGTATATGTGTGCGCTTTTATGTATATATTTTCACACGTATTAATGATTTTTTGGTACGACATATATATTCTTTCACTCTTTCTCGCTCTCGTCGTTCTATCCTCTGAAAAGGGAAACGCGGCGGCGCAACGGAATCTCTCAATACAACATGCTATATATTGTGTCCACGTTAATTTCTTCAGTTCTGAGAGATGCTCTCCTGACCTACTTAACCGTAAATCTCCAGCTACAGTAACAGATCCCAGTCTAATAACTGACACGAAAAAACGTCCGTCGTTCTATCAGGACAAAATTTGTATGGAATTTAACGGTTATTTCAGAAATATTGTTCAACCCAAAAGAAGCATTAAAGTTAGCCGTTTTATTCAAGCTGGGTTACAAGTTAAAAATTGAAGAAAAAAAATATTGAAATATTCACATGCTGCTGTTACCGAGAAGCCTATTAGTGCAGTACTCGGTGATGCGCGCATCTCCTCTTTACGCTAAATGTCGGACATTCCACTCCTTCGTCCGACGCGATGGGATTTTAATGAAGTATTTTCAGAGCAAACATGCATTTTTTGTCTCTCCGCGAGTTTTTAAACGACGGTCGTTTTTTAATGGTCATTATTTTTTAATGATCATACATGAAAGGTCGGCACCTATGTCAACTTTGATCGGACGATACTACACATTTTGTAATTAACTGCGAATGCCGATGACGAACTGCACGCTGAATATAGTTTTCGAGTTTAGGTGCACAAACTTTGCACTTTGAATGTTTATTTTGTCGTCGAAGTTGATATTCAGATGCAGACTCTCCGAAATAAAAAACCAAAATGGTATCTGAGAGAGAGAGAGAATTGAGGAGAAGGAGTCAAAAGAAAAGAGAGAATAACGATAAAGTTTGCATTGGGGCACAACGAAAATATCATTGTTTCAAGATTTTTCTATTTTTTTAAATTGTTTTTGGCGTCATAGATTTCGTAATTATAAAAAAATTGGGCAAGATTGATGATGGGAAAATTTACATCCTATTTTTGTTGTTTTCCGACGAGGAAAACTTTAACGTCGTAAAAAATATCACCATGAGTCATTAAATAACGTGTAAGAAACATATGGAGGAAAAAAAATCGATTTACTTTAGTGCTATGGAAATTGAAAATATCCACGTCCGCGGAATTATTTGGAACATTAGCGTACAATGTTGATAGACCTTGAAAACAACACGACTTGAAAAGTGATTGCGTCAAGACTAACAGGAAAAAAGTAGAAAACTGCTGACGCACGTCTTGTGCAAAGATCGTCGGAAGCAAGCGGGGATTTGTTTAATAAAAAAGAATTGAAACGCTTTGGTAATGGAATAAAATCAGTCAATAGAATAACGATGGTTGCGTTAATATTAATGTATTTGAAAAAAACTATTTCTTGGTTCGCTAACACGTAATGATCGATTTTGACTAATTAGACAAGATTTTTCGATTTTATACATCCGTTTGGAACGAAAATTTAATAGTTGAAAAATATTTGGTTGAAACCTGTTGACTTTTCTTTCTTGATGTCGATTCCTGCTTGGAACACCGGCAGACATGTGCACACTGAGGGAGATAAACGTTGCAGTCTTCGAAATATTTGTTCATGATTTTCATTTCTGCAGTTACGTTCGTTCTTACGTTACAGTTGAGTTGACGAGACTCCCGGTGCTAATTTTATTATTAGCGTTATCAATAAACTTGTCATATGCTCATATTCATACCTTTCGTACTTTCGGAGTTTCAACGTTTATATTTTTTTCGACGTGTTATCCGTTTAATATTCATTTGATAGGAAAAATTCACTAACCATGCCATTATATGCCAAATGTGTTGGAATGAATGAGAACCTTTCTTAGCAATAAAACATGATCGTAAAAACGATCGGAACCAGAATGAATTTTACCCGTTTTACTTACAATCTCACTATAAAGTCGTTCAACTAAGTGTCCAAAAATACCGATCATGACAAAAAATTTCACTAAAACAAATCAGAGAATCAATAAATAACAGAAATTAATTGAGGATGAATTTTTTTACGTATGAATACACAATCACTAATTTCGGTTATTCACTCCTGTGCACTTTGCTTTCTTACCCTTCGCAAGATCGTTGAAATGAAAAAAAGAAGCCAGTTTAAGACGAAAATTTGAAAAATCTTGTGTCAAAGGTTTTCAAATTTTTTCATCTTTCGAAAACAGAGGAATACAATTTCAGAATCTCTTTTTTTTTTGTAAATGTAAGACGTCAATAAATCGCCAAAGTTTATAGTTATTATTAAAAATATTAGACCTAAAATGAAATTCGAATTAAAAAAGTTTTGGCCGACTCAGATGTTAAAATCGAGGAAATAAATCACGTGCAGGCACCTGAAGAAATTGTCGAAATAATTATTAAACAATATGCCAAGAGGTTCCAACGTGAATATATTAGAACACATACACGCGCGTGCATGTGCTGCGTTCAGAATCTCGTTAGGTCGATATGCGATCTTGTACATGTGTATATACAGAAATATATGATAAAGTGAAATCTGATCTTGACAGTGCACGACATGGTTGTATACAAAAATCAAACTTGAAGTTTCGAAAGTCGTGAAATATTTACGTAACGTACGTTAGAAAATAAACTTTCTTTTCATCATGATTTCTACGAATTTCTTTGAATTTTTAACAAGAATAATCGAAGAATTGATCATCAAAAACCTGATTTGATCTGGTGAAGATGAGACATTGCGAAGCTGACAATTGGTCAAACATTTCGCGCTAATAACATTTACGAAAGAAAGAAAGTAGGCAGAAGGGAAAAAAAAGCATCGTTCGTTACAAAATTTGCCATTCGACCCCGATAGGCCAATTGGCAATATGGGGTATAGAGTTTCAAAATTTATATTCGTACAAGCATGACTACGTCATCAACCAAAGATCCGGGAAAGGTCAGCTGAAAAGACAAAGGCTGATGTTTAAATAGATTAACGATTGAACGAAGACGTCTTGATGCACAATTTAAGAGTCAAAAGTCGTGCGAGAATAGTGTGTGCTTGTATATCGCCAGATTTTACACACAGGATCAGCGCCGCGGGTTCATTGACGGTGATATTATTATTATTGTCATTATTATTATTATTAATGTAATAATTACTGTAATTATTCTTATTGTCAATGAACAACTAGAAACGACGTTGCCTCTGCTGTTTAACGTCTATGCGACCTCAAGAGCAAAGGATAGCGTCAAGCTTCCGTTAATTATAAATATTTATTACGACTGGGCTTTGTTTGCATTGTCATTAGCATCAAAAGGAGCACATAGAACTATAAGCATTACATCAACAGAAAATTTATATGTAAGAGTACACTGAAAATAGCTATTTAAAAAAAAATGGGGAAGAGAAACAACGACAAAGGTTTAATAACGTTAAAAACTTTGTCAATAATAATTTGAGTGACAATTTGCTGCAATGGCGAAATAGCGGAAATACCAATATTCCGTTTCGATGTAATATACACTCAGTGTAAGAAAGTATGTATTTAATTGTAAGGGTGTGTGCGTGTGTGGGTCATTGGTGCGGAGAGTGAAGCAACTTATGAGACTTGTTTCATTCTCGAAATAAGTTGAAGAATATGTGTATTTATCTGGACGAGAAGAAATTTTGAGTTTTCAATTCTATGAATATAACGTTCCGATGCGTTTCAGAATATTCAATATAATCGAACGGGTAGTTGATTTTTTGTGCCATCGATTCGGAACATGGCGAAAATTATCGATTGATAGAGCGATAAAAGAAGTGTTGATGCTTTTTCATCGATATCATCGATGAATTATCGATCATGATGAATAATTCCAATTTTTAATCAATATAACACATTAGAATTGTCGAGATAATTTGATCGAAATGCCACGATAAATACGATACTTCATCGATATATCGCGGATCGTCGACTGCATTAGATATAAACAATATACATTTCGATAAAAAAAATCCTCCGTTCATCGACTTTTCGAATTAGATGCTCAATCGAAATCGTTGGACGCTTGCGAAATTGAAAAAAACATTCAAGGTAAAACATCGGTGTCTGATTGTGTTCATCCTTAAGAAGGCCAAAGTACAACGCGGTCATAAAAAAATGAAGAAACGAAGCGCGCAGGCCGCGTTATCGTTGATTCACGTATGTTTTTCGAAATTTTGTCGACTCTCGATTATGACGTCAATGACGATGATGACTTTTCGATCGTAGATTGTCGACAAAAATGGGACGAGGATCAGAGAGTTGTTTATAAGGTGTGGATGAACTGGAATCAACAAAATAGTGTGAACAGAAGCTAAAAGACATTTCAAAGTTACGAAGAAATGGTAATATCGAATAATCAAATGCGCCAGTTGTGTTAAATTTACTACATGCATTTTCGGTGACGGAGAATTGTGTCGAAATTGCTACGCGTTGCTACAACGTGCGATTTTAGATTTGCCGGATTTGTTGTTTTCGCTGAATTAAGTTTAACGCGCATCTGGAATGTGTTTGAACTTTTTTACGTAACCAATAAAGAATATTGAATGACGGCAGCTTCAACGATGAATATTGTGTGACCAACTCTACAGAAAGAGTGAAGGAACGCATTGTCGGGTTTACACGCAAACATTTTTTCTCACAATTTATTTGTTTCCTGTTGATCGTTTAAAAAAACTACACCAAAGAATGCGACCGACTTCACTGAAAAAGAAGAATGACGATATAACATCCGCTTGAATATCATATACTCAAATAATCATGTGCAGCGTGAACAAAGGTGAAAGTAATTACGCCTAGAATTATTAAACAAACCTCAATGTTACAATCGTGTGCGTAACAAAAACGAGGACACACATTGCATTTCCTGTTCCAGACACAATTGTTGATTGCATCGTGGTCGTCATTCTTTGTGAAAAAAAAAAAAAAACAGCCCGATATTCGTGTGATAAGCCAATTCCTCGCGTTACTTAGAAGATTATTGCTGATGATATTTCACGTCTACAGGGGAGAAAAATATATTTTTTCAGTGGCAAGATAGCTGAATAGTGTGAATCACACAGAAGAATTATTGGTGGAAGAAATGAGTAAATTTTTTTCTTTCAATGTATCCACGTCATGAGCGTGTCAAAGTTGAAGATTTGTACATAACATTGTACATATATTTTTTATGCGGCAAATTGTGGTGGTAACAATTGCACTGCGATGTTTGAGGAAAAATAAAATTTAATTTACGTGATATGTAACTTACAATTAGTGTAAAACAAAAAAACATGGTGTGATCACGTACTATCGTGATACCGCTCGAGGACTTGTGGGTATCTTGGTCAAATCTATCACCAGCATGCACAACAGATTGGAGAATTAACAAAAAATCGATCAAGTTTGTTTTTTGTGAATGTTCATTATGGAAATCACGCGTTTTGCTCGACGCATTTGGTAATTAATTTCACTCAAAAAAATGTCGTAGTTACCTAGCTGCTAATTATTTCGACTAAAAGAAGATGCAGAGAGAATAAAACCATGTATATGTATATACACGACAACGAGTAAATATTCGGTACTCTTGCACGATAGTTCTAAATGAATTTTCATATGGAATATTTTTGCCCTTGTATACATTACTTCGGATACAGCTTTATGTAATCAAATAAATCATTAATTAAGCAATCAACGAATTGATCCACGGACCCTGGGAGACTCATTAAATCAATTATAAATTAATTGATCATCGCGAACAACCAATTTCGGACTGTTTAATTAGAATTTATCGATGCAGATTAAGGTTTATTATCATGAAAGACTAACGAGTTTTTAAAACATTCTAGCATTAATTATCTGGGCGAAAGAAAATCGAGATTTAGAGCATGCATAAACGCATACGTAGAAATAAACCTTGCAACATACTTTAGTTTTTTGGGGAAACAAATGTAGTCGAAGGGATAAGAAAAAAAGTATGGAATAGGTCGTTTTTTTGGTTTGTAATTTATTCTAATAAATATTCGTTACTCTTGCACGATATTTCTAAATGATTTTCCGTATGAAAATCCTTGTGACAGCCTCGTATTTTGCAACTGATATATTGGATTTTCTCATTTGGAAGTGAAAGAAAAAAAGTATCTGTCAAAAAATTAGATATTTTCCATTTCTTCTGTGCAAAACAATTTCAAACGACTTTGCAAAACAAATTGTTCAAGGTCGTTCAAACCTGGGAAAAATATTAATTTATAAGCGAAATCTTTAGGTTCGGTGCCGAGATAATAGCATAAATTAAATGCGCGTTTCGAGTGTAACAAGGTTATACTTTGAATATTGAACTTGAAATTTCAGACACGATCCAAAACATCGAAACTGGGCTCAATCGGGTACCTTCGTGATTACTCGTAAGTTGTATTTGGGGCATTCCACGCCAAATCGGATACAACTTCGCTTGTGCAATCTCCGATAAAAAAATTTTTTTTCAATGTTCTAGATACTGCTTTCATTCCGCTTCATTTTTTTTGTCAAACCGTTTTGAAAATACTATTTTTGGAACGATTACGTTACTTTTTTTTTAAACGTCCACTTTCTGCAAAAAAATTTGCCAATTTGGACGTTCCTTTTTTTGAAATTTTCCTCAATAAAAATACTTTCAATGAAAAACATTGAAATTCTTTCTGAAACGATATTATTATGAGATTTGCAAGTTTCAAGTATAAATCGTTATTTTATTAATATTACAAATATTAATTGATATAAAATTTTATTTTAAAATAATAAAAATAATAACTACGTTTAGTCTACGCAAGCTGCGCCACGGGCGAGCCACGGGCCCAGCTAGTTAACAATGTATTTGCATTTCGTTTTATTTTAATATGCTCGGCCGTATGTCTAATATTTAAAAATCATGGACGTCTCGGTGTGCGTTGATTATTACTACAAATTCACTACGAGGGTCTGCTACTGAACGTATTCTCCCAGAGAGACTTTTAATTTACCAAAGTCTTAATTAAATAATTAGTTAATTCTACTTTTTAGTTGTGTACGTAAGCTAATACTCAACTCAGATCGAATCGCGGTTAATGTGTTATTGGCTTAACATGTCTTCTCAGCTCGACTGACACCATACGAGAATTGCATCGTTGTGAGTTGGGAAAGTCAAATCGGAGCAGAGAAACGTCGAAGTGTTTGCACACTGTGAGCCAACTAAAAATATAATAGCTGTGCGAATGGATATACTTTTTTATTGCTAGATTTGTTAATAATGGGAAGGCTCGTGCGCTATTGATTTTTTTTTCAAATGGCACAAAACTGGCACGTGTGTTATATTCCAAAATAATCCAACAACACCTCTACTACCTACGACTACGGTTCCAAACACACAGCGAAGATTGCTTTCGCGGCTCAAACAACATTTATTTTTCCATCGGTGTTTTAGTACATAATACGATAATAGTTTTGATATTTTTAAACGATATTAAATGTTTGCAAATAATATTGGTTTTTTTCTTTTTTCTGCAGAAAAAAAAATAATAAACTTGGAATTATCAGTTTTTTATGTATGGAATGTTTTTTTTTTTAATTAATCGCTATAACGCCCGTTTTAAGTTTTATCGGGAAGTTCTTAACGCAATTTTATAGAATTTCTTTGTCGAAAATTTTGCAACTCATCTTATTTGTTGCATTGACGTGGAATTGCTTATATGCATATACAAGACACCTCGAGCTTACGTATATTGTATGCTCGCAATATTGTTTATGCCTGTTTTCAATGGCACTTGCCTCCAATATTCTTCTTCTATTCCTACAGTCTACTTCCTTTTGCAAAATTCAAGCTATCTCACTGCCAAATGTTATCGATGTTTATTTAGAAATTTAACCGTTAAAATGTGAAAAACAGACGGTTTTACTTTTGCATTCATAATATTAGTATGGAGGACGTAAGAAAAACACAGGCTTCTCACGTTTATATCACGCCACTATGAATTTTCAGTTTTTCATCCGAAATTAGAGTTTCATGCGTAAAATTAATGATAATGAAAAATTATCGCGAGAAAGTGCAATGAAAGTTGTCAATGGATTCGATATTGGAAGCTTGTTAATGAAGAGAAACAAAATGATAATCGACTGAATGAAAATTCAACTTTGAACAGAGAAAAACAATGACACCGTTTGGCACCGGTGTCAAGTAGTCACACAGTAGTTTCTTTTCGACTTAAAAACTAGAGCGCGTGATTGAAAAAATGAGAAAAAAACCTAGACGAGGAATTTACTTATTGTATGCTAGTGACCTATTGTGCTCCAAATTATGCATATAAACTGTTCAGGTGACTTTTGTGGAACGATATCCGCGTGATTTGCCTTTTATATAAATAATTAAAAAATGCTTCAGTAGTTCACAGCCTATGAATATTGAAAATTACCATTTTACACATACGGTACGTTTACGTTTATAGTACACACATAATTATGTTTTTTCTCAATCTATTACCAGTCGTTATCATTAGACTCTTGGTGCAGATAGAAAAAAAGTTACCCACTTTTTGCCCAGTTTTCAGTTTCCTAGTTTTTGCTCGCAAAATTGTATGTTTTTGAAAATTAAAATTTGTATATAAAATGTAATGTAAATGTAAATAAAATGTAAAATTTTGTTTTTGTCTAGGGTTTTTTTTCGAAAAGATAGAAGTTTTAGCACGGGAGGTTTCATATGTTAAAGAATAGATACATTATTTCTCCATTAAACAAAACGTAACAAGCGCAAGGGTTGGGAATGTACTAAATGGACCAATTTAAAATATGTGTGAATTTTATTTCGCCAGAAAAGTCATACTAATAATTGCACAGACCATCATCTTATTTCTCAAGCATTTTTGAATTCATTGCAACCGTTTGTTGGAGTTTGATATTTCTAGAATAATTTCCGAGTGATTAATGAAAAGCTTTCGTTAATTTCGTCGTTATACGGACTAGAAAGTTTATTAATAATGTTTTGCTAGCAAAAAGCGTTTTGTATCCATTATTTTTTAACAGAATGGCAAAATGAATTTCGTGGGTGTCCCACGAAATATTTTTTTGAGCACCCTGTCATAGAGAAAAATTGTATTGAAAATGCCAGTTTTCAAAAAAATTCGAACTTGACGGATTAGGAACGGCCGATTTTTTCCGATTCATGCGTCAAATGAATGATAATGAAAAATTATCGCGAGAAGGTGCAAAAAAAGTTGTCAATGAATTCGACATCGGAAGCTTGTGAACGAAGAGAAACGGAATGATAATCGACTGAATGAAAATTCAACTTTGAGCAGAGGAAAACAATGAACCGTTTGGCACTGGTGTCAAGTAGTCACACGATAGTTTTTTTTTCGACTCAATAACAAGAGTGTGTGATTGGGAAAATGAGAAAAAAACTTAGACCTATGAATTTATTTCTTGTGTGCTTGCGACCTATTGTGTTCCGAATTTTGCATATAAACTATTCAGGTGACTTTTCTAGAACGAGTTCCGCGTAATTTGCCTATTATAGAAATATTTAAAAAATGCTTCACTGGTTTATAGCCTATGAATATTGAAAATTACCATTGTACACATACAGTACGTTTACATTTATAGTACACACATGATTATGTTTTTTCTCAATCTACCAGTCGTTACCATAAGACTCTTGGTGCAGATAAAAAAAAGTTACCCACTTTTGCCCAGTTTTCAGCTTCCTAGTATTTGCCCACAAAATTGTATGTTTTTGAAAATTAAAATTTGTATGTAAATTGTAATGTAAATGTAAATAAAATGTAAAATTTTGTTTTTGTATAGGATTATTTATAAAAATATAGAAGTTTTAAGCATGGGAAGGTTTCCCATGTTGAAGAATAAATACATTATCTTTCCGTTAAATAAAACGTAACAAGCGCAAGCGCTGGGAATCAACTACATCGACCAATTAAAAATACGAGTGAATTTTATTTCTCTAGAAAAGTTATACTAATAATTGCACAGCCGATCATCTTATTTCTCAAGTATTTTTGAATTCATTGCAACAGTTTGTTGGAGTTTGATATTTCTAGAATAATTTCCGAGTGATTAATCAAAAGTTTTCGTTACTTTCGTTGTTATGCGGACTAAAAAGTCTGTCCATAATGTTTGGCTAGCAAAAAGCGTTTTGTATCCATTATTTTTTAACAAAGTGGCAGGATGAATAATCGAACATTCATTCATAAGCTCTCGCGTAATTCATAGATACTGCCATTCGTTTTATATTCTACTGCGTTCCTCGCTCTTGTTTGCTTTTATTTTTCACGTTCTTTCTCCGTCATTTTTTTTTTTTTAATCAACATCTTCCATCGAAACCAGTTTCATTAACGCGAACGCTTATTATCGTGGACGCCGAAGATTTTTTTGCCTCAAAAAAGATTGTCAAGGCAATGGTGTTTTACATTTGCGTCATTCGTTGAGAGTTCAACCGGGCGTCGATTGGAATTCACCGCGTATATTTACAGCTTAAGTCACTACCGTTCGCTCTTTACAAAATTACGTAGCAAAAAAGTGGTTGATTATTAATGAACTCATCATGCTGAATTGTAAAAGATAAGAAGACATTAAGAAATTTATATTTTGCCCTCTGTACATTGACGCAAACGTGATACAGGGTATCCGGCGGATTCGACACATAAAATCCCTGCCAGGATTTCCAGAATCGTGAATCCTTATTTTCCCGACTAATTTTTTAGTATCTTGTAACGTAAATAAACTAAATGACTTTATTATGAAGTCGTGAATCTATCTTATTATTACTAATCAAATAATCTATACATATGTATAACACATGCAGCAGGAAATAATTAGTTTAATTACTCACGGAATAAGTGACACGTTACTTATTTGTGTTTCACCGACACGGAGTTTACACATGTTTCTCGATGAGATACTTAATACGTTATATAATAAACTTTTAAAAAAATTAAAACAACAGCGAGTATCTGGTACTAATAGGTGCTGGTCTAGAAGTTATCACGATTTTTGCTTACACAAATTATGCTAATGACTTTCAATGATAGTTAAATCAATTTTTCGCAAAATTAGAAAGAAAAACAACAAGAAAAAGTGGATAAATATGTGTCTCAGGTCTCTTCGAATTTGACATGAGTGCCTTCGGGTAAGTTTGGAACCCTCCTAAGCAAAGCTTTTCAATAATTCGCGTCCCACCTTCAAAAAAACTTGCTAGAACAGTTAAATGCTGTGATATCATTATTTCAATTCTCGTATTGAATATATGTAATGAATACATATGTATACATCATATATGATATATTTATATGAATAAATATCTTTATTTTCTATTACCCCTTTTAAATCGGATTTTCTGAGTTGTCTTAAAATTCGAATGAAAATTATGGCAAATAAAGATGACAGGGAAAAAAGTAATTTTTCGAACGTGCTTACCGGACGCAATTGAATGAAGTCATATATGGCAAAGTGCGCGAGCGTTGTATCTTATACTTGCGGGGAGAGTTTCGATGCTTATACGCAATGTGTCAGAGTCACATAATGCGTTTAAGGTTTAATCGGACTGGTGACTAGACTCGAGAACGAGGAAGCCTTTTCTTCTGTTGTTGCAGGGAATAAAAAAGTTTCATCGGTGCTGTTGTCCGTTGTATGAAAGAGTTTGACAATCTCGTGTTTGCGGTCCTGTAATGATGTTACGTAACCGTTCGACAAAGAGGTCTGAGATTACAATTTCGAGTTTTTCCTACACCACTTTTTTCACATGATTTATATACATTTTTTTTTAATTTTACGTCGAAACTCTCCCTGAAAAGTTTCTCTATTCGTTAAATTTTGTAGAAATTTTAAAACATGATTGTAAAATAAATCAGATAAATAAAAAAGAATTAACGTCGATATTTTGTTTTCTTTATTGGCTTACTCAAACATGAAATCTCGGAGATCGAGGAGCGGAATTAGAGTTTCACTTGGATTTATCTCAAGATGCGAAATATTTGTTGATTAAACGAATTTCAGTTTTTTTATTTACAGTTTAAAAATATGAAGACTTTGCAAGTTTTCTTCGTTGCTGTAATGATGAGACATAATCGTTCAACAAAGTCGTCTGTTTTGAGATTTCAATTTCGAGTTTCCCGACAAATTTTTTTTCAAATAATTTGCTAAAATAGTGTATTGCGTGGCTTGAGACGAAACAAGACGATTTTACATGAGGGCAAAGGCGGCCGTCACGCGAGTCTGAAATCGTGTTTCGCCCCGTGTCACGCACTATATTAAACCTAAGAGTTTCAATGTCCAGAGCCAGTCGAAACGAGACAATTTTCGACCGATAGCGCAGCAAAAAATCAGATATTAGTCGACGTTTTGAATGTCACGCATATTGCGAGGTTTATAATCAACAAATGCAATTTTGGCCGGGATGAAATGAAGTCAGAAACTGAATATTTTCTGCCCTAGCGCAGAAAAATAGGGCCCTAGGGCGCTATCGGTCGAAAATTGTCTCGTTTCGACTGGCTTCAGGCATTGCAACTCTCAGTTTTAATACAGATGACGAAACACGATTTCAGACTCGTGTAATGCGAGCTCTCGTCTTCGCTTCCGGCAGACACCTTCGCACTCGTCTGAAATCGTCTTGTTTCGTTTCTAGTCACACAACATGTCATTTAATTTATGTCTGTAATAATTAGATGAAGTAACAGTTGTTGAAGTTCGAGAGTTGAGATATATAAAGTTCATGAATGTTTTAATAATATCTACGATTCTTAAATCACCTCCTTTTGTAATGTAATGTCGTTTGAAGTCGAGGGCCCATCCAGAAATCGGTCACAAATTTTAGATGGACTGAATTAACGTTCGTTGGATTGAATTAGGAAATGTAACGGCGCCTGACTGAACAAACCTAAAAAACCCCAAAACTTAAACGAAAAACGTACATCGGCCGTTTCTCGTGTGAAATGATGGAAAACTGACGTTTTTCCGTTTCAGGCTACTTTTTGTTGATAACAAATACACTGCAAAATATTTGAAAAAATGTCGTCTCTAACCGAACGGTGCTAGCGCACCGTCATATTCTTACTGCATACAGGATCACAAACCCTCATTGAATGCATAAAAAATCTGGGACTGATTTCTTGGTGGAGTCCCAAATTTGAATCATTACCTAAAACAAAGTTGAAATTGACCATTTTAGAGTTTTCGATTGTGGCTATCATTTACATTACGGCCACTTTTCCTTCAAACGTTGAATCGTTTTTCACATTTTCAATACGTGAAATATCTCCACGAATATTTTATTAACACAAATTGTACATTATTACGGACTTAATGTAAGAGTAATAACAAATCCCTTTATTCATTGTTTTTCCTCTTATCCTTGCCCCAATCTTCAGAAACATAGGTTAATAAATCTGTGAGTCCGTCGAACTCTGTACGACTCTGGGGTGGATTGTTTTTTGGTATTTTTGGTAATATAAAACCCATTGTTTGTCGAAATTCATGAAAATTACTAGCTCCGGAAAGTTTCCAGATACCATAGAAAAGAGCTCCGCATCCTCCTACAGCATATAGGGTACCCCAGCCGAGAGCTCTTAGAGCCAACGAAGCGCCGCTCTCCACAGTACCTTTTGCTCCAGCGATACCTTCATGAAAAAATTTTGGATCTTGTTTTCGCGTTGCAGCGAGGGTTGTTCCAAAACCGATTATAGCGGATATTCCCGTAACTGCACTGAGAAATACTGCACCTGTAAGTGATGATATTGGTTGAGCAGTAGTTTTGAGGTTAGGATAGGAATAGATCGATTAATTAATATGTGGTATAGCGACATTTTTCGTGTTTCGGAGATAAACCAACCGTAAATTTTTTCTTTTTTACTATCGCCACTGTGCTTTGCGGTCGACAAGTTATTCGATGCTATTTCACTGGTGTCTCCGTCGTTTACTGTCGAAACATTTGCATTCGCCGTCATATTTCACGAACTATCACAAGCGGACGGTCGGAATAAAAAAGTACGGGAAATATATATCACAGCGTCTCGCACTCATTTCTGCGATAAAAATTTGATCTGCTCGATATTTTTCAGCAACGTATCTATGGCGATTTGATTGTTTTACAAAGATCTTTTAAATGTTAACGGTGATGACAGAACCGCACGCGGTTCGAGAGAATTAATCGGAGCGATTAATGTCACAGTAAATTTCATGATCTACATAATTTTATCCATGTTATTACGTATTTCTTGTATTTATTCGGCAATTTATTTGTATTGTATATAAAACGCCTCTTTGTCTGCCTCTGTCACTTTGAAAGTATCAAGTATGTTCAGTTTGGACAATAACGAAATGAAAATGGCATTCACAAACGGTTAAAAAAAAAGTTTCGATACATTTCTTTTCAGAATATTTTTTTATATATAATTTCGAAATCATGAATAAATAATTTTGAATTCAAGAGATTTAAAAATTTCTTGTAAATGAAATGATGTTACAATAATTGATTCATGAAACACCCGGGCAGAGTCGCGGAAACTGGTGGTTATTGATACAATTTCACCGAGGCATTCTCACATTTTCTTTAGACAGTGTTACAATGAACTCATAATGAACACATGATGATTGACAGTTTTTTTTCTTATTTTCTTGTTTTATCTACATATTTGTAATGAGCGGTTTGTTTCCTCTGCCGTATTTATAAAAGATGCGCTGCAGCAACTGCTACTTTCTTTTGCTCTTGTTAATTTCTTCAATTGCTCAAATCTTGATTTTTCTCTCGAACTATGAATTTCCTGTGATAATTCTATCGAATGATTTGTTCCATCAATTTCGAGCGGTGAAGCTGTGTTTTTTTGTTGATGAGAATTTAATTTTAGAGCGCCACAGCAGTAAGAATTGCTGTTTGGTGGTTTAGGTACGACTTCCGATCGAACGCCATCTTTGCATGAGTATGTAGGTCTCTGTCTCTCTGGTGGTCGAAGCTCTTCGAACGGTAAGGACGGTGTTTTCTTCAGAATCGAACATTTCGATGATTGATCACCACAGTTTACCTCAAATGGCCACGCTGTCCTACAATTATTGGGTGTAATTTCCATTTGCTTAATAAATTTTTGCGTGAAAACAGCTTTTGGCATTTTGTACGAGGGCGGTGGTTTCGGTAAAAGTTCACGGGTGGACGTGTTTCTTGTTCTACGACATTCAGTAAAAATAAAGACATCGCCATCGGTCATTTCGTATCTTGGATCACGAAGGCGAGGATCCTGTTGCCGAGAAATGCTTTTTTCATGATTTATTACCCTACACGTACAAGGGTCGATTGATTTCTTCTTTACCGACGACTGGTGAAAATACTTTGTGAAGTGAGATTCTAACTTATTAGTCTTAGCAGCCGTTTCGACATCTCGGCAATTGGTCAGTTTTCTTTTCGCTGTTTCGTTGTCTTTGCAATTTTCAATCTGGAGGCACTTTGAGGGACACTGCGGATTGTATGGTTTTAGGTTCTCTGGAAGTTCTTTTCCACAAGTTGTTGAGCATCTCTGTTTCGATTTTTTTTTGCTCTTTCTTGACCAGGACCAGAAACTTCGGAAATTACTCGGAGGAATGAGATTCATGAGATTTCCAGTATTGTATTTTGACAATTTTGACGATTGCTTGCTCTATGTGTAGGATCAAAATATGGCTACTTATCGTTACGAGTTTTTTTAGGATATGCGTTGTTTTTATACAGACACAAAATTTATATTAATTATTACCTGCGATAAAAGTGTACATGGAATTTGGAGCTTGGTCGAAACGGAAGCCATCATTGAAGGGAATGTCCCTTGCCGTGAGGGATGAATCTAGTCACATGAGTTTAAAACAAAAGCTTCCTTCCAAAAAAATTTCGTGTGGTCAGGAATTCAGCACTTTCGTGTGCATCATTATGAAGTAAACACCTACACATTAATACATCTTGGGTGAACTCTCGAAAGCGAAACCTACGAATCACCTGAAATTTTGGAGAAAGCTTATATTTCAAGCTCTCATTTTAATATTCTCACACGCCGCGGTGCTGCCCTCTCCAATTGAAGTAGTAGGAATTATTTTTTTTGCGATAGTTGAGAAACAATTGATTTTCAAGAATTTATTCATATGAAAATAGGAAGGTTTCTGGTTCTTGGAAAAAAAGGTTGTATGCAAAATTAACAAAAAAAAAATAACTTGCACTCAAAAGTATATTTAAAAAACAGAAGGGTGTCAAGCTGCTCAGCGACAAGCTGCTCATATGCCAACTACAATTAAGCTACAATTATACTTACCCGCCCGACATTGCTGTAGAGCGGAAAGATAGCCTCTCCGGGCCAGCGTCGAGCGGTAGTACTGCGCCTGCGAGACTGTTTACCCGCCCGACATTGCTGTAGAGCGGAAAGATAGCCTCTCCGGGCCAGCGTCGAGCGGTAGTACTGCGCCTGCAAGACTGCTTACCCGCCCGACATTGTTGTAGAGCGGAAAGATAGCCTCTCCGGGCGAGCGTCGAGCGGTAGTACTACGCCTGCGAGACTGTTTACCCGCCCGACATTGCTGTAGAACAAAAATTTCCGGAAACCGGACATGTAGCATATTGTTTAGAGTTGTTTCCTCTATGCGTAGTTAAATTTTGATGGAGTTGTCGATCGTTCTTTTCATCTGCCACTACTTTGAAAGAAAACGCTTCGCGCGAGATCGGCTGATTGAAAAGTCATATCTTCAAACATTTTTAAAAAAACTAGACAAATATTTCCGAAAACCGGACATGAAGCATCTTGTTTAGAGTTGTTTCCTCTATGCGTGGTTAAAATCTGATGGAGTTGTCGATCGTTCTTTTCATCTGCCACTACTTTGAAGGAAAACGCTTCTCGCGAGATCGGCTGATTAAAAAGTCATATTTTCAAACATTTTTTGAAAAACTAGACAAAAATTTCCGAAAACCGAACATGAAGCATCTTGTTTAGAGTTGTTTCCTCTATGTGTGGTTAAATTTTGATGGAGTTGTCGATCGTTCTTTTCATCTGCCACTACTTTCGAGTACTACAGCGTCGAGCGGTAGTACTGCGCCTGCGAGACTGCTTACCCGCCCGACATTGCTGTAGAGCGGAAAGATAGCCTCCCAGGGCCAGCGTCGAGCGGTAGTACTACGCCTGCGAGACTGTTTACCCGCCCGACATTGCTATAGAACAAAAATTTCCGGAAACCGGACATGAAGCATCTTGTCTTGAAAATTTAACCACGCGCAGAGGAAGCGACTCTAAGCAAGTTGCTTCATTTCCGGTTTTCGGAAATATTTGTTCGATTTTTTGTATAGAATTTACAAGTAATGATTCTTCGATCACACAATCTCGCGGAAAGAGTTTTACTTTAATGTGGTGCTAGATGAAAAGAACAAACCACAACTGCATTAAAAATAAACCACGAATAGAGAAAACAACGCTAAACAAGTTGCTTCATAGTTTGTTTTCGGAAAATGTTTTCAAAATGTTTTATAAAATTTACAAGAAATCACTCTTCGATCAGACGATCTCGCGAGAAGCGCTTTCGATTAAAGTAGTGGCAGATGAGAAGAACGATCGACAACTCCACGAAAATTTAACCACGCATAGAGAAAACAACTCTAAACAAGTTCCTTCATTTCCGGTTTTCGGAAATTTTGTTTCAGATTTTTTAGCACAGCTTCCGGTCCAGCGTTCGATCGGCGGACGAGAGGAACGATCGACAACTCAATGAAAATTTAACCACGCGCAGAGTAAGCGAGCACGAGCGAGTTGCTTCATCTCCGGTTTTCGGAAATTTTGTTCCCGACATTTCAGAGGCAACTTCCGGTCCAGCGTTAGCTCGGCCCACGAGAGAAACGACGATCGACAACTCAATGAAAATTTAACCACGCGCAGAGTAAGCAAGCACGAGCAAGTTGCTTCATCTCCGGTTTTCGGAAATTTTGTTCCCGACATTTCAGAGGCAACTTCCGGTCCAGCGTTAGCTCGGCCCACGAGAGAAACGACGATCGACAACTCAATGAAAATTTAACCACGCGCAGAGTAAGCGAGCACGAGCAAGTTGCTTCATTTCCGGTTTTCGGAAATTTTGTTTCAGATTTTTTAGCACAGCTTCCGGTCCAGCGTTCGTTCGGCGGATGAGAAGAACGATCGACAACTCGATGAAAAATTAACCATGCGCAGAGGAAACGACTCTGAGCAAGTTGCTTCTATTCCGGTTTTCGGAAAATTAGTTTCAGAATTTTCGTGGCGCAGCTTCCGGTCCAGCGTGAGATAGGCGAACGAGAGGAACGATCGACAACTCGATGAAAATTTAACCACGCGCAGAGGAAGCGACTCTGAGCAATTTGCATCTATTTCGGTTTTCGGAAAATTAGTTTCAGAATTTCCGTGGCGCAGCTTCCGGTCCAGCGTGAGATAGGCGAACGAGAGGAACGATCGACAACTCGATGAAAATTTAACCACGCGCAGAGGAAGCGACTCTGAGCAATTTGCATCTATTCCGGTTTTCGGAAAATTAGTTTCAGAATTTTCGTGGCTCAGCTTCCGGTCCAGCGTGAGATAGGCGAACGAGAGGAACGATCGACAACTCGATGAAAATTTAACCACGCGCAGAGGAAGCGACTCTGAGCACTTTGCATCTATTTCGGTTTTCGGAAAATTAGTTTCAGAATTTTCGTGGCGCAGCTTCCGGTCCAGCGTGAGATAGGCGAACGAGAGAAACGATCGACAACTCGATGAAAATTTAACCACGCGCAGAGGAAGCGACTCTGAGCAATTTGCATCTATTCCGGTTTTCGGAAAATTAGTTTCAGAACATTCGTGGCGCAGCTTCCGGTCCAGCGTGAGATCGGCGAACGAGAGGAACGATCGACAACTCCATGAAAATTAAACCACGCGCGGAGGAGGCGACTCTGAGCAATTGGCTTCATTTCCGGTTTTCGGAAATTTAGTTTCAGATTTTTCAGCACAACTTCCGGTCCAGCGTTCGATCGGCGGATGAGAGGAACGATCGACAACTCCATGAAAATCTATGAAGATTATTTATGATTTATTAATCATTATTATTTGTACTTCATTTGTGAATCTAAAAATTTCCTGCTTTTCACCTTTTGCTACTTATGCCGAATTATAATGTGTTCTGTAGGGGTCTATACTTAATTCAAGATGCAGCGCTGCAGCGCGAAAATGCAGCCGGTCGCGCGCGTGAGCGCGCGTCTCTAATCCCTAGTTTTATTAAAAAACTGAACGAAAATTTCCGAAAACCGGACATGAAGCAACTTGTTCAAAGTTGTTTTCTCTATGCGTGGTTAAATTTTGATCGAGTTGTCGATCGTTCTTTTCATCTGCTACTACTTTTGAGTACTACAGCGTCGAGCGGTAGTACTGCGCCTGCGAGACTGTTTACCCGCCCGACATTGCTGTAGAGCGGAAAGATAGCCTCTCCGGGCCAGCGTCGAGCGGTAGTACTGCGCCTGCAAGACTGCTTACCCGCCCGACATTGCTGTAGAGCGGAAAGATAGCCTCTCCGGGCCAGCGTCGAGCGGTAGTACTGCGCCTGCGAGACTGCTTACCCGCCCGACATTGCTGTAGAACAAAAATTTCCGGTAACCAGACACGAAGCATCTTGTTTAGAGTTGTTTCCTCTATGCGTGGTTAAATTTTGATGGAGTTGTCGATCGTTCTTTTCATCTGCCATTACTTTGAAGGAAAACGCTTCTCGCGAGACTGTTCGATCAAAGAGTCATTTCTTGTAAATTTTATTAAAAAACTGAACAAAAATTTCCGAAAACCAGACATGTAGCAACTTGTTCAGAGTTGTTTCCTTTGTGCGTGGTTAAATTTTGATGGAGTTGTCGATCGTTCTTTTCATCTGCCACTACTTTGAAGGAAAATGCTTCTCGCGAGATCGGCTGGTTGAAAAGTCATATCTTCATAATTTTATAAAAAATCTAAACAAAAGTTTCCGAAAACCGGACATGAAGCTGCAATACTTTCATGATTTTTTTCGGATGGGTTAGTTGGCTTTGTTAACTCCCAGAGTCTGCAGCCACTCACCTAACACATATTGTGCTAGTATCAGCAAAGCCTGTTTTTCCTTGCCCAAAGAAACCGGGGATGTTCGTCGAATCATTTTTAGAGAAAATTATATATTACAACAACTACTCGGAAAACGTGAACGAACTTGCGGTGGATTCCAGTATGATAATATAACAATGAAAATGGAATTGAAAATATCCGAAATCGTTAATATTGGGATGGCAAGGCATAGTTTAACGATCAAAAGGCATTGGACACAGAGGAGTGAGGAATCGAACAGAAATGGTATGGTGTGTAAATTGATTAGCCCCCCGCGCATTTTCCTTCCCCCGTTTATCTATACACACATTCATCCATGACGTGGATTCACTTCATCCCTTGCCATTCCCTCAACATCGTCTTCTCACTCTTTCTCGCTCGACCTTTTCGTTAGGTATATACGAGTACCCGCACACAAATACGTATATGCATATATGCCTGTCTCTCTCCCAAATCAGAGCGAGAGACGCGACGAGGAAGGCTGTTTACTCAAGACACGACAATTCATTACGTAATTGAATTGAACGAGGCCTTAGTCTTCTGCTTCTCTCTCTCTCTCGTTTGCAGCAGAGCTTTCATATGGCCAACCCGCTTTTTCCATCCCTTACTCTCTTAGATCGCCACTGCTGGATCAGCTTCTATCTCGCTCAGCCCACACAATTTCCTGTCAACGTTTACCCTACCGACGATACACTGAGCGCCAAAACGACCCCGGAGATGGTACATATCGCGGGTGCTTCTCGCGATATATATACGAAAGACTTGCAGATGGCTCCTTCTACGGTAGTACACATTCACGAAAGAAGAGAGAATGAGAAAAAGAGGGAGAGAAAGGAGAAAGCGACCGAATTAAACGATTAGTTAAACTGATTTCGAGTTAGGGGGAATGAATAAGTAATCGGATTTCTCGTTAAGGTAATCGTATTGGATTCTCTGATTGGCTCCGTCTGCCACCGTTGCAAAGCATATATCTTGCACAGTCACTTCTCTTCCTTTGGCTTTCTGTACGTGTGTATATATTTGTATTTTACTTTACGTACATCGTCTATTCCAAACAAAGAAGGGTAACTCACTTGGGTTTATACGTCCGAAATTGACGGAGTTAAAAGGCCTTTTGTTTGCTCCAAGTATTCAAGTCTAAATGTACTAAGTATTCAGTAACTTTTATTGCGAATTCCCTGGATGGCTATATTAGAGCAGCGAGTAATGCATTATTATCCCGCTCTTATTTTTGGTCCAAAGTGGCCTACTTTACTACTGTGACCGTGCGAGCAATGCTTAAACCACCTTCGTCTACGTCTAGGTGAATCAGAAGAGTGAAACGAGATTTCCGTTCTCAGATTTCCTCTTTTGCGCATGGATTTGTGATTACTACATGTGAGATTCATAGTTCAAGGTTGAAGAAAAGGTTCCTCGGCTGCAGTTGGAGGTAGTTCTAGCACATCTTGCATATCAGTCATTTTATTCTTGTACATATCAATTTCATTCGGAAGAAAATGACCATTTATGAATTTATGATGATTATGCGTTGATGGGACAGTGCTGGAGTCCAGCCATGGCAGAAGGTGTTCGTTCATCTCTGTATACCCTTCAAGCAATCATATTTCAAAATTCAGGAGCTGCCATAATGATCTCGCTAAGGGGATAGTTTTGTGTGTCCTTAGTCACAAGAAAAGACCCTGGTCTTACCTGGTCGCAGGCAAAGAGAAAACAAGCAGATACTTGGCAGACGAATTTTATCATTAGATAATAAAATGTGTATTCCGCGAGATCACTTGAACCACACGACGTACGCCATGGCAGATTCGTCTATCAACAGAATTTGGTAAGTTTTTTCGTAATCATCTATCCAATAATCCATGGAAACCATCTTGCTCAAACTAAATCAAAACCCAGTCCCACGTAATCACATTTTGTTCTGTCACTACGAAGGCCGAGAAGATGGTTATGACGGTTAATCACAGGGTCACTGACGTTCGCAAAAATTTCTGTTAAATTTTCACCAGTTTCCAGTGACAAAAAGATCACAGAAAATCTTTGCTCAATATTTTCAAAGAAGTATATTGAGGAAAGTTTCTTTTGTGAAGAATCTTTACTCCGTCCAGAGTTCGTGGCATCATGGAGAACTAATGCGAAGGTCAAATTTATAGTCCGAGGTGTTTAGGCGATGAAACTACCCTTAGTATGTACGTATTACAAAGTTCGTAAAATCAAACTAAATCAAAACCCAATCCCACGTAATCACATTTTGTTGTATCGCTACGAAGGCCGAGAAGACGGTTATGACGGTTAATCACAGGGTCACTGACGTTCGCAAAAATTTCTGTTAAATTTTCACCAGTTTCCAGTGACAAAAAGATCACAGAAAATCTTTGCTGAATATTTTCAAAGAAGTATATAGAGGAAAGTTTCTTTTGTGAAGAATCTTTACTCCGTCCAGAGTTCGTGGCATCATGGAGAACTAATGCGAAGGTCAAATTTATAGTCCGAGGTGTTTAGGCGATGAAACTACCCTTGGTACGCACGTATCGCAAAGTTCGTAAAATCGGTTATCAATAAAGTTATCTTATACTCAAGTGAAACAAGTCCAACACCAAGGGACAACGCAAATGTACAGTTAAAACCGTGGCAAAAGCGATGATACGACTAATTCAATATCAGGGCAATCTATATATAGTAGTAACACGCCGTTACCCGTTTAGGCAGCATAACGGTGGATGGATAACCGTAGCGAGGTTTGACGATGGTGGTGATGGTTATCACATTCTGTACACGCATCTATAAGGTAAAATTGCGAGTGGGCGGAGTGCGGTGAGAGCGACAGCTTTGCAAATGGGGTGAAATGCTAATGAGAGAGCTTGGAACGCGCGCATACACAAAGGCAGAGTAAGGTGATGCCAGAGGGGGAAAATTGCGGTTCCGGCAATGCCAGGGTAAGTGTGTACCAAAGAAGAATAGTAAAAAACCCCAGTATCCAGTTAAGGGATGAGAATCGGGGCGTTTACCAGTAACGCCCACGCAGCTTCCGATTGGCCGGCGTTGAAATGGCGGCACTGGGATCGCGCGTGGCATTAACTCTCAGTATCGTCCTTCTCGTTTTGTAACATTGGAAAACACATTTGATCGTGTGTGCGTGCTTACTTGCGTGGAATAAGAGCAAGCGTTTTTGACGACCACGGGTACGGGCAGCGGAAATTGCCGTCGCGCGGCTTCCGAACCAGCACGGCAACATCCCGTGTTGGTCCACGGTAGCTGGTCGCCGTCGGATAAGTGTCATTTTGTCGTGAATATGGAGCAGCTTGCTCAATTCGTTTCCAAAAGTTTCGTTCACGCGAATTCATCTTCAAGCCATTCGGAACAACAACATTCCGACGATGTTGTCTCTTCAGATGCTGTCAACAAAACTGGTCATCATCATCAAAACCGTCATCTGTTTCAACAATCTGGTGTTGAAAACCCGGGAAGTGATTATGGAAGTGCGATTACCGAAGACAGCGGTTTTAGTGCTCATTGCACGGTCTCTTCTAGCCATGGCACCAATGTGTCGACGACTACGACGGCCGCAATCACATTGAGCGTTGCTCATCTCCTTGGATCTTCCGGCAGTGTCGACTGTGCCAGCGATTCCCGTACGTGGCGATATTTATACTATTATTCCTTTTCCGTCAAGTTCCAGGTTCCACCAATCAGTGAAATGCGCGCATAATCAGTGTAAGAACTTGACCCCGTTTTTTTTTATCTTAACGCGAGGTCAATCATCATGTTCGTGGTTAGCCGCCGTTTGAAATGGTCAAACCAGCCCGAAACAGTTTTCATGTACATTAATGTCCAACCAAAAATTTAAGTACAACCAAATTTTTGTTTTTTTTTGTTATATAAACGTATTGATTTTTCACAAATACATATTAATTAAATATAAACAAATGTTTTGCTGTTATCTGGACTATCCCTTCGGTCGTATACTTTGAAAAATGAAGTTGCGAACTTTTACGTGATTCTATAGATTCATAGGATTATATCATATAATTGTTTTATAATTAATTACGTAATACGAGGTAAATATTATTAATTAGATAACTGTTTATGTTTTGATTGAATGTTTACTTATTCGGACGGTTTATTTTTAAATAGTCGTGACCGTCGCTAAGCCTCCCTTCTGATTGGAAATAATGAACAACTTTTTGTATCAAAACCTCTGACTTGCTGACAAAATTGGAGTTGAAAATAAATATACGGGAATTAGTTGCTCGACGATCATTAGATGCATCGTGTAAAGAGTCCGAGTCGTGGAAATGGTCGGCAGTTGCTTTTTATATAAAAAAATGACATCTAAGCCGTGAACACTGTGATGTTTGAATTTTGATTGTCAAAGATACTGCAATGTTCGTCGCAATGTTTAACATCGAATTTTATTGTGAATATTTTCTTCTTGAATTTTTTGTCAATTACATCTTAAAAATCGTGTAAATATAGCAAGGTGATGGCGGCTTACTGAGGTAATAAAATTGTCGAATCCAGTTTCATTAAAATGTGGAAAATTTATAATTCAAAAGATATTGTTTGCAAGCGATGTTTCCATTTGGTCTCCGTTCAATATTATCTTTCCCTCTTTGTATAAAATTGATCCGGAAAGCATATTCCATAATTTCACATGAAAAACCATCACTAGTCATCACTATATTTATATGGAAGAATAAATAAGTGTGTAAAACGTCACTGAATATTATGAAAAAATGACCGGGGATATAAAATCCAATGCTATTTTTGCACTGTTTTCCAACGACTGTGGTACTACCCATTTTTATGATATTTCAAGCAGAGTTTTATTCGTTTGGAAAAAACGCGTGAAATTGAAACGGAAACAACTTGGATTGGTTTGTCAGATGGAAATTTGTCAAGGGTAAACCACGATGGTTCATGTGACACAGAAACTTCACTGGACGACGAGAATTCAGCACCTTCACCCGAGGCACGTTTGCAGCCCGAAGACTTATCAACGACGCCGAAGATCAAGAAGACGAATCGTGAATTAATCAAAGAGAGAAAATCTGACGAAAGTTCGGAGGAATTAAAGATGATATCGGGAATGGGAAAAGCCACACTCGTCGCTTCATTTACCCGGAAGACACCAGAGCTCAAACTCTCGGTCAGAAAATTATTGGGGTGTCCATCACCACCACCTATTACCACTACGATCAGGGACAATAATGACACACCCAGTCCTGAAATAAATTCAATAACTTTTGATACCAAAATTCGACAGTCGACTCTGGATGAAGGGAAATCAAAGTGTACAGAGAATCAAGGAGCGACCACTCTGTCGAGGCCGGGAATGGCAAGTCTAGACGAAAACAGTGGCAAGGGTGAGCACTTCATTGAATCCCTATCGTTGACACTCATCACCGTGTTCTCCGGCAAATAACTGTGCTTTTTCATAAAAATTTCACTTAAAACCGCAGGAGGCTCTTGAATCTCTTTCGAAGCCCGAAATGCCTAAAACAGTTCACATAAGGAGATTAGCGTGATGAAAATAAAACACCGTGATTTTCCAAACGCGACCAGTCTCATTTTGACTGATGTTCGAGTTTCGGGCAGCATTTTCCAACCCGACAAACCTGTACGACGACTAACATTTCTATAAAAACTCTTGATGCGTGATGCTGCCTCTCCAGCGTGTACTATCCTACAGTTTCGCGCAGACCCTTCGTATAACCGCTGGGAGAATATTATACGAGGGTTCCCTCGTATAAACTGACGCGAAACTCGTTTATAATTCACGATGATCGTCCAATAAACCTTACAAGTGATTGGGATATAGAGATTCTCCCGATTGTATATCCGCTCTTGGTCAATTGGTCCTGTCGTTGCTTGACCACCGCAAAAACAGTCTCGAGACGCCTGACGCTTCGTCCAAGCATATATTGTACTTTAATGATTATGCCAAGATGTCCCATCTGAGAATCTCTTGGATTTCCCATTTCCATCTCCGTGTTTGGATGGTGTTATTTATTTCACTTAATTACCGAGCTGTCAACCGTTTCATATACCGTGTCGATAATTCATTAGACAGCACAATTAACGAATTTTCATTCGAATTTATACCACAACCGTCTTGATAAACGCAATGCGCGGAAATAACCAAATCCACTTGAAACGGGGTAAAAATTATTTTCATTTTTGTGAAAGTTTCGTAAGTACATATCAAGCGATATTATTTATTGATTCGCAGGGAATTTTGTCGTATTGTTCGAACAAGAGATAGTTCCTAATAACAATTGAACGTATTAATCTCAAAAGGAATTCTCATGGATTAAATCATTCTATGTTTATTTATGCTGCATGTCGATCGAGTACATAAAAGAATTTTGCCAATATATTTCTGTTCTCGTTTTTTATTCCGCCCACGTTGCCTATTTTTTCCAATTTCCGCTCAGATAGTGAAGGAAAATCCGCGATCGGTGCATTTGGAAGATATCAAGACAACGAGAATTCCTCGATGTGGCGCGTCATCAATCATCTAAAACTATAGTTAGAAAAGCAACAATGTTGCCGCGGGCCGTCGTGAAAACTTCTCCTGTTAGTTTCTGCAAATTCATATAGATTTATGGTTTAATATGCTGCAAGGTTAACTGTGCAAAAATACACATGTATACAGAAGTAGATTGGTGGGGTAAGCAACCCCGTGGAGCGAAGAGTTTCTATATTTTGCCGCTATGACGCCACCCATTCCCCTAAACGTTAAACGTCATTTCTCCGGGGTCCATAACTTTTCCCGATTAAGCGCAAATCAAAAAGCAATCTGGCCTGAGCCACTACCGGCACGAGTCAACATATATCGAGTGATAAACAGAGCAGTCGGTTTTCAGAATTCCCCTCGGAAACGATTTAGTACGCGTGTTATGTTACCGAGTGAAAGTAAAATAATAAAAATATACATATCTATTTTCACTCCCTCGGGGGAGGGGGGAGAATGATGGTAGTAAAAGTTTTGTGAAACAAAAAAGAAAAACACTCGGGCGTTGGTCATTTCTTCCGGTTGGCCTTTCGAAAATTGAGGCTAAAAAGCGCGGTAATATATCACCCCTAGATACATTGCACCCTTCACCGATCGTACAGCCATGTAAGTGAACGATACAGTCAGCTGGAGAAGATAGCACTCTTCATTCTCGTCTGTTCTTCCTCGACGACTGACAAAACTTGTATGTATTCGTGATCACTCGGATCTTTCTTTATATACGTAGGAGAAAAGGCGTCGGTATTACCCCGAATATTCGAACACTCCAAGTTAGTCTCCTTGCTGGAAATCCTTCACGAAGGAACTGTGAAGCGTCGGTCGTCCCTAACGTGAGAGTTTTCGGTACATATTACATGATATAATAGTGACCAACGGACACGAATCATGAGCTATGAGTGCTAGGGTAAATCCCTCGAGTTCCGGTCAAGACCAGCCTCGTATTCACTATGTTTATGGATCTTGGGGTAAATTTTTGAAATATCGTGTACTCCGAACTGATCTACGACTTCGCTAAGACGCGAAACAGGAGAGCTTCTCGTTCTCTTAGAAAAAGTGTGCGATTTCGTTGGTTTATTTAGTGTTTTTGGTCCCGCTAAATCTCTTTAGACTTGGAAAAATCGAGGGATTTTTGTGCTTCAAACGCGAATCCGAATTCAAGTGCGAAGAATCATTGAACAGAGAGACGAATTTTTGTAGGCAAGTACCGAATGGGAAAAAAATTCGGAGGTGTATTAAAAAAATGGCAAATCAAAGCGGAAACGGAAATGCTTTACAACTGAAAATTCGAAATTTTGTTTGACCAATTGTACATGAAGATCGGAACCTAAAATGCCCCCAGCCTCTCTCTTCAGCTTGGTACTTGCTATGGATAGAAAACTTAATCGCAGTGTCAGTGCCAATCGGTGGCATCAACAAATCCACTCTGTTCAGTAAATTCGAAAGGAAATTAATTGCGCAAGTCACATTAACGTTAAATCTCATGGGAGATTTGTGAGAGTCGACAGGGAACTAACCGGTAAAACGGGGTGGAAACTTTCTTCGTTAAATTGCAAAAGTGCGAAGCAATTCGTATATGGGGTGAATGAGCAGGCTCTTAGAGTCTACAATATATCTATTTCATAACGATACAGATTCGGGTCTCTCGTTCTATATAGTCACTTCATTATTCATGAGAGCCGACGATGAGGCAGCATATGTACGTGAGGAATATAGTTTCTCGCTACGCTTATCCTACACCGTTATCTGAGAGGTTATATGAGAAAATGTAACAAAAGTTTTGCAATAAACTTTTGAGAAAATGTTTCCAGGCATTCCAGAAAGAAAATCATGTAACGCGAAACAAATTGTCAGAGTGTGAGGGAGAGGAATAAATAGAAAGAGAGAACGCGAGAGCGACTTTGTGTTCTTATAGTAATCGAATTAACGACCCCTCGTGTCCGAGTGTGATTGCTCTTCGGGTCTCGAATCCAACGGAGAGAGATTTGCGGCACACGCACACATTTTCTATGTACCAGTTTTATTTCAGAGAGTGGATGTGAGTCTGAGATCTTTCCTACATCAAATGGATATAAAATGTCATTTGTAACGATATACGTATAGGTGTTAAGTTGATACGGAATATGAAGGCGGGGGTAGGTCGAGTAATATCTTCGGTAATAATAGTCGATATTAAAGCGTACACGCATATTTATTTACATCGAAAATAGAGTGATATTTAGCAATTGGGAAAAATGTTGGAACCCCTGGACCATTATGATGACTAGAGGGTTGCCAAGGGATCACGGGGATTTTAAACCGCTGAAACGCATACGGTTGTGGGCGCGGTCGGTTCGTCCAACCCTCACAACCTTCCCTCGAAGCCGCTATCTCGATTGGATTACGCGTTACCCGGGCGACTCTCGCTATAATTGATTAAAGCCAAGTGCATTATGCAACCCTCATTTACAGTGATATTCACACTTCCAGCCTGAAAAATATTGTACATTTCACGGTTTATATTACTCAATCATTTGTGGATATTGCGGAGAACTGGAATATATTCGTAATATCAACATGTTTTTTCTTCTTCGAGGTTACCGCAGGTCTCGTACAAAATATTAATTTCTACAGTCCCGTAGGGAATTGTGAAATTTGAATGGACCAGCGTATGATTGATGTAAATAATAAGTACCACCGTTGCGAAAGGTGCTTCGGTTAAAAAATATATGAAAACTAATGGAGAAACTTGATAGTTCAAATTATTTCCTCAATTAAATATATAGTTTTAAATATGATAATTTTAACGATTTTCCGAAACTTCTGTAACAAAAATCTTCATTTTAGGAAGATTTTAAAAATTATAGGGGAAAAATGAGTGAATTTGTGGAAAAAAAATTTCAAAATCCAATTATGTTGACGATATAACCATTTTTATATTACTAAGGCTGGATACTCGTGATCGCACGAGTGCCTTAATTTTGATGTCATTTAATCTGTCAAAATCTTTGTTTTTTATTTATGTAATATATTTTCGTAATGATAAAAAACAAGATTTATTCAAATTATATTGTTTTTTTTCATGTTTAAGATAATTTTCACAATAATTAAACAACATTGATGGTTTTCTTTGTAATATATCATATTTTTCGAAACGCATATGCATTTTTATTAAAAATACAAGATTAATAATTCTTGTAATGCAACGTTTTTTTTTTATCGAAACTGAGAATAAAACATTTTTATTTATGATGGAGGATCAAGATCGATTTTGATGATAAACAGAATTTACTTTTGAAATATTATATCTTTCTTTATCTAAAAATTGAAGAAAAAAATCATCGAAACTGAAAAATAAAAACACCCAAGTTTAGCTCCAATTGAGAGACGTTTTCCATACTCATGAAATAACTTTGTTTTATTTGCGATAATTGCATTAAATTTTCATTCACAATTTTCATTTCCAACGACGTGTCCCGGATCAAGCTGAACTCATAATTAGATGTTTTGGTTTTTCGCATTCTACGTTATTCATCCCTGTTTGTATTTTATTTTTCATTTTCGATCGACTTCTACACAGCAATATGTGCGTGCTAAAGTTATGCGAGGTTAAAAAGTATGAAATAAAATAAAGATTTGACAAATTTTAAAAAATCTCGACTGAAAAAGCAATTTTCGGAAAGAATATTCTCAAAAATTACAATAATTCTTATAATCTCAATTTGTTTACCGAATTACCTAAAAAGAAAGTTGTTCATAAGAAATATCCGTGTTCAGCTCCTAGTCGGAAGATGTTTTCATAATCATTAAATTACTTATTTTATTTGCGATAATTGCATTAAATATCGATTCTTAATTTTATTTCTGCGACAATGAATATTTTTCCAACCTATAACGCCGACTCCCGATTTGAGCTCTCCGGTGTTTCGGATTTTTGCATTCTCATCTTCTGAATAAGTCATTATTATAAAACTTTGATGATTCACCTTGTCTTAAAATACAAGTCTCGCTTAATAGGCAATATGTTTTTAATGTCACGCGTGATAAAATGCAAGGGCAAGAAAGTAATATAGGTTCGAGGAGGTGGGAAAAGTCCCAAGGGGTTAACTAACAACATCGTATAAGATCATTAAGTGTCGAGAGGGTGGCTGGGTCTACTCGCCACTTTGCTAAATTACATAAATCAGCGTCCCTTCATCAAGAGAACGCAGAGTCTTGGTGTTACATCGAGCGTGGCCCAAGGTGCTTAATCGTGTAGATCCTTTACGAGTCTTATGTAGCGTTCTCCGTGCATAGATTTACCTGCTATATGGCGTTTTGCTAATCTTCGGAAAACGTTGCTGCTCCAAATTGTTCAAAACATGTTTCCTTTATACTTTATATAGTCACAAAGAACTCATTATATTATTCTACGTTGCTTGAGTACATACCGGATTATATTTAGTCCAAAGTTGCCACGATTCGTTTTTCTATTCTTGTTTATGACGTTTGTAGATCGTTCGAGCAAAAACTCTGCTACAAATTGCTACAACACTGCTACGCAAATGTAGCAGAAAATTTCATTCACTGCTACATTTGCAGAACGTTTGTTTGTTTGTTCTTCCTCTATTATAAGAAGAGAACTGATAGTAGTGCGCTATTTTATTTGTATCGGGAAGTGGATTTTGATTTGCTACTCACTACTTTTATAATTGTAGTGGATTTTATTTCGCTACTTCCGCCTTTTCTCATTGTAGTGGGATTTTCTTTTGCTACCCGGTACTTTTATAATTGTGAAGCATTTTGGCCAGCTATTTGATATTTTTAGTAAATTTAGGACTTTCAATAAAGCGGGTAGAAGAATGATGACTGCACGTGTGGGAATGAGTGTGACTGAAGAAAATTGACGAGTAGAAAAAGGAATGAATGTGAATGGATAAATGTGCAATTACATACAACATTTTTTGAAAACAATAGAAAATGAGTCTTCGAGAGAGAATGTGAGTGAATTTTAGTAAAATTGTAGATTTCGTTTGATCAACTCGTATCCACTATCAGTACTGCTGCCACCTTTGGCTTAGGGATGCAGATGCGGAGATCAACATGTATAAGATACATTTGCCGACGTGTAAATAGTCATTTCATAAACTATTTGAACGACCTTGAAAAGTGTAGGACTGAGGCAAATTTTATGCTATTATTACTAAGTTATCGCCACTTGTACTGAATATTTTATGACATTTGTTTAAGAAAATTGTTACGTTGCTAGCAAAATTGGATGTATGTGGCCGAGGAATCGCCACGTTGTTGCAATTAATACGTCTATTTATAGCAGAGCTATCGCCACACATACGGATTTTCACGTTGCACTTTACTAGTCTTAAGGTCTCATTATATTCAAATTCTTCTCCATTACCCGTCAATCATGACTTCTAGTCATTAATAAGGTGTGTGAAGTTTTTTAAGATTTCTCTACTGAATGAATACCAGAATTGGGAAAAATAGAATCTATTTTATTACGTCGAAATTAATTAGATGTGTAGTTTTCATTCACATATATTATCTTGCCTGAATCATTGTATGAAAGTATTTTCTCGTCATTTAGTGGAAACATCGGTAATAATAGAAGAAAAAATTATTTGCTAACAATTCTTATGGGCTTTTGTTCTCCCTCTATTATTAGAAGGAAACAATTGGGAGAAAAATGAGTATGAATTAATAAAAATGCGATAAAATTACTGAAATTATTCCTTCAATTCTTTCATTCGGCCTTCTAATCATCCGTATGTATGAGAATATTGGCGAAAATCGGTGGTCCTACTTTAAAAATCTGCCAAAAATCGAAAAATCAAGATATCTGGACAAACCAAACGGCATTTTGAAGCCTCATCAATTGCCAAGAGAATAAGTACAAGTCGGGGTGTCCATCTCGAACGAAAAAAAAATGGCAAACATTTTAGTGAACCCACTCAGTCCGGCGGAAGATGACGAAAAATTTTGGATATCAAAAATGATTCCTAATGATCCATATCGATGTATTTTTCCCCACTAATTACGAAACACGCCGGTATTTAATCGAAAACCCAATATTTCCGTCCGAAAATGCGATAATACGAATTTTATCGATTAATTACTATTTTCTCATTGAAATATCGAGTTTCAGGAAAAAGTCGTAAAGTAGTAAATATTAAGACCACAAGCGTAGAGCTAGACACTTTGCATCAATCGGTTTTATAGTTATGAAATGATGCTTTGTTTTCACGAAATTTAATTCGATATATTCGAACGCTCGAAGTATTGAAACGCTGTTTTTATTGGGTTTCTGAGCATTATTTCAGTCATCAATCATAAAATGTCTGAAAGATACAATGAAGATTAGAAGATTCACAAATCATCCCATCACGTTGTATGTGTATACAAGGTTATTCAAATGAACAAGATGTAAAAAGCAAAGAAAGTATAAGGCTAAGGAGAGATATGCTGATGACAGCTAATTGGAAAAGCTTCCAATGTCCTCAATGTTAGTACCAAATTCAGACCCCAAGCAGAACGCAGTCAAGCACACATTCAAGATTTACGACACGAAATCTTTGCTGGCTCGGTATAGTACAGGGGGAAATGACCCGTAAAAAGATCCGTTGAATGTAGAAACTTTGAGTTTCAATTCATCTTCTCTTGTAGCTATATGGTGAAACGTGAAAATAGATTTCGGGGTAAAACTTTAAACATTTAATTTCCATGCCATGCCATTGAGTATGTTCTTTTCATCCCTCTGTATAATCGTAGGTTCTACCTGTCGTGGATCAAACTCTAGTAACAATAGCAGTGGGAATGGTAAGCAGAGAAGATCACGAACGAATTTCACGTTGGAGCAACTTGCCGAGCTTGAGAGGTTGTTTGATGAGACTCATTATCCCGATGCTTTTATGAGAGAAGAATTGAGCCAGAGATTGGGACTTAGCGAAGCAAGAGTACAGGTCTGGTTCCAGAATCGTCGTGCAAAATGTCGAAAACACGAGAGTCAACTTCACAAAGGTATTGCATTTTCGAAGATTCGTTTTAAAATTTGTATTATTGCACCAAATTCTGGATATCTATTTTATTACATTCAACACCTTGTGGTTACTCTCATTAAATTATACAATGTTTACACTGGGATTAAGTAGGATTCATACCGGTTAGAATTAATCACGAAGGGTCAATTAGAATAATTTCATATTGTAAGTATTTTAATATTTGTATTACATTATTTCCTTGTTTTTGACTGCAACCGAAAGATAAACGTTGTATCGCGAAAATGTAGGCCTTGAGAAGGCGGCATTTTGAGATTAATTTAAAACTGAGTAACGAGAAAACGTTCAATGAACTTATCGTTTCAATGACGTAATAATACGAGCTGAGATGTCATTAAATAATCGAAACGCCTTATATGGCGTTGCAAGTCACAATCACTGCCAAATTGGCAAGTTCGGACCCCGCCGCAATTTGTATGGATTTTTTACGATGTTGTCGAATATGCATATTATGGTGCTCCATTTTGACTATCCGAGTGTTGTTTTTCCAAGTCGTGTACGATAATATGTTAGTTTTTGTATTTGATTAGCCCTCAGAAAATATTACATGGATTAAAAATTTGTTAGAAATCGCTCGCGATTTTTGGAAATTACAAAAATGGGCAAAATCCGAGTTTTGTTTTGATTCAAATTTCTTCCTTATAACGGCAATTGTTTTTACACTCAAAAAAAGGTATCCTAATCATTTTAGTTCAAAATAGAAATTTCTACAATAAAAACTATTCATAAATTTATGTAATCACTGTTTTCATCATCCCAATTTGTATATAACATAAACATAAACGATAAATTATGATGAACATGAAATAATAATACCGTAAAATATACCGATTTTTGTTCATTGAATGTTGAAAAAGTTAAATTTATCATGATCAATTCCCTGTATAAATCACACAATAGGCGAAAAACTGCAATCTTGTGCATCACGTTCTGGAAAGTAGCTGATTGTAAAATAAATGTCTTCTTTGCTCAGTAATTTATTTTAATGTATGATATTGAATAAAATAAAAGTTTTTGTCCTATATTTCGAATTTATATTCGCATCGTGCAATAATATTTTTACAGAAAAATAGTGAGTCCAAATGGGTCAGCCTAATGTATATCTTTATTTGAATTTCGATGATACGAAACTTATTCCCCCATTTTGGCTCGTCCTGGATATCACGAGGTGTTACAGGGGGACTGGTCCTGGCTCCTCGGAGTCCACCGACGTCTCTGGAGCCGTGCAGGATAGCGCCTTATCTTCCAGCTCTGAGATTGCATCCACCTTTGCAATCTGGTGCGAGCCTAAATCCCAACGGTTCTACTGGTTCCACGATTGGTTCGGCATTTGATCCTGCTGTTCTTCATTACGCAGCGACCGGAGGACTTTTCTGTCTTCCACCAACGAATCATCCTCATCCACTGAGTCTGGCGGCCTCGCTTGCGGCAGCCGCAGCACGTTCAAAAAATTCGAGCATCGCTGATCTTAGGCTCAAGGCTAGAAGACATCAGGAAGCGTTGGGACTCGACAGGCCAGCGTAATAGCAAGTGTCGTCAAAGCTCCGAAAGTGATCAGTTTTGTTCTATTTTTCATTTCTCTATTTTTCGAGAAGTGCAAAAAATAACAAGTACTTGGTGAGGAACGGCGAAACCGGGAAATAGACGATGAGGCGTTTCGATTGCATATTTCCTTAGCATTCAAATTTGTGAGGTACAAGTGCATCTATTGATACTATTACAATTATCATTATTATTATTGCGTAATAGCAGTAAATGATATAAAACTGTGATGAAGATTTTGGAAAGACAAATGGAACGAATGAATGTTATTGAATGGCCCTCGTTGAATTTTGCGACGAAATCGAGTGAATGCAAATATACGTATATGGATAGAAACATGGTAACTTTGGTTTTTTCATTGGCAATATTGTTGCTTTGATTTATTTATTAATTCACGGGACTTTGAATCAGTGGTTTTCTCAGTTTCGTAAATTGATACTTTTTCGTGATTGTACTAAAGGTGGCACGCCGCCTAGCGGGCTAGTACAAATTCAACGTAGAACAAAGCGCGAGTTCTAACCAGATTTTAATGTAACTCGAAAAATGACCCGAAGAACGACGCAACGATGATCGGATTGAAGGTTCAATTACACGCGAGTGAAGTACTTCGTAAGTTTTGTAATCTTTTTCACGCGATTCATCTCAAGCTTTCACTCAAACGCGTGTTTTCGCGATTCATACGAATAAAACAAGACCAACCCCGAGGAAACAAAGGAAACCTCTTCATCGCACGATCCGAGCCTTTCCTGGCTCTAGACCTATAATTATCCGCCCGTTTTCAGCCCGAATATCCTACATATTCATATTACATGAGATGCACATCTGGTTTATTTGCGAACTAAGGATTCGATCTACAAAAGGCCACGTTTTGCTGATGAACCATGTTAAAACTGCCACTCTAGTAACAGTAAAGCTTGCCTTTCTCTGTGAGGTACTCGGCGGCGGGGGTGGCAAGGATGAGAGCAAGTGGTCGATTCAGTGTCATGGATGTGGCCAAGGGAGTAGGGTCGAAGGGGAGGAGAGAGATAGAGACAGAGACAGAAATAGAGACAGAGAGATACAGAATGGAGCAAAGCGACGCGGCTGCAGCGTCGGGGCGCTAATGCAATAACAAAGTGCCACGCGGATAAATCAAGCAGCGAACCAACGAACCTGTCTCGGCACCAAACATCCAGAAACACACGGTTAGTACAGCAACACATCGCCGAGCATGTATGTAATCGTATTACGGGACTTGCCTGTCCCTAGGGCGCCGTTATATCGTTCTATTGGTAGAGTATACATGTTCTACATCGCTTGAACACTGTATACTTACGGTAGGGTTTAGTACCAAGAGGTCGCATGCAGTCAAGTTTACAGGGTTTATGGAGAAACCCGATGGCCTTTTGACATTATGCATTCTGATATAAGTGCAAACACATGTGTACGTTCATGCACAGAAACGTTGCATAGCAACGTGACTAGTGATGTCCAATTTTCGGATACATCGGCTGTCGAAATCTTGCAACTGGCAATGGAACCTCAATGTGTGCATGTTCATGTGTTATGGGGTATTTATACGGCAAACCCGAGGTTCTCGTGCTTGAACTATGTATACACACCTTGTGTGTGCCTTTCAGCTGATCTGAAAACCTCTACAAGTGGGATATTGAATCGCGAATGTAGTGTCGTAAATCAAACCATCATTCGAGGTATCAAGATTCTTGTATTTCGTTTTTATGAAAATCGGGGAAATAGTGAAGTATATCTTTGGGAAACTCGAAGCATCTTACGGATTTGTATTTGCATCTTCGTATTATTATGAAATCAAAAATCGGTTTGGGTGTTACTGTATTCATCCACTTTAAAGTGATTACCGATATCGTTAGCATTGCACGAATCGTCAGAACGAAATTGAGTCGAAAATGGGAATTATATCGTTCGGAACCAGTTGAAACGATGTCATTTGAAGCCGATGGGGCATAAAGATATCAGACTGGTTGATGGTTTGTATAATATAAAAAGCGCATTTGGTCTTTCCGTTTGTCAATGCAGCTTTTATTGACGCCGATCTATTTCAACTGTTTCAAGCATTTTTTTATTTCATTTCGTCAGAGTTCGCTCCATATGGTCCAAAAAGAAATGAGAAAAATCAATAACGCGTATCTAAGCAACTATCGATGCTGCTCGCGATAGTAGAATGAAAACAAAGAAGAAGGCAATGGAACATTTAAATACATCCGAGTTGCACCAGAGGTTTGCATTTTACTCAGAGGTTTGCAATAAACAAATGCTATTCCGACAGGATGGAAGTAAAGTTGGAAGATAAACGTTTTCTACCGTAAGTGAAGGAGAACGTCCATTTTCTACTCGCTGAATTGCATTGGTCCGACTTTAACCCCTTTTTGGCGGTCGCGCATCGATTGTAAACTCGCAATTTTAATAACAGTGGAATAATCGTAAATAGGGCATTTTTTCGGCACAAGTTATTTGAGGCTTCCTCATAATCAGGATAAAGTAAAGAATTTAAAAGAGTTGCCCACTGAAATCGGTATAGTTAAGCGATATATACCGTAATCAAAAAAGTTCTTTCGTTTGTATTGTGTTTCGTCTCGTTTCTAGAATAAGAGAACGATAAAAAAAAGACAGAGTAAACGCTATGCTGATTGTTAATGAAGGCAGACGTGTTTTCCCTCAATCTGCCAAATTCTTTCAAGATTTACGTGTTCGAAAGAGTGAAAAATTCGCGAGCCTTTCTTCGCTTCATTTACGCTTCAGACCCTCTGACCCTCTTTCCTTTCTCTCGAGAATGAAGAATAAAAAAAGCGACGTAAGTACAGTTTCGGTTCTCGTTTCGCGATATATCCATGAATAAAATAAACCACCCCTGTCTGGAATAATTTTCTCGAGAGATGGAGAATAGAGATGTAAAATACGAAAAAAGGAGATGAAAGAAAAAGAGACAGAGAGAAGAAGAGGTCCACCTCCTATTTTAATCCGAGTTTTAAGAAGTTTTTCTATCTTTGGCAAATTGGCTGTCGTTTGTTGGATCTCACCCCTTGGTCTCGCGAGGGTTCTCGCCAGCAGATCTTAGTTGTAGGTAGGGTGAGAGCAACAAGAAAAACGTACGAATGAATCGACTAAACGTTTTATGTATTTCGCAGACCGTAGCGTGTTATTCGCGCGGTGCATCGAAATGAGTTTACGGTCGAGGGTGGCTCGAGTATAGACGTAATATCTATATATTCAATACTGTATGAATGCTACATAATACCGTCGACAACTCTTCTGGGATATAACGGCTATATCATCCCCCACAAAAACCACTCACGACTATTAATTACCGTGACGTCTCGAGTTCTCGAGACGCCACCGAAAGCGAGAAAGTCTGCTTCGTCCGAAAGAACCATCTATACAATTGATAATTATGACTTTACAACTATCATAATTCGAAAACTGACATGTTTTTTGCTGCTCAGCCTCTTGTCAGCACTTTTGGCCTTGTGCCAAAGTGGAGAAAATGCGAACCTCGCGAATTGAGCAACTACTTTCAATATGGAAGGACACGATAACCCCCGACGTGAAAAGTCAAAAGTGTATTTTTTGAATCATGAAAATAAACGTTAAATCTGGTGGAATGATCATGAGATTGCAGTGCTAACACTGTCAGCCGTTTCCTTCAATTATGACCCGTAACTTCACGTTTATTATGTTGGTTAAGACCCTGGAAATTTATGTGAATTTTCTTAATGGTTATTTCCCACAGGTACTCAACATTTTGATGAGCGATCAGTATCAGTTAGCGAAATCATTGCGCAAGGAATCGCATGGTTAAACGTCTGTTTCTCAATTTGTGGAATTCCGAGTCTTGATACAACTGTCGCAGTGGTGCTTAGTGGTGTCGTATGTAGGTGATTTTTACCGATATGTTCGCTAACTTTTTGTTGAACACTCTGTAAAAAATTATGCATAACGATTAAAGCATCAAGAAATTTTTCGACATTTTCTAGTGATTTTCAGCAAAAGCTATAACCTCGCGAAAAATAATCGTAGAATAATAAAAAAAAAGCATTTCAAAGATTGAAATTTCTAGCTTAGAATACCAGAATTCGAAAATTTTAATAATCTACCACCGTCGAGAAATCGTAACAACAGGAGCGGAAGAAATTTTTGCGAAATTTTTCATCGACTTTGAGAAGCTCCACGGACGTAGGTGATTTTTTTTAAATTTTGTACTTAATTAAGGAACCTGTAGAATTACTCGTCTTTTTGAATTTGAGCTGCTGTAGACCTCTGTACGATGATTTTTCGCTGAGCTATCGACTGCCAAAACAAAGATGACAAAAAATTTAAACAAAATTTTTTATTGTATTTTTCGTATTTTTTGACTTAAAGCGGAGGTAATACGGAGGTAAATGTCCATCGGGAAAATAGTGACGCAACATTCTAATTCGTATCGGCAGCAATGGGTTATGGAGAGGTGGGCAAAATAGGGTTTTGCAAATTTGCACAATCTAGACCTTCTTGACTTTTGGCCAACGAGATATATCATCGTCTGGCAGTTATGTGTGTCATGAATTCTAGATTATTCTCGGATTAGATTAAGGGAGGCGCACCAATAAAAAAAACGTGCCTAGTGGATGGCTGACGTTCGCTCTTCCGTCCCTCTTCTCATTGAGGGACCGTTATTTGGGGTTTCTACATCTCTCAGCGAGGAACCATCAGTTTTACTGTTCAAACGTACCGTAAAAGGAATAGAATCAGATCGGTGTTCATCCGTCTGTTACCTGAGTTTTTTCAGAAGCTATTTGCCTCGAACAATTGGAATTTGCAAAAATTGCGGTAAATCTATAATAGCCCAAATAATAACGTTAACGCAAAAAACTGAGCTTTTTATTTCAGGGTTAGCTTTGCTTGACACATTTTTGCAAAAACCGCTTAAAAGTTACTGTCCGTTATCTTACCTTACCTTCAAAAATGACGAGTCATAAACATTTGGAATAAAGTGTTGATAGAACAAAAATTGTAAGAATTATTACCATCCCTCCTACCTCGTTCCAAAAGCATCCTCCAGAATTTCTCCAAACTTCTGCCGATAGAACTTCTGTTATGAAGGCTTATCGGTACAGTGTTTTTTTTAACTTCTATCCGTTGAATTTTTATCGAAAATCTTGTCCGCGCAGTTTTGAAAGATCGCGTATGGGAAATTTCAAAAGGTGTCGCCACAAAATAATTTACTTTGAAATCAAGATACTTGTCCCACGACCTATCTGGTATCCACGCTGATATAATAAAACCCCCTTTTGGAATCATATTTTATCACCGAGAAAACCGTTCATTGCGGTGGATTAATCCCGATTGAGATTTTACGATCTATGTACCAAGCGGTGCACAAAATGAGGCAATCTGAAATAGAGAGATGGTCGCCGAACTTGTATTTACCCATGCACACTCAGATTTTATTTTCTGATGATACTTGGCTAATTTTGACGATGTCTTTCTATTTGTTATTGTACTATTTGAAACACATTTTTCGAGAAAAGCTGTTTCTTCAATTATTTATTATGCTATATTTTTTTTTTTTGCTTTCTGGTATTTTTTATGCTTTTTTCAAGTTTTTAACGTAGATACACATATACGTGCGGAAAAAACATTCATAACACTGATGCTTACTTTTTGTTCGAGGCAGTTTCGCACAAGAAAAATGAAAATGCATTACCCCTTGAATCTCAGCGAGCGCCAAAAAGTTTTCGTTATTCAGACGCGATTGCAAGGATAAGGACAATTTGATCCCTGATGACCCACAGAGGGTCATTACAATTTTTTCGGGAGAATTAATTGCCATACATGCTTGTAGATATTCATTGTATACGGAGATAGTGAAATTATTATCAAAGTCATTCGCGCACGTACAGATAAAATAATAATTTTCCGTGAGCAAGGCTGCATAAAAGCTTCAAACTTTTTTTTTCAAGGTATGGGGACAGAAGCAATGAAAAACTCTTGCAGAAGAGAAAGTAAAGAAACGCCGAGCAAAGTGGTATTTCACGTGAGGGAGTGGGTAAAAAGCCGATGCTGAATCAATTCGCGTAATAGTTGCGAGGATGCTGTTGCTCAGATACGAGACTCGGGGTGAGTCCGGTAGTCACTAAACTCACCCCGAACCGGGGTTAAATCGAATGACTTTATGTTGTATACATCTCGCAATGTGCATCAGGGGTGACCGTTTCTTCGACATGGTCCATTACCACACCTGACCCTAGAGTTTTCCATAGTGTTTTCGTCTACACGGATATGCATCTATATAAACTTCGTTCGATGTTTGCAGGAGACGGTGCTTGAAGAGCTTTTGTAATGAAGAGAAGCAATTACATTAGCCCCCGGGTCGTTCAGGCAAGAAATGAATGCGTTCTCCGTCGTATGACGATCACTTTATGTTTTAGTCGTCGGAAAAAGTAAGAAAACGTTCATCAGACCATCAACATACCTTACATCAACGTTGTGAGAATTCCGTAGAGACGTTTCTGGCATATTTCATATTTTTCTTCCGAGGTGAAACTCCTTATACGTTGTTAGAAACAAGGCGCTTTTTCTTTTACTAACCACGATGTATTTGCTGTACAGTCCGACGATAAACTGCGTTGTCCTGGAATGATTATTGCCAGAGATGCAAACGGAAATACTTAGCCAATTTTAAATATTTTACCATCATATAAGATTGAGAAAAAAAGGTCAGCCATATAGGAGTTACGGTAAATATTTAGGATCGCGCCACCACCTAAAATCGACTTGTACATTTTTTTGGAAGTAGGTTACGACTAAAAAATATCGTAACAAGTCGTGTTATGTTGGCGCATGATCTTTTTTCTGAATTTTTTTTTTTTAATTATACAAAATCTTGGCATTGACTGGGCATCAAAATAGAAGAAGGAAATATTCAGAATCTCATTTCCGAATCAATAATGCTGATACATAAAAAGGGTTAAAATTTATTTCTCCATTCCAAAATCCCGAGTTTTTTTTTGGCAAACGAAGATCATGCACCATCATGAAACGTGTAGTTATGATGTTTTTTAGTCATGACACATGACGACATAAATTTTCAAGTCTATTACAGGTGGTGGCGTGATACTAAATATTTACCGGAGATACCAAGCGTATTGATTTCAGTTAACAACATTATCAAAAAGTTTCTACCGAATATTGTTTGAAAAAATGTCTTTTAAAAAAATTCTCTTCATTTCGTATGAAGTAATTTGTTCATCCGAATACACAGGGTTGTTTTCATTGTTTTGAAAAAATGAAAAATTGCAAATTTTTAATAATTCGCGTTTTTGGAGTTCCCTTATCGCTCAGAAAAAATGTCTGAATTGCCGAATTGCTGCTTTTGACCCCAGGGTTTTCAAGTAGCTTGGAAATATCTAAACAAATTCATGTCTATACGGAACAATAAATGATTTTACTTGATAGAAAAATGAAGCAAATTTGACAACATTCTTTTCGAATTTTTGTTCAATCGTTAAAAACATTTATATATTGTTATTATTTTTTATTAATATGCTTGGGATCTCTTATGAGATTGACTTTTTAAAGATTCTTATACCATCGCAAAGTACTCAAAATTTGCATTCTATTTCGATTTTGTTTGAATTGTACTTTTAGAACAGCTTCCATCGCCATAATGATCGTCTTTTTACCCCTTTCGTTCGTGTACAGCTTCCGTAGAGTCGTTCCGACGATCGTTTGCAGAAATTTTATTTTCATGTCATCTGTATCGAAAGTGCGAGTTTCAATGCCAGTTTAGCCAGAGGAAACGAGCGAATTTCAGACTGATGCGAAGTTTTCTGCCGCACACGTGGCTTCTGACTCTATTTCATTTCTGACGATGTGAATACGGATGATACAAAAAATATTGTTTGTGGCACGGGACGAAACACGATTTCAGACTCGTGTGAAATCCTCGTTGACTTTTTTCATCCCTAGCCACACAATATACTATTATTGTAAACCCCGGAATATTCGAGCCATCCCCAGATCTGATTTTTGCCGCGCTATTCGTCAAAATTGTCTCATTATGACTGGCTCCAGACATTGAAACTTTGAATTTCAATGCGCATTATGTGAAAAATATAGCTTGTGCTGCGGAAAAAAATGCGATCCGACGGCGTATGATGCCAGCCCTCGTCTTCGGCTCGGACAGTCAACTTCACGTTCGCCTAAAATCGTCTTGCCGCGCGATTTTTTCGCGATTTTTAACCCTTCGAGTGCATATGGTGTCATTATGACACATAGCATTTTCGATTTTAGCATTATATCGTAGAACGAGGGCTCCACTTTGAACAAATATTTTGGCATTTACTTTTCGTTTTCGTCAAAAAAAAAGTTCAGGGCCTTTAAACAGGGATATTTTACCGCAAAAAAGTCTTTGGAGACAAAAACAAAAATCGAATATTAACCGAGGTACAGCGACTCGAAAAACGCCTTGTGTCAAAATGACCCAGTATGCACTTATTGAACGGTGGCGCAAGTGTGCACTCGAAGGGTTAACGCAGTTCCTGCAATTATTGAAGCTTATCGCGAATGACCGGTATTTTTTTGATTGTTAAACACAAAAGTACAACCAGTTTAATTGCCGCTAAATTACGTGTATTTTACCAAATGTCGTGGTAAAGTTGTATTTTTAGGAAAGAATTTAACGCAAAATAACGGTTTTTTCTTTGTTGCTTATTCTACAGGATCAGACCCACCCGGTAATTTCACACGATTAACTATCGCTACAGAAAGGATTCAGGTGTAATAATTGCAATGAAATACTGAAGATTCGTCGTACGTGGTTATATCGCGTTGTGAATTCTGGAGGAGCGGAGAGTAGTTAGGCGCTTGCGAGAGACCGCGGGAGGGAGCCATCTAACGGCAGAGTTTCGGAAACTACGATCAAAATCGTTCCCTAATTTCTTTAAAATCCTTTAAAAGCAACATGGCCGCAAGGATAGGATAATCAGGTACCAGGAACAGCCCTTTAAGAATTTTCATAATTTGAGAGAGGCTTGCGCGGAAACTTGGCAACGATACGTGAATGTCGTCGCGATGATTAATTTGCCGGATGTTCAACGAATTACAGTATTTCGATCGATTCACCCAATGAACGTTGCGACGTTGACGAATCATCGTAGATGAAAAGTACACGCGTGAAAAGTCGTTTTCCTCACTTCGCCTCTCCTGCGAAACTAAGATTCAGCGAAGCCTCATTTTCTCAAAAAATGAAAAATCTCTTCGAACACTGCCAGCGCGAAACATCACGGTTAAATATAATACAGATCGCATAAAAATTACAATAATATAGCATTGATTGAGAAACATTATGTTAATAGTCATTAAACCACACGTACACGGCTCAGTCTATTGCGCTACAGTTTCATGCAACAACAACAATAATGATACAACGATATTATTTGCTCGCGACTGTTTTTTCCTTTCAACATTCAATTATTCCCGTACTTCAATTTTTTCAACTCGATTCGTTATATTCTCATGCATACTCGATTTCTTAGACTATTTTCTCGGTATCAGAAAAACGATTGAAAAATTTCGTGTTCCCGCCTTTTTCACCGAGTCTCAACTTTGAACGCGATCATTTTCAATATCAAGTTCAATAGGCAATGCCACGTTTGTTATTATTATTATTATTTTCCGTTGAAATGAAATTTTCCATTTGCCTCGTAAATTGCAATAAATTGAAAATCCTTTTTGTAGGTGTTATTATTCGTAATAAGCCACATGTACCGACGACTTAACGAATCACAGATTGCAGTCAATTACCTAACGCTCGTGAGTTGACCGAATCTAGAGTTCAACGGGTTCGTTCATTTATATACTCTTTTTTTTTTCTTTTTTTTTTACGTTACCGCCGCTTGTGCACTTTGAATTCGAATAATATTTACAGTACTCGCGTAAAAATTATTATCACTCTTGTTTTGTATTGTTTGGATTTATTTTCTTGTCACATTTATTCCTTCTCTCGATAGTATTTTCACCGGAGTAAAAAATATTCACGTGAACCTGAGAGAAATGATGCACATTATAGCACTGAAAAGCATTTACACACGACTTAGGAACTATGAAAATATAATACAACTCGATCTAATTGTTTCGGCACGAACGGGTATACATCTTTCTTTTTTTTTCCGTTTTTTTTTCTTCATTTTTTTGTTTCAAACAGGGCTTAGTTATTTCATACGGTAACATCGCGTCATGAAGTGTTTAAGGATGTATGAAACGGTACAGTCTCGGCAAAACCGAAATACGATGAAAACTTCGAGTATTCAGCAATATTATAAAGACTTGAAAAACCAATTTTATACAAGATACCGAGCACAGTAATTTTCAGTAATAACATTGAAAAGTTATCGACAAATGGCTGAAAAAAAAACAAAATTTAATTCGTTAAATGAGTTACCAATTTTTCATAAATATTGAAATATCTTCATATAAGAAAATGATGAATAATTTACAATTTTTCAACAATTTTTATAAAGCTAAAATCAGATGTTTCAAAAAAACGACAAAATGTTACAATAATTCGAGAGTATTAAAAAAAATGAAGGATGTAATTTAGCACGAGGGGAAATAAAGTTTTCTGAATATATTGAAAACTTTTTTTTCGACAATTTCGTGTTAAGTGTTTAATATTCTTGTTATGGAAAATATGTGTGTCAGAGATCTTAGAGTCAATTGATTTTTTAAAGATATTCGCAGTGTTGTTTATGTACGCGAAATTTCTCATTCTATTTCGGTTTCCTTGAGACTGTACATACCATACACTCCGAAAATGGGATGAAACTCAAATTGCGCCCGAACGCTCACTTGAAATCTTTAATGCCGTTGCCTTCGAAAATACGTTGATCTTTTTTCATGGTGAAAAATCAATGTACTTTCCGAAATAACGGGAATCTGAGCGCCAGCGTAATTTCGGTTCATCGCACTTTGAAATAACTCCAGCGTGAGGCATAACCCGCGAATCCTCCATGCTGAGAGGATTTGGATTTTCGGCAAAAAAAAAAAAAAAAAAAAACAATGTGCGCGCCATTTTTTTCAGTCAATCAAAATTTTGCAATCGTCTTTACGTTTTTTTGCCGCTCGAATGATCAGAAGCATTATTTTTTTCAGGGACTCGATGCGCAAAGTACCACGTGGCTTTATTTGATCATTCCTTGTTTTCTCATTTTACAAGCTCTTTGAGCCTCTATGAAATATAAAAAACAGTAATATCACAAAAGTAGCGCCGGCAGGGCAAGGAAGTGGGCCAGATTGGGGAAAGTTTTGGCAATACTTATTGCCAATTGACGAGCATGGATTAAGTTTAGGAACGACCACGAATTCAATGTCTTTTTCTTCTTTGTTTACTCTCCGAGATAACATTTCTTTTTACCTTATTTACATTTTATTTTCAACGCTCGAACAATTTCAATGCTCGATAAATGAACAGGCATTTCCGGAAGAAACGTTTATCGACAACGGATTATGCATTAAAATTTAAAAATATTGATTCCTTCAAGATCGAATGAACTGCCAAAAATTGAGTGTAAAAAACGTCGTCTTTTTCATCTTGAACATTTTTAATCGTGAATGAATATTGTTAAAAAAAAACAATACGCTCTCTCGCTCGCGCCATCCTTGTTTCCTTCAGATTCTCTTAAATTTATTCATCAATTTCAAAATCATCATCTGCTACAGTTTCTCAATGCTGGTCATGTTGATCTCTTTGTCATTTTTTTCTCCCTCTTATTCTCTCGCTCACTCTCACTCACAGAGAGAGAGAGAGAGCGTTCGCTCAATATCGTTGCGAAATTTGGGGAAAAATCAACAGAGAAAATGAAATGAAAGAGTATAACGCATGTGCGTCACTTTTCCGATATCCTAAAAAGTTCTAAGGAATCGCTTTTGCTGAGGCTCTCTTTTTCCAGCCATACCCAAATTTTCACACCGCGGCGTGTTTTTTCCTTATTTTTTTCTTTTTTTTTGGAATTACAAATAAAGATCGATGCTAGAGTTGTAGCATCAGGTACAATATTTATCCAGTTTCGTATGACCCCTTCTTCGGATCATAATTTACGCAAATTCAACTCATTTTATTTTTTTTTCGTCATTTTTATCATTCAAAAACGATAGGTCAACCGATAGATCGTTGTTACGCGAGTAAAATTTTAATTGTCATAGATCTCACGTCATAGATTCGTAGCCCTGCATCCCTGATGAATTTAATACATTTTTTTATTCTCACAAATCAATTCTCGTCCGTAAATGAAAGAATTCGTGTTTTTAAATCTACTAAAGGTCCTATTAAAAAACATCTAATAATACACGTTTGATGGAAAAATAGTGCGGCGTAAATATGAAAAAAAAAAAAAGAAAAACTGCATAATTAAAAAAAAAACAAAAAAAGAACAAAAGAAAAGAAAACATTACATGGATTTCATACTATAGAAACAGCAACGACGTCGCGAATACCCTAATATCACAATAATTGGAGTAAGAATTTTAGCTGAGAACAAACGGAATGGCACTGTACGGACTTCTCGAACGTCGATTATCGAATAATCTTCCCCTTCCATTCCTTCTCTTAAATAAAAGAAAAAAAAGACTAAAAAAAAGTTACATGGTCCAAGCTATAGCGTAATATGTAAATAAACCTGTAAGACCGACTAATAGACTCGCATCACAGAGGAAGGTAAATGTTCAATTTCCATTTTATATTACTCGACTTTTCTCGTTTTTTCCACCATCAAACTTATCGCAGGATCAACCGCGCCCTTGTTTCTTTTCTTCTATTTTCGGTATTTCCTTTTTTACATCCTCGGTCCTATTTGACTTCGGCAGAGCGCTCAGGGAGTTTTATAACGTGAGATCTATGTTTACTAGCGACCTAAATAAGCTTATGCTCTGGGAAAATGTAGCTAAGCTACATACGAGTGCCGGTGAAGGCTCTTGTCATACACGTACGAAAATTTCATCGACTTTTCCTTTCCGCTTCTTATTCTTAATCTTAATCCACCTCCGTACTACTTTTTTTCCCAACAAACGCGATCTTACGACACTCGTCGATGTTACAGGGCTAATGAAAATACAGAGTTTACGGCTCTCGGGGTACGTTGATTTCATTGTTTGTTTTTCGTTAAAGAAAAAAAAACATCACACGAAAAACGTTTATATGATACCCCGAGTGAAAGAAAAAAAATCGCAGGTGGCTTTTTATCCACGAATTATAATTGCATGTTGTTTACCCACCCATCCCTCCCTCCCTCCCTCCCTCCCTTCCCGCCCCACCCTTATACCCGACTTTCTTCTCGGCCATTTTCGTTATGTTTCATCTTTTTCAAGTCGTTTCACGTTGTGTTGAGTTTTGTTAACTTTTTGTTTTTGTTCCTTCTTTACCCCCTTTGCTCATTTTTTTAATATCATCCCCCTTCCCCCCTGCCCCCCTCCAATATCTGGCCACGACCCGCTCGAGGGATGTCTCGCTAGAGACTCGGTTTTACTTTGGTTCCCCGTGGGCTGGACGTTAGGCAATCGATAGACGATAACCATGACACTATAACGACGACGCAGCGAAGACAACGACGACGATGTTTTTTGATGAGAAGAGGCCGTGGTTTCACCCACCCACCCTGTCCGCCCATTATATTTCCCCGCCCATCCCCGTTCGGCCTGCCCGCTGATTCGGCCGTCTGAAAATAAAGTACACCCGTCGTCCGAATGAATGGTTTTTTTTTTGCCGAAAACTCGAAAGCGTTGGATGAAAACGAGCCTCGATGTTCGACGGAAATGAAATAACGCTGTTCGCACTCGTGTTCTCTTCTACTTTTCCCGATTTGACAATCGCGTCATGTTTAAGAAATGAAATTGGTTCAGCTGAACTTTCGTTTACGATTATCGCGTTTTAATCGCGAAAAACGATGAGAATTGGATATGAGAGAAGGGAAGGGAAGGATAAAAAGATACTCACGATAAGTAGGCGGGGCTGTTCAGACGCCGTACATTGTATGCAGCCTCTCGCCGAGTTGCGGCGGAAACTGGTCGGAAAATCTCTTCCAATTTTCCGCTCCCACTTGGTTTTTGAAACCGTGTAGGATCTGAAATTTGGCAATGGCGGTTATTGCGGTAAGACTCGATATTCGTTGATGTTACTACCGTTAATATCGAAAATTCGAGATTTATGTACCTTTTGGAACATATCTTTCAAGTCTTCTCGAGGTGTGACCCACGATGCAACAGCGTCGCAGAAAAACACGAAATCCGGCACAACGCCGGCCGGATTGACCGTTATCATCTGACACATGCCGCGGAACGCCGAATCTTTTTCTTCGTTGTCACGAATGTTCCGCAGTGATATACACCTATCGATAAATAAGGAATTTTAAGTAAAACAGCGATGATGAAGGATTTGATCATTGCGAAATATCAATCGTGAAAAAGAATTTGAAATATATCGTCTCATCGGGGAATGACGATTTAAGCATTCAGGACATTGAAATATTTAGAGAAATTGCAAAAACTGTCTTGTTCGAAACGTTTTCAACGACTGAATTGTCAGATCCTCATGTATGGTTGAATAGCTGTGATAGAAAGGGGAAAATAGCCTTTTGAGTATGGATATTCAGTCGTACGGTAATTCGCGAATGATGCATTTTTTAAAATGAACAACGTACGATGATATGTCTGATAAATATCGTCGTTCAAGAAAGCCAGTTTCTCTCCTAAATTTGATTCTTATGAAAATAATCGTTATTTCAATGTGACGTCATTCCTTCTGCATTTTTTCGACTGATAACGAATACACCTCTGACGTCTATCCGATAATCTCATTTTCCGTGGTCATTGTCTTATCTCTCGGGCGTTAACAGCTGTGTAACAAAGTAACTATGAGTGAATTGAAAATAAGACGATGGAATCAAGTTTACAAGATACTGAATACACTCATTTCGCAGGGCAGGAATGATCGCAAATCGAATGGAAAATTCTTCGAAATTTGTCGTATCTTCCTGAAAAACGTATTCGTTAATTTCTGTGAGTGGACGATTAACTTTTGTTGACGAGTGTCAATGAAAATAGCAGAAAAATGTATTCTTGGGATTTTTAAGATGTAGTCAAAAAATTGTTAAATGCAGAGATTGTATGTGAAAGAAACATCTGAAATTCACATTTGTCAAGTTCCTATTTTTTTTCTTTTTGCCTCTGTAATGAATTTCAATTGCGATGGAAAATTACCTGGCCAATATTTTTTTTGCTGAAGTTTCATGAATAATTTTTGTGATATGCCACCTACATTTCGAAAACTCGTTCAATTTCAATGGAATTCGATATTGACGTTCATTTTTATGAATCATTTTTTAAAACGATATTCCAGACCAACGCAAAGCAGCGATTAACGAAAGAATAACACGAAAGAAAAGAAGGAATTTCGAATTTTCACAGAGATTATCCCCGCTGACTGAGGAAATTACAGTAAAACTGAACATCTCGAAAAAAAAAAAAGACGATAGTATCGAAGGAGAAGCATGCGTATGAGAATTCAAGTAGAAGCAGCGATATAATGCCATAAAAATTGATAAAATTGTACATGAATAAATCAATCGATATATATGCGCATGGTGAAGAAAAATAAATACCAAATGTTATCGTTATTCTTTTTGAATTGATGAAAAGTACAGAGAGAATTAATCCAACACGAGGCGGAAATATACGCGACACATATTTTAATCAATCATAATTAACGGAAAGAGACATTGATCGATTTCATCTACGATTTTTCTTTCATTCAATTTATTCAATTTTTGTTTGTATGACTCGATGCTCTCAAAGATCGAAATTCACTTGCGTTCTCTTTCAAAAAGCGTTTCGCCTCGGATGTTAAAACGAGAAGGAAGAAAAAGATACATATATATATATATATACTTTAATACATGAAGTGTAATGATAAAGTGCTAATAAAAATAGAATATAATATAATAGAATATAATAATAAAGAAATTTACACACCACTGTCGGACAAACTGCTGTAACATGGGGGCGACGTCGTGGGGACACACATAACCTAGGCGACCGATCGTTATGGCTACGGTATCATTTTCATATTGCGGTAAGTAGACAAGTGAAGTGTAGTGAAGTGACCGGAAACACAAAAAATAAGACAAACTGATAGCGAATCAACAAATCAGGCTGAATATGCTGCTGTTTCAAATCATTTGTAATTAATAACGTTTTTTCTTTATTCCATTACTCCATTCAATGAATAATAATAATAATAATAATAATAATAATAATAATAATAATAACGATAATAATAATATCCAATTAATATTAACAATCAATAGAGACAATGTGAAACACAGGTGAACGTATGGGATACCGGCAAATTAACATAGGCAATATATATTTTTCTGTGCTACCGAAATTGCTGAAACGATAATAACAAAATTAGATAGCAGCGTGCGAGCTTATTAATTAATAATTGTTGATGAATATGATGCTTCTTTTCAAATTCATAAAACAAAGGAGATATTGAACAAAGATGAAGGTATAATAATATTATTAATAATTATAAACGTATCAGGCGACAAAATCTAGTCCGAATGTGAGGGAATTTTTTCAAATCTTTTTACTCTCTACTTTCCTTCAACGTGCTTTCGTTTTATATAGAAAGGCTTCTTCTGAACATAATCGTATGTTGGGCAAATATTAATGTTGTCCAATGTCAAATTATGGCCAAAATGACTGATTACGGATTTTTAAAATTTTTTAAAAATAATGCAGTTTTTTTCCCATGAGCTTTACATTTTTCAGTTTATTTCAACTTTCACTTCACACATTGTCGCGTTTCTTTCTACCATAATTGCTGAAATTATGGCAATTAGCCTTCATTACGCAATATTATCGCGTAGATTAATGCGTCTAGAGATGGAGTATAATGTAAATAGCGTTCGCGAACTCACTTAAAATTTGTTAACCCAAGTGTTTGGGAAGTATGATTTTCTGATGTTCTCCCGAATAAAGTCTTTACTGTCGAAATCATCGCATCGTCAAAAATAGTTGAATAGCTCATTTTTGAATCGGTGTCGAACTTGAGCGGAAGCAATCAATTTTTCAGTATATTGAGAAGAAGGAAAATAGATTTTTCTTCTTACACATCCTACCGTACAGTCTTTTTTGTACTGCAGACTCTTGGATGCAGTCTTTTTTCTTATAACTATCTAGGATACGATGCAGTTAACGCTGCAAATGCTTCGGCGGGACCGAATTTGTGTAGTAAAGCATAGGAAAATGAAGTATCGAAAACCTTTTCAGCGGCAAGTGGATGGCACCTCTGGTACATGAGTTAAAGTCATTTCGCGGTAAATCGACATACTTTTGTGTATTTTTTCTGTAATTTTCTTTTTCGCCTCACTGCTGTATTCAAGTCAATCAAGACGATTTTAGTGAATACCTAGACATTAAAATCGTGGCATTTCTTGTTTCCATATGGAAATATTTTACTCTTTAACTGTGTTGAAAACAAACGTGCAACGTGAAAAAAATGAACGTGCTTAGCTATTTATTAAGAACCACCGTTCGCAATTGTTGCCTCATGATAAATTTCCTTTTTTGCGCACGTGACATTTGTCACGGGCGCAAAAGAAAGCGAGTTTATAAATAGGAGAAAAATTATGAAAAAATATATATTTGATGGACCGTCTCAGTTGGAAATAAAAATCCTTTTTTCGAGTATTTAACTTCTAACGTAACATGTGCGAAAAACTTGGTGGACATTCATCATTTTGGCTGTAAACCTCTTAAAAAACCTGCAACTATTTCTGATGATCGATCGGGTAGACTTAAAAATAATATGCATCCTTTGATATTCGCGGTAAATCCTAGTTGAAATGTACTCATTGACCTTCAGAGGACGGGACTGGTCCCAAAAGGGGACCACCCAGGGAAACAACGTTTTAAATGTTTTTCAGGAATGATTTGATGAGCTTGACAAGGGGAAAATAGTGAAGTGAAATAGTGATTTTTTCAACAATTTTTTTCGTACTCAGCACATCGAAAAACGTAGGTGTATATGAGGTTTGAGCTCCAAATGAAAAATTTAAAAAAATTGACCTTGAAATGACCCTTTCCAAGGTCAAGCACGCATCCGGGATTTTTTAAAGTATTTTTTGAAAAAAACATTGCATCAAATTTTTTGCATTGACCTTTCTCTTGCGAGCGGGACTGAGCACCTGCTTGGTCGGAGACTTGTCCTGAGGTATAAATTCGATTTATATATGAATAACACGATTTGAAAGATGTCGATTTGAACTGAAAATTTCCCGTCCTCTAAAGGTTAACTCCAGTGCCAAAAGATTCCTATGAATATTTGTATTTTTCCTCAAATTTGCATGTTTCGGCATCCCACGACAGATTTCCGGGTTCAAGAGGTTGTAAATGTCGCATACCGAATTGGCGATCAAAATGACTTCTAAAGTCGTAAATATCAAATTTTTAAAATCATCCAGAAAATCATTTGATTTTATTGTTTTTCTCTTCAATGGTTCCGATACGAAGCAAAATTTCCAACTACTTCTCACATTGTCACTAAGATGAACGGTCGATTGATAATAATTTTTTTTTACTTATACAACGATGAAAACTCACCGGTATTTTCTAATAGTGTTTTTGGTGTGTTTGGCCGATTGACAATGGTGATTAGTTGGGTCAGTACCAATGGAATATACGCACTCGTGTCCGGTCCTGCCACGATCAATCAGAGAAAAAAAGTGTATATAATCGTCGTGAGATAGTGTTTTTTTGAAGATTTTTGTCGCTCAAGGTACCGTATCACACGCTTCGTTAATTCCAACAGAGCCGATTTGTTATTCCTTAATGAAACAAAATAACCAATTATTATGAAATTTGAGATCCGTCAACGTAGAATCGTGGTAAAAAAATGGCCAAATATTTCAACTTTTTTGAAAATGTCAAGTATTTTGAAAAACTATACATAAACAGAACTCGATGACGATGTCTCAAAGTAACATTCGTAACGGAATTCCAAAACGAAAAATATTATGATATGTTTTCTTATGGAACCAAATCCTGATGAGTTATTGATTATCCAAATTTGAGCTGATCGGGTGGGCCCTTAACAGCGCACCGCGCACCGACATTAGTTTGAACCTTTGAGAATGAAAATATCGTGGAAATTTTTTCTTTTTCGATTTTTCAAAATTGCGAAAAAAATAAAAAAAAACAGCAAAAAAAAACATTTTTTACTAAAAAAATCATGGGGTAATTTTGATCCCTAGTGACCACCAAAGATTAAAGACTTTTCAGTTCGAAAATCAGCTCGTGTCTAGATCTAAATTAGTGTCATTCAGTTTTGGAAAACCCTGCATGAAGAGCTACGCAGCTGTCTCACTTGGGCTCACGATTTAGCGTGTGATACGTTTCCTTTGAAGACGAAAAATCGTAACGTGGAAAAACTATCAGTGCTCTTACCGAGTTTTATCGATATTTCTCCTATCGCCCACGTCGCATTGTTACATACCGATATAAAAGCTGGATTCAAATTTTGCTCCAATATCGGCATAAAGTCAGCTGCAATTGAATAGAATACGGGTTCAACACTCTTATAATCTTCGACAAGAGTTTTCACGGTACACAGATACGGGAAGTAATTGCAGTGCAAACTCAAGTACTCATAAGATTACACAGCGGTCGTATTTTCAAAATAAAGCATCTTAGGCATTCTAATACGGAGTACATACATCGACGCGATCGAAAATTTGAGTATAAATTAAGCGACTTTAAATCATTAATCGTTAAACTTGTCTTCCTGGTTTCATGTTGTTTAATTGATGAAAATCGCTGAAATAGGTTTCGAAAAGGTTTATTTTCGAAATCGCGAAAATAAACCTTTGCGTTTCCCTCTTTACTTTTATTCTCGCCGAGTGTACACGCTAAATCTGTCAAATTGGGAAAGAGATGGCCAATCAATACTTACGTATACACGGTAGAACGTGTTGGAAGCAAGCTTTGGTCAAATCGCCGAGTAAAGCAAAACTGCTCTGTCTAACTTCGGGCATCGGATCCTGCATACATTGATACAACAGTTGCATTACATTGCTGTTCATTACCAAACGTTCCATGTGTCCGTCGAGTCCTTCGGCTAATCCGCTCAAAAGATCGAGTGCTACGATCATGAAATCCTTGTCAGGCGCTTCAAATTGTTCCGGACTTTGAGTATTGGCTATATGTTGATTGAGAGTTTGCTCGATTAGGGAAACGCATCGCCTAGATTATGAAAAAGAACAAGAAAACGATAAAACGAAATTATGAGGAAATAACGAAAAAGGTCAGTGGGGGAAGATGATGATTTTTTAAACGAAAAAATCGGTAAATGAGATAAAATAGCATCGATTCACCTGTAAACAGGTTCGCAGTACGGTAAGAAGCCTGATTTCAAGGCAGTAGCGACGGAAGAGAGACACTCGAGAAGAGGAAAGAGATCTTTGTCCTCGTCCTTCAAAACGTTCCATTTGTTTATCAGCGGTGGCATTAAAAGATTTATATAGTCTGGTTTGTTAAGATGATTTCCCACAGATTCGGCGAGTGTACCGATCGCGTCGTACAGTATCAATAAGTTTTTGTGCTGGTACTTTCCTGTTTTTACGAATAATCGCAAAAACGAAAGAAAAAGAAAAAGAACAAAACGTTTTACTAAACTATTAATATGAACTAATTTAGTCTAAATAATACGAAAATAACGCGATTTATACTCCAAAAATAATGACATCTTTATGAAAAACTAATTAATTATACGAAAAGAAGGAAATTCACAAATAATGACGAAATATCAAATATTTTCCATTGAATTTCTTCAAGTTTCATGTTGGATGAGAAATAAATGGTTCTCAATAATACGTCATCAATAAAAACATAGAAAAAATTGTGAGAAATAATACTGTTCTACTGTATAATAATAAATAATAATAATAATAATAATAATAACAACAACAATAATAATGGCAAACAGTTAGCCATGACGTAAGGCGTTGGTAAATGTACTTGTCTCGAATCGCTGCCACGACGCTTGATAAATATTGAAGTATATTTTTTATCCTTAATTCGTAATGATTATATTTTGAAATCTTTTACTTGCCGAAAGCAAAAACGAGCGTTTCGAGTATGAATCCAAGATAAGGGACCAATTCCGTACAAGCTTCTTCCTCCAATGTTGCGAACGCCGAACATGCAGCTTCTTGCACTCTCTTGTTGCCATCGAGTACTCTCTTCAGCAATTCCGTCATGAGAGGCTTGAGATACGTGTCATGTGGCTGAGCGCATACCCAGTGTGAATAACGGCTCAGTGTCCAGCAAGTTATCGCGCGGACTAACGCTTTTTTGTCACTCAAACAACCGATCAGATAGGGAATTAGCTCGGACAGATGAGTTATCATGCCATCCATGCAACCTGAAATACATCCGGAAATGAGAAATTCTCGCTGATCTCGTCAAAATATCGAACGCGAAGAAAAAAGCATTCATTCATTTTCACCCGCGGGAAATGTTTTAGTCTTAAAAAAATGAAAATTGAACGAAATAATATATATCCCGAAAATGGCATTAACCAGTGATGATACTGATTGCTATTACTGTACAAATGTAACAGCAGTATAGCAACTTTTCTCTTTCATCGTCAAAGTATAGTTCTTTTTCAGTAATTATAAATAAAAACCTGGAGGTGATATCGTACCTTCGGCTATTGCGCCAAGAGCAAGAATTCCCGACTCCTTGATTTCCCATTCCTGGTGGAAAAGTGTTTCCTTCAGAATCGGCACGAGAACAGGTAAAATATCCTCTCTGAACACACCAGCGAGCATATCCAAGGCAGCCGCGGAACATTTTCTCAGATTCCAATCACTGAGAGATGTTTCATCATCACCGCCGTCCTCGGCATCGGCGTCATTATCATCGCAACCCCCGTTTTCTTCCGAATGTTTATTCATCGTCGGATGAAGCGCATGATGAGTCTTCGATTTGTGAAATCTCGGCCTAATATCTTCCTCTCTGTCCGGAATCATTTCGTCCTCTTCCACGTCACCTTTCAGCAGTATTATGTCTATTTCCGCATATTTCATACCGCTCACGAGAATCGGTATGAGTCTCGGTAAGTATGGTCCCAAGACCTCGGCGACGATTTCTTGCTCAGCGAGGGAAAGCCAGAATTCACAAGCCTCGAGCGCAACTTCGGCGTTCGGGTCTTGTGTTCTCATTAACATATATTCGATTATATTGTGCATATGTGGTATCAACCGATCGATTCGTACTTCGAGCAGCATAACGAGGGCGTGACAAACATTTTTGCGTACTTCCGAATCTTCGTCGGTCGCTAGGTGAAACAGATTCTCCAGAAAGCTGTCTATGTGTATCATGAGAGCTTGTGTGCGACTTATGATAAATTGATTTACGCAAGCTATAGCGTGCGAGCGTATTCTCGGACTTGAATGTCTGAAGAATTGAAGGAACTTGGGAATAAGAACGTTTAACGGACGATTCAATGCATCCGAGTCTAATACCTCGGTGGAATCTTCGCAAATTTTTTGCAATGCGCCGAATGCTCCTTCGCAAACGTTGTAATCTTGCGAGTCGAGCATCTGACAAAGAGCCGGTAATAATTCCGGCCATCTTGTTAATTCACCTGTTCAACAGAATGCGGCAAAAAATCGTAGACATTAATATGTTTCGTCGATGATTGCCATCGGTGAATAAAACTATTTTAATGAAGTTTTTTTCTGTAATGAGCAATGCAATTGCGCTTCTAAAATTGATAGCACCTGCAAATATAAAAAATGTGATCTTGAAAACAATTAAAACTGTAGAAATGGTCAAAAAACGTATTTTTGTGGTGTTTTTGCGATGCAAACTTCAAAATGAGGATATTCGATTGCTTGTGATACTTGTTTTACCCGTGTACAATTGCTGCGTAAAAAACTCAATAAAAACGTAGTATAAGTGTGAAGATAAAACTTGTGGCCCAAATTGTATTATTCAGCCTAGAATGAAATTGCGATTTGAATCGTTCGCGCAATTATTGTGATTTTTTACCTTTCGATGCGATAGTCGTAATGAGAATTCCCACTGTAGCTCTTATCATTGCAGAGGGATCGCCGACTGCTGACAAACATTCTTGCTTGATGAAATTTGATACTTCGGGAACGAATTTATCGTAATGAGCTCTGACGTTGTTTTTTAATATCAGACCGCTGAGAGATCTCGTTGGTACTTCTGCGAAGAAAACGCAACATTTTTATTTGTATTCTGACACGTGTCTATATAGCAGGCTTCATAGGCTTCATAAAAAAATCATTGTTCACTTTCCGTATAATATGACAATTTTTTTTTTTTAATTTCATAATAATATGATAATATTGAATGGGCAATGTTATTTCGAATTTAACTCAGTAAAATGTATATTAACGGTCAATTGTACAAAATTATTGTAAATTTCTTTGAAAATCTTGTTGCGATGTTGCTCTGAAGAATCAATATTTCTGAATCTTTCCATCCACTCACCTTCGGAAGTTAGCTTTGTCAGTACAAAGATAAGGTAGTTGTTGAAGTCTGGAAATTTGTTGAGTTCTTCCAATTTCTATAAATTACTGATGTTAAGGAAGACTTCCGAGTGCGTGTTCACATTAACAATTGCTCAAAGATTATTAGGTATTGATAAATCATTGTCAATACTTGTCAGAGTAACGATGAAGGTTTAGAAATAATGGAAACTAAAAAACGTTTTTCCAAGTGGTATTTAAATTTGTGCAGATATATTAAAAAGTGAAAACAGATTGGGAAACAGTAACTTCTGAAATATTCTACTGAAATATTCTAAATATTTTTTTTTAATAATAACATTTGTTGACAATATTAATCTTTCCTGAAAGGTTTGTTTCAACGTTTCAATACAGCCGTGGCTAAGCTTTTTGCTAAGGACCTCGTTTCGCCAACGGTGTTTTCTGAGGAATTATATAAAATTTGGAGAGCAGGTTCAGGATGCTGCTGCAAGATCAATGAAAAATGGTAAAAGCATTCACCATTTTGATTCCGAAATATTTGTTATGAAACATAGTGGAATTTCATATGAGCATAAGGGGCAGAGCAGTAAAAAAGTAAACAATATCTTGATGATTTTGAAACTTTTCCTGAATTTTTTTGTGCCAACTCTGAGTTATAAATGAATGTTATGATTGGTATATAGATTATTGTCAACGAACCATGACACTAAAACCATAGAAAAAACCATTAAAAAAATATCAAAATGGCGCAGTGGATTGATTTTTAAAATTTTTATGTGCAATGTTGATGGGGAAAACCTAGGGTAAAGGACCCAGTCTCCAGCCTTGTACCACTAATCGACCTTTTTAGAATTCGCAAAGCGCGCGAAGAGTGTGAAAACTAGTTTCGACAGTCTTTGCAAACGTCGCGAAATCGAAAAAAGCCGACTTGCGGTACATGGCCGTAGACGGGATACTTTACCCGTTACCCGTTTACCCGTTTATAGTTTGATCGTACATGTTCAAAAAATGGTATTTATTCATGATTGAGTCATCATTGAGCTCTGAATTTGGAGTTTGGATAACTTTGGAAATTTTTTTTCAACTAAAATTGGTTTTGTTAGATCACGAGTAGCTGTATGATTCGCACGAACTACAACATTTTAGCACTAATTTAGAACAACCAAATTCCACTAGTTATCTTTGAAAAACATTGCGGTTGTCGCACGAGACCTTCGTAAGGAGAAATCTGAGGAGGCGATGGATTATTAGCTTATTAAAATCGTTGCATGAAAAAAATGTTTACGAAAATGAAAGAAAAGTACAAGCGATAAAGAGCAGGTGGTCACAAGGTACTTTTGACAAAAGTACGAATTTTTGTTATACCATATATTGACAGAATTTTGAAAACATAAGTAGAAAGTACATAAAGCCTTAACATCGATAATACTAATAAAATGGCCCGAAATAATTTCGATAAAGGTGTGAAATCAACAAATACGAAATTCTTATTTTTGGATCGAATAAGAAAAGGGCAAAGGAATGTTCCAGATTACATTCGGCAGTCGGAGCACGTTGGACAAATTGAGTTATGCGAAATATGTTAGACCGATTCGGGCGGCGGTAAAACTTAACCATTTTTTTCTCCGCATTTAAATGACCGTTGAATAGAAGACGGTGTCTCGATCGTAAATGAAGAAGATGAAGAGAAATGATTTCAAGTCATAAATGTTGTAAGAATAAGAAAAATCTTTTTGCCCGGTAGACGTAAAAGTCGCCCGGGACATGAAATTTTGTCAATAAAAGCACGCCCTTGGCCGCGCATCGACCTGCCTCGTCGGAATTCTCACTCTCTCTCTTTCTATCCCGTATACACACTCGTTTTGTCTACTTACTCGTTTAACCTCGCAGTTATTTTTCGAGTTATACATGCAATGAACGTCAAGAAAAGAAAGGATACTTCTTGTACAGCACGTTGAGTCGCGGTATCGGGACTTTGAGACTCTTGAAGAAGCGTCAAAATTTGTCTTAATCCTTCCTCCTGTGGTTGCCACGCCATTTTCATCGTGTGTTTTTTCCAATAGCAACACCGAACGCAGCCTCTAGCCTCTATTCTCTGACCTCTCACGTACAAACCGGAAGTACACCGCGTATTTTATCCCCACCCGTTAACTATCTACTATATTATTTTTCTATTGTTAAATCACTGATGAAAAAAACTTGTAACAACTGAGAACATTGAGGAAATTTCTGCATTTTCATTAAATGGACAATGTCAATGATATTGTTTTATGATTTTTTGTTCCTTTTTATTCCAGCAGGTTTTCGAGACTTTTGACTAATGTCGTGTTTTCGGACACCGACAATTTAGCGCTGCGATCGATTTCTCCTTCGCCATGTCTCTCTCTCTTTCGCACGAGAATACATATATATATATATATATATATATATATATACATATGCATCGAACAGGCATTCATTATTGGTGAGCGCGAAAATATGTTTCACGGATTTTCAACAAAACTGCATATGAATATAAAAGTCACAGTAGGATTATAATAATGAGGTAAATTATAGGACACCGTGTATTATATTTTTAATTACTCTACAAACATTATATTAGATACTTGTGAAAGATGTTTATTTTTCTCTTTATTTATTGAATGAAGAACGATCGTGATTTTTCGAATTTTTTCGGATCACGAACGGTTCTGATGTGAGTAAAAAAAAGATGAAAGATATGTACGGGAACAATTCTTTATTCTCAATTTAATGATATTTTGCGAATAACTGAAAAAAAACCTCGCAAATTTTAGTCAAGTAAACTTTTATTAACTTCGGAGTTGACACAATTTCATTTTGTTAACGAAGAATTGAAAAAGCGTCCGATAAACAAATGTCTCGTTACAAAAGCCTTTATTAAATTGTTTGCTTATGTTTATATATTATATTTAATATATATAAAATAACTTAATAAATATATATTGAAATACTCCAACGATAATCATGCCCAGTTTTCTGCTCTTGATGCTGTTCTGGGTCGCCAAAGTTGAATGTACGAGCCAGCTATTGCGAGCACATTGTCCAAATAATCCATCTACAAAATGAAATAAACGAATGAAACAAATGAATGAAAACAAATGTTTAAAAATCGAGAAATAGCAGTACGCCCATTTTCGTACGCGTGATTTTCTTTTGTACTAATTTTTTTTAATGAAATTCCTTCTCAATTAAGAAATTATGATTGCTTAATAAATTAGATGAAAATGGCAATATTTAGTATCGCTAAATTCGTCCAATTTACATCGAATTGTCTGAGATTCGAATTTTTTAAATCAAAGCGAAGCTTACGCTGGCCACTTCTCCAACACAGCCCAACAAGTTCCTTATTAATTGTGGAGGATCTGTAGGAGTAAACAGCCTGACCGTATTGTCCAATGAACCGGTTATCAAGCCACCAGGAGTCGAGCATAAACCCTTAATTCCTCTGGTATGACCAGTTTCATAAGATTTTACCACATTAAAATCTTCCCGAGGATTCAGCAGATGCAATTTTCCGCCACTGTCACCAACGTATACTGCATCTTTTTCCATGACCATGCTCATTGGAAAAAATTTTTTGGAAATCTGCAATCGAATATCATCTTACCGAGGCTCCGTTTTTTATCTTCAAATTGAATATTATTTCTAAGAGATCTACTGAGCGGAAAGATTTACGAGCAGCCATTTTCAAATTACTCGAAAACATAAAAAAAAAAACGGTTTTCGCACAATTCGTTGAGACGTTCAGACAAAATACCTCTGGAGAATTATAACACAAAATAACAATTTTTTGCACATACAATGGTTCATTGGAAACATTTTGCATTTCATATAAGCACAGAATTCTCATTACTTTTCTTATCTGTATAAATAAAAATGCAATTTTTGTAAATATTCACATGTGTTATTACAGAACATCGTAAATGAAAATCGAACAAATTCTAGTAACTCGTAACTTTGGGAATAAAGTATCTTTTGAATCGGCTTTTTTAAAGGTAGTTATTGAAATAGTCACTTTTTTTTACGCAACCTGTATCCTTTTCAAAATACGTCCGGCACGTTGGTCCCATACAACAACAGTTTTATCTTCGCTAGCAGAGAGGACGTAATTTTCGTTCATCGCGACTTTGAGAACACCTCCTCGATGGATTCGATATCGAACAATCGGTGCATGACTGACTCGCGGATCGAACAATATTACGGTGCGGCAATAAGAGCCAGTCGCGAGTACGTTAACTCCTGGAAACGAGGCGATACACAATAACGCGCCTGCAACATCCCTGAAAATTAAGAGAAGAATGAAATACGGCCTGTTTTCACCAGAGAATATTGAGATTAAGTTTTTGTGGCTGCAACAGTCAAATTGCGAAACAATCATCTTTTTTTTACCGGGCATTGGTTTTTCGCGCTTTTTCATTCGACGGATTTTTTAAAAATCATTTTTATTCATTGATTCAGTTTTTTGGCACGGCTATTTTTTGTTCTCAAGATTCAAGTTATAACTAAGAATACTTCCGGATGGATTGAACGGCCATCGTCGATAGATTAAAGTCAATTAAAATCGGTTCGAGCCATTTGTGTTGTTTCGTTTTTCCCAGATTGTGAGCACAAAAGTTTAAAAAACAATTATTTGCAAAAAAAGCCTCGGTTGCTTTTACATGTCAAAGTTTCTATCCAAGACGAGATGGAGATAATTAATGTGCCAGGATTTAACTGTTCCATCCCAGCTGCAGCTGTAAAATGTTCTGTCCATAGCCGTGAGATCCCATATCCATCCCGCGTGAGACATATGAGTTATGTCATACAGCGTGCGTGTATTTAATCCTGAACGCAGGTCCCAACAGCATAAATTACGATCCCTCCCACCTGATATCAGGAATTGTCCTTTCTGTGAAACATTACATGATCTTGAGCAAAAAAGAAACGAAAAAAGGTGAGAATCGATTTCGTAACGCGGTACAATCGCGAAAGGCCCGTTGAAAAATTAGTTTCAAGTATCATCAGACTTTGAAGAAATAGGGAACAATTTGTGATAAAACGTTGAATTTCGTTTTCCAACGTACATATATAAAACATCTTATGATAATTACGCCCAAAACGTAACGGGGAAAACGGCGAAAAAGAATTCAGCACCATCACCCTATTTTTTCAAAATTATTTTCTGACATTTGTCGTCTGCATCTCAGGAAGTTTATGATTAAACGTGATCAATCTTTTTTTTTGTGATCATTGCAAGCTTTTCCTTCATCTTTCCATAGTTTTTTCTCGATGTTTGTCACGTAATTTTTGATACACAGATATATAATTACGTAGCGAGCTTGTTTATGCCAAGTCTGTTAAAAATGCAACTTTCAATCATTAACATAACGATAACGAAATGGTCGGTGCTTTTTTGTTTCGCCAGCATGAGCAGAATGCCGTGGATAACATTTCTTCAAAATTACAAAACATTCCGTCTTAAATCGGTTCGCGGTAGCAGTAGCTTCAGTTTTTTTTTCACTTTTTCGTGAATTTTATAGCGAACGGTGGTTTTTTTTACTTTTAGCGCAAAAATATACATACTGCTCTTTGAGCCTTTTTATCAAGAGCTTTGGTAAGGGGCTCGATGTTTCTTTATTATCGTTTAATTTACAAATTTGATCAAAATGCTTAAGGTTTTCTCTGTCAAATTAAAAAGGCCATCGAGATATTAAAAACTATGGAGTATTTCATTATTATCCGTTGCGGAATTGTTTCATGTTTTACATCGAATATATCGGAATTTATTTTCACAATTGTAAATGTTAACGAGCGTACGCACCTCTATGAGCATCAGCGTATCAACGACGCTGCGATGACCGTCCGCCAAGTTCACTTCGTGGATGGCATTATCATCTTTCCAGAGGGAAACATGTTTTTCGATGTTGACGCAAGATTGTTTCCAAAATAATTTGTCATGTTCGTCTGAAAATGTTCACAATCTTAGCAATTAGCTTGCAAGCCGTTTGGTCATTTCGCGTTGCATTCTGAGGACGTTCTTTTGGGCAGAGAGAACAAAACCATTTGTTTCGATCTAATTGTTTTACAAAACATGCGTAATAAATGTCATTTTCATGTAATGTTCGAGAATTTTGGATACGGTCCAGGAACAAAAATTATTCATTTTTCTAAAAACTTGAAAAATTTGTTTTCAAGTTTACATTTTTCAACATTCTTCAAGCGAGAAAATAGACTCAATGAATGCTCTTGTATTCACTAAAATTCAATAAAATATTAAATCAGTAAAATTTCATTCTTTGGTGGAAAAAACATATTCCTCCAAGAATATTAAAAAGTCGAAGTTGTCAATAAAGAAGAATTCAAAGAGAAGACACCGAATAATTTGTCTACGAGTTCAATAAAGATATTTTCTATTATCACAGGTGCTGGTTCTCGAAAACGAAAATATGCACTAAACATGTAAATGCTTGGACGTTTGAAATTTTCAGATTTTTTCCAGCTTGCTCTGAGCTCTGAATAAAAATGTAACGGCGTTTTTGGAAATTCCCTATAATTTTAATATAATTAAATACATGTGATATTTTTCGAGTACTCTCCAAGTTATACTTTTCACACATTGGCGCAGTGAAATAAATGTTTATGCCGAGTGTGACGCGACTACTGCTTTTAAAAAAAACAGCAGGCTTTGATGATCTCTGAGATAAGAAAAGTTATCAGTAGGGAAATGCGAGAGAAGGTTGGGGACGTTGTTATTAAATGGGCTCGTTGAAACAATATTGCACGAGTACATGGGGTCATTCGAAAGAGCGGTAAAAAAAGATGGCACAAAAGACAGAACACATTTTACATTGCACGACAGGCAAGGATGTTTAAATAAACAAAATATAATAGGATACTAAATGGTTCCGTAATGTGAAACGAATATGGAATTTGAATGATGTATTCGTTGAATCGTCCGTTACGCAGAGGCGTGCGATTGTTTTTGTTTTTGTGTTACGAATTTGAGCTAACCAGGTGGAAGGACGGGAAATCGAGCGTTTTGCCAAATTTGGCCGATCCTGACTTTCCACAGTGAGTCATCGCTCAGAATCTCGTAAAACTGCTTACACACGCAGCCAAGACCATGAACAAGACTGGTGACGTCCAAGAAAGAACATATATGTAGAAACACCTTGAAACAAAAAAACAAAAAATCATCAAAATAGCACCTTTGGCTTTATCGATTGGAACAACAAATGTACTATATGATAAAGAAAAGCAATGTCAATTCGTGATTATATCGATTGATATTTCAACAAAAATTTATGAAGAAAATTTTTAGGTTAAAATGAAATCGTGGATCGATATAATTTGAGACGATTGAACGTCGAAAAGTCTCTTTTTTTTTCGATGAAAGTACAATGAACCTGAGCATAGATACCGAGGTGAAGGCTACCATATGCAAAACTTTGGTGATTCAAATATGGCCGCCAACAGCTGACTACGAAACGCGTTTTATTGACACTGTTTATATCGTTGGAATGTTGGCGGTCCATGCGAAGTTGACAGAACGTTTGTCATTGTTTTTTTGCAGCATCGAAAATGAATTGTTGAATACAAACCTCGACTGGTAGATCGAGTAGAGTTACAGCGGTCGTGGTGCTGTCGGGAAAATCTTCGTCGGGAGAAACGTTGAGAGTTTCCATGGATAGCATCTCGATGTAGAATCTCAAACTTGGATGTTTTTTATAGTTCCGTCATAGGAGAGCGTATAATTGGATGCTACTTTTATATTAATATCCTCACCAAGTTTATTTATTATTTCCGTTTAAATAATTTGTCAACAGATGTTATTGGTGATGATTTTTATTGCTTTAAACAATGATCATTCTTATTTGTGTGACAACAAGCACGACTGTTATCACGGAATATTTTTTGGCTTTTCGTTTGTAAAGTGTAAATACAGTGTCGTCGATGTGTCAACCCATCGTCGAAAATATGTAATCCTGTTGATTTGTTGTTCTTTCACTATAAAAGCGTAGGATCGCCATTGTGGTGCTCGCGTCTCGAATCTCGATCTCGAGCTGTCTCGAGTCCGACCGAAGCAGGGCTAGCACATTGAGAGCAACAAAATAAAAGACCAACGGAGCGGTGGAGCGGAGCGCTCCGAGAGGGGAAAGGCACGACTTCTCGATGAAGTTTTGTTTTCAACTGTAACTTTGTTTCAATGCTTTGTAAAATGGTAAAGTGGAGGAGTAGACGGAGGTTTTGAAAAATCCATTTGAAAAAGCAATTAATGAAAACATACTTATCGAAAATTAGTAACCAATTATTAACTAACATTCTTGATTATCATTTATTATTCTGCCAACTTTTTTAATTTTAATGTCATTAATATTGGAAAATAACCGTGCACGTAAAATCAGAGGCGAACAAGAAACGTTGGGATTCAAAGTGGTACACTCAAGTTTTTTGATAAAATCATTGAGCTGGATGATTGTTCATGCGGGTACAAGACATTTCTTTTGAAAACATGTTGAAGAAAAAAATATCTAAAAATCCGTAGAAGTCTCCTGAAAATTCAAGTCTTGATCGCGTTAATTTTTGTATAACGAATATAATATACTTTATTTGCAAAAATTGTTTACAATTTCAACTCTTTGCAATAACATTGTATAATAAGCCTCGAAGGCATTTGTTTTTTTTTATTTCCACTAAACATGATCATATTTGTTCGCCCATTGGTGAATATAGAATTATTTGGTCTGTCGATCTAATTAATCCCCTATTTAAAAAAACCATTTAAAATTCGGCAAATAAACAATTTAACTAACCCTTACTATGCATCCGAGGTCATTTTGACCCCAAAATTTTTCAAGAGTTACGATAACTGCGTCGCTATAAAGTTTGATCAAGACACAAAAACAGTGGCTTTAGCTGTTTTTCCGATAAGCGAATAGTTACAGAGATATTCGAGGTGAAAAATTACCTGGGATCAAGTTGACCCCATGTGCACTGAATGATTCGCTGCGAAGGTGTGCACAGTAAGGGTAAAATGGATTCTACTTTACCAACATTATCTGAATTCGACAGATTTTTCTTCAATGATCTCATCCATACATAGATCAATTTTCACAGCATACACCAACTTTGAAATGAATTAATACAAATTTCCCTAGATCGCAATTTTTCTAATAAATAACACAACAGAAGTTTTTCGCTGCTCCTTCAAAGTGTACATTTCATCATCGGTAGAATGAAATTTTGTTTTTTTGCTTTCAGTATTTAGAAATTCTAACATACTAAAAATTGATAAATATTGTCCATCTATACAAATGAAATTAATAGCCAATAAGAACAGAATTAGCCAAATTATTCAAAGACAATCCATACTCATTGTAATACAAAGCAAAGAGCTCAATCCATTTTGTTCTTAATATTCATAGAAATCAATTTTACGTTACCATCTCTGATTGTAAACGTCCATATATACAGATTCCCACAAAATTATTAGATTCCACAAAAATCGGTATTACACGCAGGACTATGGTCGGAAAAACATTTCGTCATCCATAAAAATTACTCATCGAGTTCCTCGATGTTCACTCAAGTTCCATCCATCTCTTTCCATTCTCACAATGTCTTTTCTTTTTTTCGTACTTTCTCTTATATACGACGATGTATACTTCAATATTTTTTACTAAAATACAAAACTGCAGTGACATTGGAACTGTCGCATAATAGACAAAAAAATGTCAATTGTTCTTTTTCAATTAAACAGCACATTTCAAGGTTCTAAATGAATTCTTCCGTTTCTCGTTTTGGTTGGTACCTTTACAATCGAAAAAACAACTACCCTAATACCAATTAATATTATTTAATATTATTAATAAAATGATTTCACAATTTCTAACATTTTTTGCCAATCTTTTTGTTGTGTAATATTTAATGTGTTCCTTTGTTTGGTTAATCGAAATGGAAAAAAAAATGTCTCTATCGAGCGCATAGCAAAGGAGTGCGGTGTAAAAATAGTAAGTTATAACGTTGAAGTTTGCATCATTGCGAAGCGACGGAAGTGAATTTTAATTCCTCTATCGTCGGTGTTGCGCGCATTTTTGCAATTCTTGATTTTTTCATATCCGTTGTACCGGAATGATGCAAACTTCAACGCCAAGTATTCGTTCGTTCTGGATAAATAGTGTAGACAGAAGTTGTCATTGCATTCAAAGTAAGAATATCCAAAATCTGCGAGATTAGCGATATTAACCAGAGTTACCGTTGAATGGAATGCTACATTACCATACGATGAATGGTAAGTTTGTATACATGGTAATAATTTATTGCCGAAAAAACCCATTACACCCATGAAAACGTGCAGATAACTCGTACGACATAAACTTACGTCTCTTTCATCGGTATTTCGTATTTTCGCTGTAGTTTGATAATTATCGATCTCACAAATCACACATTTATTCGCAACACGCCCAGCAACTCTCTCTTCCGCTTTTTTTACTGACTTCAATGGTAGAAAAAACTCGCATGTTCGCAGTTCCTTTGGCCTTAATGAACGGAAGATATTTTAGGATTCCGAATGTACAGAATGATGACAGAAAAATTACAACGAGAAACAGGAAATCATTTCTTGGCGGAAATCTTGGATCAGCTATGATTTCTCTCGCAGTACCGTTTTTGTATTCATTGAAAGGAGGATTAAGTTTTCGCGCTAGAATATAAATCATCGGACCCACGTCGGCTATTTTTATCGTTACGATCACGCAAGCTACACGATCCCTCCGACGGAGAAATCACTAACAGCGGTAGTTTCACATAAACCCCATTGATACCCCATGACGGTCCATACTCATATTCCAAAGATGATAACGAGCGAATGTGTAAAAAGCTCATGCGACAGCAAATAATTTCTGCCGCTTGTGGCATATCTTTTAAAACATTCCATCATGAAGACGTCTCTTTTGTCTTCTGAGCAGCAATATACTATTTTTTTGTAAAATTAGCATTGATTATTCAAAAAATCCAATATTTTATTGGAAGAGCAATGTAGCTGCGTTATTTTCAATTTTCTATCGAAATTTTGAACAAACACTCGACAAACGAATAACAAAAGTTCCTGGCGCTTTGTAATTTCGCTCGTTTCATTCCAATAGAATGTCTTTCTGAGGCACTTCCGTCGTTTACGTGTCGCAAAATTACGGACATTACAAATATGTAAAAGAGTTTGAAAAACCAGGAGCAAAATGAAAGTCATTTGCATTCGGGGGATGAGCAACTGCAGCCTCGCAAGATAAAAAAGAAGTCAGATTTTTCAAATTTTTTAAGTCAATCAATCGGTCAACCTAAAGTCACATCGAATCTGCAAACGCCAAGAGAAAATAAGCAATTGCACTGTTTTTGAACTGTACTGGCTGCAACCGCTGACTCGTCTTAGAATTGCTCTAAAAAAAATTTATGGGTATCACAACGTATGCAAATAAACGCATGAGTACGACGCAACCGCATTTGAATAATGTATTTATGTAGGTTTTTAAATACATCTGTTATCTGTATCAACATTTCATATTCATTTCCATAGGAGAAACAAGCAATTTATTTATGAATTTCGTCGTAACGGCATTCATTCCGCGATAATACTGTACTTTTTGCAATGAATATCCGATTCATTAAAGTATTCACTCGGGGAAGAATTTTGATAAAATGTTTGAAGAAAAAAAAATTAAAAAGTTAGCGGGGGATGCGATTAAGTTCTTTTTTTTTAAATAATTTAAATAAAATGATTTGTTCATTAATCACAAATTACGATTTCGTTATGGAAATATCCACTCGAATCAGAGTAGAAAAATACTTTTTAATAATAAGGGAATTCAGTTTGGATTGAATCCAAGTAATATATAACTGAACATTTATTTTACCAAATTGAACAATCAACTTCTTCATATTCAATATGTTATATTCTTCGAGAGGATCCTTAACAGTTGGCAAACGCTAAGTACTTTGCAACGCTAAGTACGGAACTGGAAAAAATTGTTTTCATGTAGTATTTCAACAATTATGTACAGGTTGATTAAGTATGAGAGTATGTCGCAGTTATTGAAAACAAATAAAGCCAGGATCAAGGTAGAAATAATTCATTATTGAAAGAACTATTGAAATTTGATCAAATTGATGGAATCGAAGGACAAGAGAAATAATGGCATCATTTTTGGTACAGAAAGTATTTTTCGAAAAAAAAACAATGCCCAAAATTCGAATTCAAATTTGCAATTGAAGAGTTCGAAAAAAACGCAGTTATAATATTATCTCGAGGCGCTGTCGCGTCTTTGGACAATGACGAGACATTTCACATCACAATTGACATCATCACGTAAGAGGCAGTTACTGAGTATAAAAAATATGCTTAAATTCTCGACATAGAAAACTTAATAAGTTTTCAAATGAACGAATCACCAAAGGCCATTTCAATAGTACTAAATACGTGTATAGATATAAAAAAAACGATTTGAGCGGTTCCAAAAATGATTATCAAAGATTAACGGCGATTCTCTACTTTGTTCGCTTTGTTTTCAAATTTACACGCGTTTCTAAATAAACTGTGACATTTTTCAAGCGTTGGAAAATCGTGATTGAAGTATTCATTAAATGTCCTCAAAACGGTAGTAAGTATAATTACACAATTCAGCTTTCCAAATTGACCCTAATAAATTTACGACTCTTCAATCACCGAATTGATCTCTATTTAGACTATTGAACCAGAAGTATCAAAGACAATTGTCACGAACGCAAGAGCTATATTATCTTGCATTGAAATGATCGATATACTTCTCTCGGATGAATTTACAATACCCGCTACATTTTTAAGCCGAAGGTGATGGTGTCTTTTATTTCTTTGTGTGCTGCCACATAAAAAAATTGTATTAATTCGATTAAAGATCAAGAATTTCGGAGAATCATGTTTTCACAAACAGTACAATAAATCTGAAGTATTGGAACCATAGTTACTTGTATCTTTGAAAATTTTTCTCAGATGTATCGAGCAACGGGCAAAGGATTTTTCACCTCTCATCATGGCGTCAGATGATTAACTCGGAATTCTCCACTGTATCTCGAAGAGATACGTTGCAATTCTCCGGAATTCGTAAGTTTACAACTTTAATATGAACAGTTTTTTAATAACTTATAAAGGATAAATTAACTGCCGCAAGGTGTTTCATTCGTGGTAAAACGTTCAATTGTAAAAAAAAATCCGGACCTTATAACGCCTGTGATGTTAAAGCTTTGCATCGTTAGAACGCAACAAAAGTAGGACTCCTTCTTATTGCGAATATTACGTGATATTTTCGCAATCGTAACATTTTTGATATCGAAAAGAAATTAAAAAACGAGTACGTATCTGTACATATTTATACATTCGTTTTATTTCAACGATGCCGATTTCGGCATCATTAAAAAACGCAGTGTATTTTTTTTAAGCATTTTCAAGAAAATGTTGACTGTCGAAAAAAACGTTACGAGTCTGCCTGTGCAATTGCGTGAATCTACGAGAAAAAAACTCACAAAATACTGTCAATACCGAAATGAAAAATGTTATCGAGTTTTAATGTCCCATAGCTTAAACCGCAAAATCCGTCTTATCTCTGGCTCGAACCGATAACTTTAATGTCCCACGAGGTTTGAGCAAGGCTCGTAAGATTTGAAGGTTTCGGTATAATTAACAAGAATAAAGGTAGTTATCGCACCGATGAGAGAGCCAATTTGGGTGGCAACACCTATATAATATAGACCTCTGCCAGGGTCAGGCCTGAACAACGTTGTAATACCCATTTTAACAAAGCCTATGAGTCCATTGACCAAGACCCAGGAAATAACTACGAGAAATTCGCCGATCCAAGAGCCTTGAAACGGTGGTGACGGAGATTCAACAGCGAGATAAAGAACGAAACTGGAAAGTATAAGAATAGCTCCGGTGAGAGCGGAAAGACAATTCGAAGATGTTGGAGTTCGAATAACGAAACCTAAACACATTGCGAGGGGATTTGCCATTGATGCTAAAGTTACGGTCAGATGGTACGCGACATTGCCGTATGGCAAACAAGAATAAGACTGAATGCTTGGCAACGTGCTGTGACCCAAAAAACATACAACAGCCATCATGCATAGAAGATAATTGTACATCGGCTTTGACATGGTCCAGCCTGACGTAGTTTTGTAACTTGGCGGCGCGTTCATTTCGGTGGGTAAAGTTTCCATACTGCCGGGCTGCTTAACTCTCTCGCCTTTTGCAATCGTGAGCTTGTTAAGACCGGCAAAAGCGAAAAAGCTGATGCTCAACAATGTCCCAACGAGAATGAAAAAAAGTTCCGTTGTAAATCGTGGATTTGGATACTTCGTTTCGTACGTGTGACTTTTATCGTCGGATTTCGTCGTATTTACGCATTCTGGATTGCCACCTACACCCTGCACAAGAGCCATTAGGCTCGGCAGAAATCCACTGAGCCCCTCGCCGACGAGATACGTTACCAGATATATTTCGCGATAATTTCTCATGTATGGCATAAATAGTACCGATGATGTGCAGCCAACAACGGCTGTTACGAACATAAGTCCCAGTAGCGACGTCGAATGCAGAGATCCAAAAATGTTTGATGTTTTGTCATATATGAATGCCATCGCGAATATGGCTACTGACGCCATACCCAGGAGGCTGTATATTATGTAATCATCTCTGACCCACGATGTGTATCTGGAGATTAAAGGACAATCGTTTGAAATTATGGAATTTTGCGTGTTTCGGAGACATCGGAAATTGAGCGAATAAAATTATCGTGATTGTTTACAATTTTTTATTTGAAAGCAAATGGTCGGAATGTTCGCATGCATCTAGAGTCACGGTCACAGCTCAACACAAACTAATGAAGAAGACAGCTTTTTTAAAATGTATTATACAAGGGATAAATTCAAGAGATCATTTGCGGGATGAGTACACTTATTATTGTTATGACTATTTGCGTTATAAGGGCCAAGTATTACTTGCATTTTTCAAAAACTTCTCAATTTTTTTGAAAATTTGACATTTTTTGAAATGATTAATGTAAAAAAATGTCAAAAATAATGAAATTGTAAATAATGAATTGAAATTGTTTTATTTTATGTTGTCGAAATGTTAGGTTATGTTTGTCGAAAGTTGGAATATGCCTTTCATCGAGCATTTTTGTAACTCACTTTGTGTGTAATGTGTAGAGAATCGGACCTAGGTTTGCAATTTGCACAAGCATCACCATATGAGCAGGTAAACTCCATCCTTCCGGAGCTGTGTTCACCAAGAGTGGCAATTGCACGTAAATACCATTGACGCCGATCCAAGCTCCGATACCAAACAGCAGAGCCAGAACATCCACTGTTAATCTTCGATTGCTTAAGCGTTGCGAAAGAGTGTTACTCATGATTGCTTTTAATCAGCGAATTTCGAGCATTGATTGAAATGTCTGTTTAGAGAAATTCAGTGACGAATTGTCGTCCGTTGGTTCGCGCTTCGATTCGAAAGAAAATGAAAATAGTCGATGTTGGCAGAACACTTTTTTCGCGGTGTTATCTCAAAATAAGCTACTTTGTCGATAAGATTGCGTAGAAACCTCGAGGTTGTGTATTAAAATCTTTGTTTTGCGTCACCAAATGTTTTTTTCCCTCGGTCCGATGTTAATCTTTAACGTGGAAATTAATTCAGCTGAACTGTCTTTACACTGTTATTTTGTTATCGAGAAGGAACATTTGCCGATAATATTTTTTTTTTATCATTTTTTCTTGGCGAACCCGAGCAGACGATGCGACACGTTGGAACTCGACTGATTTTAGGATCAGGTTACGATATCAGCGAATGATGTACTTTATGTACTTTAAGATTAATCACTATATGTCGATGACTCGGAGTGAGATAACGAGATCACTATTTTCAAACTTAAATTCATACGGTTGTTCCGATAAATCGAGTGGCTTTCGAGGATTGGATGAAATCCGAATTGCCGCTCTTTATGGAATACGAGAAATGAGGTTAAGTTCACTAAAAGCGCGACGTTTTACAGAACCGGACGGTGTTCGGAAGCGGTTTCGCGAAAATCACAGCTGGTTGACTTTGGACTTTCGTTTATCCGCGCTTTGCGTATGTGGCATTTATTTTTTTGTATCGCAATACATCGACCAGTGCACATCGCAGTGCACATCCAGAGTCCACAGAACATGCATTCAATAACCACAGCTGATCAAAGCCATTATAAAATATTAAAGGGCAAAAATTACGGAAGACCGGATTGGAACGACGTGACTGGTCAACACGCATATGGTGGGGCGGAAATATACGCATGCGCTATGAGGCAAAAATTCGTTAGCGCGCTATTTAAATGATCGATCATAGGTGTCATCCACTTGCCGCTGCAAATGCTTTTAATGCTTCATTTTCTTATGCTTTACTATACAAATTCGATTCCGCCGAAACATTTGCAGCGTTAACTGTATCGTATGTTATTACGGTAGTCAGAAAATTTGTAGGCCATAAACCAATGTGGTGTACAAATGTATACTTAGGCGTACGAACGAAATAACGCTGCGTATTAGATTGTAGGTAGATGTTTTTGCTTGATGCGGCTTCTTTAGGAATTTTTTTGTAATTAGAAAAAAAATTATCTCTCTTATTCTAGAGAAAGATAATTACAAATCTGTACTGATTAGTGGAGAGGCAAACGTAACATTTTTGTTTTCGCTTCTAATATTATTATTTTTTACTTTCTTAGTGTGTTACATAGTTTTTCGTTGTAACGTGAACAGAACGCTTATACGATCACTTCGGTGTCCGTCTTTCTGTCCCTGGCCGTTTTTCTCGGAGTCTATCTGACTTATGGTTAAACAATTGAAATTTGGAATAATTTTTGTAAGTATAGTACATCAAATGCGAACGTTCATTTGACGGATCAAGTTTTGAATTTGAGCGTGAGGTTCTGAAATCTGGAATCAATCATGAACATTGGGACCAGGGTGTAAATCAAATGAAAATTATCATTATTGTATAAGATTAGCTAAAAAACTAGCTCAGCTTCCGACCGGCCACAAATCTTCACGGTTTTAGAGAAAATAAATTTCGCGTTTGACAGTTATTTTTCTCGCACTCAGGCTGAATTCCGTGGGGTCATACTTCGCCTCGAAATGCCAAATTTATGGTTCACGCTGCTTGTTTAGCCAGTGTAATTGCCGTCAGGGCTAAGTAAGCGACGGCTTCGACTCTTTTTATTACACGACGACTCATATTGTCACAGGTGGAATTTTTCGTTTTAACTACGCCAAAAGTAGACGCGTAAAAATCGACATACTTAATTTACATATTTGTCCGCCGTAATGTCACGAAAGGCAGATTAACAGAAGCGAGAATTTTGAGTATTAAAGATAATGAATTTTCAACACGCAACGTTGTTTCAACGCTGTTGTCAGAAATAGAAACGAGTATATTGATTATTTCAATGTAGAATGACGTACGAACTTTTACCGAAAATAATTCTTTACGCATATTATGAAAATGTAATAAAACAAATTTCGAACACTCGCCAAATATATGCCATCTGTTCAATACTTATTGGATAAATTTTATATTTATTTATTTATATTACATTATATATTTATATTTATTATTTTAATATATATTTATTTTGATACGCCTCGATATGATAAAAAGAAAAGAAAAAAATGAATATCGTCAGCCAATTTCAATTTCCAAATTTTAATATCGTATATTATTCAAATTTTTCTATTATCGGAGAAATAAAATATGACTCATTCACGTGGTAACCCAGTGGATGAAGGGCGGATTGTGACACAGTTGTGGAAATAACATAGATCGACAATTTTAATTTTTTAAAGATCATGCTCCAAACGCCTTTATTATCCTTCGATAATAAAATATAATTCCATATAGTTGATCAACAATAGATAAGCAAACGGAATATCGATCGTGCGTGGAATCTGATGATGTCGATCGAGAATCCCATGGGGAATTATGAAACGCGATCATTCGTAGCTCGATCACATATGAATTGTTCGAACGATTGTCGAATATTTGTAACATTTTTTATGAACAAATATTTACCTTTAAAGAATCACATGGATATCCAGGACGATTCGTAAATTTCTCTAAAGTCACAATGTTTGAATGAAACGATGATCATTATTGCGCTAGAAGAAATAAAATTGATGAGATGCGAAATGTAAAAAAAATAGAAAGAGAAATTCAAAGAAATGCGTTGGTATATCGAAAGCTAAAAATCAATTCGTAAGGTCAATGTGAAGGTAATTGAAAAATGTATCAACTTGAATAATATTCCGGTATGCAAAATTAATCGCTGATGACGATCAAAGGTTTTTTCAAATACCGCGACGTTGAGTATCTGCGCATATTTTCGATAAAACAGAACGTTTTCGTAAAAAGCTGTGTAAATTTAAGATGATGCGAATGGTATATAAAGCGGGCAATTTTCGTCGCTTGACAACAGTCTTCGAGTGTCAGCGATTATTTGAACGTTTCTTACGTTACGATAGAACCTTTATATTAATTATTTCCATCTGTTTTTTTACATCGTGTACCAATAATGGAGAAATATTCTTGTTTTCTCATTTTGCTTCTCATTTTCGGAATCGGTCAAGTGTTATCTTTTCCTCGACCAACCTACGTAAGGACTTTTTTTTAATAATATACTTTCATTTGCGAAATATAATTGTATTTTCGTTCTTTTTTTTACTGGACTCATGGCTCATGTGAATTATTTGCAGGAGATCAATGCTGTGAAAAATGAAGAGCTGGGCCAAATTAATGGGGTGAATCCATGTAATTTCAAGTCGTACTTTATGGATTTTTTGAACTGGGGATACCCGCCCTTGTCGCCAGAGTCGAACGACCCTGGTTTGTCTCTCCCCGGTGAAGATCACTTCGAAGAGCTACAACGGCTATCGCAGATCTTTTTATATCATTTCCGATCTTATGAGAAAAAGTATTTGGAATACAATAAGACGTTTGAAGAAGTTTCCCAAAGCCATCCCCTCTTGAGAGAACGTCTTGATGCCCTGGTGGTTGCAATAAACACGAAATTTGAAGTGGCAATTGCAGCAACGAATGTGCTGTGAATAAATATGTGAATTATTTGGCGAACCTTATTGAATAAAAATATATTGCTGTGAAAATCGACAGAAATGGCTGAATTTATTAAGAGTATAATGCGAAGCGTTTGTTTCACAACACCCATTCCAATTATAGAACTGATCGACTGGACCAGTCTGAAGATACCGAAGATGAATCACAGGTGTTTAAAAAATGCCTTTTTTGTTAAAAGTTCGCAACTTGAACATAAGCTCTTATTCGAAGTTGCTGTCAGATTATCGTAATCAAGATTTGAACATTTGTCCACGATTAACAATCAGAAATCGGATGAAAGATTAGCTGTCCTTTTAGTCTCTCCGAGTCTCGAATTCTTCGATCGAATGAAGGATTATTCGGATTATTGGGTGATAAATAAAAAATTGACATAGTCATCTTCATTGAATATAGCAAGAACTTTATAAAAGACGGGGCAGATCCACAGCTGATTTGAGTAATACATGTTTTTTTTTGTTGCGTAGTGTTAACATATTAATATTTGAAGAAATAAATACATTCTTTGTAGCCCTGATGACTTTCTTTTCATCCTCGTAAAATCGTGTGCGTGTATTTCTTCCGTGTACATATGTATATGTATGTATATGTCTTCACTTCTTTAAGGATGATGCGCATTACAATTAGTCCACGAAGTTTACAGCTATATGTATATTTTGTGTATAATATAATAATGCTACAAATTACGTACGCTCCAAAAACCTTTGTGTGAAGAAAAAAACTAAAGACAAACACACTTTTACATTTGTTTTCGTCAATTACGACGATACAGATCGTCCGCCACGGTATCTCTGTCGGCATTGATATCTTATCTACGCAAATACGATCGAATTTCCTTAGAAATCAATATTTTTTTATCAATATTATCCAATTAATTGACTATGAGACGGTGAAAGACCGAATAAAATTGGGTTGATTCTGGAAAATTTGTGATTCTTGTCAGTTTCTAAAACTGATGTTCGGTGTGGTATGTATTTTCAAATAATCGTAGACATTTGACTAACCAATATGGCTATGTTTTACAGATGAATTTTTGCGCGTCGTAGTTGAAAGATTTGCTGGAAATTGTTGTTAAAAAAAATGCCACAAACTCGAACTGCATGAAAAGAATCATTGTTGAACTAAAAATTGGTTTACGATAGGTTTCTATGTAAGTAATGGCCATTTAATGTTATTCATTATTGAGCAGCTTTGTTAAAGTGCTTCATACATTGATATCAGGGTAGTTCGAGCATTTCTCCAGCGTGCTGAAAGATAAAGGTAAAGGACCAGTAAATTATTCATTCTCACGTCATTCGTCGTTATTGCCATTCTTTGGCAATCTCTTATTGTTTCAAGTACTCAAATATATATGCATTCGAGTCCATACAAATATATAGACAGGACACGTAAAGTTCTTCGACATCTTCTACGGCAATGGGAGTTTCTGTATAAGCGTTTGACTATAGTGTAAAGGTGAAAATGTGGAGGAACCAGCTCTGAAAGCGATTACGTGTCACATTTTATCGATTTTTATTTGTCATTGGTCGGAATTTGGAAGATAGTTTCACATTCCACATTGAAGTTGCTATAAAATTGTGATGAGAAAAAAGTATCGCGATGCGACGATTAATCTTACAGTAACTCGCCTTAAAGTCATTTAATATCTTTTGAATTATCCGTCGACCTCATTTTTCATCGTCGTTACAACTTTCGCTTTGAATAGTCGACTTTATCGACTATTCGATTAGTCGAAATTTTGTTTTATGCTAATAATCATAATGATCGTACTCATAAAAATGTATGACTAAGCAAAATTAAATGTACGTTTACCCTGTTGAATAGCGTATGTACACATGTACCATACACTCTTTTTTACGTCGTGATGAATTATTATACTTCTTTCGTGTGTTTTTATTATCATGTAAATCGATACCTTGCTCGGTTGAAATGCCGTAGTGAAAAGATAAGATTAATTATTGGCTCAGTCAGTCACCTCGATTTCTACTGTCGCCAAAGCTCTAATAATCTAATAATTTTCTCAGAAACAATATTTTCTCATTTTTTTTAAACAAATGATTTTGGGGATTTCAAAATGAAAATGATATTGAAAGTTTCATAAATCGATTCTACGTCAATGGGATCACGATATGTCGTCATTTTGAGCCAAACAAAGCTTACTTCGACGAACTTTAATCATTCTCAATTAAGTCCGTCCATTACTTATCGGAGCATCCGTATTTTTCTAAAAAAAATTAAGTAGAGAAAATAAGCTCCGAGAAATTTCGACTAATCGTCGCATCCAATGTACACACGATACGAGATGTTCCAGCGGCTACCCATCCAAGTACTGACCCCATCTTGTCAAGAGGCGAAACGTCGAAAACAAAAAACACTCTCACGCAAAAACGATCAATACGATCGGTTTGAAATATGTTGTGAGTATTTAGTGTTATAGCACGGAGGGACCGATGATTTAAAAATTTCGAAACATTGCAAGAATTTGGAAATATTGTCAAAATTTCAAAATTCTAAAATCGTCAGTCCTTCGTGTCACTAAATACAACAAATTCCAAACCGCTCCGATTCACAGACTTCGCCTGAGAATTTTTCTGAATTTCGATGGACGGGTATAACACATCGCCTTAATTAAAACTTGTAACTGCTCGAAGCCGTACATCAATCTCCTACGTAACAGGGTCGGATTCTTTCATATTAAAATTCTGTTTGAATATTGAACAAATTTTCAACCATAAACAACATCTTTTTGATCATTTTTCAGTAAGATCATGATGTAAAAACACATTTAAGAATTATTTTACTTTTTTTAACATTAAATTTACTACAAAATAAAAAATAAAATGGCAATCAGCGATTGCCCTTTTTTCAACATTTTTGAACATATCCTAAGCGTTTGGTTTTGGGCATCATCAATTCAAATTATTTAGAGAACAGTTGGATGGCAGCGAAAAACGAATAAAAATTGGGGATTTGCTATTTGAGCCGGTATACGAACAATCTCTGTGATATTGGGACTAAAGGGAGCGGAAGTGCGGGTCGTATTCTGGTGAAATTGACGGGAAACGCACCATTTACGTATGCACAATATTGAGAATAGTGAGAAAAGCTTTTTCCGCGCACATGTCTATCTTTCGCCGCATTTCTCATGCCAAAGCGGCTGAATTTCAATATTTGCATTATGGAACAAAGCGGTCTTTCTATATACAAATAATTCTTCTTCCCATTCTTCTCGTTCACAGTTGCAAAACCTCTTGGAGCTTTTAACATCGTAAATCGGACCTGCATATTTTCGATATCATTATCGACCCAAAGAGAAAAATTCTTTTCAACCTTTAAACTGGTTACGTTACGCGGATTTTTCTTCCGACCGTACCCTGAATAATCAACGTCTCGCCATGACATTATGGACCAAGATTATCTTTCTATTTATAAACATTTTCACAAGTCATAAATGTCGATACACAAACTTTGCATAATTCGTCCAATTTGTTTTGGGCGAGCACATTTGTGGGAATTTTCTAACGACCATATCAGTGTGACCCTGATTTTTTACCATCTCGTTTTTCACCCATTTTCTTCAATTTTTGCCCCCATTATTTTACGGAGGAAGATACATGTGCTGTGGGCTTTGTTTTTTGTTTTTCACAGCCTTTAAGCGTACGATTCTTTTGGGATGTTTTTTTTTCGAGAAACCGAGATGAGAAAAAATATGCGTCTCACTGTACTGTAAGATCGTAGGATTTTGGTGAAATGCAAGAAAGTCCATGTAATTTCAAGAGAAACATCGAGAGACATCGTAACCATTAAAGTGGTCCTCTCTGTGAAAATCATGTTATTTCGTGGCGAAAAATATAGTTTTACGTATCATTTTTTATTTACATACATATACGTAACCTGTATATGTTTATATGTTTATACAAAGTGAGTCAATTTTGTTGTGATATCGCCAATTATAATACAATGGTCAGAGACGGAGGCAGTATGTTGAAATGAAGATCTTACCAGGATTCATACACTTAATTAAGCTCACTGGAGGTGCGAAAGAAAATCGAGTTCGTTCTATTGACGCTATTACAGACTACTATTACAATTATACATATATGTACTACTGAGCTGTGGTAATTTAAAGAGGTAATTACTATATCGATCAATCGTAAATAGCCCCGTAATTTCAATAACCCATTTCTTTTGTTTCCGTCGATGGTTTATTATTAACCCTTTTGGCGCATTTCCTGCTTCCTGATTTTTTTCGCCATTTTGAAAATTTCAAAAAACAAATTTCCCACGATATTCTCATTCTCAAAGGTTCAAACAGATGTCCTGAATTTTTATTAGTCGTTCGGAACGATACTGACAACGTGGCAATCGTTTAAACATGGCTGGGGTCAATGTGTCCGGACGGACGGTGTGATCAGCGTCGAACTTTTAGAACGTGCTACCACGAAGGGTTAATACATAAAGAAAGAATTCATCTGACAATAAAAACAAAAGAGAAATCGATATAACGTTTAGAAACACAGGTACCTGCTGGTATAGCACAACTTTATCCCCTCAGGATTATTTTCACTATAGTGTCGTCTATTTACTTTAATTGTTATATTTTCTTCAAATTTTTTCCATATCTTACAAGGTAAATATCCCTGTTGACGTCCGAGCAAGTTTATACGATTTTGAAATACCAGTGATTATTTTGTGACGGCACGATCAATCTTTTTCCAATAGAAATATGATCAATTGTTTTTGTGCAATTATTTGATGATTGCGAATTAAAGAATGCGAAATTGTTAGTGTCGTGTTTTTTTTTACTCTTTGGCATGAATTCTGAAATTCAAACCAGCACTGGAAATTCGTTAACGAATAAAAAGTGTTAATGTTAAAAAACAATCATCTTCCCTTGGTTTATTTGGACTCGGATTTATTTTTACAAATCCTCCTCTATTATTCTAATTTTTTACTACTTTTATTTGCTTTTTGATCGTTTTGTTAGATTTTTAATTCAATAATTCATCAAGAAATCCGGTCTTGATATCAATTACTGCAATTTTTCAAATTATTTCACATCTATAACTAAATGTACCAAGTTTTCTGATGGACGTCAATGGGGTACATTTACCACGTCTCTCGAAATATCATACGAAAATGAAACTCGTGCGATTGTCAGTTGCCATAATAGCGCTGCTCGTCACAGCATATCCGAGTATATCGATTCTTAGTTCGCCGATACACAGATTAAAATGATGAAAGAACGAAAGAATGTTTAGCACTGAAAGAGAAAGAATTTTTTTCGTTTCCAAAAACACAGTACGAATTTAGACCCTTCTACACGACGACAACGACAATTATTTCAACTGAATTATATTCATTAGTGTTCTATAGAAAAATCGCATATATAATACATGCGATATATGGATCACATATGTATCAGAGTAAGTATCTTTTTTTTATTCGCAAAATGTTGCATCCGCAAATGTGTACAAGTTTTGAGAAAATATCGACGACATACGATTTTTGTTTTGTCTTCATTTTACGTTTACGAAAGATGTTCTATACATTTATACGATAATTTGTAACGTCTACATGATAACGATGATTAATTAGTTACCTAATTTATAATAATAATGACAATATTCATCATACGGTTAATGATAGTTTTATAGATTGTACAAGCACGAAGTGTTGTTCACATATATGTGTGTTTTGTATTTTCTTAATAGTGTTTGTGTATTTGTTTTATCAAAAATTTACTGGCTGTACAGCCCCACAAATTGCAAAAAATTGGGTGCGTGTCGATTTAGCTCGTAAAAATTGACACTGAAAAAAAACTTCGTTGCAATTAACTATGGAATATTAAGCAAATATGATTTTTCTCAATTAACAGTTGGCAATAATGTGAGAATTTTGTTTTTCGTCATTAATCGGCGGCGAGAGATTTTTTATATTAATTTAGTTTACAGATGTTAAAAAGTCGTACGTTCTGTTGAAATTGAGTGTTTTTCCTATATTTTTAGCTATGAGTGTACTGCCAGTAAATTCTCGAAATGTTCAATTATAGGTACAGAGTTTGCGGTTGCGAGCGTGCCGAAAACCCGTTTGCTGCCACGTATCTCGGCCGATCGATGAATTCACTCGGATTAAATGATTCGATTTATTAATTAATCGAATAAGAGGATTAGGAAGGGAAAGGGGGGAAGGAGAATAAGATAACGTGAGCACAATAACGAGAAAGACACGCTCGCTTGCGATTGAAAATGTTTTATCATCTCCTGTACGCTTTTCCTTCTCGTACAGATATGTACAAAGTATACAGTTTTGCTTTCCTTTGGTATAAGTTTTTCTGCTTCTCTTCCTTTTTTTATTTTCAACTTTTGTGTTTCTGTTGATATTTGTCACTCAGCGTCCTCTGTTTATTTTTTATTGCATTCATGTGATCTGACCACAAAATCATAGGGAAAAATAGTTCAAGTGCAAATTTTACGCGTTCGACACTACTTTCGAAATCTGAGGAAAAAAAATATTCGTAAAAAGTTATTATAGAACGATTAAAACATAGTCGTTCGTGAGGTATCTAAGAAGCTTTTGTCCTCTTCGAAAGTAACAAAAGTTTTATTAACATTTTCGTTGCTAACTTTTGATCATTATTATTTATCATAACTCAATATTCTTAACGTTTTCATTGCGTTTGATCTATTCAGATTTTTGCTGTCTTTTTGCCAGGTCTTAAAATAGTCACACCAACAAATTTTTTCACTACGATTTTACAGTCGATTGATCTATCATCTTGTATTTCGTACACGTGCCATTAGCGCTCGGAGTCTGACGTAATTTTCTGATTGGGATTGGCTTACGGTTGTGCAAGCGTTCTCAGGTACATGTATTTTTGCTAGATTTACAATACTTTATTACGTTGTTGTATACAGGCAACGAGCATAGAGGTACATGGAAGTCTATGTTCTGTAGTTCGTTTGAAGATGAAAAGTTGGGGTGATCCCAAATGATTAGCACGCGATCACCCCAAATTTTCTGGCTTCAAACGGCCCATAAAACTCACGGTTCCATATAACTCTATGTTGGTTGATAGAGGGTATTCGAAAAGTATGGGATCCCTTCGGCATCTCGAAAATAATGCATTTTCACAGAAAACGACCCGAACAAAAGTTACTGGGACCGTAGTTTGTCATGACCTTGAATTTGACCTTGAATTCATTAATGTAATTTTTAAAAGTGACCTCCAGGGATCTTTCGAAGGACAAATATTTATACCCAATTGGATATCTTGCCTTAGTTGACCCTTACAACTTTTATTTCAGTCATTTTCTGTGAAGGTGCATTCGTTTCGAAATAATAAAGGGGTCTCGCACTTTTCGAATACCCTGTGTGTACATTTGAGTGCGCCAAGAAAAAAAGGGTTTCGTTATTTTTCTTTCAAATCGAGTCAAAAGTTTTGGTTACACGAAGAAAGTCGCGAAATAAAATGTTGCTCTCAACGTTTGTGTTGAGAGGTGTCTCATCGCACTTTTTTATTTTCTGTAAGTATAACGTAGGAAAAACGATGAGAATGCATTTTATTATTATTTTATAACGAATTTTATTATTTTATAACAAATAAAACGCAAAACATATTTCTGCAGGCATTGAATCGCTCTACGAAATAGTTTCTTTTTCATAATGAGGTAGAAACTGACCTTTATAGAGTTATAGCCAGGCAAAATTCAATTCATATAAAAGTTGCCCTGTTTTTTAGAAATGACAGCCAAACAAAAACTCTTATTAAAAAAATATATGAGATCTTTTTGTAGAGCATCAATTTCACGATCGAATAATGCCTGATAGTATTTTATATGTAGCTCTTAATTTTTTTTTCTAGGAGCCATTATCACCCCTAAAACATGTTAAAAATTTAGATCAATCGGTTCAGTCAATCCTGAGAAAAATGTTCTTTTCTGTTTTTTACAAATTTGGTTTTTTTTTCGAAAGCCAATTGACTCGGGGTTCTGAAACTTTCAGGATTTTATTAGTTTGTTAGTACCTACACATCCTCTATGTGTTATTGAAATATCTTTCCGGAGTCGATTCACCGTGCTTATACCCCTTTATCATAATTTATCAAAATTGCAAATTGTACTGAAAAGAGATTAATTATATACTGATTAATCACTTCCGTCCACGCACTCTTTAAAAAGTTAAAAGAAACGAATTTGCAAAACGATTAAAAAATTCGCAAATAATTTATGAATTTACGGAAAGATAAATAAATTGATTTGATATAAAAAGAAAATAATTGCTAAAATTTTCAGAATGTGGAGGAGCCATGGAAATATTGGTCAGAAGAAGGGGTGAAAGGAAGGGACAAAGAAACATGGGCAAGATTGAGATGTGGAAATGTAAGGAGAGCGAGGAAAAAAGGAGAAGCGGAGTGGGGGTGCAGAATTTGTTGGAAAGAGGAGGAAACGATGGAGCATCTGCTCGTATGTAAAAAAGGAAGGGAGCTAGTGAAGAAAAAAAGCAGGAAAAAAGTAGAATTATGGATGAAGAGAAAGGAGGAAGGAGCAATTAAAGAGGAGTTGATCGCGGCACTAAGGGGGGAAGTGGATGGAGGATTGTGCGAATTTTTTAGAGAGGTAGAAAGAATATGTAAGGGTGGGGGGGGGGAAGAAGGGGCGCGGGGCGGGATGAATGAAGTGGCAATATGTTAGATAAGTAAGGAAAAGGATATGTAAAAATTTGTAAAAAACTAATAGGTTGTGCAAATAAAACTACATTATTATTATATGCTAAAATTTGCAAATATTTTTGGGTAGAACCCAAGGCTGCAACTGAAAGACGACGTATGGCAATCAATAATGAGAGTAATGAAGAAATAGAAAGTCGTTCAAGTCAGGCAGCTAATCGCATGCGATCTTTCCGATATAACATTCCAATTTCGTATAAATTAAGGCAGACTCAATCTCGCCATGCTTTTGACAGAGAAAAATGCGCTTTACAAAGACAAATTGACACTTTTTCACAACGAGAGGTCCGGTGCATAACAGACGGAAAACGATACACATTAACAATTGCGTTACAAAATAAAAATCTACCAAAAGTACCCATAATTTCAACGGATCAACCCTTTCAATTTAAGCGTATACAATTCCCGATAAGGGTTTGTTTTGCTGTGATGATAAATGAACCTCAGAGATAAACCCTGAAAGTCGCTCGAGTAGACCTCGGACATCCATGCTTTTTGAATGGACAATTATAGTATGTTGCATGTTACACGCGTGTAAGTTGCTCTAGCAAATTGTATGTACTCGCCCTGAATTAAAAAAAAACGATAAATATTGCGTACAGAGATGCTCTGTGATTAAATATTTGCTTCGATATTAATAAAAATGATAGTGTTTCAGTTTTAATATATTTCTAATGATTGTTTATATTATGACAATGATTATTTATATTATGAAAATGTAAAATACGAAGGGAAACCTCATAGTATTAATATTGAAAGTTAAAATTTTCATCAGCGACTATTTTCATGTTGCCGAAACTCTTGAACGTGTTTGGAAGACTACAATTTTTTGTCGCACCCTAATGTGTATGTCCAATTCCACGATTGTTTACCTAGCCATCCGTGATCGAAAATTTAGTTTGTTTGCCGTTCTTACGTGTTACCGCTGTGAAAAATGATTGTTTTTAAAACAATGGCCTTGGAAACCGACTTTAAAGTGTTTTTTTTAACAGAAATAAACGGGAGCACCTCGATAACTATTACAAGTACACGTGCTGACTGCGTGACGTGATGGAAGTTTAAAAAAAATGTCGCTCTGAAAGTAATAAAAAATTGTGCGGAGGAATATTCAAAATGAGAACAAGTTCGTGTATTCAATTTAAAAAATATTTAATAAATGATTTTTCCCAATGTAGTCGGATGTATGGCTATTTTTTTACAAGCGACATCTTTCACCATGTACACGGTGTAAGAACTGCGAGCGAATGAAATTTTGTATGTCAGATGCCTAGGTTAACGGTCGTGGAATTGGTGTTGCATGTCTGTACATCGCGTAAGCATTTTGAATGGTCATCGTTTTATAACGTAACTTAGGCTCGTAGTATTTGTAGCATATCTTTTGGTACCTTTGGTTCAACATGAGTAGAAAAATTTGTACACTCAAAGAGTCTTTTAGGACGAGAAAGTCCGTCTGGGACCACTATAAAATATTTCGATAAATTGATCAATTTTTTTCGCAAAAGAGAAAACCAATTAGTCCAGTACAAATGGTCAAAATTGATAGACCATCTGAATTAGAGTAACCCGGTCAAAACGAATAAAAAAGACATCCCATTCCCGGGACAAGTGAGGTTCTATCGAGTTTTAGCTACTCATACGGTGAAAGGCTGAAACAAGCTTTCCTTGAGTTCAGCCGATTTTAATTCTAGACTTTTCGTAATTAAAAAAAAAGTCCAACCATCGATACATTTCTATCAATAATAAGAGAGTGGCCGGTTGGTAAATTTCATCGATTTTAAATAAGGACGAGAATCGTCAAGAACAAATTCAACGTTGTTAAAATTTGTTTAATAAAAAGACGTTTACAAATCACTCGTCCACGTCAATGTTTGATAGCAATCCGGAAATTGGCTGACGTAGGTTCTGGTGTCTTGGGTTAAACCGATTGGAGAAGTAACGCAAGAGACTAATTGACTTTGTTGTTAACCCGATTGAGTTTGGCTGGAATTTACGACGATCACTTGGGTTTGGCTAAAACGTGAAGATTCCTCGTTCAATTCGATGGTTGTGATACCAGAGAAGAGGATCACAAGATTGCAGGCGATCATAGTAACAGTGAGATTGAGAGTCGCTGACACGAGTCTTGTCGTGACAAATTTGACTGTTTAAAGGATGGATTCAACGAATAGCAAAGCCAAAGAATCTTAATGCAACACCACTTCTGGTATTCACACTCTGTACGTATTCATGAAATCACTTTCCCGCCCCGTTCCCTTTAATTTGTCAATGCCTTCTCCTCGAGAAATTCCAACGCGCGCAAAGCAATTCCCTCACTTCTTCCTTCATTTTTCGTCCATCATTTTTTTTTTTCATTTCATATTTTATTCTTTAGACACGTTAGAATGTCACGAGTTAATCCTCCCGCCTGTGTGGATTTTCTTTATCAGAAATTTTCGCACATAATTAAAAAAAAATATCACATCATCGTCAAGATCACATCAATTCCCTTTCCCGCTTGAACTTCTCAAATGCTCACTCGCTGTAAATAATACGCATGATGCTGCACACCTCCGTTTTTCTCTTGGGTGTGCGATAATAATGCGTTTTTTTTTCTCTAACAAACCGTTACTTTGCTTTCTATCGTTAGATTGGATTTTTTTTTAATTATACGCAATTTCTGTGTTTTGAATGATTAAGTTGGACATTCATTTTTGCGTACGATTTCTTGTAACAATTTTTTTGTATTGATATTTTTTGCCTTCTTTTGACATGTTGTGTAAACGTAAGTGTGATCGGACAAAAAATGCTGATTCCACGTGGATAAATTTGCGGGTCACGGCTAGCACATTATAATTCAAGATGGCACTGATACGATTTAGGTTCCTGCTCTAAAAGACTCTAATCTGCTCTGAATGATAATTATATTCTTAGTCGTTTTGATGAATCAATTGACACTAAATTGGCGGGAATTTAATGTTTGTATCCAAGGACTCAGTAAGAAATTTCAGTAGGGGCTCAACAGTAAGAAAATGTGTCACATTTACATACATGAAATGGGTGAGAAACTCCGAGCGGTAATGAGACCATAACGAGAACCACGCGTCTTTAACGCTATCCACACTAACATTGATTCTTTCTATGCTAGTTTTGCTGATATTGTTTATAATAGATGTTTATGTATAGCACGTTTTGGTAGTCACGTTGATGATTTTATACTATGTTACAGTATTAATATACGCTCAGTTTAATGATCATGAAATGGTTACCAGATATTTATCGACTTTGATCCTCTGCTTTTCAATTTCACACCAATCAACAGGGCTGCTAATCTCGTATGGTTTCTCATAAGCTTGTCGCTCTATTTGTCCATCCTTTTTCCTATCTAGTGACAAATTACCGCGACGTCTTGATAAGTGAAAAAAGTCTTTAGAGGATAATAGGTTTTTTTTTTAGTAAATTGACAAGTAGATAGAGCTTTATCATCGTGTTCATAATCATCATAAGAAATTCGAGTACCGCATGTGCTCTCCTTTCGTGGCATCTTCCTCTTTCTTTGCATCCGAATCCAAGGTTCATTCATCATAAATTCATTGAACGTGGGTATTAAGCCACGTGCTGTTATTTACCCAGTAACCTGTTATACGAGCGATCATCGATAATTCATCGACCACTATCTCAGAAATTCTCCGGATATACCGGAAATCATTCACCCCATTGTCGTCTGCCTTTCCTTTTTACAGCGCATCACCGCGTCTGGCAGCCATCTTGGCAGCTCTCGTTGCCAGCGCCCCCAGCGAACAAACGAGACCCGTAAACGTTTCCCACAGCGATGATCTCCGTCTTTTTTCGCCAGCATTGACATTGACATACGTCCCGGTAAAATCAGTAAAGTGACGTTGATACGAGCCACGTTTGATATTGTACTTTGGATCAATGGTCTCATTACTTCCTGTCGATGACTTCGGCTGTTTGAGGATACTACCGAGTGACAGTCTACCAGCTCCATTCTTCGTTTGACGGGTCTGTCGATTATTCATGCTTCTCGTTGATGCGTTCGACCCCAATAATGTGCTGTGCACCGAGGAAGCATCCAGTGAGCCGCGCGATTCCGTATCGTAACGAAATTGTGCTTGTTGAACGTTGCTTAGACGACGATCCATTATCATCACGAGATTTTGATGGAGACGACGATCGTTTTCATGGACAATGGTCCATTGTTGATCATGGTTGAACGTAGCTGGACTACGGATGGTGTAAGAAGAGCCACGATGTTCTACGTCGGCTAGATGGGTATCGGCAGCAACGTCAGGCAGCACTTGTCAGGCGTATTCGGTATCGGTCGAGGCCGAACGTTCCAAATGAGAAGAGTGAACCTGTCCGGATTGCCCGGTGATTGGAACCGTGCCAGTTTCTTGCTGTTGCTGCTGAGCTTGGGCGTATGCCAGACTCTTCTGATAACTAAATAGTTGCCTCTCTAGGCTATAATTTTCCGCTTGCAGCGCAGCGATTTCTCGTCTCATTTGTTGATTATGAATACGGCACACGTCGTCGTATTTGTGGTACGTAGCTTGAAACAACAGATGACTTTCGTTCCATTCGATGCGGATCCTCAATTGCCCCTTGTTTGTTATGAAAGGACAGTGATCAGTCTTGACCTCGTTCATCCCGAGATTCGTCTCCATAATTATACCTTCGTCGGCCTGTTCTTGCACGTAGTAACGGCTGAACGGAGCACCAGGGAGGCTGATGGCTTCGGCGTCGGGGTCCTCACCGCGCATCAGATAAGCCGACCAACTAACGTATCTCAGGTGATTACGGGGTACGTTGTGTATATCCTTATAGACCAGTTGAAGGCGCAAAGTATCCGAGTGCAAATCCGCTCTTATCGCCCAAGCCTGCTTATCTCTGTCGTAACAAGGGGCTGCTGAGAGTGTCTGTGTTCCGACAGTCTGAACAACTACCTCGGATATCGTACGCGCTTCGATCATCTCCAATGAAACTCTCAATATCCCTTTGTGTGCCAAGCTGGACCAGCGAACTCGGGGATGCCAACCAAAACCCCGACCCTCAGCATCCGATAAATCTTCGATTTGTCCGGATTCGATTCTTCGTTCACCGTCGCCAAGAGCTACATTATAGCGTACGCGGCAACGATGATCGAAACCCGTCAGTCTTACGAGATAAACACTCAGCCTGTTGTCCGAGCGTGCCTCACCCTCCTTGTTACCTTGGGGATAAATTACGACGTTCCAGTCAAAACCACCGAATGTAAAATAACCGGTTTCCAGCTTGTTCCCTTTTGCTTGTCCCGCTGTAAATACACCGGTTGGCATTGGTACCTCAGCCGTGAATACTGTTCTAACGTTTGCCATTGAAAGCTCCAATTGGAACTCGCCATTTGGGTCGGCAAAGTTTCTGCTGTAGAGATCCGAAACCGGTATGTAATTCCTGTTACCCTGGGCGGGTGCATCGTATGTAAACTTCACCCGTTTTCCAGAGAACCCCTCGTTCGTCGAGAAGTGCTCTCGATTCAGCAGGGTAAATGTAAAATCCACGTAGACCCGAAGTCCACGAGCTGCTCCTCGCCAGACGAGATATACCCCCAGTACCTAAAGATTAGGCACAAAAACACGAGAGATTTAATTGTCTTATTTCCGTGAGTACTTCATTTTTATTGAAGTGTGTGTGTGTGTGTGTGTGTGTGTGTGTGTGTGTTTGTTTTGCAAATCATCAAATGACTATTGAATCCATACGATTGTGACTTTTATCCTTGCAACTTGGAACCTGCTTCGGTAGCAATAATAACAATAATAATCACCCTTATAGGTGCTTCACCTTCGGATATAATGTGGACTCCGATATTAAACATTGATCATTTGATTTTCAAAATCCCCAAATGTTCAAAAGATCAACGTTTTCAAATGCGCGATTTTTTTTATTTCTGCCAAGTTGCTAAGCTAAGAAAAACAGCCAAGTAGACATGAATGCTATGAATGACATGGATCAGTGTGTAAATGTAATTGACATAATGTCCTATAGTTACCTTGTCGCCACGTGAAAATGCGACAGCCCATTTTTGAAAACCACATACAAGTTCCTTACTGGTGACGTCTCTTTCGGGATCACGAACGACGCTTCTGGTTACAACAAATGAGAAGACTCGCGTGCCACCGCGATCCGGTAGCTGCGCGAATCTGTACAATAGAGCCATCACCGCATCACGAGATTTTCGGATCACCAATATTTCGTACCCTCGTTCCTTTCGTCTTCCTCCGCTTCTCCTCTTCTTATCCTTTTCTACTGGATCTTGACGACTTACCAATCGAATCTGAAATACACAAAAGCAATGAAAAAAGCTGCAACGGTAACGTGTTTTGACGAGGAATTAGTCGTGGCGATAATTTTTGTGGAAAAGCTTTCCAACGTCTAAAGGGTATAGCAGAATTTCGATCTGTAACTACCAAGAAATTTTCGAAAATTGTAAGCAGAAACGGAAAATCGGATGTAAAATTAGCAGGGAACATCCAAATCTGTTGGCATTAGGATTTGTCAGTTGTAGGTATACTAATGATGGTGCGTGATAGAGTCCGATAAGAGTTCTCAAATCATCGTTTTCACTCTCTCTCTCTCTCTCTCTCTCTCTCTGGCTACCTGCTTACTAATAGGTGTACTACTCTGTCTATATCGAGGCATGTCGCTGACCCCGAGGTCAGTTGCGCAAAGTAGAAGGCGTGTGAATGACGTTGAGTAGAGATGGAAAGGTAAGGCCCAGTGCCATTTCATAAATGTTCCTTGTTGGGCGTATGTACCATAGCGAACACCGGGGATCCATGAGCACCATGAAAAGCAAATTAAGATGAGGTGAAACTCAAATTATGCTTAGCTCACTTAAAATCTTCGGTTTCATTGTACTTTTGAAAAGACTTTGATTTATTTTCTAAAAAAAAAGTTGCATTTTCTTCAGATCTGCTAAGCTGTGAACAAGCAACTTTTTTTTCCAAGGAAACTCGATGCACTTTCGAGTATAAAACGTGATCAAAAATTTCACATGACAAACAGGTTAGGCAATTTCATATCACTGACAAGGATGACAATTGAAAACGGTCCAATCAAAAAGACACGAAACGATCATAGCGTCTCCCGAATCGATAAATCGCTGTACTGCCATGGATCATCATGATGATGCTGCTGATGTCTCGCCGTATCATTCTTCATCATTATTATCATGCCGTCACAGACAAAATTGGATTTCGGCCACCGTGAACTTTAGAGTCCAACAACGAACGATCTTGAATCTTAAATGACTCGAGGTCGTGAGTTCAAAAAATAGACAGTAAATTCTGTGAAATGTAACAAAAAAATTAGCCGAAAGAGACTGAAATTAATTTAAAAACACGTGAAAAAACCCTTTTTTAAAAATGTTTTGCAACGAAAAATCCAACATGGCTAAGAAAGACACCGTGTCCATGTTTCGTGCTCCGTTTCTCTACCGTGAATGGGGCTTGCGTTTTAACAACATTGAAAATTACGACATGGCGATTGATGCATTTAAGAAATCCATACAAGAAGCCGGAACTGACGATTTGAGAACTCTTCTCGGACTCTGCCAGGCGCTCACGAATTTCACCAGATACCAGGAGGCGGCAGATATCGCATTGAAGTGTACCAAGATAGGTAAATGATCTCGTCCGTCGTTACACTCAAAACAAAAAATCTTTTATCTACACAACATGTACCTACAAGCTATTCCATGCGTTAGTTCAACTCAGTTTATATTCTTATCGTTTTCAATCATTTTCATTTTTTCGTGAATCGCAAGCCAATTTATCAATCTGTAATTTATCGAAATTGGTTGCACTAAAATGGCTAAAAATAAACTGAGATCAAAGGACACTCCATAAGGTGAAGTCACAGGAATACATTCAAGTTGATTTTACCAGAAATAGTCCATACGAGTAATCATTTGGACAGCCTTCGGGTAAAATACGTACATGTTGCGTGGTAAAATATTCGAAGAAATTTTCGAGAAGAAAATCGATAGCTCATCATGAGAAGATCTGTTCAAGATCTCCGAGAAAAGCCAAGAGATATACTATCGATCGATACGACTGAAAAAATGTCTGATATACGATTCTGAAACTAATAAATTATAAATATTTAAATACGTAATAAAAATAAGCGTTCTTTGTCATGCCAGAAGCGACTCACACAATTTTGTGTATATTTTAATCTATATATGCGTATCTGTTGAAATATTTAAAAAAATTATATTTCATATTAATATTTGTATGGAGAAATTTCTAACTACCATGAGATATTCAGATAAATGTATGAAAAAGAGTCAAGTCGATGGCATTTATTATGATTGAACAGTTTTTCCACTTCTTGTCGCACTCAAATGAAATGTGGGGCGTGTATTTATTACGTGGCGCAGATCTAGAGAACTATCTGGTCAAATGGATGTGGGTGAAAATTCTCTTCAAGATCGGTGAAGTTGGATACAGTCTTATACATGCTCATCAAGGTTATAGAAAGACAGAATTGCCATTTGAATGGGCGATTTATCAAGGAAATGAGACAATCGAGGATTGCGTAGGACACAACACGTCACCGAAGGCCCTGGTTGAATTGTATCCTTGGATAAAACAACTTGAGAATCATCGGCAAACTCTTATTGCCAAACTAAACGAGGAAGAGGATGAATTCTATGGTAAATGTTACCATTGTGATACTTAAACGATATTTAAAAAAAGATTTAAGATGAAAAGACAAATCATTTTTCAAACAAAAGAGATCGGGTCACAAAGCTCTCTGGAAACAAATTTGGTAAAATTTTGTTTTTTTTTCATTAACAAGTCCGTAAGGTCGAAATATAGTTTGTGTTATAAAGGACGCGAATGCAACGGCCCCACCGAAAAAAAATCTGTAGAAAATAATAATTTCTATGTTAACAAGTTTTTTTAGCGGCGTTTTCAAATCAAACAACTAACCTTTTTAAATTCAGTAGTAAATATTCAAGTATTTCAGTGATGAAACGCGTAAGAATAATTAAAAAAAATCCTTTTTACGATTTTTGAGAACGGGCGGCGTGACCTCTTTCTTTTTCCGTCGTGCTCTGGGTTTCTCTGGTCCCTCCATAATAGTTATTTATTGTAACGACAATTCAACCGAAGTTTGAAAAAAAAATCGCTTTGAAATTCCGAAGGGATGATTGCAGCTTCCCTTGGCAACAATTTTGTCTTCGATTTTGACATTTGCAACGGAATAACAATATAACAATTATAGAAAGTTATAACAACAAGTTATCTCGATGAAAAATTGAGTCTTTTCAAATTCCTCTTTTTTCCCAAATTAAGGTATTAATGAGGACCATTCGAAATTCAAGATTAACGATCCCGAGTTCAAGCTTCAAAGTCATTTGAAAAAACTCGACGATTTATTGGCCTCGCGATACCTCGGTACTTTGGCAAGAGACAAATATTTCGTCGAGAGTATCCTTGAGAATCCGTCATTGTGGTCGGCAAATAAAGCTGGTAGTCGAAGACTCCACGAACTTACAAAGAATTGCGTAACGCGTACCAGCTACAGGCAAGAAGTTTTGCGAATGCGAAAGCCGCTTTATAATTTTACCTTCAAACGTAAATCAAGACCGCAGAGTCACAAACTGAGACGGGCGGAAAATCGCTTGAGAAGTAATAATGTCGTTATAGATGCTGATATGTATTTTAGAAGACTTTACAAAGCTCGTATGACTCGAGATTATGTAACTTTCTTTCGATTAGTCGATAGAGCCAAGGATCAATTTGATTTTTGGCCCAACGATATTTTCCCAATGAAATCGTCGTGTCTCAATGTTTTGTACGAGATGATCGGCTGGACCTACATTGATTGTCGCAACGTAACGAATATTCCTGGTGATGAAAAAAAATTACGTTACCTCAAACATCATTTGGGAATAAAAGTTGCAGAGTTACCGCGCGAGTCGGAGCTCGCATGGATTCCAACGACAAACAGAAAAAAAGCATTTGTCACATTTCGAAAACGTCTTGCACTAGCGTCAGAGCCATTAGAATTAGCTTGGCTCTTTCACGAATTGGCCAAATATTTCATCGAAATAAAACGTTACGATCTTGCTCGGTTTTACGCAAAAAAATCTCGTGACTCGGGATACGAGGCGCGAAATGATCAGTGGACCTTGAACTCTCATCATTTGATGATCAGAATCGAGATTCATCAGCATAACAGAAACGAAGCACGCGAAGCTGCGGTTCTGGCTTATCTCGGTGCTAAAAGACTCGGTATTTCTTATTTACAAGATTTTTATCACAGAATAGTGAAGCTCGTGAATGATATTGATCTTACAATGATTATGGGAGTTGACAGTATGACCGCCAGGGAGCAATTAATCATTAATTTAATGCCCGAAGACTTGAAGAAAGAAGCAAACTTTTTGATTCGAAGCATGAAATCTGTACCAGCTGAAAGAAGAATTTCCGTTATGCCTGGTTGCAAACCTGTCGATAATTCTTCAGAGTTTGCTACTAAGAGAAAAAGCATCTTGCCTGGACCATCCAGAGATCCGAAGAGCGAGGCTCGACGCCAATTACTCAAACAATATGCACCGTCAAAGAAAATTCTTGGCTGGGTTGATTTTGAAGATTATGAATGAAAGAGTTTCGGAAGTTTCGGAATAACAGTTCCCGTCTATTTTCTGCTTTTATACTACTAATAAAATGTTATATTTACCGTAATGGAACGTTTAAACGATTTTTCTCCACCATAGCATAATATACGCCGAGAAAAAAGTTTTTACTGTGGAACTATGTATTGTTTTGTGACGTCCGTCGAAACTCCGTAGTTCTTTTTTTTCTCTCTTCGAGAAATTCTTTAGATAACGTTACAAGAGCACACAGAACATCTAGACTCTAATAAACATTTTCTATATATAACTTCCCACGAGTCTTAAAAATAAACACACGTGTCCAAAAAAAATACCAACGGACCGAAAGGGGAAACGCATGGGGACTAGAAAATGCATTCCCACGAAAGGGAGTGATACGAGATGCCGCAACCTTTCGAGAACCGCTTATCTCGCGACTAGTAGACGCCATAAGTAGATAGAGAACATGAATATTTTTAAGTACCAAAATTCCAAGAAAAACAAAATCTTAAATATTTCCACGATCATAAAAACTTTATGCAGCTGCTCTTCAAACAAACGTAACACTTTTCAAATACTCTCAACATTGAAATATTTTTCTTTTAACAGTAAAACATTTTAAACAGACAAATGAAATCTCAATGTTAAAGTAAATAAATTAATAATTGATTTATAATAACGAGGAAACAAAATAACAATGAAAATAATAGATAATTCATTTGGAATAATTATAACAATTGAAACGGACGACACGAAAAGAAAAGATATGTAACGCTATTAAATAAGTTGTCATTACGAGACATGACGTAAATCACAAAGCAAATGCTAATATGTTTAAAATAACAATATGCGATTTAACAAACATTGAATAACATTATAAATAAAATATTGTATTCGATAATACGCATAAGACGTAAGTTGTGGAGGGAAGATGGGCCTTCCCAAAGCAACATCTTTGTCCGTCAGGGAGAGGCGAAACCCACCTACGCGACAAAAATAGGATAACCTATGTGGAGGGGAGTGTGCGCTCCCGAAGCATTAGGCCCTGTAGTTTAAGAAAAGGGAAAATCAAGATGAAAATGGACCATCATTGGTTGAACCCTTCTACGACTTAAAATTTCGGAACGCCTATAAACCGAAATGATAAAAAGACGCGCAGAAGGAAAATCAAGTCAGAGCAGAATAAGAATAAGAGTAAGAGAAGTCAGAGTGGCAGAATAAGAGTAAGAGAAGTCAGAGTGGCAGAAGAGCCAGAAGAGAGTCAGAGTGAAGAAGAATCAGAGTCAAAAGAAAAGTACAGAGTCCAAATAATAAAGAAGAGACCGAAAATAAATAAATTCAAAGAAATAAGAAAATATTTAAATAACAGAAAAATTGAAATTAATAGAGAAAGTATTCAAAGTTTAAAGTTGAAACTGAAAAGTAGTAAGTCAAAGAAGAATTAAGAATTATTGAAGTTATTTCGAGGAACTGTGAGGTCAACGAAGATTTACACCCTTTCGACTGACCGATTTCGTTCTGCCGTCTTCATCGTTATCAAACTGTAAGTCCATTATTTGTTTTATTTGTAATATCTATAATTTGTTTTCTAAAATACAGACTCTTTGAGTCAGATAAAAATCCAACACGACGTTTCCACATTTATTTGCACTCCTCAATTAAAGACTCCCATCCAGTCTATTGGCCGAGAGGCTAGGGCAAAAAGGGAACGACATTTTTTCAAGGTTTCTTAACCTTAAGTGCGTCTTGACGTCACATTTCATTGTGAACTCGTCAGACCGACGTCACATTTTCATTGGGGGCTCGTCCGACCACTGCTCGTCCGATCGTCCGACCGCTGTTCGTCCGATCGCTGCTACCATTTTATTGGAAGCTCGACTTGCGGAAAACAGGTCTTTCATTGAGGAATACGCTTATAACTGTTGGAAATGATAATAAATGTCGGATAAAGGAAAACTGTCTAAAGACGAAGAACCACAGTACTCACTGCGTAGTTCTGGTAAAGCAACAAATTCAGAAGGGTTACCTCCAACTATCAGGAAAAGAACTTTTAAATTCACTGGTCAATCGATAGATCAAACGATAGATTCAGGACTAGGAGATTTTACACGTAACGTTGAAACATTAACATCTGACGAAAGTTCAGGGGACGAAAATAGAGACAATACTTTAGTGAAGGAATTAAACACGGTAGAAGAAACTGGAAATAATACAGAAAGAACAATAAATTCAACAAACATGCCTACTCACGAATTAAGCCAAAATCAATCAATTTCATTAAAAGATGCACTCGTTTGTGTACCAAATTTTGAGGGAATCGCCGAAGATTTAATAGATTTCATAAATAGTTGCACAGAAGCAAAAGACATGTTACCAGCTGCTGCAGAATCAAATATAACAAAATTAATTTTTGGTAGTCGCTTATCTCAAAAAGTAAAAGATGCATTAAATAAAACGACATATTCAACAATTAAGGAATTAATAAAAGATTTAAAAAAGGTTTATGTTCCAACAAAAACAACTTTTCAATTGCAAGGAGAATTAGGACGAATGTTTCAAAAAGATAATGAATCAGTTGTAGACTTTGTTAATAGGTTACGGAAAAAAGCAAGAGAAATAGTGGAAAGTCACATTGCTAGTAAAACAGGATTAACAGACCAACAAATACAAATATTTAAAGACGAAATTGACACATCGGTAGCACAATGTTTTTCTCAGGGTTTAAAAAATGATATTGATCAACGTATGCCAGAATGCGATACGGTAACAGAAGCATTAAATAAAGCAATAGAAATTGAACGAAAATTAAATGCGCGAAAAGATTTACGCAGAGATCCGAATAAAGAAAATTCAAGTCAGGAACAAAAGCAGGACTATAAAATGAATAGGCCAGTAAAATTTTTTAATTCAGAAAGAAATGATGTAAAGAAAAACCAAATAAATAGTCCTCAAAATAAAACGTACATTCAAGCTAGTAGAAATAGCAATCCTAATGTTCAGTCAAACTCAGAGATAGTATGTTTCCGTTGTAAAAAATCAGGACATTTTGCAAAACAATGTAATGAATACGATAAAATTTCGAAAGAAAACTGTCAATTATGCAACAAACCAGGTCATACAGCAAAAAGTTGCTATAGTCAAACGCGAAATCAATATAAAGTCACAGATATTAAATGTCAAATATGCGGAAGACACGGGCACTCTGCTAAAACGTGTCGAACAAATAATAAAGAATATTCGAATCAAAATATTGTAAGTAATACACAGAAATATTGCACTTTTTGTAAAAAAGCGGGACATGAAGACACTCAGTGTTATAGATTAAAAGCGCTAAAATACGATCAGGGAAACTCGAACAAGTCTCACTCAGCGGGCGCGAGGAAAGACAATACTCAAAGCCGCCCTGTAAACACAATTCAGGAGCAGGAGTCAAACAACGACTCCCAGTATACGAAATAGATGTTAATTTTGATGAATTACCATACACAGTCGTAGGGAAAACTGATAAAAATGAAGATGTAGTAATGATGCTTGATTCAGGTGCTTCGCCCAACTTAATTAAGTTAAAATATGTGAACAAGAATACAAAAATAAATTCAGATGAAATAATTAAACTGCATGGAATAGCAGATATCCCAGTAAAAACGTTAGGCAGTGTAAAAGTAAAATTATTCGGTAAAGAGACTGTGTGTCATATTATAAAAGATGAGATAACAATTCCACACGCAGGTCTCGTTGGATCTCGATTCTTCGCAACTCATGGGGCAAAAATTGATTATAAAAACAGAGTATTTAAAATTGGTAATGAAAAATACCCATTTAAACAATTAAACAAAATTGAAAATGGCATAATGTGCATTCCTCCACGAAGCGAAACGACATTTTTTGCCTATGTTAAAAACCCAGAAATTTCGGAAGGATATATCCGGAAATTAAAGATTTGTAAAGGCGTATATGCAGGTGAATGTTTAGTCAAAGTACAAAATGACCGTGCGTACATGCAAATTTATAATACAACTGAGGAAGAAATAGATATAAAGATTCCTACGTTAGAAGTTCATGAAGTCGAGGAAATAAAAATTCCGTTATCAATTGCTCACGAAAAAAGTTCAGTAAGCGAAAGAATAAATTTTGTAAGGGAAAACAATAATAAAATGTCAAAAGTAACAGAAAAGATGGTATTGCTAGTTAAAGTGCACGAAACAGAAAAAAGATTTAATGAGATTAAAAAATTATTAAGATGGGATCATTTACAACACGAAGAAAAAATTCACGTAGAAACCTTGGTAAAGAAATACTCCGATCGTTTTCATATTCCAGGAGAACCTTTAAATTCAACAAGTGTTTATAAACATAGAATCACAACGAATTCAGATATTCCTTTAACAACTAAACAATATCGCACACCACAATATTTAAAATCGAAAATAAACGAACAAATGGAGGAAGGACTCGACACAGGCATTATTCAGCCTTCAGAGTCTCCGTATAACAGTCCAGTATGGATCGTACCTAAAAAACCAGATTCTAATGGGAACAAAAGATGGCGCGTAGTCATTGATTTTAGAAAATTAAATGAAAACACAATAACAGATGCTTATCCACTACCTAACATAACCGATATACTCGATCAATTAGGAGGTTCAAAATATTTTTCTGTATTCGATCTTGCGTCTGGTTATCACCAAATCGAGATGGAACCAAAAGATAAACACAAAACAGCTTTTTCGACACAACAAGGACATTGGGAATTTAACCGAATGCCATTTGGTTTAAAAAATGCTCCAGCAACGTTTCAAAGATTAATGGATACTGTTTTAAGCGGTCTACAAGGAATATCAATGTTTGTTTATTTAGACGATATAATAGTTTTTGCTAAAAATTTGGAAGAACATGGAAAAAGAATAGATGATTTGATGCAAAGATTGCGTAAAGCCAACTTACAATTACAACCAGATAAATGCGAATTTTTACGCCCAGAAGTAAATTATCTAGGGCACATTATCAGTGAAAATGGTTTAAAACCTGACCCATCTAAATTAGAAGCTGTAAAGAAATTTCCAGTACCTAAGAAACAAAAAAATATCAGAGCTTTTCTCGGATTAACGGGATATTATAGAAGATTTATTAAAAACTTTTCAAAGATTGCAAAACCCTTAACAAAATTGTTAGAAAAAGATAGAAATTTCGAATGGTCTCAAGAAACTCAAAATGCTTTTGAAAATTTAAAAGAAGCCTTATGTACTGCACCAGTATTACAATATCCAGACTTTTCGAAACATTTTATTATAACTACTGATGCCTCTGGATTCGCTATAGGCGCAGTATTATCTCAAGGAGAAATCGGAAAAGATAAACCGATAGCATATTTCTCTAGAGTCTTACGAGGAGCAGAATTAAAATATGATACATATGAAAAAGAAGCACTTGCGATTGTGCAAGCAGTTAAATATTTCAGACCATATATTTACGGACATAAATTTACATTGGTCACAGATCATAAACCGTTAGTTTGGTTTCAAACAGCAAAGGATGCAAATGCCAGAGTGTTAAAATGGCGGTTGAAATTAGCTGAATATGAATATGATGTTAAATATAAACCAGGAAAAGTTAATTTAAACGCGGATGCTTTATCACGCAATCCAGTTGAAGTAGTAAACGTTACTACGCGTGCTCAAACGAAAAAAGAAAAAGAAAATGAAAACTCTCTCGATTCTGAAATGCAACAAATAATTGATAAATTAAAATCGAACGAAATAAACCCAAAAGAAAATGAATTCAATAATAAAATTGAAAGTAAGAAAAATAAAAATATAGTAAAAGGAAAAAATACTATTGAGAAACCTCGGAAAAAAAGGGGTAGGCCATCTAAACGAGTATTGGACTCCATAGAGGCAAAAGTAAATGAATCCATTAAAACAGGACACAAGGAAGGACCCAGTGAGGATGTTCGTGATCCTGAGGATTGTAATTATTTCCCAATGAATGATTCGAGTTCTGAAGAGGTAATAGAGTCAGACTGCGAATCGGAAGATTCATTAGAGGAAAAGTCAGTAGAAAAGAAAATTAATAATAAAGTAAAATCAAACATAGTGGTTTCAAAAGAAATGTTTGAATTTAGAAAGGACAATTTGGCATATTTTGTCGACGGAAGCGGACATCCATGTGATGAGGGCTCCAAGAAATTAGAAAAATTGGATAGACTGCCTCCCGTAGAAGCCGTTAGCTTGGGTAGTGTATGTCATCGGAAGATAAATAAAAAATCTTACTTTGGGTTAGTAATTCGAGAATCAAGAGGAGAATCGTTGATTAAAATAAAATCAAATATTGCAAAAAGTTTAGTTCGATTAAAAATGAATATGAAAGAAAAAAATATTGATACAGTTTCAATTGCTTATTCAAAATATATTGAAAATATCCAATGGGAAGAAATAATGACAATGATAGAATCAATATTCGAAAGTGAAAAAATTAAAGTGATTATTTGTCTTGGCACAATTAGATATGTTCCAACTGAGGAAAGAGATTTAATATTTTTCGAATCTCATAATTCGCCAATGGGTGGACACAAAGGGGTATCGAAAACATACAATCGAATCAAACATAATTTTTATTGGGAAAATTTGAAAGAGGATGTGCAACGACGAATTCAACAATGTTTGGATTGTCAATTAAAAAAATTAGTTAGAGTAAAGACAAAACAGCCGATGATAATAACTGACACTCCAGGAACAGTATTTGAAAAAATTGCGATGGATATTGTTGGTCCATTACCAAAAACAAGTAAAGAAAACGAATATATATTAACTATTCAAGATAGTTTATCAAAATTTTGTGTTGCAATTCCGTTGAAAAATATGACAGCTGTTACAGTAGCTGATGCATTTATAAAACAATTCATTTGTATTTTCGGTGCACCAAAAGCATTATTAACTGATCAGGGTCGAAATTTTATTAGTGCATTCATGCAACGAATAACAAAACGTTTCAAAATAAAGAAAATACAAACTACGGCATTTAGGCCACAATCAAATGGATCATTGGAACGGTCCCACCATACATTGGGAGAATATTTAAAACAATATACAGATAAAGAAAAAGAATGGGATGATTGGCTCGAATTAGCCACCTTCTCATATAACACATGTGTTCACGAAGGTACGAGATATACTCCGTATGAATTAGTATATGGAAAAATTGCTCGAGTACCGACGAATGAACCATTGCACGATTTGGATCGCATTCCCACGTATGACAATTATATATCTGATTTAGTAAAAAGATTGACAGATATCAGAACACTCGCATATGAAAATTTGGTAAATTCAAAGTTTAAATCGAAAAAATATTATGATAAAAAAATAGTACCGATAAAATTACAAAAAGGAGATAATGTTTTTCTCTCCAAAGGACCAAAACCAAATAAACTAGGAGATCATTATGATGGACCTTATGAAATTTTAGAAGTTTTTCCAAACGGAAATGTAAAAATACAAATTAAAAATAAAGCCAAAATCGTTCATCCAAATCGATTGAAGAAATCACACATTTCATTATCAGAAGCTAGTAAACAAATGAAGAAGAAAATAAAAAATAAAAATAGGGAAAAAGACCCAGATTATATACTATAATATAATTTTGATTGTTACAGGAAAATGGAAATGTTACAAATTTTAATAATGTCAATATTATGGAAATCTGCAATAGCCATAATTGGTTACGACTGTGGAACAAAATCTTTAAATATGACGACGGTATCGCTATTGGACATTGACGAATGCGATATAGAATCTCAACACGTAGAAACTTCTCATACAAACGTATTTCTTCTTCAAACGAACGAATATGACTTTGTAGATGCATTTCAATGTAAAATCGAAATTAGTAGAACAATTCATTATTGCGGTATGTATTCACATGTGGCGATTGTTGACAATGCGTATATGGATTACATACTTCCTATTTCACGAGAAACGTGTCAGATAGCGCACAATCATGGCACGGCGCGAATTGGAAATACAATAATTGATGGATTGATAATAAATACAACCACCACTAGAAGTATTACTTTAGCAGGAAAAGCTGCACATGATGCTTCATGTATGGGTACACAATATTCAGACCCGTACGGCACTTGGGATGATGTAGTTGTAATGGGAACTGCAAAAATTAGTTTAAGATCATCAATGATTCGAGTAAAAGTAAATAGCAATAAGGTTTATCTTACTTCAGGACATAGTTGTACTTTAAACCAAGGACATTGTATCGATCCAGAAGGAGGATACACATTTTGGGACTCATTACCGAGAAAATTTTGTCAAGATTATACGTATTCAATGCTATACACAGGTTTAGCGACGAAATTAAAAACAAAAGATGAAACCGTATATACAGTTAAAGTAGAAGATACAAGTTTTTCATTAGCTATTACTGGAATAGAAAATTCGTGTGGTCTCACTATACTCAAGACAGGACATCCTAAATTGTTTATTATGGAAGGTAAAGATCTAGGAATTCTTGGAAAAAATAATGCTGTTAAAATTAAGCCTGATAATATGGATATGTTTTTATATGTAAATGCGAAATTTGTTTACGTCGAGAGACATGTGAGGTCACAAGTTCAAACTTTATACAGAGATGTTATGATACACCGTTGTAAATTAGAAAAAGAAGTCTTAAAAAATAGTTTAGCGATAGCATCGACACAACCGGATGAATTCGCGTACCGATTCATGAAAGGACCAGGATACATGGCAGTATTGGCAGGAGAGGTGGTCCACATCATTCAATGCGTACCAGTCGAAGTAAAGGTACAGCATACGGAAGAATGCTTCAACCGTGTACCAGTTGTAAGAGGAAACGAAACTTATTTCTTAACGCCAAAGACACACATTATTACCAATCACGCTACGAAAATTCCCTGTAATTCACCATTATTACAATTCTATCAATTGGGGAATACTTGGTACAAATTTATGCCAAAACCTGTAGAGGCAATTCCACCGTTGAGCTTAAAGCCCGACACTAAAATAACATGGAATTATAAAAATCCAATTCATCTGGCTACAAGCGGAATCTACAGCGAAGACGATCTAGACACAATGCGGAACAGAATAATGTTCACAATGGAACAAACCGCAATACTAGAAAATGTCGCACAAAGAGTAACAAATGGATCACACAGGAATAGTGCATCACTCTACAACATTTTCGATGAAGAATCACTCGAGAAACTTGCAGAAAACGCATGGGAAAAGACATGGGGTCGATTCTTGAAATTCGGCACAATCAGCGCGGGTTTCATTGGCATATTCATGGTGCTCAAAATCTGTAAAATGATTGTAGATACCTTTGTACATGGATACACTCTACACACCGTCTATGGATGGTCACTCAAATTAATCGGAGCCGTGTGGGACTCAGTTACTCATTTGTTGTTACATTTGGCAAATAACCAACGAAACACAGAAGCAGAACAGCAAGCAGTACGTCTATCGGACCTAGAGGCAGGAGAAGATCTCATTCCACCAGTAGCTGCGGATACAAAGATTTACCCCGATCTCGAAACGGAGGAAAATCAAATCGAGGTTAAAAGAATCTTTGTAAATTAATGAGTTAAGGAAAATCTTACAAAAAATTTAATAAAATGAAAAACTGAATAAACGACAAGAAGAATAAGAAGATATTCGAATCGACTGAGTAAGTACGAATGGACATGTACCTCCAACTAAACTGTCACAACATCCTTCAACACGTTCAACATCACCAGCGTCGTCATCATCAACAATTTGAATGGGAAACTCAGGAGTTACAACAAGGAAGAAAATCGAGTTACGTAGAAAATAGGTAATTCTCGTACACATGAATAGAATTACGTGAATATATATATTAAAATGAGACAAAATATTAATTAAAAGGAGTTCATATTGGGAAACGAAATAACTTTTCGTTATTGATATAATTTTTTTTTCTTTCGGTCGTTCTCGTTCACTTTGTCTCACTCGTACTACCGTCTATGTAGGGGGGTGTGACGTCCGTCGAAACTCCGTAGTTCTTTTTTTTCTCTCTTCGAGAAATTCTTTAGATAACGTTACAAGAGCACACAGAACATCTAGACTCTAATAAACATTTTCTATATATAACTTCCCACGAGTCTTAAAAATAAACACACGTGTCCAAAAAAAATACCAACGGACCGAAAGGGGAAACGCATGGGGACTAGAAAATGCATTCCCACGAAAGGGAGTGATACGAGATGCCGCAACCTTTCGAGAACCGCTTATCTCGCGACTAGTAGACGCCATAAGTAGATAGAGAACATGAATATTTTTAAGTACCAAAATTCCAAGAAAAACAAAATCTTAAATATTTCCACGATCATAAAAACTTTATGCAGCTGCTCTTCAAACAAACGTAACACTTTTCAAATACTCTCAACATTGAAATATTTTTCTTTTAACAGTAAAACATTTTAAACAGACAAATGAAATCTCAATGTTAAAGTAAATAAATTAATAATTGATTTATAATAACGAGGAAACAAAATAACAATGAAAATAATAGATAATTCATTTGGAATAATTATAACAATTGAAACGGACGACACGAAAAGAAAAGATATGTAACGCTATTAAATAAGTTGTCATTACGAGACATGACGTAAATCACAAAGCAAATGCTAATATGTTTAAAATAACAATATGCGATTTAACAAACATTGAATAACATTATAAATAAAATATTGTATTCGATAATACGCATAAGACGTAAGTTGTGGAGGGAAGATGGGCCTTCCCAAAGCAACATCTTTGTCCGTCAGGGAGAGGCGAAACCCACCTACGCGACAAAAATAGGATAACCTATGTGGAGGGGAGTGTGCGCTCCCGAAGCATTAGGCCCTGTAGTTTAAGAAAAGGGAAAATCAAGATGAAAATGGACCATCATTGGTTGAACCCTTCTACGACTTAAAATTTCGGAACGCCTATAAACCGAAATGATAAAAAGACGCGCAGAAGGAAAATCAAGTCAGAGCAGAATAAGAATAAGAGTAAGAGAAGTCAGAGTGGCAGAATAAGAGTAAGAGAAGTCAGAGTGGCAGAAGAGCCAGAAGAGAGTCAGAGTGAAGAAGAATCAGAGTCAAAAGAAAAGTACAGAGTCCAAATAATAAAGAAGAGACCGAAAATAAATAAATTCAAAGAAATAAGAAAATATTTAAATAACAGAAAAATTGAAATTAATAGAGAAAGTATTCAAAGTTTAAAGTTGAAACTGAAAAGTAGTAAGTCAAAGAAGAATTAAGAATTATTGAAGTTATTTCGAGGAACTGTGAGGTCAACGAAGATTTACACCCTTTCGACTGACCGATTTCGTTCTGCCGTCTTCATCGTTATCAAACTGTAAGTCCATTATTTGTTTTATTTGTAATATCTATAATTTGTTTTCTAAAATACAGACTCTTTGAGTCAGATAAAAATCCAACACGACGTTTCCACATTTATTTGCACTCCTCAATTAAAGACTCCCATCCAGTCTATTGGCCGAGAGGCTAGGGCAAAAAGGGAACGACATTTTTTCAAGGTTTCTTAACCTTAAGTGCGTCTTGACGTCACATTTCATTGTGAACTCGTCAGACCGACGTCACAGTTTATATTTCGAATACATTTTGTATGAATTGTACACTTTTAACTTTTGTCAATAATGTCAGGTCAGAAATTAGTAAATCGATTTTACATTCAATGATTTTGAAAATAGAAAAGATATTACTAAAAAAGTAGCATGTTCAGGGGATAAAAAGTTCGAAATGAATTCTGTACTACCCGAAAATTTGTTATGAAAAAAAATTCTATAAATGTACTTTACGTATATTCAAACGATCGATGGATTAATAGTTCCACAATAATATGTTGGAACCACAACATAGTGCGATGTCATATTTGATCTCAGTTCAGAATATGTCCATTCAATCGATAAATGATCCCCTTAAATATTTCTGTAACTTCCTTTTGTCTTTCTATAATAAAGAGATAAAATAATAATGTTTTCTCGGTTAACACGTTTTTTAGCTGCTTTTTCAAACAAAGCAATTAGCTGATTTATCTTAGCTAATAATAAATATTCAAATTACAGCTGTAAAACCAACAAAAATAACTCAGAAACAAAATTGATTTGTTCAGAGTTATTCTGAGAATTTAAAAAGAAAGAGCAAGCGGCTGCCAAAATAAAACTAAAGGGGCCTTTCAAATAAAACCAACGAAGCTCCCTACTAGAATGTTCAAACTACATGCAGATGGCGAAACATGTCCCATTTTCATAAAATTTCTGGATGGTATCGCAGGGCCAAAAACGGCTGGGGTTGATTGAGAGTTAAATTGGCATTTTTGGAAAATGAACACAAAAGTATTCGAAACGAATAAAAAATAATAACAACGATAGAAATAAACAACGTTTAAGCTACAAAAAGTGATTATTCGATTTGGGGGGCCGTAGTACCCTAGTCTCCCCTATGTATATATTAGCTTTGCTCTGCAATTTATATATACTTCCGCATATGCGCAATGAAAGCGTCAATTGATCAAAAACTCCTCGAATGTCATTAAAATTGTTTTACACACTCCACTATATATAACAAAGCATGTTTCAGAGGTAGACATGACAGAGTGATAGGCAAAGCAGAAAAACCGACACTACGAGAATATTGAATATTAATTTATAATATATACATATATCCAGATCCGTGTCTTCTCTCCCGACATCATTTCTGCCAATCCGGTGAAATCGATTTGCGAGAGCGTTCCAACACAGACATAAAGTAAATACATATACCCTATGTATAATATATGAATATTTATAATATACTGTGTACATAAATAGCAGAATAGAGAATGGCACACATGGAAGCACGAAATGCATTCGAAGGAAAGATGTCGCTACGTTACTGAAGCATCGGGGTTGTCTGCAAAATTCGATACTATGAGATTTATATAACAATCATGATAATAATATTATATATCAGGTTTCGACAGAAAGATTGATTTTTCTAACTGGCCAAAAGATTTTTAAAAAATTTCACCGGCACCATTTTTTTCTCTATTTGATTTTCCTCATTCGTCTTCTTCTGTTTCGTTTATCTCCATATTTTCAAACCTCACATTTTGCGCTCGTGAATTTGCCGATCGTCTCGTTTAACGTCATTATTTTTTCCACCATTTTTTCATCTGCCAGTTGACACAGATGATGTAATAAATGACGAAAAAAAAATCTATAAAGCAAAATGCCGTCGTCGAGAATGTCGTTCGATAATAATTTGAAAAAAGAGTCGTGGCAAAAATCATTAACCCTCTCTGATGGAATATTTCACGAAAATATTGGAAACCCTGCAAAAAAAGAAACTGAAGATCCGGAAGAGCATTTTTCGAGAGCTCAAGGCAAAGCGAGAGAGAATCAAAAAGCAATTGTTGATGGCCAGAAAAGTTCGAAAACAATTTTCAGTACACGCGAATATGCTCAAGCTCTTCATTGTCAGGCCGATGTTCTTCACCACAAGTATTTCTCCTTTTCGTTAAATTATTCTATTGATTGACTCATAGTTTTTTTCGTTTTCTTTCAACATTTTTTTTCTGTACGGTGTAAAAATTGGACAGCAAAGTACGGTTGAAGAGGCAAAGAATTATATACCATTCAAATCTGACCCAATTAACAATTTTCGTTCTTCGATCTGAGACAAATAATTAAAACTAAAAGATACAATTATTAACTGTGTGTTTTGACAGATGAAGATAGCCGGTCGCGATAAAGTAAAAACTAAACGTTGCTTCAAAGTTACCCCTATTTTTGTAAAAATTGTATCCAAATCGAGTGAATAGTTTTTTATGATCTGTGGTCAAACGAATAAACAAACGGACAAAAATTCCAAAAATGGTCTTGATCCATTTGATCACTTCTTCTTTTTCCCAACAATTTTTTTTTCAAATGTTTCTAATGTACAGATATACGAAATTTGCAACCTTTTTGTATGTACAGATTAAATTTTCCGCTTTTTTGTGAATGCAAATGAATTTTTCAAGGTATTTTGTTCTTATATTTGGTACAGCTTTTTAATTCTTTTATATTTTCCTTTACAATTTTTGCAAATTCGTCGGTTTTTTCAATTTTCAATTTGTTATACATTGAAAAAAGAAATGACAGAAAAAAAAACCCAATTCTGAAAACACTCGTATGTATTCGAAAACAGTAATTAATTTATTCAATATCCAATGAATCAAGAAAAATTGAAAATATTGCCCGAACGATTTTTTCAACACTTACTCATAGCTTTGAGATATTACATCCTTTTTCATTCTTGAAAATTATATAGTCAGCCAGAACTTGTTCTATTGAAATCGATGATGTTGCTTTCTTACTGGTGAATTAAAAATCTATTTCGTTTTTTTTTTCAAATACGTATCGATATCTGTAATAATGAATTATCCGATTCGTTCTTCAACTTGAAATACACAGAGGAGATTATGAAATGGCGTTGGTCCTCTATCATCGCGCAGCGAATGCTTATCCTCGCGAAGCGAGTCATGGAATAGCGGCGAAGAGAACCGCGGCAGCATTAAACTCTGTTACGAATTCCGCCCAGCTCTCAAAAACAGTTGGGCCGAGTTCTAAAAGTGTTACCCAATTGGTGGGAATTTCATGTCCCGAAACGGCTGCTCAGAGAGCTAAAGAAATCGTCGAAAAATCAGCAGATCCGATATCAGCCATCGAGCAAATCCTCAAGTACAAGCAAGAAAAGATAATCACATTTTATAAATTTCATTAAATTTTTTGAATTTATTAAAAAAGATTTTCAAAAATGCAATTGATACTAGGCAACTTCACTTTTTCTCTAAAATCTCTTCCAAGTAGTTTTGAGTACAGTATTTCGGGGCTTGCACGATACCTCTATATGTATTACATACTTTTTGCCACAATTTATAGAGAACATAATTTTTTTTCCTAGACAATACAGAATTGAGTGCAGTAAATATTTTCGCAATTATAACCAGGTACTTTGACTCTCGCAAAGATTTTTTGCGAGCTCCACCGATTTTTCGAGATCGTCGTAGATCAACGCAGGTTTCAAGATCACGGACAATGTTACGACAATTGGGTAGTATGGCGAGTGTAGCGTTGGAGAATCTTCAAGTTACTTTTGCTGCGGGTGATTTGGCAACGTCTCTTCGAATTGGCAACGAATTATTGACGATTGCCGAACCTCTTATCGATCGTTATCGTTACGAGGTAGCAGCACGTCATTATCTCGCAATGACGCAGATTGCATTAGGAAGACACGATCGGGCGGTCGATCAAGTTGTCTTGATGATAGGATCTGCAAAGAAATCGGGTGACACGGCACTGAAATCGCGATCTTTTATGACGCTGGGTAGAGTTCATTTGACCTTCAGACATCTTGATGCAGCTGCGAAAGCTTGGCAAAGATTAGTCAGGGATTTGAATGAAGTTGTACCAAAAGCGTGGCTGTTGCACGAAATCGGCAGATGTTATTTTGAGATGAAAAGCTATGGTAGAGCTTTGGAAACTTCTTATCGTTGTGTCGAGTATGCCGAAGAGGGAAATTCTCAAAAATGGTTATTGAACGGTCGGCTGCTGAGTGGTCAAGCGCTCGTGGAACTTGGAAGATTGGGGGAAGCTGTCGAGGTTTTGAAAAAAGTTCGGACAATTGCCGATGAGGAGAAAAACAAGGAGATTCTTGATTATGTGTCAGAACTGATCGATCGAATTACCGGAGCTCTCAGGAATGCGAATCCTTTGGATAATGTTTTCGAGACGAGTGTCGCTGAAGGAGAGAAAATTGTAGAGACAGAAGTTTGGAGAGCAAAGTCTGAAGAAGTTCCGAAATCTGATCAGTCGAAAACATTCAAATGGTCGAGGCAAAAAAGCGAAAACCTCAGAACGGAACCTAAGCTAAAAATAAAACTCCCGAAATGTCGTGGAAAGAAAATTAGATGTTCGATGGATTTCAGAAGGATTAATTCTAATTGTAAGATCTCGACGAAAAAGAGGAAAGGAAAAAATATTAACAAGCCGCATGAAAGTTCAATTCCAATGTCATCCAGCGGAGAATTGGACATTTTTGAGAAGGACATTCCGCAAGATTTTAATGCCGATTTTTCGGCTGTTCTGGATGAATCTTGGAAAGAATTATTGACATCTAGGACTCGAGTGATTGACAAGAATATTGGCGAACAAGAAAATTCCATTGAAGAATTTTTTCGTGAAAATCAATTTGTTTCCAACGAGGAACGATGTTTGAGTGATGAGGAACTTTCTATTGGGACCGAAAAAACTTACGTCTTTGATGAATTGTGATTTCGTCAGAGGTGTGAATTTACGAGAGCGGAGATGTTTCTGAGAAGTAAGAAGTTTTCTGATAAAATTCGAAATCACGTTCGAGGTTTTACAAACTTTTTGTGGATATTCGAGAAAAAAGGGATGTATTGTAATGGGATTTCGTCTTTGAGGCTCTTAGGGCGAAGATGCCTTCTAAAAAGATTCCAAAGATATTATAAGTTTGTCATTGATTTGGTCCAATATTACGTTACGATACCGAAGCAGAATATTCGAATTCAAAATTGGTAAAGATTATATCGTAATAAAATAAAAACATAAAACTTTTTTAAACATTTTTTAAATTACTTACACTTTTTTAAAATTAAACAGTTTTTTCGTCGACAAAACGATGCAGAGAAATTAGAAATTTTGTGGTTTATTGGTGTGAATTAGGAAATTAGGATTTCTGGGTAGAGTTCCAGTTTCGAGTAATTTTAAAATTAATAATCATTGTTAATAATTCCTAATATCAAATAGATTGCGTTGCGCGAATATGCAATAGATCGATTCCAATAAATGTTGAATAAATTAATTTTCCAAACTACTTATTCATAGTAGCCAATTAATAACTTGTAACATCTGTTTAATTAAACTTTGTTGAAGAAAATAAACTAACGAATATAGAACGATTTTTTATTCTCGTCATGATAGAAGATTTAATGTGCAACACCGGAGATTCACAGAAATGGAAAAATGTAATGGAAAGATAGTAGAAGAGATTGGAGAGCAATTCAATAACCTATCGATTCTCAGGCCAGCCAGTCTCATAGATGAATGCTTCGAGAACTTTCCTCCGAAGATTCGTACGACGTATTATATATTCGACGAACGACAGTCATCAATCTCTGCACCGTGGAATTACGATCGACTGGCATTCAATGTATCTATACTCACAGAAAAGAATTGCAGCTTTTTCTATTTTCATATAATTGGCTTCAACTGCAATTTTGCTTCAACTTCGATGTTAAAGTAAAAGGTTCGATTTTCAGCAGGGAATATGGCGTAAAACAGCATACAAATTTGATATTCTATATGAAAAATTGCACTGAATGCAGTGGAATTATTTCCATGTAAAAAAAAAGCACGTTGGGCGTTAGTTAAACCCCTTAATTTTGTTGAATAAGAAAAAAAAATACGTCAAATTAGTTTTCATCGTCCTTCGATCCAGTTTCCGTATAGTACAAATCGAAGATTAAAAGTTTCACGCGAGAGGGTGGTTCGCCCCTGTACGATAGGGGTGAATGAGAGTTCGGAAATAATAATTCCTTCATTTTACTGACTTTTGGATTATTTGTAAAATTTTAAAACGAGAAGAAATTGTTGAAACGCCAGGAATACAGAAATTTTCATGAAGGGGTAGTCACCCCTCAATTTTTTTTCGCGAAATGCAAGATCACGTTAACTTTATATTTTTATGCTCTTTAATTCCATTATTTTTTCCTTGAAATCGATCAACAATACAATGGAGAAAGTATTAAAAAACGTTCAAAACGGGTGGTTCATCCCCTTGCGATGGAGGTGTGGGGAACTTCAAATACACCAAATTTCATGATTGAGCATGAGGAACATTTTGCAATTGGTTTCATGTCGATCGGACCGTTTCTTCTAGGTGAAACAGCAAAACAACCCCCTGGAACCCTCTTTGAGGGTTAATTTCACCCTTTAAATGGGCTTGAGAGCCGAAAAAAAAACACGTGTCTGTTATTTTATGGTGGACTAGAACCCGCTCAAGGGTCGTCGAAATCGGAGGTGGACACCTCGCAACTTTTCCTTGTCAAACTATTTGGAAAGTACGCTGGTGTTTTCCTCTCGTCGGTTTTACTGGAGTCCTCCAGTGACGATCCGTGAGGAAACAGCGCACATGGTCTTTTCAACTCGAACAACGCGAAACTTTGTTGCACGGATGTTCTTCTGACGACAGGACCGCAACTGTCTACGTTTTATGTACATTTTCAGAGAGAAATTTGAAATTTAAAATTTGAAATTTGAAGAAAGCATGTATAAATTTTACGAGATGCAAAATTGATATAAGGAAGCATTCATGAGAACTGATTTGTTGCTGTATTGTTGAGCGATTATTAATTAGTGTAACTATATTTTCTATTGTTCAAAATATTTGTTCGAAATCATGAAAATTTCATCGGATTTCACGATAAAACAAGCTTTCGCTTTCGGTCTCCCCGCCTGAAAGAGACTTCCGCCGTAATTCTTATACCGGAGGAAAGAAAAAGTGAAGGAAAAACATACGTGTGGTTAATGATCTTTTTTCCTTCTCTCTTATTCCTCTTCTCTCTACGCAACAGGTTGCTTTTCTACTGCCGTCTTTCAATAGAATACCAGTGGAACATCGATATATGAGTATAGGACTTTATAATACTCTGTACAGACTTTCAACTCGTTCATATAAACAATCGTGGTATTCAAGCATGCTTGAGTTATTCATGATGCCGATGTACTTGCATAAAGAAAACATTAAGCTCGGTAGAATGAAATTTTATCGGAAAAATAAAAAATGAAGTATCATTTATGGCATTGAGATATCTTGACTTTTCATAACAATATCTATCGAAAAAATATCGAAGAACATTTGTTTGAAGTATAAATGTATATTGTATAAATACATTTTTTAATTTTCAGAGATTTTTTAAAATATAATATAAATAATTCAAATACTTGTTCATAATTATTGAACGTCAAAGAAAGTTACGAATGCACGTGAAGTACGGTTCACCGGTAAACAGACCGATCTTTGAATCACCTCTCGAAAACTCAAACGGTGAGCATACATTTTCTCTTAGTTTTGGGCAATATTCCTTTCCGAAACGGTAACACATGAACTTTACTTCAGTTTTATTTGATATTTCTTCGCAAATTGAACATTCAAGTATGGACAAATTAATCTTTTGATGAAATAAAAGCCAGTTCATGCTGTATAATAACTGAAATAGCAAAGAACTGAATAAAATGTTCACTGAACGTTTTTTCTTCCCTGCAATTCTCCTGTGCTATGAACAAGTTTATTAGTGATGGTCATCCATTCGAATATCCGATAAAACGAAATTTATTAACACTTTTATGCTACGATTAATACCCTTTGTTTTCAAAGTTGAAAAGGCCATAAAGCGTTTGGAAAGGAAAACACAAACACACCTGTTAGTTCATTTAAAAACTGACATTATTGATATGATTAATATTGAACCCAAAGAGACGTCATTAATATTATTACAAATTATTTTTCATTCGTTTATAATCAAATATTTAACGGCATGAAACGTTCAACGACGTGAAAAAAGGCAATGTCCAATTGTATCTTTTTGGGCAAAAGCGACGATGTGCTACTCAAGAAACTCTGGGGACTTCTTTCTCGAGGTTACCGAAATTGGATCGTGGCATAAAACTGAACAGAACCGAGGAAAGCGCAGAAAAAAGTGAACTGCTAGAAGGAAACCTACCGAAAAAGGGAGAAACAAAGGAATTACGGAAGTGAAGTTTAAGTGTAAAACGGATGGACAGGAAAAAGAGAAGAAAGTTTCATGACGCCAGCAGGCTCACTTTCTCGACTACTTCCTCTCTTTATCCCCGGCCATACGTATTATGTGGGCACCTTACCCGAACGCGTTATTTACGCGTATGTATTCATACATGGGAGATTAGAAGATACATATATGATACACACATTATGTGTAAATGCACGTATACATATATATATATATATATATACTAGGGTGACCGTTATTTTGGCTTCGGTAAAATTTTTTTTACGTCTAGCAAAAAAATTAATCAAGATATGATAAAAATAATAATTATTATTATATTTTTATAAATAATACTAATTAACAAATCTGGAATTGGGTACATCGAGTATACATATTAAAAGGTACAAAATATGTTATTTGCTGATTTTTTTCCATCAATTATGTACAGTCGTGAGTAGATTGAAAAATAGATAGAAAACTTGAAAACGGACGTGGCGGTTTGGCCACATTGTGGCAGGAAATCGAAGCGGTGAATTAAATTATCGGAGCAGATTTTTAATGTAAATAATAATATATATTATTATTTAAAAAATGGTGGTTCCAATATTGCAGACTAGAATTTAAAACATGCTTATTTTTCGGCGCAAAAAATATATGGTTTTTCGGGTCGATGGATTTAAATCTGTAATAAAATTCACAAAAACAAAGTTGCGGATCTAAACCGTGCGTTGCCACATTGCAACCGTCATTTTCAACTCCAGGAGCCTGATCTTCGATTAGGCCCGAATTCAGCGATTTTAAACTACTTTTCGGATTTCCATTCGCCACATTGAAATTTGATCTGACATCAGATTTCAATTCACCTTATAAATGTCATATTACTTATTTTCGCGATTTTGACATTAGAAAATCCAGTACCAGATTCGGCTTTAGTGGCCTCAAGACGACCAATTTTGTCGCTACGCTATATACGACTGCTGTCAGTTATTCCGTTGCTGGCTATTTGTCGCGGTTATTTTGCTGTGGTACCGGGCGAAGGTGTAAAGCTAGCTCGTGAGCGGAAGGCAAAAAATAGTGGTCGAAATTTATGAAAACCTCATACGATGACCAAAAGAATAAAAATGGTGAGCATTTTATACGTGGAGATCTATACACATCGCGAGAAAATTTTTCATGTGGAGTAAGATCATAAAAGACGGATTTCAGAACAGTCATAACAAGATACTGATCGGTCAATAGGTCATGAGATTTATTCACCATATAGATGGGCTAGTAGATGGAAAGTAAGATCGGTACGATAGCCCCATTGAAATACAGTAGAATATCGATTAGCGTATCACCAAGACTATTCTAATATCGTCCACCTCCGATGCGCCATTTTGAAATTAAGCCATTGATATCGAGAGGTAATCTATATAGGAGGCCATGGAGGAGTAGGCAGCTGAGCCTTCATATGAAACGCGACACAAATACCTCTGGAATATCCAACGGCGATGGGGTCTAGCTAATCTATTATATATAATACTAGGGACAAGAGACGCGCGCTCACGCGCGCGACCGGCTGCGTTTTCGCGCTACGGCGCTCCGTCTTGAATGAAGTATAGACCCCTAGAGAACACATTATAATTCGGCATAAGTAGCAAATTGTGGAAAGCAAGGAATTTTTAAAAAACTGAACAAAAATTTCTGAAAACCGGACATGGAGCAACTTGTTCAGAGTTGTTTCCTCTATGCGTGGTTCAATTTCGATGGAGTTGTCGATCGTTCTTTTCATCTGCCACTACTTTCGAGTACTACAGCGTCGAGCGTTAGTAATGCGCCTGCGAGACTGTTTACCCGCCCGACATTGCTGTAGAGCGGAAAGATAGCCTCTCCGGGCCAGCGTCGAGCGGTAGTACTGTGCCGACATGGCTGTAGAACAAAAATTAAATTTTGATCGAGTTGTCGATCGTTCTTTCCGTCTGCCGCTACCCTTAAGGGGAAAAACTGAAACTAAATTTCCGACAACCGGAAATGAAGCATCTTGTTCAGAGTCGTTTCCTCTATGCGTGGTTAAATTTTGATCGAGATGTCGATCGTTCTTTCCGTCTGCCGCCACCCTTAAGGGGAAAAACTGAAACTAAATTTCCGACAACCGGAAATGAAGCATCTTGTTCAGAGTCGTTTCCTCTATGCGTGGTTAAATTTTGATCGAGATGTCGATCGTTCTTTCCGTCTGCCGCCACCCTTAAGGGGAAAAACTGAAACTAAATTTCCGACAACCGGAAATGAAGCATCTTGTTCAGAGTCGTTTCCTCTATGCGTGGTTAAATTTTGATCGAGATGTCGATCGTTCTTTCCGTCTGCCGCCACCCTTAAGGGGAAAAACTGAAACTAAATTTCCGACAACCGGAAATGAAGCATCTTGTTCAGAGTCGTTTCCTCTATGCGTGGTTAAATTTTGATCGAGTTGTCGATCGTTCTTTCCATCTGCCGCTATCCTTGAGGGGAAAAACTGAAACTAAATTTCCGACAACCGGAAATGAAGCATCTTGTTCAGAGTCGTTTCCTCTATGCGTGGTTAAATTTTGATCGAGTTGTCGATCGTTCTTTCCATCTGCCGCCACCCTTAAGGGGAAAATCTGAAACTAAATTTCCGACCACCGGAAATGAAGCAACTTGCTTAGAGTCGCTTTCTCTGCGCGTGGTTAAATTTTCATGGAGTTGTCGATCGTTCCTCTCATCCGCCGATCGAACGCTGGACCAGAATCTGTGAAAAATCTGAAACAAAATTTCCGAAAACTGGACATGGAGCAACTTGTTTAGAGTTGTTTCCTCTATGCGTGGTTAAATTTTGATAGAGTTGTCGAACGTATTTTTCATCTGCCACTACTGTCGAGTACTATAGCGTCGAGCGGTAGTACTGCGCCTGCGAGACTGTTTACCCGCCTGACATTGCTGTAGAGCGGAAAGATAGCCTCTCCGGGCCAGCGTCGAGCGGTAGTACTGCGCCTGCGAGATTGTTTACCCACCCGACATTGCTGTAGAACAAAAATTTCCGGAAACCGGACATGAAGCATCTTGTTCAGAGTTGTTTCCTCTATGCGTGGTTAAATTTTGATGGAGTTGTCGATCGTTCTTTTTATCTGCCACTACTTTGAAGGAAAACGCTTCTCGCGAGATCGTCTGATCGAAGTATCATTTTTTGTAAATTTTATAAAACATTAATGTGCAAGGGAGAAAGAAGGGAGAAAAATGTTCGCTTGAAAAAATGTGCAAGAGAAGCTAGTTTCGTTTATTCACTCTCCTTCTCCCGGACTATCTCTCATTTTCTCTCAGTACAATATAAATTCAATTGTGAAATATAGTACTCTTACTTACTCGATATGGATGATTTCTTTTTCACAGAATAAATTATCGTAGAACTATAACCTTTGCTAACCGCGATTAATGTCACGAGTCGACAACTGTCAAAAACAGCATAAAAAACTGCGCGAATACAGTCTCGCATGAATTTCGCGGCTACGCTCATCACAGACCAATCACGAAACGAATAAAACGACAACAAAGCATGCTATATTTCGATATTTCGATCTTTATCTCCTCATCAACTTTTTATAAGAAAGACAGCTATTTTATACGCAGACTGTATCTACTTATTGTACAAAGATTATTCGGTGCGTTACATCGAACAAGCTTCGTTCGCTACTTCTCCCAATTTTGTCTTGAGTAGGAGGAAGAGAACATTCGAGTTTTAAAAATGTGCATAATTCTTTCTTTCTTTTTTCATCTTTTGACACTTCTGATACGATGATTTTCAGAAAAACCGCTTGTCTGTTTTGCTAGATTGCTTAAATGATTTTACGTTACTTTTATTAAAAAAATGTATTGTCAAGAACATCGCTTTCCATGAATTAACGAAGAAGTTTTAACCGATGAAGAAAAGTTAGTAAATCAGGAAAAAATGGAGACATTATTTGGAGTTGGGAAGATCATTTTCTGTTATTAGAACTCCGATTGGAAGATGCGAGAGCCACACCCTTGTAGAATTTACCTGGAATATCCCGTATTGCAGGTATACATTCAGGAAATAGTACTGGTATATCGAGCATTTAGCTCTGTAATGGACGACCGATTCGGGTCTCTTCCTCTTCCTCGAACTTTACCGCCCACATGGAATATTCTGCTCTACTTTGTCCATTCAGCGATAAGCACGTATAACAGAAAATATCTCGGCAGATTCTTTTTCGTTCCTTCAAGGTATTTTAGATCCTCTAGAACTCTGAAAACTCCCATTTGCAATAAAAAATGGAAATTTATTGCTATAGCTTGCTCTTTGAAATTAAACTGTCAACAACCAGGGAACGCTTTGAAAGATTTACAAAAAAAAATTCATTGTTTCCACAAGCCGCGGATCTTTTTATAATAGATTATTATCAAAGGTTTCAATTTTTTCATAAGAAAACAATGAGCAGGAATAATAAATTGCGTGCAAGCGATGGAAGAATACATTTATGAAGGTAAGGGTGCAGAAGTGACCATGATATTCTTTTACTGCAGTTCTTCAAAACCAAAATGTCTTGAAAAGATGACTGACAGTTGTTTGTAAGCTTCGATCCATCATGGCCAATCTTCGCACGACGAAACTATTTTTTTCCGTTTCTCAAACACTTGAAGAAGTGTCGTATCATTTTTCTTCGATAAACAGACCAGAAGCCCCAATGTATCAAGTTGACGCATGTGTCTTGCCATCATGGAGGTACAGTTTCGATGTCTTTATCACTGACACCTTAATAGAGTTAGAGGGGTATGCAGACGTGACGCTCATTGCTCACCACATTCACAACATGTACTCACGTACAATCTGCGATCCCTTTTCGATAGGAACATACGTAGTTTAATAGACAGGGTGGCAATAATAAGATACAACAGAATAAGCCTCCGGGTTTGCAAGCTTTAAGTACAAAAAAATAATAAGTATTAACTTCTTTACTCTTGAACTCTTTTATTAACTTCGTACAACGATAATGTGAAAAATGTAATCTATGTAAAATATTGTTTGTTCCACATGAACAATTGGTATTTGTGTAAAGAAGAATTTATTTCTCCGATAAATAACACGATTAACGATAGGGGTGTTGCCTTGTGTAATTTTCATACAATCATGGGGGTGCAGATATACTTCTTCTTAAAACGGGGCGTCAACGACCGCATTCCTTTGTATATGTACATATAATATATGTGACGTCGATAGAATGATCAAGAGAACTTGAGGGCGGGTCGGTGATGTCAAGATGTAAAACGAACAGGCGTGTATGACACGCTTCCTTTACCCTCGCCTTGCTTTTCTACCACCCCGTCAAACTATATACCTCGACTTTGCCCTCGGGGACTACCGTGATAGGAGCTTAGCTCAGAAATGAACCTCCTTGCATTAGACGGTAAGTAAGAAGCTTATTCTACGCAGCAGATACGACATTTGGCAGCGAAATCAATTGGTCCGAAGTTACCCCACCTTAGGCCGCACTAATCATCGCAACGATGTGAAGTGCTGGGGATCAAAGGTCGAACCGAAGTTTGATAAACTTGGCAGACGGAAGGGCATGCGGTACACTATTCTAAAGGTTGGGCACTAATGTTTATGGCTTTCTGAATATCAGCGATTATTGGCAATCGTACGAAGTCGCATATGTGGGCGAATCCGATCCATCGCACGGGGCAAGATACAAGTGTCGTGTTGGATTATACCGAGATCGATCGTTGGGGATAGTGCGCCGAAAACGCTCGAGAGAGAAAATGTTACGTGTGTACGCGGTTAAAATGCAGGCCAAGGGATTCCTTATAGTGTGTACACGGCACTTGTTTGACGATGTATCCGTCGAGTTTACTAGAGGTCCTTTTCTCACATGGTTTTTCCGGACTCCCAATGGATTTTGTGCGTCTAACTTATAGACGTATTTATATTTAAAGAAGTGAATCCTTGATGCAAAATTGTTTCCGTTACACAACGACCCGGATTTAATATCTGAAAATAATGTTTCGATTGACCCAAATATAAATCGCGATATGAAATAGACTTCTTTGTCCTTGTAGCATTCTGGGACTGACATGTTGACACTATGTCGATAGGATCAGTAGCATCAATATCACGTCGAATGGAATATTGATCGGCTTCTTTTAATTACAATTATTAATAGAGTGCAGCCAAACAATATAATACTTGTATACTAAAATGGTTTGGACAATATGGAGCTCTTGCTTATATTTTGTAATCAAGTATTCTTTACGTCATTTGTACTGAAAGTGCAGGTTTTTGCGAAATAGGACAGGAAACATTCAGTTTCTGCCCGCGTTTTCTGTCTCGGGGCAAAAACGTTTAGTTTTTGACTTCATTTCATCCCGGCCAGAATTGAATTTGCTCATTCTAAGTCTCGGAATATCCATGACATTCTAATTATTATCAACTAATTTGCTTTTTTGCTCAGCTATCCCCACTGCCTAGTTTCCACTGCCTTCAGACGTTGAAACTCCAAATTTCGAAACGCGATTTAAGACTCGTGCGATATCAGCCCCCGCATACGACTCGGGCCTGGTACTTATCTGCAATCCTTTTGTTTTGTCCCTGGCCACACAATATACTATTTAATGTTATGTCCCTCATTGTTTTCGTGTTTTTAATTTATACTAAGCTCCGTACATAATTTAAAAGAGCAACAAAATTTCTGACATTTTTCAGCGATTTTCAAAACACTTGTTGTCAGTGAAAAATGATCGTATAGAGATGGGAAGAAACAAATCGAAGCTTGGAGTCTTTAGTATTTGAAATTTGATTGGAAAAGTATTTTTCGACAAAATTTTGGAAAACTCTGGTGCATTAGAAAAAACGAACGAATTATCTATTTAATACCAAGTAATCTATACAAACAGTAATAAATGGTGAGTGCATTTTTGATTGAATTTCATTACATAGATGAGGTAGCCATTGTCTATTAAAATGTATACGAATTCTTATGTGCGTCAACGATAATTGAGTATATATTTAGATACAATTTTGATTTGATTAATATCTAAGTCGATTTCATTCACATAAAAAAACAATTAATTAGAATCTCACGTTGGAGTAGTATTTTTTATTTTTTTTTGATAATAACCTTTGCTTTTCCACTGCCTTTCTTTTACTTCCAGCGTATTTTCATGTTTAGCTTACAGGACTTCTTTAAATCCTGCAACATATCATAATCTTCCACGTTTCAGCGATGCGTTTTTTTTCAATGCCCAAGAGTTTTGTCGAAATCGTGGGAGGCGGTTTCTAAATCCGAATTGCAAAATGCTAAAAATTCCTATTACGTAAATGTCGGTATTGTTATTATTGTCGTTGTTGCCGTTATTATTATTATTACCAATTATTATTAATCATATTGAAAGTATTTTTATTAATGAAATTTTATTGATTAATCCGCTGGCTGGAATCACACGAGTGTGAAATCGTAGTTTGTCCCGTGTCACACACTGCATTTTTTATATCAACTGTATTAAAACTGAGAGTTTCAATGTGTGGAGTCAGTCGAAACGAGACAATTTTCCGACCGATAGCACAGCAAAAGATCAGATTAGCCGATGTTTTGAATGACCCGAATATTGCGAGGCTTATAATAAACAAATGCAATTCTGGCGGGATGAAATGAAGTCAGAAACTGAATGTGTTCTGCCCTACTTCGCGTCGGTCTGAAATTCGCTCGTTTCGGCTAGATAAACAGGCATTGACTCTCGCAGATTCGCTACAGGTGATCTGAAAACATTATTTATTGATAGTTCACATAAAAACAAGAAGATTCTCCTTTTTTTATAGTGTTATATTCCATATTTGTTGAATATAAGCCAGGAAACCAGCAGGTAAAAAAATATTTCGTTTGAAAGAAAATTTGAGAGTTATTTACAAAAACATTTGAAAACTTTTTTTGAAAAATGTGGGAGTTTGAAAAGTAGTCTGCATCGCACTTTTCAGCTCCATACATTGACAGTTTTATACTTTCATCTTACTCTTTTTTTTTATTTGGAAGTGTGAACTATTTTCAAAAAGTTTTGTGGAAAATGTCGACTTCGTGTTGTGAAACTATTAGAAGAAAAACTTTGACCGAATGATAAATAACATTTCTTTCAACGGAGAATGGGTGTAACGGTCGTGATTCTTTTCGGAAGAATGTGATTGCGTTGGGACTATCCGAACTTGAGTTATACCTGCGTACGTGCAGTACTGAGGAACGCAACATTCTACTGCTGGTTCACGACTTCCAGACGTCGCGGAGCCGTCTCGCGGCGAAAATGAATGTAGTGTTAAGCGAACCGTTTATATAGAAAGCTGAGGAGAGGAATAGGGACTCGGGAAATCGTTGAGTTCAATATATTGATAATGCCTAGAATATTTCACGATCACAATTTTCGACAAAACTTTTACCGAAGTCATCTTATACTTCGAACATTTCTTCAGTTTTTTTCTTTCGAATGGAATTCGAAAGGTTATTGAGATATTTATTCGGACACATTTGGTGAATTAAGGATAATATACATTTATACTGTAGCATACATTGAAGTGCTTAATAATTTTATGGTTAGCACAGTCGGGAAATTCATTTTTCGGAAAAAAATGTTCTCAGAAGAGAATTTTATTTATTGCAAATTGAATTTTCCGGTGAGCCAAACCTGTAATTGAGTTGGAATTTTATTACTCCCATGGAACGGTTTCTCATACCATGTATCATCAGTTTTTCTATTTGTATAAAATAAAAAAATTGTTCCCTCAAAATGAAATACCTGTATGTGTGCACATGTCACAAGTTTTGATGATTATTTTGATTTAGAATATTAAAGAGTTTTAGTTTTGTAAAAATTATTTTTTAGTTAGAGACAAAGATGAGTTCGCTGATGTAGGAACGTTGTTTTAAGCCAGTTACATTGGAGTTTTCTTCATGCACTTGTTCGAGAAAAAGGATAAAAAATTGTGTCACAGAACCTTGAGAAAAAAAGAGCGAGAGGTGCGAATAATCGAGTGAAATTTGTCTCGTCAGTTTGCTTCATCTCCCACCTTCGTCGTTTCTTTCCTTATATCACTTTTTTCCCTCCAAACTTCGGGCTCTTCTAGCACTTTAGTCTCATCTACGCGAGAGAATATAATAAAGTTCGCGAAATTCGTTATTCACATCTCGGAGTCGAAAAAGGCGAAGAAATGTCCATCCGTTCAGGAACGTGGAGTTTGGATTTATTTTTCCCAATAAAAATGAAATATCGATTTTCCCCGAACGCTTCGGTTCACCTCTTCAAATATAGTGTGCGCCAATTGAACTGGGATTCTCGGTTTTCCTGCGTTTCCGTCCTCCTTTCGTTGATTTAGGAATGCAAAAAAGTAAATACGAGTAAATTTCATGACCTTTCGAATAAGGCTAATTGCGATCCGATGCGCTAATAATTCGCCGATTGCGAGCCGATTACATCAGTGAGTATGAATCGGAACATTGAGAAAATCTCGCGCAGAGGGTCGGAACTAGTCTCGTTCGAAAAGTAGTAAAATCTACTCGAATTCGCTTTTTTGAATTTTTTATGTAGATCAAACTCTGGCGGAAAAGTGGAAAGAACCGAGTGTCGGAAACGTGAAAAACATCGCAATGTCCCACTTCATTGGGTGCTCACGGTATGTTGAGCCTTTGAAATGCTAGCTCCTCTACATGCTCTAAATGCTCTAGATGCTGGCTTCTTCTACATACGAATGACAGACTCGATAAATTTGTTGTATACATTAGAAACACTGGCATGAACATCTTCCTGCGATATGGAAAATGAAACATCTGCATAAGCACAATGACCAACAATGAAGTGATTTTATAAAATAACAATTTGAAACATGAAAAATATTCCATGGACTTTATTATATGTAACCATAAAATTGACACTGATCAGTACCATGGATATCGTTTAATTAAACCATTCCAAGCTTTGCTTGAAACGTTTTTGTTTTAATTAAGAAAATGAATAAAATTATACGCAACGATAATTGTCGATAAAATGTACCATCTTTTAAAACATTCATATTAATGATATAATCATGATAAATTGCACGAGTCGCGGTGGGATCTTGAGACACGTATACATTTAGCTACTATATCGACTGGACTTACTACGTCACCGCGAATTCTTTATCCACCAAACCACTGCTTTTTTTATATTACAAAAAATTCTGTTTATTATATTTTTTTATATATGTATTTTGCATTTAACTTGAAATCACAGCTGATTTTTGTACTTTTTCTATGGAAATGTGAAAACAGAATATGTTTTGCAATTAGCCATAGTCGTGTAATAATAATTTTACGACAGACTTTTATCCGTTTTCACCTCCATGAACCCGCAATCACAATCGTTTTAACTAGGCTTGATATGTTATATTCCCATTTTGATTGTATCGCACGTACTGCGCATTGAGGGTTTTATTTTTGTCCTAAACAAATTTTCTGTAAAATAATTATTTCTGAAGGTACGGCAAAGAAATGAAAATGAATTTTCGAAAATTCATATCGCCGAAATAAAAAGCCAATCGCTAGATATTCATTCCCGGATCATCGTATGAAGTTAAATAGAAGCTGTATGTACAAATCAGTAAAATCGATGGCCATCATTAATCGGAAGTTTATCCCTCAAGCTGGACCGAAACAAGAGGGTAATAACCTTCTTCGGTCCAAAGTGCGCAATATAGGTGTGTACGTAGTTTCATATTGGTAAAGGTAAATGCTAATATAGGGCGGAGTTATATTAGAAGAGAAATTGCCCGGTAGCGCGGTAGAAATACTCGAGGATTCGATAGCTCATCGTCGTCTCGTATTGCTTCAGTTGCGTCCCCGCATCCCTCTTTTACTGGTTGCATACCATATCTGTTTTTTCTCGGCTGCTGTACTGGCGTATTCTCACGTATTTTACGGCATCCTTGACCTGGAGAACACCCAGGATTCCGAGACTTTATTATTATAACACTGATGTTACTATATAGTACAGTACAAAAGGATAATCAGGTTACCTTGCGCATATAATATTCTGCACAAACTATGCAGCGCATTGGGTTCATATGAGAAAGAATTTTCAATATTTTTTTAAATTTGAATGTTCGTCAAAAATAAAAGTAATATGTATAAATATTTTAAATATTTGTTTTCTGGAATGCTCAATTGAGATAAAAAGAATTTATGCAAACGCGGGTTTTAAACATCCATTGGACATTTTTTAAACTTACTTTATTGTCGCTTATATAGAAAACAGTTACGGAAAAAGATAAAAATCAACAAAACGCCTTTTATTTTTGATTTCTGAAGTCGGCATGTATTACGAATAGCAGTACTGACATTCACGCATGTAGTTTTCTAGTTCTTGTTTCTCGACTTCTGTATACGATGCAAGGCCTCTGGAGTCGTTAGTGTGAACTTTAGGATGAAACAGAGCAGAGACTCCCTGAGCATCGAGCTTTCGTGGTCATTCTCGAATTTCCACATAGTTGGGAATAAGCTTCCTTTCTGCAATTCTACCTCTCTCTCCTGGTGACGAACATGTACACTACCGTTCAAAAGTTTGGATACACCAGTCGATATTTCTTGCCGCACTTGAAGATAAAAAAAAGATAAATTTTGAAAAATTCAAAATAACCCAAGAACGATGGGGTTTGAGAGAAAATGTTACAGAAGCAAAAAGTCGCGTATTTTATACTGGATAACCTGGAATTTTTTCAGAATTTTTCTTTGAAATTTTTTTTTTGAGTATTTTTGCTCGAAACTCTCGTGTAAGAACATTTTTTTTAGGTCAATAAAATGTTTTAATTCACTCACCTCATCTAGACAAGTTTTTCGTCGAAAAAGCCGCCTTTGGTCTTGAGCACCGCGTTCATGACTCGTGATACCGTTCGATTAATTTATCGATTCGGTATTTTTGAGACTCGATCATGCAGCCTGTAAATTTTCCCAGAGATCCCCCGTAAACGATGAACAATATTTTCTGATTTTCCGATCGAGCTTCTGTGGAAAGAGCTCGGTGCTCAAAGGGCTTTTCCGACGAAAAACTTGTGTAAATGATGTGAGTGAATTAAAACATTTCATCGACCTGAAAAAAAAGAATTTCACTCATGAGAATTTCGAGCAAAAATACTCAAAAAGAAAATTTCGAAGAAAAATTCTAAAAAAATTCCAGGCGATCCAGTATAACAATACGCAACTTTTTGCATTTTGAGCATTTTCTCGTAAACCCCATGGTTTTTGAGTTATTTTGAAGTTTTCGAAATTTATCTTTTTTGGCCGAAAATAAAATACCTTGACGAAAAAAAAATGCAAAATTTTGTTAAAAAGATAAAGAAGGAGCTTCTGTATTCCATTTCAAGTTTTTCATAGTAAAAAAAAAATTTCTTAAATTATGCGCCTGACTTGCGATGGTCGAAAAAAAGCCTAAAAACGGTAACGTACCAAAGTGCGTACCGGGTCGAAAAAAAATCGAAAAAAATATTTAAAAAAACCAAACTGAAGCCTGGTCTATACTTTTTTAAACTTCGCTTTGGCAATTCGAATATCTTTTTTTTTGGCAGAGTGATCCAACTTTAAGTGCGGCAAGAAATATCGAATGCTGTATCCAAACTTTTGAGCGGTAGTGTATCCATTACGAGCGTCTACGTTATATAGCCGTATATGACGCTGAGGTGAATACAAACGATATGAAATATGGATGAGTTCGTCCAGACTTTGTAAATTAACATTTAACTCGTGTGCGACGCACACAGAAAAACTTGATTAAATACTGGCGCCACCAGTTGAGATTTTTAATAAAAATTCGGAGGTCAAGGCCGATTCTTCAGTTTTTTGTCATATCTTTCTGCTAATTAAATATGAATGGGTTTGTAATGATTCATAATAGTTGACGCGAGAAATTGTGACCTTCGGTCAACACCTATTATTACGCACCGTTTATTTAAAACTGTGATGATAAACTGTGATTTTTCGAGAATAATTATTTGGTGTCGAGTTTTCACCGCAATAATTATTAGTTGATGTTGAAGGAGTTTAAAGAAACACGTGCTCTTTTTATTTTTGTTGAAACTTTGATAATTCGGGACGGGAAAACTGTTCGACCGATCGGATTGCAGTTTTTCAGGCTTTTCAGGCGTGTATCGAACTAACAAAAACCTTCTCTTTCATATTTTTTGCTATATTTGCAACATGGTGGTAGATTTTCTAAAATTCCAGAGAAAATAATTTGTTGTAAACATTTTTATCAAGCTAACATTAAGAATAAAAGAAACATTTTCGTAAAACAACAAAAGGCGCTGGTAACGAACCGGTTGAGGCTCCCGAAACCCTTTTTTCGATTGCTGTACGATCATTAGTTCGCGAGATATCGATGATTAAAGTCAAAAGCGTGACTTTTCATTCAGCAGCCGATAACTCAGCGCCGAATCGCGGTACAAAGCTCAACGAAAAACCAAATTGAAGCTAGAAGGTCGAGCTCAGCGACCCTAGTATTGATTTACTCAGAAATTTTTTTTTCCCCACCATGAAGAACTTCAAAAAGTGCGAAAAATTTTGAAAATTTTTGTCACATGATGTCTCTTTTGATTCTGAAATGCGCGTTGGGCAAAAAAAAATGTTATCAAAAAATCTCACTACTAGAGACTTTAAGCTGCAAAATGCTTTTTTCTACACCTCCATACGATCATTTTTCATGGCGGTGAAGCCTTTTGAAAAACACTGAGATACTCGTGAAAGAACTCGTTTTTCTGGCCCTTTAATTTTATGGATGAGCGTCCTTAATTATCAATAGAACGAAAAATATTAAAATTTTGAGAGATTTAACAATTCGGTCCATAATTTTGCGCCAATGATCGAATTAATCGCTGAACGAAACATACTCGTACTTTTCCAGAACAACGTTTCTACTGTCAATGTCAATGTCAATCTCTGGGGTTTCACCATGATTGTAAATTCAACAAGTACAAAATGGTAATCGTTGCCACTTTTCATCATTTCCCTTGCACCGCAACACATACAATATCAATTTTTCTGAATTACCAAAGCGTCATATATGAATTTCAATCAGGAATAATGAACAATTATTTAGAACTACAATTGAATTGCCAATTATTCTGGTAATCGACCAAAGTAATAAGTTTATATTGCAACTATTAATACTTTATCGTGTATTTTATTCACTATGCGTAGCTACATCCTCAGCTTTAAACATGTCAAGTAGTAATGGACGGTACGAGTACTTGGAGGGTGACCGTTTCGCCCGGCACATTGAAGTTCATTTGTCCAAAACCTGGAGCTTCTCACGAAACCACCGTCTTTATCCAACGACAGCGTCAACTTTATCGCTACGGGTTTTCTGCAGTTTCGCGGTACCCTCGTGCAAATGACATACAGTAATGGGAGGTAAGACGGCTGCGGGCACAGAAAAAGAGGCAGGTAACAGGAAAAAAGGAAAAATAAAAATCGGAAGGATAATCGAAAAATCAGAAAAAAGGGAAGGCTCGTACAAATCCAAGAAAGAGTATACGATGGAATAGTAATAATTTCAAAAAACTACGCATAACTAATTTCGAATTAAAAGTTGGAAAGGATACATGGTGAAGGATCGACGAAAATGTTTTTACTACTGTGGCATACTCGTCCATCTACTTTCTCTCTCTTTTTGCTTTCGGCTCGGCAGGTGAGTATTGATCGGTCGCGTGTGCAGGGCGAGCACAGCGACCCTAGAGAAGAGAGAAAGCCAGTGGGAGAGCCCAGAGAGCCAGGACGAACAGGAATGGAGAGATGGCGATGGTAGAGCCAGAGAGAGAATGAGAGAGAAAATCGCATCTTCCGATGGACAAGTCCTTTCTTCCTTTCGGTACAGTAAATACGATAGAAATGAAGAGAAATGCAGAAAAAACTCGGATATCCGGAACATGCAATGAAAAAAAAATATTAACGGAAAAGGGCGATGAAATACACATGCATGTATGTACTTTAGTACATTCAGAAATATACGTATATATATGTTGTTACATATACATGTAGATCGGTATATACGGTGGATGAATGCGAATTGTTTGAATATGCTGTCAGTAAATCGTAATCGTGCCCAACTGTTGCACTCATACACGGTCGACAATAGAGAAAAAGAGAAAAGGAGAAACATTACATATTCGCATCGTCTCCACTCGTCAATGCTATATTCAGAAAGCGCTAAACAGATTTTTTCTGCATGTCTCTTCGATTCTGTTAAATTACGTATATTATTTTCATAATATTGAGGCAGACGATGTATATTGTATAATGTGTATAATAATATGTATAATGACGGTGAGAGCGAATGTCAATCGCTCACACAGCGCAACGAGGCCGAACTGTTCCAAATTTGAGTTCATATGGATGTGTTCCATGCATATTCATGGGGTTTCTAGATTATTTAGTGTTTCTCGGTTGGAAATTGCACTCTGGATATTTTGGTGTTGGTAGCGAATTTCCTCCTCGTTTACGCGATAATTATGTCTATTATTTTTGATAGGTAATATTGTGAACTATTATTTTATAATAATGAATATAAATCATGATAATTGTGTCAAAGCGTTGTAGATACAAGTTGTATATTTTATGATTTACGTATTTGAATTATTATGAGTCATTAATATATGGAAGACTGATTGAAACAATTCTTCTGTATAATAATTCAAAATATTTTAATATGAATTATTTATCTCTGAAAGTGTTGATAGTATATTTCAGTATTTTAATAAAAAGCTCCGAGTAAATAGTTGTGTGCTATGTTTTGCCTCAAAGTAGATTTTGTACTTAAATGTTTCTCATCAAACTTTACGCAGTATTTTGTTTTTTATTATTGAAATTTGCTTGAAAAATTTCTTAATTTAAATTAAAGTAACCTAAGAAACTTTCTTATTTCATTTTTGCATTATTATGCGTCGGTTATTTAGGTAAATTGATTAGTAAATACAAGTCGAATAAAGTTTTATGTTATCTACGATGAAAGGAAGAAGAAGGTTCTAAAAAATCACAATTGAGGGAATCTTTCAATTCTTCATGACTGATAATTGCCGAAGGTTCCCGGTGAATTCACCGAAGCAGGTATTTAACAGTCTTGATCATGTTGACATGAGGACCATTTATTAAAAAATTACAATATTTTGTAAATTCAAATCTAATTAAATGATTCGATGTCATAAGGAATATAACATCGCATTATATAATAAGCTCAAATATTGTAGTAATTTGTAGGTTCATAGTAGAATTCAGATCTGTTTATTGCTAAGAAACCCCTTGAGCAATGCTTGTGGGTTTATACGGCCTTCGTTCGGAAAGCGACACGCGTAATGACCACAGCATGAATAATCCCCGGTAGTGACCTGGCAAAACTGGAGCAACAGGCAATTCTGGGCTATGCATGAGCTTATCACTGTGTTGGGAACGTATTCCACCCTGCATGTATATACACCTACATTCGGCGTATCAACTCATCAATCGATATACATGTTTTTTTATACGCAATACAATATAAATTTATAATAAAATTTACGTCAATTACATATTATCCAACATTCTATATCATGATATTTCTTTTGATTTTGCAATGCATCTTGCAGAAAAGAGTTTGTACGCTCATTTCTCACGCAGTTACAGCCTTTCATTAATCACTTAAAAATTTGGGAAATTTTTCCGATCCTTCAATTTCTTCTCCGAGTGTACTAGATATACCACGTCACGATACAAGCGTAAACACCTCGGTGTACTTATCCGACCGGAATTATGATTTTTTACTCACCGTTGTTGGATCATTATTACACTTGATTGCAAAATTTGAATAAAAAGTGAAGGGCCGAACAACTACACCGGTGTATTAACGGTTGTATAGTGACGTTGAGTCTTCATCTAGATATTGAATTAATCACCTGTTTCTGATCAATTTATTTCACATTTATCGGCAAATTTATGAAGTCTATGTTCTTGGCTTATAATACAAGATATGCTATTTCTGTTTTTTTTTAAATCACTTTTTGCCGCACTATGCCCACAGCTACGGGATTTCTGTTTTTTCCAGTAGATTGAAAATTCAAATAATAAATATCTGCGCATTCAGTATTTTACAAAGGTGTATTTATAATAAAATATTGTGAAGGAAAATTTTGAAACTACCAAAAAAGGAGTTGGTCGGCGTATAAAAGTCGCGGCACGCTCGAGAATCTCGGTCGGTATAAAAGGTGCGATATCAGGGTAAATGTACTTGTCTCGAGTCGCTGACGCGACTCTTTATACTCTCGAGCTGCTCCGGCTGGAAAAATACAAGTGATCCCTAACTTTCGCTCACTACATAGATAAGTTCACTTCTAACTTTCCTAATTATTCTCTATTTATCTACTCCTGCGTTTACCTTGATATAAAGACATTTCTTTTACCCGCGAATCAAAGGCAATTTTGTAAAAGTGCGATAGAAAAAATATTGCGAGAAGTTGGGATCACTTTCGGACAGGAAATGTTATATTATTATATCGTGGGTAAATAAATAGTCGGTAAATGTTGAGGGTCAAGCAAGTTCTCGTTGACTAAGTTTGACAAAAAAAAATTGGGTCTTTAGATACGCCAAAGCAGCAACGCATTATGCAGTCAGACATTACTGTAGCTGCGCTATGTAGTGGAGGAAAGACATGAGACATCTTACGAAAAGGAATTAGCCGTGAAACTGCTTTTTGAACGATGGGCAAACTCACCGACAGTTTAAAACTCATTATGGCTACGAACGACATATTATATACATATGTATCAGTATTAAATCTCAAATATGCCTGATAAAAAGTAAAAAAGATATTCGTGAATTTCCTCAAACAGCAGGATATATACGGTACGCCCTTTTATTTCTGAGCATTCAAGTTGAAAATGAAGGGCTGATGTCAAAGTACTACAAGAACTCAAATGGCACTTAAACTGTGTATACTACGTATTGCCATTATGTACATGTATATACGTGTAGATGGAATGTATATATGCACACTTATAATTGAATATTTAAACATGAAACTTTGAAGAGTTTCAGACTATTCTCACTCCGTTGATACTTCGGATTACTCATGTCTGAGATCTTGTGTGTTTTCCAGCTTTTCACAGAAGTTATAACTGATTCCGTATTGCGGTACTCAATAAATGAATATGATATATAACTTTATCGGGGTTCAATATGGAGGAAATAAAGTTTAATCGTAATAAATGTCGTTTTGTAAATGTAGAGTTAGCAGATATCACATGTCTATTTGTTTTGAACATAAAATAACAATGTAATAAATAATTTGAATAGGTTACAGAATTCATCGAAACAAGAATATATTATTACCTAGATAATAGTATTTAAACGATATTTTCTGCTAATTAATTTTAGTGGCAGCTGAGTGTTGAATCTTGTCTCGATCTTGTCGGCTGAGTTTGGCAGACTAATGATAGAAAGCTTTTTTTCATTGTAGTCAAAAGGAAGAGAACAGTGTTGAACGTTAAGAATACATTGGAAAAGAAGAAAAAAGTGTCTAAGATATTTTCTTGTTTGAAGCGGAAAACAAGAATAGCGAGGGAGAAAGTTTCGATGCCGGAAAGTTGATGAAAATTGAGACGGGAAAGTTGAGCGAAATCACGAAAATCTGCGGTGAGGTCCGACCGTATAAACGAGAACTTCTAGCTGGTTGAGTTTTGGAAATTACGTCATCGTTTCGTTAACAAATCTACGTAGTTTCACAATCTATATATTCATTACCTTTTCTACCGCCTTTCCAGCTGCAAATTTTATTAAGATTTTTATTTTTTATCCTCTTTATACAGTTCCTCGTGTCAAAAAGGTACAATTATTTGGGATTAAATATATGAAATATATTTTCCGTCCGTAATCACAAAATATACTATATCATGTATTCCTGGTGCATTTTGATTCGATCGGGCCGAATTTTTAATAATGATTAAATTGTATCGTACAGTGAATATCAGTGCCCTATTTTTTCTGGTACTTCCTATTAATAATACAATACAATTACACGTATTTCTTTAGGCTGGTGTACGGGGTATTACGGGAAATAATCAAGTAAACGAATTTGCTTTATTTCTGTTTAGACTACTAGTTTATTAAATAACTAAAAGACAGTCGTTAATTAAAAATTCTCAGAGCATCATTTTTTTAATGAAGATAATGTTGAAGCTTCGTGAAAATATTTATAATATGCGATTTTTATATCGCATGCTGGGGCTGAAAATCGAGCTGAAATTTTGCATTTTTATGAAACATTCAAAGCGGATTATTTTAAGCTCTATTATCAAATCCTGAAAGTGGTTTTCAAGAATCACAAAGTAGGTTGATGCAAAAGGGTAAAAAAGTTACATAGTGTTCAAGGTTGGGAAAAAGGTGGAGTGAAACACTGCCTCAGAAAATATTAAAATTAAAACAATCATCACTCAAAAGAATATTCAATCCTAACGAGTGCTGTAAGCCTAAGTCTCGGTAAATAATTTACAACCAATTTTCAACGTGCCAACTTGACTAGATTAACGTACATTTTAGATCATTGTAACTCATAGCTTTATTATTGGTCCCAATAAGATGGATAAGAGAGCCTTCAGAGATACTAAAAATTGATATGTAATTACTTAGCCTGACCGAAAAGTTTGAAGTATATATCCAATAGCGCGAGTAATTCAATGTCAACAAATTTTTGTACTGGCAAAAACCTCAAAAAACAAAAAGTTACGTGTTGCAATGAAAATTTTTTTTGCCTTTCATACGTGACATATTTTTCTCTAATGCAAAGATATATATTTCTGTCGTCAACCGGAAACGTCAATATGACAAAACGTCAACTCGATGACACTTTAATTTCTGCTCAAACAGTTGTGTATATCGCGTATTAAATGAAAATATTACGTGACAAAATAATATTTAATCTGATACAAAAATGATGCATCGAAATTGCCGGTGAAAATTGCTCAGAGACGAAGATTGTTGTATGAATTTTGATAATCCTAAAATGTTGTGTTTTAGTGTGCTATATATTACGGTTAAACATGCAGCAATGTAGTTGCATTGTTGTGAATTTTTTGGCTCCGCAACAAATTGTAACAGAATTCACACATTCCATGAGCAAACATTTTCTCGTTTTGTTGCGTTTGTTAGATCGCTACGCTGCAGATAATAAAGCGTATACAATAATAACAAAAAATTTTAGCAGACCTAGTAGAGACATGTGTGAATGGCACGAAATCGATCACGAAGCCTTACGAATAGTGACGTCCGATAAATCCGAGCTCTTTTTCTTCCAAAAGCAATTAACAATCATGGCAAATTAATTTAATTTTTCGTGGTCATGCGTTGTACTTTAATAACACCCACTCCTGTTCCACTTGATCTTGAAGAAATCATTTTCTGGCATAGTCTGTATCATTGAATGGAATATAAAGAAAAGGTTTAAAAGCCTCATTGTTACCACCTTTCTTTTTTAAAAAAGTCCTTTTCTCTCTCAGGCAGTTGTGAAATGTCAAACAAAATGTGAGAAAATTATTTCGTTCTATTAGAGCTAACAATCTCTGCATGGATGCGGAATGAGTAAGCGCGTGACGATTCCATCGCGAGCGAACGTGATTCCTCATTACAGTGTTTTGAATGAGGGCATAAACGTACGGCAGTTTTTTGAAGATCCCCCTCGTCATGAAAAAATACGGGAATAAAAGAGCGAAATGGTAAGTTAACGGCTTCTCCTATTACTACTACCGTAACGACGAGAATGCCTAGAGCTTCGTTAGGATTCCGAACACACGTGTATTATTAAGATGAGGTATATTATAAAGCATAGAAAATGTTATCCTTATAAATCGGAGTAACTATCGACGGTGCGAAAGATAAAGTGAGCGTCGTTGGGCATTGATTGATTTTATGTTTAGGAAAGGACGGCGAAAAATTCATCGACCTGCATGTTAACGTTTGGTACGACTTCAAAGCGACAATATAATAATAGTAATAATAATAATATGAATAAAAATAATAATAATATTAATAAAAATAATAATAATATTAATAAAAATAATAATAATATTAATAAAAATAATAATAATATTAATAAAAATAATAATAATATTAATAAAAATAATAATAATATTAATAAAAATAATAATAATATTAATAAAAATAATAATAATATTAATAAAAATAATAATATTTTTTGTTGTAAAATGTAAGTGGAACCGGTAAAATCAGACAGCCTTCTTCGAAAGTCTTGGCAGGTTTAGTGTAAGAATATACTACGGAGTAACGGAACTACTGAATGCTTATTAGTAAAGTCTTGCAACTTTCATACGCAACTTTGAATTATTTCGATGCCAAGTCCACTTACCTTTATTTACCCCTTTTTTGCTTCTATACTTTCGAAGGAACGCAATAATTCAGAAGCGTGATGGGTAAAATAATATGCTTCATTGTCTCTGCCAATGACTGTGTAGGGACGAATAAAAAATAAGTTTTTGTTCAAGGCTGGTAAAAAAAAAGAAATATGAAATGGCAGGTTCTTGGAGTTGAATACAATTAGTGAAGATTCATAGCAATAAACTTTTACGTTGATGAAGGTCACCTTGTCTGTTGTAATGGATGTTTAAGGATAACAGCCCTTTGCTTCATTACCCGGTAGAAATAATTTGTTTTTTAAGGGATGATTATTCATTATACATTATGCGAGGATGTTTCGAAACACAACTCGTACTGAAAACGTGATACAAGTACATCGTACGACTACAATATTTTTTAGAATAATTTAGCGAGAATTATGCTCTGTACATAAATTAAATAAATTGACATTTTTTTGACATTTCTTACTGATAATGATTTGCAAGACATTGTTACTTTGTGAAGAATGATCGCATCAAGATGAAAAAAAGAACACCGAGGCTTTAAAAGTGTCTTTAAGCTTGGGAACATTTTTTCAAACTATCGCACGGTTAGTGTCAATTAGCTTCATCTTGAAGCTGCAATGTAGTTGTTTTGACGGTCTCTTTACGACTATTTTGGTTATTGAAACATCGTCCGGAGAATGAATAATCGCAGATTTGTGTTTGATCGATATTTTTCTGACTAATGACGGTACAGAACTTCTAAGACGGGTTTGCAAACTCGGATTACTCCTATATAAGGACCAGTCATTTCTTACAAAACAAGAGGAACACCATTTATCCGCGGTATTAATTTGTAAAATGTACGTTTCTGGTTTTCAGTAAATTATTTGCCACTTTGGAGCGAAGCACCAACGTACAATTCGCAGGTATATGGCCCTGTAAATAGCCGAATGCCCTGTAAAATTTCAAATTGATCTGTCCATCCATCTTACAGACCCCAGTGATCAAATAACTTACAAAAAAATATTTAAAGGAACTCGTTTATCGTTTTTAAACATCGTTTCATGATTATCAAAATGCAAAAAAATCTCTTCTACTTTTCTTTCATTACTTGTCAAATTGTAAGGGAATAAAATTCAAAATTATTTTGTATTTTATTGACATTTTTGAAAATGAATGCATTTTTTGAAAAACATTCAGTTCAATAAACTATATTTTTTAAAAGATTTTTTCAAATTTGTCAACAAATTCACCACACTAAACTTAAACATGTCACCGAGATTTTACCTTTGCATACGATAATTCTGCTGTCACAACTGCCGTTACATCATTCTTTTTAATGGCGCATTTATTTTCTATAAAACAAAACTCAGGAAGCTTATATCTCTTCCTCGAAATTAGAACTACCGGGACCGAACAGGACCATAAAAAAAGGTGGGAGATAAGGATCTAGTACGACAGCCGGACAGCCACCGAAATCTGGAAAACGCAACATTAATACATGGACATTTTAACACAAGATGATATAAAATTGACCATCACCCATTACCCGAATATCCGTCATCCTATATCGTCATAATGATGCATATAATAGAATTTTTTTTACTTTGGAAAAATAATAAAAAATAGCACATTGTTCAGAAACATTAAGGAATGCAAATAATGAATTCTTTGCAAAAGTGAATAAAGCAGGTCCAGAAGGCATTAAAAAAATCATGTACAACAATAATCCGAGACAAATATGTTTCCGTCAATCTATCTCTAAACCTCGCAAAAAGTTGTCAAATAATCGTGAAGATAGTTGTATGATGCATTTTTCCATAATAGCGTAAAATTTTCAACAACAGAGTCGGAATTTCCGGACACCATTAAATTCGCGAGAACCCCCTTAAATGATTCAGAGAAAATAATTCTCCATTACAGAAAATAATAAGATAGGGGCGGACACATTTTTCATATGAACATTTTTTTTTTGTTTGATATCCTTTTTTCTCATGTACTGAAGAGGTTCAGCTATAGAGTATTTATCAAGAGTGCACCCTCCGAACAGTGATGCGAAGCGCATATAATATAAAATATAAATATATGTATAGTTTACTGTATACGAAGAAGATGGAGAGGCAAATCTCTGTACGTATTGCTCAAGTGGAACGAAGTGAATTGGAATCGAGCCCAATAAAGGCGAGTTTGCAGTCGCCCTACCGAGAAAATACATATATAGTATGTAAGCAACATATATACAGAATGAAAAGTATATACGTGTTTCTATGCGGCGTTCTGATCAAAATCGATTGAACTTTCTCATTGTTCCCTTTCCTGATTTGTCTTTTATGACATTTCTTATGTTTTCAACAGTACGGTATCAAACAAAATATAAATGCATTGTTAGAAATTTCACTGATGAGGATCTTTCGAAATCATTATGCAATTCCTGTATTCATTGAGATGACATTTTGCTTCTTATAATAGAGATTTTTCATATTCGTTAACATTATCAAATATATATAAAAAAACTCTTTTTCTCAAGTGAGAACATTGATCGTGATGGTTCGAAAAAGGCAAAATATATTATTATTTTGTTCGTATCTCGGAAGTGATTTGAAACAGGTTGACCCATGTATAAGTTGTACAGCTCCTATGAAGTGGCTATTTAGGAGATATACATATATATGGGGCATTCCACGCCAAATGAGACAGTTTTGTAACTTATTTCCCTGAAGTTTTTTTCTTGTAGTCTATTCACTGAAAAAGTTTTTTTTTCGCCAGGCTGTTCTCAAAGTATCGCGTTATTTTCGATTTGTCCATTAACGCTCTGCGATACACGGTGTTGGGGATTTTGTGATCGATGATCATGAATCTCTTGTCGGAAAACCGGATTTTCGAACACCATCTTCGATTTGCTGGTTTGAGATTCGAAAATCTGATCGCGGATTCATATTGAGGGGTCCTGAAACCCTCGTATACCAAAAATCATAAGGATACTCTTAAAACTTTCTTCAATAATGCCTTTTTTTAAGTACTGAGTTTTAGATTTTTTCATTTTTATAAACGAATTAATAAAACATACAAACTATTTGAACATAAACTTAGATCCTATAACATATGTTAAGATCACGAAATCACAGAAGAACCCGGTTGAATCGAATGAAACCACTTTGAAATCGCAGAAATGTGTTTCAAAACAGATATCATTGTGGAACGCCACTGTGCAATGAAGGATTAACTAGCTGTGTTATATGATAGGAATAGGTACATGAATTCCAGCGGATTTTTTTCAATACAATTCTGTCGCACTTTCTGAATTTTTTTTCGAACATGTGCTCGCGATCTTGTTATGATTTTTTGATTTGTGTTTAAATAAATGTTTTTTAAATTATTGTCCGTTTTATCTTCTCTGAAAAATGTATATTTTTACGTATTGCTTGATTTTTTTTAATTGCCCGTCAGCTTCATAACGGGACTCCGAACCTTTCTGATTTTTTCATAATTTTGAAAAATTGCAAAAACTTATTTCTTGTGATGAATTGGAAGTTTTTATACAATTTCAGGATATTATTCCTTCAAAATTGTTTATATGTAGTACTTATTAAACGATTTATTTTGTTATTCCACAATTAGTATGATAACGATTAATTAAACAATTATGAAGTGCATGTGTCCGTATCACAATTGAACTAACTGTTTTTGAACGAAACAAATTACTTAATACTTTTTAATGTCAGTTTTAAATAATCAAAAGTCGATAATATTCTCAAAATGTAATAAGAAATCATTTCTTTTTTATTTAATATTGAGGATTAAAATTGACAAATTAACATTGAAGATTAAAAAAACGCGGTAAAACAACAAAAGGAGCTTGTAGAGGTTCGATTGAAGTTTCCGAAACCCTCCTTTTGATTGCGGTGCGATTATTAGTCCGCGGGATATCGATGATTAAAGTCGAGAGAGTGACTTTTCATTCGGCAGCCGATATCTCAGCAACAAATCGTCGTACAGAGTCCGAAAAAAACGAAATTGAAGCTAAACGATCAAGCCAATGCTCTAACATTGCTTTAGTCGAAAAAAAAAATTTCTGAGCCCATGGAGAAAATTTTTATTTCGTGATTCCTCTTTTGATTCTGCAATGCGCGCTGCAGAAAAGAATTTCATTGAAAGATTTCAAAACTAGAAACTTCAGACTTCAAAATGCTTCTTGTTTTGCGCCTCCATACCATTATTTTTCCGGCAGGTACAGCGTCTTGAAAATCAGTGAAAAACTCGTGAAATATTCCTGCTCCTTTTTTTGGGTGAGCGTAGGTAGACTCTATAAGTACGATTGACTAAAAGACGCAATGGCGAATCATTAATGCTCTTTAGGCGAGTAACATTCTTTTGTGAACTCGAGCAATCGATTACCACATAGGTATATTATATACCACATAGGTATATAATAATCATTGATTCTCCCCGCAGGATGCTCGACAGATATATATATAAATCTGTGCAAGGTCTTAACAATATTGAATGCCATTAATATCTCAGGTATGGGGTCTTTATTCTTCAATGTATCATCCATATATGTATGTATATTGGCACATATGTATATATTAGGGTGTTTTATCTTTGGTAACATTTTTCTTGTTTCATTGCATAACTGATAATTGATTTTAAACTCGAAATTTTGACTTAAGTCACAAAATGCTTACTTTCCGACTTAGCTCTATGAAATATACAATTTCCTATTTAATCCACATTAACGTCCAATGAATGAACTGATTTTTTACGTTGACATTGATTGTTTTTACTGCGCTTTCAATAATAGATATTTCTTATGAAGTCTTATAAAAAATCGAACAAAACGGCAACAACCGCGGGATATTTTTTCAACTAAGGAACAACTGCCGGTCCTCGTACAATGTTTATAGTTAAATAATCAGATTTTTCAGCCTGGACAAAACAAAAAATCTGACAATATCGATTTTTTTAAACTTTTTACTTTGATGTTAAAAATAAAAAAAACATTTCTACATTATTACAAAAAACCTGCGAAGTTCTACGCAGAATAAAAAAATAAATGCTGAAAATTCGCGTGATTTTAGCTTATACATTGTCGAGTAGAAAGTTGGGAAAATATTTTTTTTTTACATATGGCCAACGAATTTTCAAAGATGTTTCGTGGATGAAGGTTAAGGACTGGATCTACATTACACGAAATACTCCATGGCTAAACCCTTGTATGGTTATGTAGATACGTTCCAATACGTTACTTGTGACTATGACTGCCTCTATGACCACTGTACAGCGTAACTGTTTGCTATACAGTGGTCATAGAAGATACGAAATATGTACGTGGAATGCGTGAGGTCTGTAATACAGTGAGCCTATAGTTTGATAGTTCAGTGGCAACTGCAGTGCAATCGACGTTCCAAAACGTCTCATATATTCCTTCATGTTTCTCTACATATCAAGTTCATTAGAGCAATTACAGCTATTTACGGTAATAACATTCTGATCAGACAATATCGTCTAATCTATCCGAGGCATTCGCACAGGGGAATAATACAGAAATTCACAACCACAAATGCCTTACCTGTAATGTGAGATAGCAATCGATATCTACAATAATTGAGATATTGACATCCTCTTATTCATGCAATTTTGGCTTTCGATTGAATCCAACAAGAGAGAATAAGGTATAAGGTATGATACAGTATACTATAGAAAATTGTTGCAATTTACTTGAAAGATTGTAACACTTTTCTTTAAAATACATTGTTTATCAAATGTATTACTATTATTGATTACGAATTTAATAGTTTATGAGAACACGTTTGAAATATTTGAAAGTTATTTTCTCATGCATTCAAACCTCCAGTTTCAACAGACATGATATGAAGAATAAGCTCGAGCAATTAATTTCGCGTTCGTATGAAATTATCTCGTTTCATCCGTAGCCTCATAATCAAGAGCCGTGGTAGCGACTCGAGGCAAGTACGTTTACCCAACCCCCCTACTATACTGACTGGGCTCTTGAGCATACTGCGACTTTCTATACGCCAAAAGCTAGCTTTCTTTGGGTGTTCAAAAATTCTTTCTACATAATATTTTATTAAATATGTATTTTGCATTAATAGTGAAAGTGCAGATATTTTTATTTTTTTTTCTATCGATTGGCTGCAACGACAACATTTTGGTAATTACGATACCATTTTAGTCATTGTTTCGAATCGGGGCCCTACTTCACAATTGCTCCATTTTTCTCCCTTTTTAATCACTAGTAGTGAGTTCCCCATATAATAAATTCGGCAATTACCAAAATTTTAGCTATCAGGCATAGTCATATGTCAAAAATACAAAAGTTACAAAAATTTCGAATAGAAACTCGCCAAGTACTTGAATGGGAAATTTAAAAAAACTCTGGGTATGCATTTTTTTTACCCTAAATATTTTTTTTAACTTAAATAAGTTTTGTTATATTTAATGCCTCACGTTTTTTTACCTCTACTACCGCATCTTGTACTACTACTACCACGAAATAATATATTGATAAAGGAATAGGAGCTTGTATCTAAAAATAAAAAACTCAATAATAATCATCCGATACTATGTAATTTTTCAAAGAATTTTTTACCTTATTCGAAGAATAACTTTTGTACGGTTGACATCGAATACACATCGTTGTTAGCAGTCAGATTTTCATTTTCATCCCGCACATAGACGAGTAATGTTACCGTTGAAACACGATTTAATAAAAAAATTATCAAAGTTTATTATGGTAGAGTAAAAGCTTCGATCCACTCATCGGTGACAAGGGAAAACCTTGTTTGCTGCTCTGCTTTCGTTTACTTTCTACCCTGACCGGTTACGCACACGGTGTATATTTATATACTGCATGATACACTGTGTAATATTGCTTTACATCTCCGAACAAGATACAGCAGACTGCGGAGTGCATGTTGCAGATGTTGCACAACCTTGGGTTTCTCAGAAAAAAATGCGAAATATTACGAGAGTGATCTTTGGTATTTACAAAAACCGTTCTAAATAAATATACCTTATATCTTAAGAAATAATATCAATAATAATAATACTAACGTAGATAAACAATTAATAGAAAGAATTATGATGTGATATCTGCAATTGTTGACATTATCTTTGCCAATAATTGAAAAAAATAATACTTTAAATAAGCAGACAGCAATGGTTGCGTGGTCAGTGTGTGGCTCGAGCATTTACGCGAGTTATTAATTAAGTCGAGATGTGCACGGACAGTCATGGCATGGGTGACTGCTTAACCATGGGTAGATCGCTGAGAACGTCATTTTTCCGGAGCCACGTGATTCCTACAGGAATTAACAAGCTCTATCGAAATAGTCGGCTGTATAGGTACGGGTTTTTTCTCCTTTTTCCCGTGCTCTCGTGTAGATGCGACGCAGTAGTCAGGGATACGATGGCTGCAGACACACACCAGACGAAGGGTTACGAGAAATGGGAGATAGAAAAATGAAAAAAATAGGCATAAATAAAATACGGAAAAAGGGTTAAAAACATTTGAAAAAACGGTGTTGTACAAAAACAAAAGTGAGAGAAATCACGAAAATCGACCGATTGAAATGACAATAAAAACTTCGCCAGACTGATGAGTAAGAAGAGAAAACCTGATGGAGGAATTTTCTCAACATTAATTTGAGCTATTCAAGCCCAACGTAGTCAACTTTTCACATATAATTATGCGACACACAACTGATAATTTGACAGCTTCATGGTACTTTTTATTTTAATAATTACTTTTCCTATAATTTGAATAGTATTTGATACAAAAATTGACCGTATGTGTACTGATAAAAGCAATTAATAAAGGAATAAAAGCCAAATGAGAGCAGGACTTAAATATTCAAGCTATCGGTATCATTCTAGTTCGAAAGAAAATTACATTCGTATAGATTAAAAAAAAATTTGTTCTTTCGTTTAAGTCGGCTAGAACCGCCACAACCTGTGCATCCGATTACACAAGCACAACTTGCATATCAGCGTATAACTCGTATAGATTTCCATAAAGTGTTTCATATAAATGTGTGTTGTTAGTGAAAACATGTCTTATTATGCATAAAAAATGTCGACGCTGTTTGATAGCTTCCGCAAAATAAATTTCTACAAATAACTTAAAAACAAGCTTCTAGACGGTATCCCTCCTTAATATCTACTGAGCAATACCTACATCTACACTATGCTAGAAAAATATGTGCCATTGGAAAACAAATCCGGAGGTGCATAATTTTATTCGTGCTTCTTTTCTTATATCCATTGAGTTAAACTATCATTACACACTATGAATACTGTATGTACATGGGGTATTCAATGCCAACTCAACCTACTGCGAAAAATATAATTTTCCATTTCTGTACGAATTTCGGAAAGACGCAAGTGGGCACAGAGAGCTTCGGAGTTCTGCGATATACGTGTTGAATTGCAATTTTATTGGGAAATACTTCGCGTCTACTTTGAAATGACTTGGCTTGTATCTTTAAATATATTACGTATGACATATATCGATTTTCTTTCGACACTGTTTGCACAAAAAATTATCCTGCCCTTGACATTTTTTTGATGGAATGAATTATTTGAAAGAGAAGTTGATTGTAAGTTTAGACATGTTTTTTCGAGAGCCGTTTGTGTTTCATGTCCAGTCGGTGACAAGTGCGTGTGTACGATGTTAACAATATTTTTTGCGTTGCTAGGCTGGATCGAATGACTATGGACTTTTGAAATATTCATAGGAATAAAGTGAGAGAATGGTTTGAGAAACTTTAATATCATCAAGCAAAACCCATTTCATTGTTATAGAACGCGCTAGACACCGGGTGAGACGACAGACCTTGACCCTAACGAGCTACTATATACCCTTGTGCTCGGGTTTCCAAGAGCCTGTCGCAAAATATGGAGATTTCACTTCCTTTTTCAACTCAATCTTTTCTTAAAATATTCGAAACTGTTTTCAACGTATTTCTACATTTATTATTAATAATCTTCCTGCCATGACGTTAAACGCTGATTTCGGAGTATTATCAATGTATTAACTGGAATTGTTGAATACATAAAATCGTTATAAAGAATTTCTGTGAATTTTTCATTTCCGAAAAAATTCAATGTTGAGATAAACACGCTTATGATATCATTATTGTCATCAATAAATCAGTGACTGAATTTATGAGTAATTTTAGTGGTGAGCAATTAGTGAGTACAACAAAGTAACAAAAAAGTACGTGAATAAATTAAAATTGAAATAGACGGAAATGTGGAAACGTTTTTGAAATTTAATTTTCAATGCTCAACTTTCATTCATTTGATAATTCGTAACAATAAAACTACATGAATAAGGAACTCAATCGTAATCAAAAGTTGTAAAGTATGAAGTTTATGTCACAGGAAAGATCACGTTAATGCGTTGGTAATTGTGCAGCCAGATTTTCCTCAGCTCTTGAGACTTTATAGCTTCCGGTCGCTGAACTTGGCTTCGAGCCAACTTCTAACGAGTCAGGGTAAATGTTAATAATGACATATTCCTCGATAGTTCTCGCTTGTTTTGTACCGTCTCGCAATTTGACTGCAATATCCATATGTATGTGGCACTTCCGGAACAGTTTCGTCTGACTTAACGAAACGTGCAGCGGATTTTATGCAGATTGAAAACTTGATTATTCGACCTGTATTGACACGAAAAAACAGTGGTAACACGAAGAGATCAAAATATTCTTAGAAAATTCTTTAAAAAATTCTTAAATTATTCTTAAAAAAAACGTTCGGCTGCGTGGAATTATAGAACAAAAGAACGATTTGCTATAAAAGTACGTAATATAATATAATTTTAAAGTCTTACGCGAAAAACGTTTATACAAAAAAAAATCATAAATAAACCTGATATTCCCAAAACGTTATGTTCTGACATATTCGGACGGGTTTAAATTATGTTGTTAAATTAAACAATTAAAAAAGCAGATTATTTGAAATGCATTCGTGCGAAGAATATTTCTCAATTATAACACGGTTTAATCTTCTTAAAAATAATCTTTTTCTTTTAATTTGAAACCTTTTCTTCGGTATCCAGACCTCCGACCTATAAACCTGGAAAAATTCATTTTCGGTCTCTCATCGGCGTAGCGCACGTCTCGTTACATATTAGGATGAAACCCGGCCTTTATTCTTTGCGAAGTAGAAGAAGACAAAAAGGTAGGAGTGTGCAACGTTCATCCTTAGGGTTTAATACTAACTATAGAATATGAGGGAAATTCGCGTTGGAATCTTTCAAGATTAATAAGTGGTAAAAGTGTATTTGGAATATAAATAGTAATTGGATTATTATTATTTTTCTGCCTCGATGAATTTTGAGGGAAATATCATAAGAAACGATCGTGAAATGTAGTCAATTATCGAGTTGATTGATAATTGTCTACGGACATAATCCTTTCAGAAATCGTAAAAAGGTTCTAGCATCATCGAGAGTTTCTATGCTATTTTTGACAATACAATGGGCATATAAATAGTATAAGTAATCGCTACAAAACGCTTAAAAACGGAAAAAAACACGTCTGAAGTATGAAAATTATGGGTAATCTATTTATGTGTGCTTATTCAGCTCACTTATATATATATCACACTTTATTTACGTACAAAGACCGGATTGAAATTATATGAGTAAGCCAACAAAGTAGGTGCAGAGTTTGTTGTATTTGCGAATGATTAATGGTCATCAACTTGTCAAGTATGTTCACGTAGATTTTCTTCTTTCATTTGAATCCCTCTTTCTATGTAAATATATTTATATTTTTTTTCTAATTATTGTCTTTCCATACTCTATTTTTTATTTGTCTTCAATTTTTTGAATAATCAATATGTAAATAATAGGTCCAGCATACACACGAGAAAAGTATACGTATGGTCAAGTTTCTGCGTTAATGTAATGGTTGTTCTGGAAATTCATTACACAGACACGAAAGTCCTCAGCCTCTTGATTTGGCTTGAGCGAATAAATAACAATAAGTGCATTCGCACACTAATGGTGCTCGAGGAATTTCCATGACATAGGAGATGTTTGGCTTGTGTTTCAAAAATATAACCTAAGATCGCTCCTTGTTATTCAAGTTGCATAACAATTGGCGAATCCACCTAACAAAAGTTACTCGGATGCATTTAGACTGACTGCCATACGTTAAGCATTATCATTCCGATTCATTGAGATTCGTCTGCAATCGGTGACGAAAAATTGAAAGTTCTCGTTTTAGGGTATAGCGACCTTTCTTCCCTGAGGTACAAGGCATTCGAAACGGGTGTTCTCCGAGCTTCTGTTGGTGCTCGTGTATATATACCCTCAGAGAGTTGTTCATCGTCGAGAATAGAAGACCGGAAGATATAGAGATGCAGGAATACAGAAAGAAGAACAGATAAAAAAGTGAATGAAACATTTGCAAGTTTCATTCTTATTGATTGTGAAGACTACCGGCCATTACCTTGCAAACATCAAATGTATATGTGTATTGTATATTCAATCACATGGAATACCAATAGTTTGATTTTTCGCGTGGAAATCATTTTTTTTTGTCTATCATATCTATCATAACATTTGACATTATCAATAAATTATTATACAATAATGTTTCACCATAATTGATTGAAAAGAAAATCATGTTAAGAATACATTTAATTCTAGTCTTTGTAATATATTTAGCGACTTTTTTTTACGACTGTGGAAGGGAACGGGGGATGTACGGGCGCTAAATCGATGAGAAGCTGACAGAAAAACCGTTCTCGGCATGCCATGTTAAAACAAGGGTCTGAGGCTCGCCTTCTCGAATTTCGCTCTAGTAAAAGGGAGTGTTTCTTCCGGCTTAAGTAACATCTCTAACGTCTTTTAGATTTCCTTCGATCTCTTTTCTACCCTGGAAAAAATTGGCAATCGATGGCATTGGCATAAATGGAACTCAGTTCTGTTTGAGTCCCGTTTCAAATTCAGATTGAGGAAAGATGATCAAAAGTTTTGTCACATTTTTTTGTTTCACGAATTATCCTAATTGTTACTCGAGGCTGCGTGCGCGTGTGGGGACATATATATTGCAAGGCGCAATGAAAAAGTTAATCTTTCTTATAAAAAGTTGATGAGGAGATATAGATCGAAATTATCGAAATATTGAAATATCGCATGCTTTGTTGTCGTTTTATTCGTTTCGTGATTGGTCTGTGATGAGCGCAGCCGCGAAATTCATGCGAGACTGTATTCGCGCGGTTTTTTATGCTGTTTTGGCCAGTTGTCGACTCGTGACATTAATCGCGGTTAGCAAAGGTTATAGTTCTACGATAATTTATTCTGTGAAAAAGAAATCATCCATATCGAGTAAGTAAGAGTACTATATTTCACAATTGAATTTATATTGTATGGAGAGAAAATGAGAGATAGTCCGGGAGAAGGAGAGTGAATCAACTAAACTAGCTTCTCTTGCACATTTTTTCAAGCGAAAATTTTTCTCCCTTCTTTCTCCCTTGCACATTAATGTTTTATAAAATTTACAAGAAATGATTCTTGGATCAGACGATCTCGCGCGAAGCGTTTTCCTTCAAAGTAGTGGCAGATAAAAAGAACGGTCGACAACTCCATCAAAATTTAACCACGCATAGAGGAATCAACTCTAAACAAGATGCTTCATGTCCGGTTTCCGGAAATTTTTGTTCTACATCAATGTCGGGCGGGTAAACAGTCTCGCAGGCGCAATACTACCGCTCGACGCTGGCCCGGAGAGGCTATCTTTCCGCTCTACAGCAATGTCAGGCGGGTAAACAGTCTCGCAGGCGCAGTACTACAGCTCGACGCTGGTCCGGAGAGGCTATCTTTCCGCTCTACAGCAATGTCGGGCGAGTAGCAGTCTCGCAGGCGCAGTGTTACTGCTCGGCGCTGGCCCGGAGAGGCTATCTTTCCGCTCTACAGCAATGTCGAGCGGGTAAGCAGTCTCGCAGACGCAGTACTACCGCTCGACGCTGTAGTACTCGACAGTAGTAGCAGATGAAAAGAACGATCGACAACTCGATCAAAATTTAACCACGCATAGAGGAAACGACTCTGAACAAGATGCTTCATATCCGGTTGTCGGTTATTTAGTTTCAGTTTTTCCCCTTAAGGGTAGCGGCAGACGGAAAGAACGATCGACAACTCGATCAAAATTTAACCACGCATAGGGGAAACGACCCCGAACAAGATGCTTCATGTCCGGTTGTCGGTTATTTAGTTTCAGTTTTTCCCCTTAAGGGTAGCGGCAGACGGAAAGAACGATCGACAACTCGATCAAAATTTAACCACGCATAGCGGAAACGACCCCGAACAAGATGCTTCATGTCCGGTTGTCGGTTATTTAGTTTCAGTTTTTCCCCTTAAGGGTAGCGGCAAACGGAAAGAACGTTCGACAACTCGATCAAAATTTAACCACGCATAGGGGAAACGACCCCGAACAAGATGCTTCATGTCCGGTTGTCGGTTATTTAGTTTCAGTTTTTCCCCTTAAGGGTAGCGGCAGACGGAAAGAACGATCGACAACTCGATCAAAATTTAACCACGCATAGCGGAAACGACCCCGAACAAGATGCTTCATGTCCGGTTGTCGGTTATTTAGTTTCAGTTTTTCCCCTTAAGGGTAGCGGCAGACGGAAAGAACGATCGACAATTCGATCAAAATTTAACCACGCATAGGGGAAACGACCCCGAACAAGATGCTTCATGTCCGGTTGTCGGTTATTTAGTTTCAGTTTTTCCCCTTAAGGGTAGCGGCAGACGGAAAGAACGATCGACAACTCGATCAAAATTTAACCACGCATAGGGGAAACGACCCCGAACAAGATGCTTCATGTCCGGTTGTCGGTTATTTAGTTTCAGTTTTTCCCCTTAAGGGTAGCGGCAGACGGAAAGAACGATCGACAACTCGATCAAAATTTAACCACGCATAGGGGAAACGACCCCGAACAAGATGCTTCATGTCCGGTTGTCGGTTATTTAGTTTCAGTTTTTCCCCTTAAGGGTAGCGGCAGACGGAAAGAACGATCGACAACTCGATCAAAATTTAACCACGAATAGGGGAAACGACCCCGAACAAGATGCTTCATGTCCGGTTGTCGGTTATTTAGTTTCAGTTTTTCCCCTTAAGGGTAGCGGCAAACGGAAAGAACGATCGACAACTCGATCAAAATTTAACCACGCATAGGGGAAACGACCCCGAACAAGATGCTTCATGTCCGGTTGTCGGTTATTTAGTTTCAGTTTTTCCCCTTAAGGGTAGCGGCAGACGGAAAGAACGATCGACAACTCGATCAAAATTTAACCACGCATAGCGGAAACGACCCCGAACAAGATGCTTCATGTCCGGTTGTCGGTTATTTAGTTTCAGTTTTTCCCCTTAAGGGTAGCGGCAGACGGAAAGAACGATCGACAATTCGATCAAAATTTAACCACGCATAGGGGAAACGACCCCGAACAAGATGCTTCATGTCCGGTTGTCGGTTATTTAGTTTCAGTTTTTCCCCTTAAGGGTAGCGGCAGACGGAAAGAACGATCGACAACTCGATCAAAATTTAACCACGCATAGGGGAAACGACCTCGAACAAGATGCTTCATGTCCGGTTGTCGGTTATTTAGTTTCAGTTTTTCCCCTTAAGGGTAGCGGCAGACGGAAAGAACGATCGACAACTCGATCAAAATTTAACCACGCATAGCGGAAACGACCCCGAACAAGATGCTTCATGTCCGGTTGTCGGTTATTTAGTTTCAGTTTTTCCCCTTAAGGGTAGCGGCAGACGGAAAGAACGATCGACAATTCGATCAAAATTTAACCACGCATAGGGGAAACGACCCCGAACAAGATGCTTCATGTCCGGTTGTCGGTTATTTAGTTTCAGTTTTTCCCCTTAAGGGTAGATGCAGACGGAAAGAACGATCGACAACTCGATCAAGATTTAACCACGCATAGCGGAAACGACCCCGAACAAGATGCTTCATGTCCGGTTGTCGGTTATTTAGTTTCAGTTTTTCCCCTTAAGAGTAGCGGCAGACGGAAAGAACGATCGACAACTCGATCAAAATTTAACCACGCATAGGGGAAACGACCCCGAACAAGATGCTTCATGTCCGGTTGTCGGTTATTTAGTTTCAGTTTTTCCCCTTAAGGGTAGCGGCAGACGGAAAGAACGATCGACAACTCGATCAAAATTTAACCACGCATAGGGGAAACGACCCCGAACAAGATGCTTCATGTCCGGTTGTCGGTTATTTAGTTTCAGTTTTTCCCCTTAAGGGTAGCGGCAGACGGAAAGAACGATCGACAATTCGATCAAAATTTAACCACGCATAGGGGAAACGACCCCGAACAAGATGCTTCATGTCCGGTTGTCGGTTATTTAGTTTCAGTTTTTCCCCTTAAGGGTAGCGGCAGACGGAAAGAACGATCGACAACTCGATCAAAATTTAACCACGCATAGGGGAAACGACCCCGAACAAGATGCTTCATGTCCGGTTGTCGGTTATTTAGTTTCAGTTTTTCCCCTTAAGGTTAGCGGCAGACGGAAAGAACGATCGACAATTCGATCAAAATTTAACCACGCATAGAGGAAACGACTCTGAACAAGATGCTTCATGTCCGGTTGTCGGAAATTTAGTTTCAGTTTTTTATAAATTCCTTGCTTTCCACAATTTGCTACTTATGCCGAATTATAATGTGTTCTCTAGGGGTCTATACTTAATTCAAGACGGAGCGCCGTAGCGCGAAAAAACAGCCGGTCGCGCGCGTGAGCGCGCGTCTCTTGTCCCTAGTGTTATATATAGTAATGGCTAAAGCGTTAAAAATTTCGGGCTGTTTTTAGTTTACATTTTTATACAATTGATACTTTTTGCATACTGTGAAGACGGAAAGTAATTGACAAACCTCAAAAAAAAGTTTGGCAACGTCCTGGTAGTTTTAAATAACCTGGACTTTCAAACATTCGTCGAATTTACATTAAAAAACTGATCCAAATGTTAAGAATGAATCAATTAGCAGTTTGCATAAGCTCATGTTTTTCTTCCAACAGCAGAAAATTTTGAGCATATACACTTGATTGACAGCATATCCATGTTAAAGTTTCTGAGGGAAGCATGCGGTGGAACATTCTGTGGAACATTGAAATGCTGAGTGCGCAAACAAATCCTGATGACATTTACGTAAGATGTTCACAGGGAGGAGACAAAGCCTCAGAAACCGAGAATATCTTCGATGTATCCGAAATACCGTAGAGATGCTGGTGAACATTCGCAGATCACCGAATCGCGTTCCTGCTTGGCTTCCGTAGGAGTTATATGAATACCCTGTGTATATGTATATGTGCGTAGGCGTGTATGTGTGTAAACGTAGTTAGAAACTAAAAAAATCTTCGATATATCCGAAATACCATGAGTTACTGGCGAGCATTGACGGACCACTGAATCGCGCTCCTGCCAGGCTTCAGTACAGATTATATGTACATGTTCCTGTATGTATCCGCGAGTGGGTTAGTGTGCATGCACTTCGACAGGATTGCGACCAACAAGTTCCGGAGTTCGTCTCGCTCCAGTTACCAGTTTCGACTACGTAAAAACTTCATGTTTTTTTTTCTGATAGGATAAAAAAAATGCCGAAAAACGTTAAATCGTCTTTCGTCAAATATGCCTTGTACGATTTGACCAAAATGTCGAGTTATAGGTTTATCGATTTGTATGAACATACTCTGTAAATGTTACATCTGTTACATTTGAAAAGATTTCATTTACTATAAAATTCTGTTTGCCTATGTAACAGGCACCTCAATTTTTCTCAATCCTCTCCCCTTTCCACCTTTAAACGCACGAATAAATACATCGAATATACGAACGAAAAAGAAAAATGTAACGATTTCATGAATGTTGCATCTGTCTTGCATGATCGCAGCAGGTGCACTCAATGCGAAGATTCCACTGCTGCAAAAGTCGCTGATATGAAGGAAAATGTTCTCGGCTTCGTAGAACATGCGAGAAATAGAGAGAAATATATTTGAAAATGTAAAGAATAAAGAATCACGTTAGCGAAGTTTTCACGGTAGTGGACATTTTTTGAGACATTCTGCAACGAACAATGTAACGTTGAAATGTTTGCTTCATATCACCTGCATTTAAAGTCCGAGTTTCAATGTCTGTTTAGCCTAGGCGCATAATTTTAGGATTTTTTTTTACTATGAAAAGCTTGAATTGGAATACAGAAGCTCCATCTTCTTTTTAACAAATTTTTGCTATTTTTTTCGCCAAGTTACTTTATTTTTGGGCAAAAAAGATAAATTTCGAAAAATTAAAAATAGCTCAAGAACGATGGGATTTACGAGAAAATGCCAGAATCGCAAAAAGTTGCGTATTTTTATACTGGAATTTGTTCAGAATTTTTCTTTGAAATCTTTTTTTTGAGTGTATTTGCTCGAAACTCTCACAAGTGAAATTATTTTTTTTCAGGGCGATATAATGTTTTATTTCACTCACGGCATCTACACAAATTTATCGCCGAAAAAGCCCTTTGAGCACTTGCGAATATATCAACGATAACGAAAAAATCTCACACAACCATCTTTTTTTCTATTGTCAATTGTCTCTGGATACTTCAACGAATTCCTGATTTTTCGTGTATTGTATAGGATTTTCTGATGTACCTTGGGGAAAATCTGTCAGAGCTGAGGAGGTCGGAGATCGGTGTGCGTAGGTTGCGTGCTGAGACAAGGGTAAATTCCCAGTGGAAATTTGTAAATGGGACTGTCACGAAGTCTGACGACGATGTACAATTTTATCAGCACGCTGCTGACAACCTGTCGGTCGTAATATATACCATGTTTTTACTCGAATTTGATTCCTTCGTTTTTCAAACCTTGTTACACTTTTTCGATTTCAAATAATCCTATCGTTCTATGTGTCTTTCCGAATATAAAAAAATAGAGAAAATTGTTGCGCGAAATTATAGGCGTTACAAAGAAACAATAAAACAATAAATACTCGTTCATTCATGAAAAATGAACCAAGCTTTTGCAGACAACATTTTGTGTCACTTTTCTGCAAACTGTTTTAGGCTTTCTGAAATCGACGGCAAGTGGAACGAAAAATGGGAAGGGAGAGAAACAGTGTCCAATCAAAGGGAAGCACATTTATGTACGGGATATTTTATACATATGTACTTTACCCGGGGAAAAAAAATATATGTTATCATATGTAATAAGGTATAATCATACACATTTAAAACTTCAAAAAGTAAAAAATGTACGCCAAGTACTTACAATAGTAATATTCATTGAAAAGTATTTTGTTATTCAAATAGTGTGTAAAATAAAAGTAACTTTTCACAAAAAAAAAGAAAATTCCGTAAGTCAGCTAAAGAAGAGAACCTCCAAACTCTATCGAACTCTATCGAAAACATCGGCTGTATCTGCACTGGTTTTCTGCAATTTCCCTGAGCCCCCGTGCATATGCGATACAGAGGGTGTTTACAGACGCTCTTTAGAGAGAGGTTTGGAACAAAGAAAAATTGAAGATTAAAGACGGGACAAATAGAAGAATGGCATAAAGGAATATAAAAAAAGGAGCGAAAAAACTTAAACCGGCGTACGTTAGGAGACAATAAAATATTGTAATATCAATAAAAAAACTTTGCATCCATGTTAAAAAAAAAAGAATTCGACGAAGGGGTTCTTCGTTGTTCCATTATGCATGAAGGTAACCTCAACGGTACGTTAACGGTAACGTAAATCTTTTTAATATGTGAAGCCTAAATCTCACAGAAACTTTGCATCATAATGTGACTATCTTATAGTTACACGTACTTATACCGCGCGCGGTTGTCGAAAACGACTTCTTATCATTATCCCACTAGTATTCACAATCTTTGAGACTCTAGCCGCGTATTCCTCTTTTTTACATGGTCTCGTTGACTGATCTTGAGCAAAACGTGTACGTACTTATCGAGCAGCGCGTTATAAATCTTATTTTATGAAGGCTATTATGTATGATGGAGATTACTCAGCAAATGACCATCATTATGATGGCATGTAATGAAACAATGTATAATGTGCAAATACAAGCTATTACAGAATGATCAAAAAATAGAAAAATAAAGAAACAATGGGCCAACAGAATCAACACTCAACAGTGATAGGTAAATTTATTTATAACCAAAACGGATTTCGGTAAAAGTTCATTCTTCGTTTCTCAATTATGAACATTTCTGTGTATCTATGGGTTTTGGGATTTTATGAGTAACAAAAATTTCCGGACACCACGACATACTTAAATAAATCCACACGCACGGAAATCGTATAGTGTACTCATTTGGAGTTGTATTTCGGCTACCGGTGATGGCGAATCGGTCTTTATTGATGGTATTATGGACATAAATACGTACCTAAACACATTAAAAGATAATTTAATTTAAATTGCTAAGCGAATTGTTGTATTCTGTTGTATCATGTGTATGTTGAATTTTGGAAAGTATAGCATCCTCAACCTCAATCACCAGATTTGAACCCGATTGAAAATTTCTGAGAAAAATTGAATAGATATATACTACTAACACCCACGCTCACAAAAGAAGACTCGAGAAGGACGTTACAAGAGGAACAGGAGCAGGACTAGAAGTGCGGAATATTTGAAACAAATGATTTATGTTAGGTTTAAATATTAGGCTGAAATTAGGTTAAATTAGAAACGTGAGAGCAGATGTAGGAAACATGTGCCAACATCAAGAGCAGTATGTATGGTCGTTACTGGTCAGACATAATTTTGTCCATCTACAGGCACTAGTGATTTTCAACGCTTGTCAGAAGCCTTTTCAATCTTTCATATACCTCCCTCCACAACAATAAAATATTTATTACAAAAATAATTTGGAGAATCTTGAGTTTGTAGTGACGTATGCTCTTTCCGTCAAAAAATTGAATACTAAAAAAAAAGATTTCTTGGTCCAACAAAACGTGCAGTTAAATACGGCGAACAATATGGGCATTTATTCAACAGTCCATTTTGATCAACCAATATAGATCAACTAAAATATCGTTCGATCTACGCAACGCTTTGTTGCACCAACAAATCTTTTTTCTTAATGAACATTAATTATTCTAAAAGTTACGAGATTGCGAATGAATCAATAAACAAATTTAAGGAAATTTCTTTGGGAAATATTTAACAATCATTTTTGTGTCATTTTCTGCGAATATTAATAGAATCGTACAAATCTGGGTCGATTTTTTTATGAATTCGAACGCAATAAAAAATCATGAATTACCCGATAATTAATCGGTGAACGGTTACACAACATCGTGTGAATTATTACTTTCTTTTTAACATTAGGAGAGCAATTAGTAAAATTATAAATATATATGAGACATACGATGACTTTTCGACAATAGATCGAGCAATTTTCCATTCGCATTTTACTCACAGGAAGTATTCTCTCCGGCTCGAACAACGTATATTTATTTTTCACTTTTTGCACCTGTAACCGTTATTTATGTCGCAAAAAAATGTAAAACCTTTGAACGAAAACTATCTTTGAGTATCGAAGCTGTTACATATTGTAGTGATAGTATAATAGCAATAATATTCAAAAGTAAAATCTTGTTACTTCTATTGTTTAATTATTATATTTTTATTTTTCAAAAATATATATATAAGAACATAATTGCCGAAAAAAGACAGAAACAGTCCTCGTATAATCATCTTCTGAGTACTTATATTAAAATGGTCGTTGTTATTACCAAAGTATTATCGAGAATAAAACGAAAGATAGGGCTGATTTTATGTGACCCATGAGATGATTTAGCGTGTCTTTAATTCCCCAAGGGTGTATCTCGTGCTTCGGTTTATCATCGTGTTAGAACGACGGTGTAAACGAAGAGAATAAGCAAAAGCGGTATTACTTTTGTGATTAACAGAGACAAACGATGAGGAAAATCGTAAATCTCTCGACACACGTCTGTACAAAGAGAAGAAAGGAATATTTCTTCTACAGGAAAATGACGATTTTCTTAGAGTTCGAAGAGCTCGAGGTTGTATAGAAGCATGAAGAAAAAGCTTTCAGTTAACCAACATGGACGCACGTATACAGCATAACTGTAAGACTCTTTTCCCTTCTTTCCCTTTCGCACAATGTTTTTTCATGGCACACCAACTGCTGACTACTAACCGAGCATTCGTTCATCCAGCTACTTCATTCGACGTCACGTCTGAGCGTGTTCATCTCATTCTAACGCTCATGTTCACGATGTTCCCCGACAAGTACAACCAACAGCCATCATCCCTTTCGGCTTAAACCATGAAACTAGAGTGCTCTGTTACTCTACTCTTTCTCGGCTAACTTATACCCCACTTTAGTCCTTGACCCCACAAACCCAAGTGCATTCACGTCTCGCCTCTCACGCTTATCCACATCAAGGTTATAACAGCCAACTGGTGGTGCACAAAGTCTTCTGATTCTATCATGGAATTTTCCCAAACAGACCAATGGCCTTTATTCTAGTGTGACATTTGATAGAACCAAATGACGGAATCTTTTTTTATTTTCAGATAATTTGATCGTGTTTCCCATTGATATAATTTGGTTGAACCACGTTTGGAAAATTTTTGTTTAAACGAGAGTGTGTTCCATCGAGAATATAATGTCAATAAAAATCGAATTGCCTGGATAGTTCGCAGGTAATACGAAATAAAGCAATTTTTCTATCTTGAATTCATACTGTAAAACTTTTCTGAATAATCGTCCATTAAAATTTTTCTTTTCTCCAAACCGACAATTTTTTAAAATAGTTTTTATCACTTCTTTCATCACGGTAAAAGTTCAGATAGTGCCTGGCACCTTGAAAGTAATACAATGTATTTATAATTTTGCGAGACATTTGTGTAAAAGTAATTTGCAATGTATGGGGTACCACGTAAATTTTATATTACATTTTATAATCATATTATGTCACTAAACGCAATATTGTACAGCGAAGCGACGCAGGGGAGAAGAGAAACGGTAAAGATAAGTGTTGGTTGAGAATTCTCTCGGAGAATTGCTGTGAGAAGGAATTTAGAGCCTCGCAAATAAGTTTGAGCAGAATACTTTTTTTCAGTAAAAGAGGATGGTTAACACAACGGTTTCCCATATTTTTCTTCCCCTCATCCGTCTTCTCTCTTCTTCACTCTTCTTCAACTCTGTCAGGAAGTGCTAGAGAGCGAAACGAGTCTTATCCTCGACGGATTGCCCAAGGCTCCGTCTTCCAGTACGATGCATTTTCCTTCAAATTTTTCCCATTCTCTTTGCAGTCCAATCATTAATTTTTGCCGGTAAAGCAACCGAAAGAGCATCTAATTGAGGGAAAACAAGGATTCATAGTATATTTTTTTGTCCTGAAAATGTGTTCGAATTCTCGAAAAACTTCATGATATTCAAGACAAATTTGTTTTTAGTAATTTTTATTTATATTCTATTAATAATCTATTTCTTCGGTAATCCAGATAAGATATGCTTATGTATACCTCTATATAATATTATTTTTATAACCACGATACAAGAATATCGCAGTTGAATGACACGCTTTCTTGTTGGCAATTTTTCAAATAATTTACGAGGCTCCATGCATTACAAGAATCCCTGTATAAAAAGTTGATGAGGTCCCGAAGTTGATCCTTTATCAAAATTATATCGCGTTCAGACATTAAGTTAGCTGGTGGTCCGTTATTAGCACCGGACGAAATGTAGGACGTCGTTACCATGCCGTACAAAAAAGTAAAGTTAAATTATGATTTCAATTCTATTTAATGTTTCAAATCCACTGGGTAGCTTAAAAAATTATATGAAACAAATAAATCCGTAGAATTCGTCATACATTTCTGATTGAATTAAGGATAAACTGGAGCGAAGTACCAAGACAAATATAGGATCGAATGAGAATTTCAAGTACGCGGTAGTATAATGAAAATCCAACAAAATTACTCATATAGAACATACTGAGCACATCAATTTTTCATAATATTTTTGACGAATTTGTAATTAAACATGAACGTACTCAGTATTTTTTATATAAGCGATTTCTTTTGGTTTTCCATTACATTACCGAGTACTTCAAATTCTCATTCAATCCTATTCTTAATGGAATTTTACGTCCAGTTCAATCTTAATTAACTCGGCGATTTGTGATTGATTATTAGTAGATTTTAGCTGAACTTCATTCTTACACATAATGTTATTACATCCACAGAAACCAAGAATGGACTAACTTTAGGAGCTGCTATATTTCATTGAACATCGCTGGAAATTCGGGATTTCAATTATAGGAAATATATATAATATATAACAGTGTAGGGTCATATTATAAAAATACATTTCTATCAGAAATAATAAAGAGCAGAGAACATTATTTTTATTTTCTGCAAGAGCATTATGTTTTCCAACTCTACAAATCTAGAGAGGCAGAATAAAAGAGAATGAGAGGTCAAGAAAGAGAATGAGAGAGAGTGAGAGAGAATGATGAAAAATAAGAGAGAATGAGAACGCCGAAAATTAGGAGATAATGAGCGAGAATATAATGATCAATTAAGCGGAAAACTTAATATTACATTAGCAAAATGTTATTAGATTTTCAACTGCGTTGCGGGCTAAGGAGAGACAGCAAGCGCTTTGATCGTAATTAATTGAAAAAACAAAATTCATGGGCGAAAACCGCGAAAAAATTAGACTTTTCCGTCATTAGATTTTCACCGTGAATTGTTGTTTCATCCCGAGTAGAAAATTTTGTGTGGGTACTATATGGCCCTAGTTAGATTTCCCTACTAATGTTAGTGCCCTAGTGAGGACGCCTTGTAGGTGCCCGTAATGGATGGTCACGCTCTCATAATCGGGCCCCATGTTGGAAAATTAGCGGGGCCCCAATATGAATTCCTCAGTTGCGCCACATTAATCAAATTTCAAAAACACGCGAAAATATGATAATAAAAAATGTTCCCGATCGGTCGTGGTATAGTCTACGTTACTTTTATTGTATAATCCTTGCAGGACTAAATTCTATATTGCAAAGGAGCGAAGTATTATTTCAATAGCCATTCTCATTTCAAGATACAATTGGTCTTTGATAAAAATAAATAAAATACACGATCTCCTACGTTCATGTAACGAGGGACGGGTGACTGAAAAAAAGTACCAAGACCCGTCGCTACTTTTTTCTTATATCTTTGCTCTACGTTATATGTGTTTGCGAGAAACGGCTATGCCAGAGCGCCGCGCTGCGGCCAGCATGCGTACCTTGCGTCCAAAAATGAGCGAAGTAAGCCCAGGAATTCCCTATTCAGTCCCTGATAGAGCCCCATCAAAAATCTGGTTTTCCCTGAAGAGACCCGAATACATTTGATATGGAATACCCACGTATATTCTACAGGGTCCTTATCGGGTGTTCCTAGGGCCATCCCTGTTATGGAATCCACATCGCAGCCCAACGAGGGCCTCGGTATTTATCCAGTTTCCCTATCAATTTTCTACTCGGGATATGGAAACTCAAAATTCGATTTGTTCCAGGAAGCACGACACTTGCATTCAGCTAAACTTGAGCGCTTCAGCGCGATTATGCAGCCGCTCGCGTGCGCGAGCGCGCTTCTCCATCCCTATTTGTTCTTTCGTTACTTTATTTCATTTTTCCTTGCTCCTAGTCCTCTTTTAATGTGTGTCTGCTGGAAATCTTCTGTCAGTATAGGACAAACGGAAATTGTCATCTATTTTTCAATTAGAGTTTCGCGATAGGCAAAAAATCGATAGGCAATTTGTGAATCCTCTCCGGTTTTTAACGAGAGATTAAAGCCCTTCCTCATATTCGTACTGCCAGATCATCAGTGTAATTTGGTTCGAATACTTTTTTGATGTATTTATAAGAGAGAGAGAGAGAGAGAGAGAGAGAGAGAGAGAGATAGAGAGAAAGTTGCATTTATTTATAGTTTATATACATTTGCATGTTTTTTAGGGACTAGAAGGAAAATGCAAATATATATCAACCAGTCCCGAAAAAAATGAAAATGTATATTAACTATTTTTGTATTTTGTCTGAAGGTGTCGCACCAAACCATAATAAAAAGTATATATATTGTGTGACTAGGGACGAAACAAGACGATTTCGGACGCGCGTGATGGCATCATACGAGTCTGAAATCCCGTTTCGTCCCGTGCCACACACTACATTTTTCATATCATCTGTATTAAAACTGAGAGTTTCACCTCGGTAGAGGTGACATGAAAAACCTTTACAGGATTCAATCCTCTCACGTTCTCTTTAATGACCAAATCTAAACATATATTTTGCAGTATGATAGTAGTGCGCTCTTTTTCCTAAATGGAATAACTTGAGAGACAGCGCTGTAAACTAAGGCAGAGAATACAAAGAGCGATCATAATGTTAATGATATTAACAATTACGAAGTACGAATTACGAACAAGTACGAAAATGATGGTCATACGAAAAGAGTCATACATCCACTAATGGCCATCTATTTCAAAGAGGTGCAAATAGAGCCACCGTTTAAATAAACCGATAGTCGGAAGAGCCACTAGATCATCAGGCAGAGAATGCCAAAAATACGTTGGGGATAACGCAAGCGATTTATGGGGGGACGACGTGCGATGTAACGGGATTACAAACGTGCTAGCCCGCCGACCTCGTTGTGGCCTCATAGGGATATTAGTATGAGGAAAGAGATTCCTGGATATATAGCGAAACCTTCCCCTGAATTACCTTGAATGTGAAAATTCTCATTAAGTACAGCCGCCTATATGTAACCGTTAGCCATCCGGGCTCGCGCCTAAATGGTGTAATATGGACGTCTTGTCGTAACACTAAAACTACCGACATTTTATATGCACCTATTTTTACCGATGGCGGTCAAACGACCGCTTTTCAAATAAACGTTACATTTTTTCCCAATCAATTAAAAATAAGACAGAATTTAGCAGGGGTAATAAAACACAAAATAATTGTCATGTATTGACTAGAAAACATTTATTTTCAAGTCTTAAAACCGGTCATTCGACCGCTCCGGTAGGTTCAGTCTTAAATCAAAGATAAATCGAATTGCAATATTTTGCAATTTCTGTAAATTATGGTTCTGCTTCGTAGTAACATCATTGCAGATAGAACCACAGTAATCGAACTGTGGAAGTACCAAAGGCTTAACAAGCATGATTCGAAGTTTGTTGAATAGAGAGTTCCGATGGTATTTAAGTCTATATAAAACAATATTAACCTTAGAAGGTGCAACATGCATTGACCATGACAAGGAAGCATTAAGATTATGCACGACATCGAGGATCGGAATAGGAATACCATCAATAGAGATAGCAGGGAACAAATGGAAATCAGATTGTTGGATGTAATCCCTACTGCTTTGAATTAAACCTTTCGTTTTGTCGTGGTTAAGGTGGTGGTTGGTGGTTTCATCGTTTCGCATCGTGGTTAAGTTGGTGGTTGGGAAACAGGAGGAAAAAAGAAGGTGGTTAGAAAACAGGAGATTCGCACTGATGTCATTTACGCAGAGCGAGAAGAGCATAGAGCCTGGTATAGGCATCCGCGAAACGCCGCGGTTTACAGGGCGCCAGATCCTAGAAACAGAGGGTGGATCAATTATAGATTGCGAACTGTTTGCTCACTGAGATACGATGCCACCTATAAAAGCGCTGCCTTAGAGAATCTGTAGTTACGAACTTTTATAGGAGTTGATCATGCGGGATCATGTCAAGTGCTTTGGAGAAATCAAAGAGAGAGAGAGAGAGAGAGAGAGTGTAGGGAAGGCACTAGTAACACTTGAGATGGTAATTACGAGTTGGGTCGCCATGTACTTCTTGGGCCACAGACTATATTTTTCGTATCATCTGCATCAAAACTGAGAGTTTCAATGTCTGGAGCCAGTTGAAACGAGGCAATTTGCCGATAATAGACTATTTGCCAAAATACCGATTGCGCAGTGAAAAATCAGATTAGTCGATGTTAGGCATGCCACGAACATTGCGGAGCTTATAATAAGCAAATGCGATCTTGGCCAGGGTGAGATGAAGTCAAAAATTGCTTGCCCTACTTTGTCCTACTCTGCTAAGCAATTTGTTTCTCCGATTTTTCAATGAATAACAAACTTTACAACCAGCATCGGCTTTGAAAGATATTAGTTTTATGTCTCAAGCTTCGACACAAAATTATTTTCATTTTCAATCAAATTGCTATCGATTTCCAAAGACATATATTTTTTGCCCAAACATCGCTCAGCCTCTCGTCGTTCATGTTCTTCTTCTGGCTCCATTTTCTCTTATATTAATTTTTTATCGAGACCGTAATACATGTGGCATAGATTCCCGACACCCACCCTGCGCAGCCCTTCTCGGATGCTACTGGGGCAATCCCTACTAGAGGATCCGGGTTCAACCCGGCAAGGGTCTTCATTTTAATTACATTTTCCTAACAATTTTCTCTACTGGAAGTGTGATACATTCTTGCCTTTATACGAAGGGAAAATGAAAATCCATAATAATGATGGATATTAAATTCCATGCACATTAATCCGATGGGGCTTTTAACCTTCATCTCTATACACACCCCAATACATTTGGTAAGGAATTCCCACAGCACTCTACAAGGCCCTTGTTGCGTTTCTGAAACCAACCATACTAGGTAATTCAGACTTCAGCCTGTACAGAGTCATTTATGAATATAGTTTTCCAAAGGACTTTCTAGATGGGTTCCGTCTTTGTTTAAACAAAGCCGTCTTTGGTTCTATTAGTTTCCGACAGACATTCGATACCGCAGCATGTGACATTTGTATTGATGAATTGACCCGGATAATCGGTGGTTTTTGTGCTCTTGGCGTGATTTTTCCTCTGGTTCTTGTTGCTCAACGTTTAATTTCATCCCTCCACACAAGAGAGTTAAAATATCGAAACAAACGATAACTGGCAGGAATGTTTTTTTCTCATATTACATTTCTTACCTGACTCGCTGGAGTAGTTTTTCTTTTTCCATGTTTATAAGTGACCTGTATGGAGCGCACGTTTTATCAGCGAAACCCAGGCGTGAAAGAGAAACGCCCAAAGTACGGTGAAAGAAAAGATAAAAAAGAAAACGGAGACAGAAGGCGGGATGGAGTAGAAGAGCGGTTTCAAACAGCTTAAAACCTTAATCAGGATTCGAACGTGATCCGGTCAAGACTCACGACGAGTTTACTCCTCAACTTTCTCTCACACCCTCTCTTATAGTTCACGATAAAAGGTGTCCATTTATATGAAATCATATAATTATAAACTATAGACTTTTCTAAATTATAATAACAATTTTTTTAGAAATGATTGAATTTTCGGAAAACTTATTTTGTTGCAATTGTTTTATTATTCATTTTGTTTGAAAAATTCTATTTTATTTTTTTTCAATTAGTGGGTGTTAGAAGTAATACAATAAAAAAATAACACGCAAATTTCAAAATTGCAAAACGAAATTTTGTTAATTCATGAATAAAAATCTGGCAGTTTCCCGCGCAGAAACGGTGGTCGAAATAGTAGGATAATGACCTGATGCGACATGTTGAATCTTGTACATAATACCCTGTGTCATTGGCGTCATCATAGTCTGTTCAAGTAACAAAAAATTCAGTTAAAAATGTATACAAGATTTTTGTTTATTGCCTGTTGTACAATGTCCTTCTTATTTACGTAGCAATGACAACTTACGATGAAAATTTTTTGGCAATAACGAGGAATCGACCCTATCTCCTTATATAACGGTACCTCCGATGCTGCCGAGGTGCTATCTTGACTATCGACGATAAGGCAACTTTTTAAGCCTTAAGAATCACTCATAATAAGTATGTTTCGAAAAACTAATGTAAGTTTAGTTGTTGTTTGTGAGTTAAAGAGATTTATAAAGAAATTAAAGGTAATGTGAGAAAAGAAGCGCGTATAACTTAAGATGAATACTTAAGGTATGAGAGGTGACAAATCGTCACCTCTCATACCTGATGTGTGCTATAGTATGCTTTAGTTGATATGAACTAGATAATTTTGTTCGTAGAGTTTTTTGCCCTTGTGCTTTGCGCGCATTCATTGAAGAAAATTTTCGGAAATTATTTTTATTCATCTTTTTCTCACCCGAAATGAAATGTTGATTTTCATTCATTCTTCTTTCCTCTTGTTTTTCTTTTCCTTCTATTTTATAAATATTAACATACAATGTAAGAATCGCAAACTTGTGGGTGAATTGTTGCGTTAAATTCTCCTTCTTAATGGTCACACACTCGATAATTTAAAAAAAAGAGGGTGCTGTAGGAAGCATCACTGATACGGTTCGGGGAAGAAAGATGAAAAATCTGGATAATGGCTCGCCGGGGTACTTAAGATTATTGCTTTGGAGCAGGATGAACAAGTTGAGAATTTTGCGGAAAGAATGGTCTATCATGACCGTATTTCAGACTCGGTAACACATTTTTTGTGGAGTTAACCCTTTAAATACGAGAAAGAAGTTTGCTAATTACTGTTTCCTCCCAGGATTACGATTTTATCACGAACATTCCTTTTTTAGAGAATCTCAAGGAAAGGTTGAAGCTTCAACTTACTTTTACGTTTTCTAATAAAGGTAACTTTTTGTAACAACGAACAATAGGAAAAAAAAATTTGTTATCTGCAAAATAAACCTGCAGAATAAGTTCACGTAACCTTGAACTTGATCTGATTTATTCTTGAAACATAACGAAAGTAATTCTGGTTTTAATTTCTTTTTCTGCTACTTGTTGATTTCCAATATTTATGGGTGTTTTGAATTTTAAACATGGATAAACATGCGTGAAAGTACTGACATAATACTGAGAAATTTATATTAACAAAACAATTATGTGTTGTGAGAATGAAGACTTCAAAATCATGCACTGAGAGGGAATTAATTATAATTCATAATATAATTTAGTACATAATAATTCATGACGTTTAAATTTTGAATTATAGAAACAGCAAGGTATTGTATATTAACATGTATGACTCAGTCATGTAAAAATATATCCATATAATTCGAAATTTCGACGTGAAACTCGCAACGATTTTTTTCGTATTTCAACTTCATAAAATTTCTCTATAAAAGTGATCATATTTTCATGATTTCAAATAATAATAAAAATAAAATAAAAGTAGCCCATGGTATCTCGCAGGTTTATGAAATTAAAAAAAAAAGTTCGCGGAATATTACAGCGGATTTGCAGCAAAGTATTGTCCCAAAGCGTGACATAATGCTTCTCATGTGGATTTCCCGAGAGACTTCCGAGGAACCGGTTTTTGGAAAAAAAAATTTATTATTTCTTATCTTTTAATTTTAATATTTATCTGTTGGAAGTTTAAATAGCCAATCGCATGTAAATTAACATTTATGGTTGCTTTATATTATACTTGGTTTAATGCACATTAACGTTGGGAAGTTAAAGTGGATTGAGCTTCCCAACTATACTTTAATTAGGACAGTAAATATAGAAGTGAAAACAATGTGTCACGTGAGTATGAATATTTGTAAACACATTTAAATTCTTGACAAACTCTATATTGACATTGTGAGTAAGCCTGGCGCACAGTGAAGGAAGAAAAAAAAATTGCCAGTTACTTTAATCATATTTGATCTCTCATGCGTTACAATTTTTTTCCATTTTTCCCCGCTATCAAGGTCGTTGATCATGTTATGAAAAATGAAATTTAATAACAGACATATTCATACGGACGTGGCACGGAATACGTGATGGATATCATGATGGTTTATTTTTCACCGGATAAAAAAACGGAGCAATATCGGAACGGAATTATCTATCACGCAAGGCTATTACATGTCCTTGAGGCCAGGGGCACACGGATATAGGACAAAAATTGAAGTATATTAATATACAATAAAAATAACACTGTTATTTTTGTTCCAAGCAATACTTTTTTAAATTATCTGTAGTACATTCTTCGAATTTGTGATAACACTTAAAGTGAAATAGTCTCGTGAGTATTTTCATTAAATAGAACTGATTGTGTAAATGGTTGTTGGCGTTGTGTAATTAATTTCATACATTAATAGTGTACGAAATTATAAAATCCAATTTATATATGATTTATCTGTAGAGCAATTATTTCGTAAAATATTTATACGCAAAGAAAATTTTCGGCGAGTTTACTTCTGAATTTATTTCTGAATATTATAATCAGTCTTTCTGTCAAATAGAGTAGGGAAAACAAAAGCTTAGGGTGAACCGATGATTATTATGAAAGCAGAACAGCGAGACCGAGTGTTACATTTTTTTCGTCTTATTTCTCTGGAGCTGAGGAGCTGTTGTATGGGTCAGCTGACTAACGGTGAGAAACGAAAAAAAATAAACAAATAAGAAATTTAGTTTGTACGTTGAATTATCCTTCACCAAAATTTTGAACGCGTTTTTCTCGAAACTACGTTTTTCAACCTGGTTGACATTATATTAAAAACTATACATTCGACTTGCATGTGCCAAGTCTTAATCTATTTTTTTTATGAACGATGAACATTTTTCATGAAAATCGGAAAAAGAATTCGTTGGTCCGCCATTTTTGTTTATATCAAAATTCCGCTACGTGGTGCTGCAAACCTATATGTCTACTTTCTAAATATATTTTCATTTTATTTTCAGATGAACCATATGGCTTAATCGCTGTCAACCGCCATGCAGCAATTTCGTCCAAGTGCTCTCTTGGAAGCAGCGTACACCACAAACTAAACTTCGATTCAAGTACAATAATTTGTGTACAGTCTTCTGTATATGTTAATAAAAATAAATTTAATTCATCATTTGCTTGAAAATAATTGCGAAAAATACACCCTCGTACCGCGCACGAACCGTGCTGTGGTGTCTGATCAAGAAATAATCAACCACTTGAACGCGTCGAGACTTACAAGTCGTTAGCACAACGACACGGACATTGCGGTTTTGTTGTTAAAAAAGTCGAGTGCAAGGTGCAATGTGCAACTCAATACGACTTATTGTGGATCGAACCATATAAACGCGAGGAGGAGAATCTCGAACTAGTCTGAAATCGTTTATTACAAGAGAAATATGGCTTAGGCACTACTAACCTGTTACACATCGATAGAAACGACAACCCCTCACGAAACGTTTTCACGTCTTTTCCAGTCTCCTTGAGATTCCCCGTACGTTTGGTCTGTATTATGTTCAGAAATTCTTTGCAAAAATCAAATTTCGTACATAACAAAATTTATGAAACAGCTGACGATTCGGTTTTTTTTTCTGCTTCGAGTCCTTGGGTTTCGGAGCATAGAGGTGTATTTTCGATTATGGGAATCAAACGCAAATCGGATTTTTACAGACGATTCAATAAAACGTTGCCGACTTGCACACGATTTTCCAGATGTTTTTATGCACTTGCGTTAAAACAACAAATTAAGCAAAAACCTTGGTCGCGATCGCGATTGTCAAACTGTAGCATGGCCAAACTGCGAATACTTTTGTTTTTATGAGGTACACAATAATGATTTGGAACACAATTATTGTTTTTTCATTCTTGAAGGATATTTCACGAATCTTGTTTATTTATCGAGTTGACTCTATGTTGATTGCTATAATCACGAACTCACGAAACTGGTTTTCCATTAATGAGAGCGACAGCTCTTCTCGAGTCTGTTGACTCGAGGACAGTGCGGATTGAATCGTATTGTTTCTTCCCGTCCTGTGCTGTTTTTTTTTATCTTATGGGAGTAGGGGGATGCCGCCGACGGACGCGAAGGCTCGCGTCGCGACGCCGCTCTGACGACCGTCGACGTCTCGGTAGATCCTCTCGACCCGGCCGAGCAGGTTTTCCACAGCCCCTACTTTTTCTCCTACCCCATACGCGTACCTTCAACTCCCCAACGGTACCTCTCTTATTCATTCGCTTTATCTATCTGTCTCTATCTCGCCCCCTCTTTACGATAGCGGGAGTAGTTACGGCGCAAGCGCGGTGCTTTATCGTCCCCATGATATATACCACCTAAGCTATTATATAACGAGCGTTACGCACCTCCCGAAGGTTTTCGCCTCTTTTGTATTCACGACTGAGAGGAAGAGCCTCTCACTCTCCTTCCTTCTATGTACTTTTTTTACATTGGCATCTATTTTTTTTCTTCTCGAACTTTAGTTTAATTTTAATATATTGTTATTATTATTAGTGTAGACACTGCTAATACCTAACACTCGGATTATTTGTTGTTATGGTTTTAAACATTCTGAATTAGTCGAGCTTTTTATTTTTTCCGTGAACATTTTTTTCGCTTTTTCTCATTCACTGACTGCGAACAGTGTTAGACCTGCGAAACGCGGTATTACGCGGTGTTATACCTTTTTGTCAATTTCATTTTATGTGCGATCATAGAAAAAAAAGTATTGAATGCAAGATAAGACACTTGTAGATAGCAAGACCGGATGTGCCTTTTTCTATCTCCATCGATCTTATCGTCTTTCTATGGGAGACGGAATATTGGGTGTCACACCAATAAGAAAACAAAATATACAAAAAGAATGTACAACATGCACACAATTAGTCAGTACATTTCTCAAGCTGGTTGGCTGGCATACAAATTTCAAGTAGTCTGTTAATTATACATTTGAAATTTCAAAAAAATCCTGAGACTTTAGTTCGATATTTTTCTTTTAAAGAAACATTCGGGAGCCTTGAATAGCTCGAATGGAACAAGATTGTGAACGTCGACTTTCGTTCATAACGAAGCAACAGGGAAATACCTTTTCTTAAGTAGATTACTATTTTAAAAAATCAACACAAATTGGCGATGAAACACAATTTACGTAAAAATCGGTCTTATGCACACATTTTTTATTGATCCACAAGTTTAAACTGTACTTCAGTACAGTTCTTATATTGTAACGATATCTTCAACGTCACGAAGGATACAGCTTTTTCTCTCTCCGTAGAATCTTGTCACGTTGATTTCAACGTGGATTTTCCAATTTTGCCCGCAAAAATCACGCCATGTAAGCTGAGACGACAAGGTTGATGGAACAAGCGTGACGAGAAGGAAAAGAGATCGTACCACGGATACGTGATATTTTACGCTTCATCCCTTTATTTTTGAGATCGAGACTTCGTGCCCAAACGGTTCTATCGTGCCTTTCTGTTACGGAAGAAAGATCATATAATACTCTCTTAATGGAGTGTTCTTTGTAAGTTAATTCAAACAGAGTATGACCCCTATTTCCAGTTCAGATTCTAGTAGCAAGGAGAGATTTTGCAGACTACAATAACCTGCCAAAATGGCGGAATTAACGTAATATAGTTAAGTGCAATTCATGCTTTTCTGGAAAAAGAAATGTCATGAAAAAATTTACAAGTGGTCTTATACTAGCACAGTACTGTACTATCGACAATTCACTGGCATAAGTTTCGTTTCATTACTGTATCATTATCGAAATTATATCCTCGGGCTAACACTGGTTGGCATGTCGTTCCGACATTTGTACATCCATACATATATATATATATATAATATACAGGGTCGTCCACGCAACGTGTGCACCTCTTTTACGACCACAATATGCGTTGCACGAAAAAATGTTACATACAAATGTTACATGGTTTATAAGGCTTTGTGATGCATTTATCTTTTTTTAGGTGGAAGCTCTTCGAAGATTTGAAGGTCAATTTGTTTTTTTAAACGGAATGCTATATTTTTTATAGCGTAATATGGCAGAGTATCGAATTTTGAGTAAAAAAGTATAGACCTTTATTAGCCCTATAGTTAATAGCTCACGAATAATTTCACTTTGTTACTTTAAAATTTCCTTCGCGTAATATCTCAAGTTTGAGATTCAATTATAGGAAAGGAAAGCAAAGGAATTTTAGCGAAGTAACATTTGAACATAAAGGAAATTTTAAAGTAACAAAGTGAAATTACTCGTGAGCTATTAACTTTAGGGCTAACAGACGCATATTCGTGCAACGCATATTTTGGTCGTAAAAGAGGTGCACACGTTGCATGGACCACTCTGTAAATGGACTCAGCGTCACGATACAAGCGTTAAAACACCGGTGTACTTGTCCAGCGGGAATTACTTTTTACGCACTGTCGTTGGATCGTTGTTATACTTGATTGCAAAATTTGCATAAAAAGTGATGGGATAGACTACTACCCAGGTGTATTAACTCTTGTATCGTGACGTTGAGTCTTCATCTAGAAATTGAATTAATCACCTGTTTCTGATTATTTTATTCCACATTAATCGGCAAATGTATGAAGTCTATGTTCTTGGCGTATAATACAAAATATGCAATTATTTTGCGATACAATTTCCCATGGGGGATGCTGCGACGTTATCATCGCGAACAACGCTCTCGTATAAATCGGATCAAACGTTACTTGGTAAGTTCGTTTGATCCTTAAATTATCTTCAAATACGTATTTCATAAGTGAATATATGTACAGCAGAACTTGGTAAGCAGAACGAACAGATCCAACAGAGTAAGCGGAAATACCGACTAAGCCGGCGAAATATTACGAACATCGTCGAATTTAATTTCGCGCTTAGGAAATTCATTGAAACTTTTGCATTAAACACTTTTTCTCTACTCTTCTATCTTCCGCATACTTGGTCGATGAGTTTTTGCGTATTATGACCTGGATACATCAGTACTATGGCTAATATCAGACGAAATTTCGTACTCTTCATCCTCTACGCAAAAAGATTATATGTTACCTACTGTGAAATTTTTTACACAACTTTCAATCAATTTTGTTCGGAGGAACCTTTGAAATTGCTGAAATTTTGTTGTATATAATAAATCGTTCCTGTTATATTCCGTTCTAGTTTACGGGCGTTCTGTTCTTCTCAAACGTAATCCTCAACGAGAGAGCCTCCATACCTTTTATGTCAATAGCTAAATTTTTCGGATTTTCAGCAGCTATTTTTGACACTTATTTGTAGGAAATGATTCAAATATGTCTTGCATTAATGAAACTATGTAGACGCTCTCTGAGCTAGAGAAGAAAAAAAAAGTGAAAGGAATGTTATTCGAAAATTATGCATGTGATGAAGACCCAAATAATATTGAATAAAATAGTTTTACTTGAATTTGGTAACCCATTTTTTAGATCATGAAAGCTGCTTTTCTTTCTCTTCATAAAAACAAGTTGTTCAACTTTCTTTTCGTATCCAACACGACACGTTTTTTTGCGAAAATCTACGAAATTCTCTATACTTTGGGTATTGTTTTTAGTGAAGCTGTAGATTTGCTATAAGAGAGTTGAACTGTGGTTAAACGAGAAAAATAATTATCAGTCGTTTCTACAGGATCTTTCGAGGTTTCATAGAAGAAAATCGAAAAATCAGTAAAGCCATGGCTGCACCTTTTCCCCGACGTTTACTCGATCCAGTGAAATCGATCTGTTGATCTTTTTCTTCGTTTTTATTTTCATTATGTGATTTTTTTTTCAGCAGATTCTTCAATGACCAATATTAAAAGTGGTTTCAAATAATCAAAGACGATGGGAGCTGGAGATTCTGGAGGAAGAGGGTAGAAAGAGGAATTCGCGTACATTCACGGTCGTCCGGTTTCCGTTCCAGATGTCATATTCCTCTGCAACTTCCCCCTTCTTGACACCATACAAATCCAATATACGTGCACTGTGCACATACATATACACATAAAATTTATATATAGATTGTGTGCGTGTGTCTAAGAGTTGAAGACACGATAGCAAGTCAACGCGTTCCACTTTCATTATGACGGCAGAACGTACACGCCAGAGGGCTTTCTCTCGCCTCGTTTCGCACTTGCGATGTCCCTTATATTTTCTCTAATAACCGTACAAATGCAAAAAAAAAATAAGCTTCGGTCACTTTATATATACGAGTGTCTGAGTGCACAAAATAATATGGATTATTTATTGTTAACTGGACAATCGTCAGGCAATTTGAAAATAATCTGTGCACATTAAAATTAATCACATTTCTACGTGAATGGAAATCAGTTGAATTGTTTCAAAAGTTATGCCGTTATTTTTGAGGGGACTCGAAGAACTGAACAATTTTCAACGTTATTTGAAACGAATTCATCATGAAGTTCCCAAGATTTTAAGTGTTCATAACCTTTTCAATACATGTAGAAAAACATTTTATAAACTGTTACATGTGACATGTCACAACATGTTACATTTCTTATTTTTAACTGTTGTAAACTGTTTCGTTTCTCATTTTTTAATTGATACGTTTAAAAAATTAAAAGTCATTTGTTTTTTATACAGAAAAATTAAAATTCTTAACGCCTCGTATATTAGTACGAGGCTCATTTTCACCCGGCGTTGTTCGATATTGTGGAGGAAATTTGTGTTCTCGGGATGGATAATTAAAAGGGAAGCTGGTGAGAAGCAATTTTCTATTACCACTATAAAATGCAATCGGAGCCAATATTAAAACGGAGATAAGTGGACAACGTTGACGTCGATTTGTCTTTGCCAATTTCATTCTTGGTTCTACATATTTCCTCTACTCGTACAATTTGCAAGACTTTTCTATAAATTCCCTATGTCACGTTCAGAGGCGTTGAGAAGAAGCCAGAGCAATAGAGTCGAGCCGTAAACGTTAGACTCTACAGATCTCTTCCTTCGGATATTATACACATACGTGGGCGTACGTATTGATAAACTCCTAAGAGTTTCGTGGGTGTGCTTTCATAGATCTCGACAAATTGTGCCTTACTCGACTATGACTTCAGAGAGGATTTTATGAGTGAAAAGAGATCCAAGATTCTCTCTACATTCGTTAATATATTAATGATGATAAGTGTTAGTTCGTGGTTACATTCATATGACAATATATAACAATACGAAGTACCTTACCGGAGAGGTGTCGTTATTGCCCTGCAGATGCGTAATTACCAATATTTTCGAGAATATAGTCTCGATTCGTTAGATTTTGAACACAAATTAATTTTAATAATTTTGATGAGAGAATCGGCGTGTTGCCTGACTATTCGAACTGCTGAAAACGGTACAATCGCTACCTAGGCGTAGAGCGGAGAGCAGAAACATGCTGCCGATCATAGAGTTTAAGATGTTGTGCAAATTTTGGTTAAAATCCTGGGTTCACGTACTGCAAAAATAGTGGTGTAAGGGCATATTTTCAAAGAGCAATATGAGGGATTTATGGATTTTTTTGTAGGGATTTAGACGAATGGCCGTGATCGAGGTCGGACATGAGCTCGCGTGGCTAGATCACATGGTCGCGAGATGGTCGTGGGTCAACCCTTGAGGTCGCTTGTAGAGTGGTTTGTGTTACCATGCCTATGTCGCGTGCTTCCAAATCTCACAGGCGGTTCGCCAGCCGTATTCCTTCTTGTAGGTCTTATCGCTTTCTTTTTCTTTTTACACTTTTATTCGGTTTCGATAGTTCCGCTTTGAGGAAGAGGGATAGCTTTCCGAGTCTTGTTTCAATGAAAAGAAGTGCGTTTGAGGTAAGAAAAGAAATAAAGTACCGTTGGTTGTGACACCTATTCTGATCACAAATGCCACCTAAATTCAATTCACATTTATTGAATAAGTATAAATATATTTTTTATTCATTTTTTTAATTTCAGCTAATAACATTCCTATTAATACATAATATCAAAATCATACTTACGTCCAATCAAGTAAATAAGTAAAAGGAAATAAGTATGAGGAAAGTGAAAAGGAAAATAAATAAATCCTTTTTATTCTGTATGCCTGCATAATTATTAAACTAACGGGCTAAAAGGAACAAATACACCTATACTGCTTCCGACAATTTTGAAGTAGATTTGCCTTTCTCGCTTAAATTCCAGTCTTCTTGATATTGATATTCCGTGATCTTGTCATCAGAGGGTTGCAGAATAAGTCTGCGATAATATCGCATCAGAGTAGAAGGGTAGTAACTTCGTCTGGGAATACAGATCGACATCAAGAAGATGGTACACAATGACAAAATGCTCTGAAGATAAGGATGAAGCAACCTATCAAAGTCTAGAGAAACGTCATCGGGAAAAACGAGTAAAGAAATTTCAGACATTATCTTGCCGCAGGAATAATTCCTCGAAGAAATATCTTTTTCTTATACTGACGTTAAGATTGCTTGCATTTTTTTCGTCATCAAGTCTCAAAAAAATCTTCCGTTTCAACGTTCCTGTCGTTAGAATTATATTTGTGATCATGGAGAAGGAATTAAATGGATTTTTAATTGGATTAGGTGTCCATGATTATACACTCGAGTGTGCGTAATTGATTAACCAGAGTAAACACGATTAACGCTATAAGAGCATTGGTTAACATCCAATCTTTCTTCAAAGAAAAAAGAGCGATTCGCGACAACTTGCAAAAGCTCATCGATCACAAATTTGTCTCACCAAACTCGGGTGAGTGTTATCCATCAGAATATCTATTGAAACCTTGAAAATTAGTTTGTTCTGTATTTCAATATAGTTATGCACATTCTGTTTTTTTGCATTTCTGGTTTAATTTGATTATAGAAAGTATGCTACAATACATAAAGACAAATTTCTACTGTATTTATATGCCTGAATATTTAAGCATAGCGTTTTTAAATGGTTCACTGTTCAAAATGAAATTAAGTTTTATTGTAACACTGAAATTCGGGTATGGATAAGCAACACAATTCTTTCCGTTGAAATTATTGAAACCTTGTGAGAAGTTGTGCATGACAAATTAATTTCAGATAATAACAGTATTGAAAATAATAGTTCTATTAATATTCTAATAATATTCTATTTGGGTTTTGTTTTTATTGTACCTCCAGACGAACATCCTTGAACAATAAAATCATTAAATACGATTTTGTAAAAGAGTATAACGTCTTCAACTGCAATGCTTATATTTGTAGCACCCATTCCAACGACACAACAATTTCGTACATGTTCATTCAGGAATGACGTAATTATTCTTGAAGATATCTTTTAGGAATTTTTATTTCTGTTCTCTGTTTACTTTGCTGGGAGAAAATATTTTTTGTAAATTTAAAAATTAGTATACTCGAATGAGGAAGAATATATTCCTTCCTTTTTATTTTGGTAGAGCCATTGATACCGTGTCGAATAATCAGCAGTTTTAAAAGGATTCTCATGTTTTATTTATGTACTGAAACGAATCAATCCCTGTGGCTCTATCCTATATGTGATTCTGTACAATCCCGTCTCTTTCGCTTTTTCTACCCCCATGCATACAGTTGACTCGTTTCGCTCAATTCCGATATGTTGTTCAATACAGTTCGCTTAATATTCATGGATACGAAGGTGGAACGAGCAGGCTATGCAATTGCGATTGAACAAACGTTCGCAAGTCACCTAACAAGCATTCCTCTACATCGGTGCACCACGTTCCTATTATTTCTCGCATCTATTTATTCCACATCGTTATTTTTTGGAATTATTGTATATCCTTCTTATAAAAAGAAGTTGATGAGGAGATATCGATCGAAATTATCAAAATATCGAAATATCGCATGCTTTGTTGTCGTTTCATTCGTTTCGTGATTGGTCGGTGATGAGCGTAGTCGCGAAATTCATGTGAGACTGTATTCGCGCGGTTTTTTATGCTGTTTTTGACAGTTGTCGACTTGTGACATCAATCGCGGTTAGCAAAGGTTCTACGATAATTCATTCCGTGGAAAAGAAATCATCCATATCAAGTGGGTAAGAGTGCTATATTTCACAGTTGAATTTATATTGTACTGAGAGAAAATGAGAGATAATCCGGGAGAATAAGAATGAATAAACTAAACTAGCATTTCTTGCACATTTTTTCAAGCGAACATTTTTCTCCATTTCTCTCTTTCTCCCTTGCACATTAATGTTTTATCAAATTTACAAGAAATTACTCTTCGATCAGATGATCTCCCGAGAAGCGTTTTCCTTCAAAGTAGTGGCAGATGAAAAGAACGATCGACAACTCCATAAAAATTTAACCACGCATAGAGGAAACAACTCTAAACAAGATGCTTCAAGTCCGGTTTCCGGAACTTTTTGTTCTACAGCAATGTCGGGCGGGTAAACAGTCTCGCAGGCGCAGTACCACCGCTCGACGCTGGCCCGGAGAGGCTATCTTTCCGCTCTACAGCAATGTCGGGCGGGTAAACAGTCTCGCAGGCGCAGTACTACCGCTCGACGCTGTAGTACTCGAAAGTAGTAGCAGATGAAAAGAACGATCTGTGGTCCAGCGTTCGATCGGCGGATGAGAGGAACGATCGACAACTCAACGAAAATTTAACCACGCTCAGAGGAAGCGACTCTGAGCAAGTTGCTTCCTGTCCGGTTTTCGGAAATTTAGTTTCAGATCTTTGCACGGATTCTGTGGTCTAGCGTTCGATCGGCGGATGAGAGGAACGATCGACAACTCAATGAAAATGTAACCACGCGCAGAGGAAGCGACTCTGAGCAAGTTGCTTCCTGTCCGGTTTTCGGAAATTTAGTTTCAGATCTTTGCACGGATTCTGTGGTCCAGCGTTCGATCGGCGGATGAGAGGAACGATCGACAACTCCATCAAAATTTAACCACGCATAGAGGAAGCGACTCTAAGCAAGTTGCTTCATTTCCGGTTTTCGGAAATTTTGTTTCAGATTTTTTAGCATAGCTTCCGGTCCAGCGTTCGATCGGCGGATGAGAGGAACGATCGACAACTCCATCAAAATTTAACCACGCGCAGAGGGAACGACTCTTCGGAAATTTTTGTTCAGTTTCTTGTATGGAATTTACAAGTAATGACTCTTCGATCACACAATCTCGCGGAAAGAGTTTTACTTTAATGTGGTGCTAGATGAAAAGAACAACCCACAACTGCATTAAAAATAAACCACGAATAGAGAAAACTCTAAACACGTTGCTTCATGGTTTGTTTTCGGAAAATTTTTTCAAAATGTTTTATAAAATTTACAAGAAATGACTCTTCGACCACACGATCTCGCGAGAAGCGTTTTCCTTCAAAGTAAATTTTTCATGTACAACATTTTTTTATGTGAAATTGCAATTGTTTATTTAACTACATATTTGTGATACAAAGATGGCTTATTGAAACAAAATTTTGAATATTTTGGGCAATGCATTTTACGAAGATAATTTATGATTTATCAATGATTATTGTTTGTACTTCATTTTTGAATCTAAAAATTTCTTGCTTTACCATTTGCTACTTTTGCCGAATTATAATGTGTTTTGTAGGGGTCTATACTCAATTCAAGATGGAGCGCTGCAGCGCGACAATGCAGCTGATCGCGCGCGTGAGCGCGCGTCTAGAATCCCTAGTACTCTTAAAAACATGACGGCCATTGCATGGCTCGAAACAGCACATTCAGTGTTACAATTTCATTTATTCCGTGAATGGTCGGTAATAAATAATGAATAATTTTCATAAAATGCATTGCCCGAAATACTAAAAATTTTGTTTCAATAAGCTAACTTTGTATCACAAATATACAATTGAATAATCAATTGTAATTTTACATAAAAAAATGTTTTTCATGAGAAATTTACTTTGAAGGAAAACGCTTCTCGCGAGATCGTCTGATCGAAGAGTCATTTCTTGTAAACTCTATAAAAAAACTGAGAAAAAATTTCCGAAAATCGGACATGAAGCAACTTGTTTGAAATAATAAAATAATAAAACATATTCATGTATATAATTAATGTCTCAATGAATTTAGAATTACAATTGGAAATGTAGTTGAGATAAAGGAAATATTTGATAATGTTTCATTTCGAAAATCGATAGATCCATATATCGAAATGACGATGGTTATATTTTTTTAGAAATGTATCAAAACATTTCCAACTTTTTTTCATTTAGTCTGGAATATTTTGTATAGTTTTTGAATGATTGTGTTATGGAAAATGGCGAGAAATGGTAGACATGAAAACGATTTTGAAATTTTTTAGGAACATGTTTTATCATTACAGCAATTATTGAGATCTTTTACCGTATTTTTCGTATCGTATATCGATTAAATTACGTCTTAATACTGATTATTCTGTTTTTAAACGAGCTTTTCCTAGTCTCGATATAAAAAAATATATCTCAAGAAATAAAGATTTTAGATATTTTTTCGTCTCATATTACTCGAATTTTTTACTTTATATAGACGTACTTATATGATGGTCTAAATATTGACTAGATGCTGCAATTCTATGGTCCAGCACACAGAGTACGAGAGACTCTACTGTTTATCTTTGACGATGATGGCTGTTGAATGTCAAAACGAAATGATGGTTTTCCAATTTCTTTCTCGAGAACGAGAGCTTTTTAAGAACAATAATTAACTATCATTTGACGACATTCATGTCATTTTGTACAATTTTTTTCCAAAAACATTTCATTTTTATATTTTTATTAAAAAAATTAAAATACATAAATTATGATCAATTAAGAAAAAAACTGTATTATATTATGTTGATTTTTGCATTAATACATAAGCAAGCACGAGATTTTCAAGGATATTCATTATTTCTCGTTTAGTAACAGGGAATTATCTTCAAATTCTTCGCTCCGAATGATGATGATGAAATAAAAAAGAATCGAATATCGTTACCCACCGTACTTGTAATTTCGATCGCCGGAACAAAGGAGGGTCTTTATTCAATTCAAAGTCGAATGAAAGAAGTTGAAATTTATGTCATTAATCGATTTTAAGTTTACTCGTTACTTGCCAAGACATGAATTGACGAACTCTTGCGAAAATCTCACTATCATCCGAGTAGAAATAATGAGGATGTGGCAAAGAAGTTTCATTCGCCGAACCCACGACATAGCAACAGCTTTAAATACGCACGCCCTTCGGTTGTTCGCATCGATGAGCTTTAAATGTCAATGTTGGCAGCAACGTGCGAACGAAGGTAAAAGAAAACCTACTCAATTGCCAGCAATGTTAGAGTGTACGTCGTGTTGCCCTAAAGGGCAACGTGTATTTATTACTTCGTGTTATGATCTATAATTATCAACTATATCTATAATCAACTATAATAATCTTCTCTTGTTGAAGACACAAATTATAATACATTTTCTTTCCAGTTTCGTGGCTGCGCGCGAGATTCCGTACTCGAAGCTTCGACTAGTGGCAAAACTTCAAATTAGTGAGTTGGGAAATCACATATCCCGTATAGAAATGGTATCACCCATATAGAAATTTAGATCGGGAAAAATTTCCTACGTCCCACCGGAAGTCCCGCTTCAATTCTGACACCGACTAGGCTATCACCGGTCGGCGTTTCATGATTTGGGCCCATCAAGAAATAAAAGGGAAATCCCGGCCTTTGTCTGATCGGATCGCCCTGATTGAAAATTCCATGAATGAAAAGGAATTAATGTTTTCAAATCACCTGCATCGAAATGGCGACTTTTAATGCCTGTTTAGCCAGCCGAAACTAGCTAATTTTAGACTGTTGCGAAGTAGGGCAGAAAATATTCAGTTTCTGACTTCATTTCATCCCGGCTTGAATTGCATATGTTTATTACAAGGCTCGCAATGTTCGCGTCATTCAAAACATCGACCAATCTGATTTTTCGTTGCGCTATCCGTCGAAAATTGTCTCGTTTCGACTAGCTCCACACATTGAAACTCCTAGTTTCAATAAAGATGATATGAAAAATATAGTGTGTGGCACGGGACGAAACACGATTTCAGTTTCGTGTGACGCCAGCTGTCGCTTTCGGCTTGGGCAGTCATCTTCACACTCGTCTGAAATCGTCTTGTTTTGTCCTTAGCTGCACAATATACTATGTACATAACACGTTTTGATTGCATAATAAAAGAACTTTATGATGATATACTTCCGTTTCTATTTTGCATTCTTTGAAGATTACTCCATCATAAAATTATCTGTTATCGGACAGTTTTGCATGCACCCATAGGTGATGGGGATAGCCCTGTGCATAAGGTATGCGCGAAAAAATTTCACAAGCTTGCACTTTTCCCGCGAGAAAATTTAATTACTATTTCGATATCTTGCGATTGGCTTGATGGATTAGAATCGATCTAGCTCGATCGAAAGAAAAAATGACATTCTATTGATAAAATGTGATTAGATCTTAGATTGCCGAGGATTTAGGTGGGGGAGTAGTTCAGAGTATTTTTATGGTCGAAAGTGCCATTTTATATTGTATAGTAGAGAGCATGGTACGTAATCCTTCTAATAAAAAGTTGATGGTGTCGCGAAGTTGATCCCTTATCGAAAAAATATCGCGCGATTGTGGTGGTTTTATTCGTCCCCTGATTCGGTCGGTGAAAAAAGAACGAATTTCGTGGCAAAATTCCGTTCGCTTTCTGATGCGCGCGAGTGTTTTGTTTTTGCTTGAATTTGACTGTTCTTTTGCAAAATTCGTAAAAAAAATGTTTCGTTAATTTTGGCTACTTTTCCAGAATCGTCGAAATTTCAAAAGGCTATAACTACGTTAAAAATTACGCTACATAGATTTGTCGGGAGTGTTGCAAGACGCTCTCGAGTAGACTTAAAAAATGGTGGAAGTTCAATGTCGATAGCTCAATTCCTACACCCTCAAAATTTATGTTGAAAATTGGCGAAAAAAACGCAAAGGGGCATGTATGCGAAAATTGGCGTAGATCGAAGAGCCAATTTTAAAAATCTGCCAAAAATCGAAAAATCAACATATCTCGATGAACCGAACGGCATTTTGAAGCCTCAATAATTCCAAAGAGAATAAGCACAAGTCGGGGTGTCCATCTCGAACGAAAAAAAAATGGCAAATATTTTAGTGAGCCAACTCAATCCGGCAGAAAATGACGAAAAATTTTGGATTTCAAAAACGATTTTTAATGGTACAAATCGCTGTATTCATTCCCGCTGATTACGAAACACACCGGTATTCCACCGAAAACCCAATATTCCGTCCGTAAAATGTGATAATACGAATTTTATCGATTAATTACTATTTTCACATTGAAATATCGAATTTTCGGGAAAAAGTCCGTGGGTTTCGTGATCAGAGGGAAATTTCCGATCGAAGAAGCTCCTGAAATATTGAAAATTTGTCTCCAAAATTTGTTTGTTTCTCCAGAACCCTGAAGAGGTCGAAATTTCGAAAGCTCGTAAACTACCCTTTGCTTTCTAATGCGCGGGTATGTTTTGTTTAAATTATTAAATGCGTATGATAAAATTACGTAAAAAATCAAGGCTCTGCAGCGCAATCGTGCGGTCGCGCGTGTGTATTAATAAAACGTGTAGATTTCAATTAGAAATTATCGTATCAAGGCACAGCAGCAAGAAAATATTATCCCATTAAGTTATGGTGAAGATGAATTCAAAAATTAAAACTTTTAACTTTCCTTAAGGCATCTTCTCACTTTAAGCGCCTCAAAAATAGGCTGTTTTTGTGATTTTTTTTCGAGGATTTTTGCTTAAAATTATGGGATAAAACGGATCCTATGTAATAAACACATCTTTCAAGTACATGAAAAAATTTTTTTTTAATTTTTTTAAACAATTATTATAATACATCAGTAGCATCGAAAAACCCGTGTAAAAATGTTATGGTCGTGGCTTGTTGATGGTATCTCCGAGACGGGTCGTCTGAAACAAAAAAATAAAACTGTTTTAGATTCAGTATGTCAGTGGCTACAGCGCATATCATCAGATTTTTGATATTCGCGAAAATAACAAAATGGCGCACGTTTTTCGAAAAAGTAAAAAAAAACCACGATTTTTTTGCAGTTTTTTGTAAAAAAAAAATTCTTAAAATCAAAATTTCAAAAATCTGATGATATGCGCTATAGCCATAACTATGAAGCATATGTCATTCAAATTTCATGACAATCGGCCGGATAGTTTCCGAAATTTCATCAACAAAGCACCGAAAAACCTTGTTTTGAGATAACTGCGTTTAAAGTTTTGGTTGCAGAAAAATCATGAAAAAACCTTACCTCGGGTTAATCAGCGATGCCTGCTCCATACAATGGACCTTCCGATTCTTCGTAGAAGGTGTGTTCGTCCAAAATAGCTTCCCTTCGTCTCGACCTAGTCTCTTTTGAAGCGTTAGAGCTGCGGCGGTTCCCTACGCGTACGCGATCACTGTCGCGTTTCTCGGCGTATTGAACGGCGATAGGGCCTAGTTTGACACCCATCACCTCCAAAATTTTTAAAACAGGTTGTAGCCCTTCGTTATAAATGCATGCCGCTGTTTGGCAAGCAATTTCCACGGTTTTTCTTCCCGTAAAAACGTGTTTCGGCGCCATTGCCCAGACACAGCTGTTGAAACACTCGTTGTTATTTTGGGTATTTCCTCCGAGGCATCGTTCCAGTAACTCGTCCTTCGTCAGTTCTTCATAGATCGGTTTCAAAACCTCTTGAACATCATCAGCTAGAGCAGGAGGATGTTTAAAAGTTTCTATCTGATTGTTTTTCACTGCTTTCTTGTACTTGCACCATGAGTCTGAACAATACGTATGCTGTGGGTTGCTGTCGGTTGAAATTTTATGATAGTATCCTGCCCAGATCTCCCTGCGCATATCTTCGACAGAATTCAGGTTTCTTCGAATTGCCAATGAGTAATTTGTTGATAATTCTGTCATCAATTTTATTGTTAAATCTTGGGTTTTTACGACCAGTTTAGCATCGTTGCCGAGTGATTTTCTTTTGAAAAATGCACGTGTTAAGGTCTTATTACATGAGTATAGACCCGAAAACAGAATATACCTAAGCAAGGGGTACTACATTAACAAAAGAACACGGCTATTCAATTGTATAGAGTCAGATATACAGGGACCGTCCGAGCGGCGTGAAAGGGATCGCCGGGTACTCTCAGGTAGTCACCTAACGGTCGCCAAAAAATGTAGTTAGACTCGTCCGATCTTTATGAAATTTCGAGATGACATTTTTGAAGATATGTACTTTCAAAATTAAAAAAAAAAAAAAAATCGATTTTTTTAAATTTCCAAAGTGAGAAGACGCCTTAAATAGTAACCGTTTTGAATTTTTTTTCGATTTTGTAGGAATCTTTGAAGAAACAGTAACAAAAGCTAGTCGTTGTTTCGTTGATTTCTTACAATGTCCTTCCAACACCATTACGTTTCATTGATTTTTTAAGGAACGTTCGACTGAGAAGCTCAACACTGTCTGACAACAAGACACATACACATAGGTAAGTTTATTCGCACCTCTACAGACTCAATGCCAAGAGTGTCTACGGCTTCACCCAAAACATTTTGTAGACGGGCAAGTAATTAATTGATATTTAATTAGATCATCGAAGACAAAAAAACTGAGGATTTTCGATCGATTTCGAACTGCATACAAATTTCATTCAAAGATGGGTGATTAATTACGATGGGTCATAATCCCCGTTCGGTTGAACTCTACTTCTGACGATAAGTCGGTCGATAAAAGCGAAAACCTAACGACCTCGCGAGGGAAAAAAAGTAGACACGAAAAAGAGGTACGTTCGGCTGTTGGAAAAGCTGCAATACTCATTAGCAAAAAAAAAGAAAAAAAAGAGTACAATTTTTTTAATCTCCGCGTGTGTACTCTTGGCTCACTGCAGAAGCGAATGGTTTATTTGAAAAATGGTAATAGCACCCAGTGCATAAAATCATCAGAAATAATGTGAGCGGAAGAAAGAATTACAGATAAAACATGTATTAAAAAAAAAAAGATGCTGCCATCTTTTACGCGAACAAAGTGAACTTGACATATTTTTACAGGTGGCAAATAAAAAATATTCGAAAAAAGAACGAATTTTTCATGATATCGAAATTTGCATCGCTGAAAATTTCGACATCGACATCGCAATGATTCTTTTCGTAAATTGTAAATCGGCCACACTAAAGAATCTTGTAATCGAAGAAACCGTGAAAATTTGTGTTATTTACGTTGGATCGTTGGAAATTGCGACATAATTATTTTTAGATCTGTCGAAATTTTTATAATTTCAAAATTCATACATCAATACATTATTTAGGTTCAGGGCAAAAACGCACAATGATTTCTACCTGAAATACGATAGTGTACAATGTCACATCCCACACCGTATCTAAGTCAAATAAATTCGTTTAATCGTTCAACGGGTGAAGCATTAGAAATCGCGAATAAAAAAAAAATTAGGTTAATGACGTAAAAAAAGACGGATATATTTTATTTTTCTGTACTATTTTCCTAGTATACACGGAGAACGAAGAAACATTATGAGCATTGATCACTTTCTCCAAGGTACTTGGACAATTATTTTACGATTTTTCCGTATTAATAATAATAATAATAATAATATATCTAGAAAAAAATGTTTTTACGATTCCGAGAGTATATCCTCGAGAGTTTTGTCATCGTGAAGAGGCGAATGACTGAGTGTGGGATCGCTCTCGAGGAATTCTCTGAGCTCGGACTCGAGGTCGGGAACTCCCGAATTTTCGTTATTACCCAACAGGGGAGCATTCGTCGCATTGTGCGTTAATCCAATTGGAATCTCTAAAGAATTTGTTTGTGCGGGATTGGAAACTAAATTGCCATGACTTCCGGTTGTTTGTCTAACTGAAGTCAATAAGTTATCGGATAAGGGCGATGTTGTACGAAGTAAATTCGTCGATATGGAATTAACCGGTGATATCAGAGAATTGTCCGATGCCAATGTTGGAGTATGCGTTATCATTTCAACTTCCGTTGTCTCGGGAATATTACTGACCGGAGCTATTCCCATAGCGCGACGCAAACCGTCGACAGGTGCTATTGCCGACGGTGGAAGTTTCTTCGCTATATCTGTTAAGTTGTCAGTTATTTTGTCAGCCAGAGATACCTCCATTTCGCCGGGTTTCGGGATATTTGAAAGATGAGCCGGCGATGGTGCTGAAAGACGCTCGTGTTGCGTTTGTCTCAAACGAGACAACATCTGCGATGTGTCGTCTAAACGCGTTTGTATCACAGCACGTTCTTCCGTGAGTTTCATATCTTCCTCTGTGAAAATTCGTTAAATCATTGGATCAAATTGTCGGTGGCAGTCAGACGACTGCGAGTTTTCTAATTAAAAAAAATGAGAACAATTGAAGTTTCCGTAGAATATTGCTACTTTTTTTTTATTAGAATGGGTGCGGGTAATTACGGAAATTGGATGGGATTTGTCGAAACTTTGAATTCGAAAGCAAAGTTTCGTTCGACTTAACATATTAACAAAACTGTTTTATTTGTTCTACTTTTTTTGTCAACAGTCTGAGATTCAGAGAAGGACGTAATAGAAACGTTTGTAATGTATCGTGCGAAATGCTTCGTGTCTTCGTTATATCCTTATTAGTGACGGTTTCGGTCACTTTTTTTCTTAGGATTGTTATTTGTTGTTATTATTCATGCACATTGTCCATTATTTATTGTTGATTGATTATTAATGAAAATATTTGATTTTGTTCATCGTATAAAACTCTTTTTCTCTAAAGAAGCTAGACATTACGCGGAATGTTGAAAGATATCGAGAGAATAAAATGCAAACGTTGGAGGAAATATCGTTTGCATCAGCAAAGAGCATTCTTACAAACGGAAAGCAAATGTCAACTTTTTTTTATAAAATATGACAGCAATGAAACTGTGACACGGAAGTGTTGAAGTTTTCGTCGTTGGAGGGAAACAGAGGACGAATTTCTACAGCTGTCTTATGATTAACGACTTTCTGAATGTTCTATTCTCGCATTTTTGCGTATCAAAGTTTCTACGATCGCGAAAATAGTGTGCTTTACAGATAATGTAAAGTAATTTGATCATACTTTCGTTCGAATCATGCCAACGTCAAAATCGACATTCTTTCGTTTTCCATTGACTATTAGAAAATTTGTCAAGTTTATTCATAAAAAGCACGTGGCAAATTGGAAATTTTAAACGTATTTTTGAAAAGTACCAAATAGATGGAATTGTAAAAAATGTCGTGAAATACAATGATGGAATTGAAGCAGTACTTTTGATACATTCCGGGGAAACAAATGTAATCATACAATCTTTTCAAAGCAACAAGACTTCGGCAACGTTCAAATAAAAAGTCCTGGAAAACATCTTACCTAAGTCCTCCAGAAAATTGACATCGATTCCAATATCCGAAAGCGTCTTAAGTTGATCCATGTCAACTTTGATTTTATCATCGTTTGCACTTTTATTCATCTCCATAGGAGCTTTTTCCAGAAGATGCTTGATTTTATCCTCCTCCTCTCTGAATCGTCTTTTTTCCTCCAGTAATTTTTTCGTTTTCCTATGATCACCGCTTGTGAGTATATCCAAGAGATCGTCAACCATGGTAAGTGTATAGTCGCAATCTTTGGCGAAATCGAGAATCGATTCTGCATACTGCACGGCAGTTTCGTCCCCGTAAGTCGCGTAAACGAGATCGGTTTCTTCCTTGGTCAAATTGGCGAAGGTCGAATCGTAACTGGGAGCGTAAGAGCCGAAAGCACCGTAATAGAGTGGTTTGACAGGCTTTGACATATTGCGACGGTCTTCTCTGAAGCCCGCTAATGCACCGGTACCATGACTCAATTTGCCGATCAATTGTCCAAGAGAAACAGGCCTCTGATTCGTGCCAGGAATAACACCATCGCCAGGCACAATAATTTGCAAGCTCGTCGTGCCATCTTTTTTCTGTCTCAAGAAACCCATTTTCGTATTGAGCCTTTTCAGGCTCAATTTCTCAGACGCAGCTTTGGCAGCTCCTCTAGCCTGTTTGAGAATCTCATCCGGTGTAAGATCATCCGGCACGGCTTCGAATTTTCCCAAGCTAGCCAATCTCATTTTCCTCTGATTTTCTTTTCTCAGTTCCTCGGCCTCCTCGTTCCTCTCTTCTTGTTCTCGTTCCTTCTCGATTTGTTCCTCCGTAACAAGAACATCGGGATTATCAGGATCTTCGACACCCAATTCAAAGCCGAGTTCGTCCCTCGTGATGTCATGCATGTAAGTTAAAACTGGCCTGAGTTGACGAAGTTTCTCCGGCGTGACCATTTTGAGGCCGACGTGTAAAAGCTTTTTAGCAGCTTTGTAATAAATCGTATCCTGATGATTGTAGGTTTGCGCGTTGTTGCACATGAGGCGGAAATCTTCGACGAATTCGTGAAGATTGCGATAAACATTTTCATCAATTTTTTGCTTTATCGTGCTAAAGTCCATAGGATTCGTGATTATCGAGGAATAACCTGGTGCTATGCTGTCGGTAACTGGCCAAGCGAAAAATTGCTGAGGATCGCGTTTTTCCATCGAGCGAAGAAGATGTTCCAAAAGACGCTGGAGCGGCGTACGTTCGGCTATTTTTCGAAGCACGCAAGTCCTTGGCTCGCGATGTGGCGATAAACAGCTTGTACTCGATGGTGTCGCAACACCTAGTCTCTGCTGCTGCTGATGTTGCTGCTGCTGTTGCTGTTGCTGTTGTTGTTGTTGTTGTTGCTGCTGTTGCTGCTGCTGCTGTTGTTGCTGTTGATCCATCGCGGATGGAGGTCTTGGTGGCATCAATTGTTGATTCGCTATTTTCTTCGGTACCTCGAGATTACACTCATCCGCATCGCCGACAGACTCCTGACTCGACTCCTCTCTTCGTCTCTTCTTGTCCTTGTGATGATGCTTGTGTCTCTTGTCCTTTTTTTTCTTTTTCTTCTTCAACTTTTTGTGACCCATGTACCTGTCGTACTCGGATTCACCCTGTGTAACGGAATAATTACAGCCAAGCTGTTGCTGATACTGTTGAGACAACATGGTCGTTTGATTCGGTGATTCACCACCGTATTCCGGTGTTCCGGTGCTTCCGCCCACCTTCAGTATCAACTTTAACCCCGGAGGCTTTTCTCCCGTTGGACAATTTCCCTCTGGCCAAACAAAAAAATTCAGTTTTTATCCGTATCCATTTTTTCCACCTTCGCGCCCTCCTCTTGGCTTTTTCTTCTTCCAAGCATTCATAGCCCAAGCTTCGGGATATCTGGGATTTTCTTTGGATTCACTGGGATTTAGAAAACGCTTGCCAAGTTTTGACCTAATGTCATGGACATCGCATGCTCTACGTTTATTTGTTACGGCTCTTGAATTATGTTGAAGTTGGCATATTTTTGAAACTGTCGAACAAACGGACCTCAAAAACACGAGGAATTAAATTTGAAAAAAGACGAATAAGGATTGAAACTCAAAATCCTTTTGGTATACCAATTATGCGAACTTCAGCCAATAATTACGTTCATACTTCGTTCGAACGAGATGCAATGCGGACAAAATTTACATAATAAGAAGATACGTAACTAAACATTTTTCGTTGCACTTACACACATAGTTGGTGAAAAATTCGATTCGAAAATGATAAATGTTTTTGATTCAGGTATTATTTTTACAGACAGCTGATTAAGAAAAAAACTTTGGTAAAGTATGAAACATTTAACACAAGTGGATTTACAATATCACAATGATTTTTATTATTATACGGGAATCATTTGGAAACAGTTATTTTACATTTTTGCGTTGTTCTACGACTTGTTTTGCTCTTTCGACATTTCTCACCGGATACTCATGCCAACTCATTCTACCACCACCAAATGCTCTTTACTGGCGATAAAAAGAGATTCATAAAATAAATACGCGATTGTGCAAACGTATAACAGCTCACAGGAATATTTTCAAACCACGCATTCACGCTTTCATTTTTATCTTTGGTGGTCAACAATTAGGGATAACCCAAGGGTGACGAGCGAAAACGTTAAAAATAATAAGCTCTAGAATTCTTCGCGTTTACGAGAGTCACGTTGCACAATAAAATGTGATGAAACTTTTGGCGGTTCGAAAAAGGAAAAAATCATAATAATTTAGAAATTCTTGGAGAACTGAATACAAATAATACAAAGTACGTTTTTACCCGACTAGTGGTCGTAAGAAGAAAACTTGTTAATCACCAAAAATATGAAAAAAAGGAAAGAACAATTTTGACGTCCTTAAGTTTAATTGACGAATGTGATCGATAAATGTTTGGTTTTCAATTGAAAATGTTTAATTTCAAACACACAAATTTAGAAAAAATGAAACCAGTTATGATCCGTATATAGCTTTCAATATTCATTAAATCTCCAAAAAATTCATCGAAATTAAAGATACCAAAAGTACTTAAAATAAAATGGCAAGCCAGGAAAAAAAAGCGATTAATGAGAATAATAATCGTATGATTTTCGCGCTGGCTTCGTAGTACGATAAAATGACCTTGTCTTCACTTTCAACGAACTGGAAGCGAGTAGTTGGTAGTAGAAAGATCTTTCAACAGGAAATTCGCAATCTTTTCGTATCGATATTTTCCATTTTCTGATTTATTGTTAGAGTTTTCTCTTATCCCTTTCAGTTGATGGAATTGAAATTGAAAATGAATTATCATCGTGACGATACTGAAGCGAAGCGAATGTTCTCAACGACGCCACAATACGAAAAAACGTTAGGAGATCATTGAAAAATGAAGCCGCCTTCATGTTTGGGGCATCGTTGACTCTACCGGAACTCAGGAATAATGATATCGATAAAAGAAGAAGAAAAAAAGTAACGACTCTGACAATGTACGAAGTCTACATTCTCAGTCAAAGTTTATTTCGAAGTGAATTTTGGTTCTCGGCCAATACGAGGCAAATGTGGAAGATACATAATAACAACATTGAAAATGTGTGTCAGCATCGATTTTCAGTTATAACGTCAGAAGATGACTGATAAATTCGTTCCAAATCTGTTAACAAATTATCCAAAAAAAAATTCGATTTTTCATCACGCTGAATGATTTTGTTAACTCTTCCAGATGCATACATTTTTTTTAAATTCTCACTTTGTGAAACATCGATATATGAACTAGTTTGAATTGTGCAATTTTTATTTCCAATGAATTCCAAATATTTCACATGCTTTCGTGAAAGCAGTCAAACCATTAAAAAAAAATTTCAAACCGACTTTGTCTTTAGTTTATATCGTTGGAATGCAGCAATTATATCTTTAAATTTCTGTATCACGAGTATTGCACATTTTCACAAAATTACAATTTATGTAAAGTAATTGCAACAATTCGTATATTTTAGTCCCAAATATACAAATGTCGAATTCGATAAAACAACTTTTTTTTCAATTTTGAATCATTTGATATTGTTTGTATATTCCGAAATCAATTAACATTTAGCATCTCTCATACAGTTGATTATTTCCAGACTTCTATTTCGCTACGTTGTGTACCAGCAAATTATATGTAAAACATCCTGAATACAGTGAACGTAACTTGAACAATAATATATGAAAAAAACCAAAGAGGATTATGTTTTAAGAGCTAAAAGGCTAAGGGCAGTATGAGTCAGGGCTATGGGGTCAATGAGAATAATTTCTTTACAGCACAGCTAGCTATCTGTCGTGCAAACTATTACGCTTTCGGACTGATAATTTTTCATCCCCAACTTACATCCAAAAGTCGCAACACCTTTTTGCGATGAGGAAGAATTTCTGTCACTCTTTCTTTCTCTCGCTCTCTCTTTTCTCTTTATATACTTTTTTTTCTCGCATCCACTTCTCAACTTCTACTCCAACCTCACTCTCAGTTTGTCCATGGTGAAAACGTAGTCAATATTCCTGAACATCATTGTAACTATAAGTACAAAGGAGAGGATTCGAATGAAAACCATTCACCACATTTTTCAAGTTAATATTTTTCATCGTAGAGAATTTCTCGAGAGATTCAAAATTTCTTCTGAATAATTGTTTCCATTCGAATCGTTTCTCCATATAAGTATATATTCTCTGATGCATAATTTTTATTTAACAACGATCAAGTGATCGCATTGCCAAGTATGATCATTTTTTATTCTCAGCAAAGAGAATGCGAATGGAGAATGAAAAATACTTTCATTAATCGCAACATTCTTCGTTTCTTCTGAAATTCCTTTTTTTTCAAAGTAGTGTAAAACTCGAACAAGATTTTTATCGTCATTGATGGACAGTCGTGAAAATAATTAGAGCTCGAGAATTTGTTTAGAATGTCGAGTTCAGCAAGTTGGGACATTTTTTTTTTCGATCCAAGATTAATGGTTTGATGCAGACCCGAGTCAATGATAAATCTATGCTTTCGTTCGCCAATATCTTCATGTACTACGAATAGCTGTCGCTTGGATTATAATTTTCCAAGTTACTAAAATATTGATCGCTGCTAGAAATTTACACGAATGAGTGTGTCTTTGTTTTTCAAATGTACAGTCACAAATGTTTTTGAACAAAAAAAGAAAACTCATGGCATTGTTGTCGAATTCTTTCAAACATCAATCGTTACTCGAAGCTTGAAGAAATCATCCTAATTTTGAGTTTAAAGAGGCTCAAAGTGGTTAAAATTACATTTTGCCCAATTTAAAACAAAAAGGAAAATTCTGAAATTTTAAATCGTGGAAAATTGATAAAAAAATTTTTTCAAATTCTACTGATCCGTGAATAGAAATTAATCATTTCCGAACACTAGAGTTTTCAAAATAGCTGCACGCCAATTTTACAATTGACGTCTGCATTCTGAGACTGTGCTTAAAGTGAGGCAAAACTTCATTTGCACTCGTGTGTTCAACTACCGTCAGTGATATAGGGTAAAGTACCCAGTTTTCGATCCTGAACCACTAGTCAGCGTTTATAGAATTTGCGACATGCGCTAAGAGTATCAACACTAGTGTCAGCTCTCTTTGCAGGTATGACAAAATAAAAAAGGCTGCCTATTGGTACAGGGCCACAGACTGGGAACTTTACTCTATAGTCCCTGCTATACCTAACCACTTGCGCAATAAAAAAACTTTGATCCCATTTTTTTCCACGGTAGATTAATATTTCATAGCAAAAAAAGTTGCTTGCTCTTTAGCTACCAGATCTGAAGGTCATGCAGCTGTTTTTTTTTTTAAATCAATGTATTACCTAAAATAATAAGATCAAGGATGTCGAATGAGCGCATGGGTGCAATTTGAGTTCTGCCTCATCTAAAGGTCAGGTACAATACGAATTGCGCTAGTGCGCTCGCAAAAACTCTTTCATCGACTAGCTTTTGAAAATACATTGGTTTTTTTGGATAAAAAAGTTGCATGCTTTTCAGATCCTTCAGGAGGAGAGGCTTTAACCTTCTCTAGTGTGGAAAATCAATGTATGTTTTAAAATAATTGAAAAAATCGTTAACCAGGATGACGCTAGGATAAGCGCAGTGGCTTTACATCACTGACAGGAGTTGAATGCGCAATATGACTCGAGTCCTGCCTCACCACTTAAGAGCGTCTTTGATATTTACAAAACTTACTAAACGCCCCATGTTTTTCAATTTTTTGTGTTAAAATTGGGCATCATTCTAATTAAGATTGCGCTGCTAAAGTTTTTTGATATTTAAGCACCGTTTGAAAAATTTCGATGGAATTCAATTTTTAGTAAATTATAACGATACAAGCACTCTGCAATGAGTATTTCGACGCAATTAAATCATAATACGGAAATATCTTGTTATTGTCAACGAAAAGTCGTATAGAACGCAGTCCAATACGAAATAATACGACTTTGAAAACTGTGCATAAAAAACCAGTTGTAATTACGGAAATTCTGTGTTCAACACGAATGCCAGCAAATCAAACGACAAATCCACAATAAAAGTTTTTTTTAGGTTATACTCAAGCAGTAAGCTTCTTTTTTTTTACCAATACCTTGATATTACCTTAAAATTAATTCACAGAATCCGTCATTACGAAATAAAGGAGAAAAAAACCAAGGCAAGTGTGAAATCAACAGTATAAACAATAAAATTGATTGTCAAAACCACCGGAACAATCGCGAGTTATACGTGAAGCCGTCTCACCTTCTTGACGTTCACGTTTGTGCCTTTTATGCTTTTTCGTGCTCATGTTTTGCGGTTGAGGCCACAGTTTGATGACTATTTACACCGGTGAAGGAGGATGAAAATAATCTGTAACGATGTATCGGCGATTATATCCAATTTAGTGAGACGCCTTTATCTTTTTACCGCACCGTTTTTCTCGGACTTTTTTTTACGTGTGTTTGCATACGCGCATCGCGCGCTGTGCGAGAGACGCGAGAGACGAGTGACAATGGCGTCCATTTTGTCACGTGATGTGCGATAGTTCGCCAAAGTTCCGCTGCGCTGGCAACGATATTGTTTTTCTCTCTCTCTCTCTGACGCTCGATCCTTCTACTCGTTCGCGCGTTGAACCGGCGGCGTCATTTGCATACGCGTAACGTTTTGCGCGACTGTCACCCGGTATGAAGTGCCGGGTATTTTTCACAAGTGCACAAATGGACCAACAATATAGATAAAGATTAAGTTTTTCGTGGCTGTACCGACAACAATTAACTAGCGATTTAATCAACCAATTTGGCGGACCGTGGACGCTTCTGCGTTTCTACCATGTGATTTTATAGAAACATTTACGAGTGTATTGTGTGTATATTACACGGCTTGGAGCAAACGCGCATACGAGACATTGATCGGAGAAGCAGGTGTGAGATACTGAACGCCATTGTATCGTCGATTGTTTGTATATCCTAGATTTTAATAAACAAGAGAACAGCGCCGAGAAGGATATAAGAATCTGCTTAAATTGAAACCTGAATGTGGGTCCGATTGGTCGGAAAAATAAAGTGTAAAGTGGTAAAAAAGTTGAAGAAAAATGTCCATAGATAAAAAAAGGTTTTAAATTTGATAACTGTTTTACCGATCGAGCGGAATTTACCTATTATTGATATTGGTTTAATTTTCGCGCACTTGGGGTTACAATCATTATCCAGTGGGTTCACGGGAAATTACCATCACATGCGCTTTCGGGGTAACTAGGGTCGAAATTATAACGTAAACATACGAGCGCTTCGGTCACGTTTGTTCAAAATTTTATTTTTCAATATTAGTCATCTATTTCTGGATTTCCGTGAGCCAAGTCTACTGAAATATGTAATTAAGGCGTGTACAAAAAACATTTGTCGCTTAAAATCAAAAGTACATTATAGTCCGAATTTCAAAGCATTAAAAAACGATTCGAAATTAACAATAATAATTACAATGATGGCAAAAGCATTACTATTACTTATGGGATATATAATTACAATTTTTATGAAACGATCATAACATAAGTCTTAATAACAATTTTAAAGTGTTTCCGCTTTTTTCAAACCCTATTTAGGAAATAATTTTACTCAATAACTTTACATTCAATATTTAATATTGAAAAACTATTATCGGTCATAAATAACACATTTAACATTCGTTACAGATATTCTTTTTTTAATATTTTCTGTAAGTCTTATTCGAGCGTCCGTTTCAACCGTTGCATATACAGAGGGATTTTAATTTTTAAAATTGGAATCGGCCAACTATTTTTGTGTTCTGAAGAGACGGAACACGATACGCCCATCGCAGACGCTCTCGTGTTTAGAAAATGGCGTGAGCTCCAATCAATTATGTCACTCGAAACTACCGGCTATTTGTAAAAAAAAACTTACAACGATGCACAACAAGCGTTTGAGCTTCGACAAGAATTGGTCGGCATTGATAATTTTTTTCCAAACTGCAAAAATGCATAATATGTTTACAGCGTATAAGCGAGTATGCAGATAAAGAAAGTCATTGACTCATGATACGCAGAAAAGCGTATAATCGTCGCGGTTTAACCCGGAAATTAAACATAATCAGCGAACTCCCTTCCTTTCTTTCTTTTCAACAGTTTATATATGGGGCGTTTCACGTTAAATCGAAGAAAAACAACGTGTTGTCGACGTGGCCGTAGAGTGTAAGGCATCGCTTGAAAATCATGGCGATTTATTGATGAATTGCATTTAACCCAGTTTTCTCAAGACAGTTACGGTAAAAAGTTAGTTTACCAGCCGAGGTCCGAATACTTCACAACGAGCAGGATGTTCGACCAACATCGTTTTTTGGAATATCCGGATAAACACGATTTATTATTATTATCATAAAATATACTTAATTATATCTCGGAAACTAAGCGGACGAAATTAAACAGATTTTCCCATAAATCCCGCGATACATTCAGGTAGGAAAAATGCTGATAACATTTGCAAAAAATGTTTCAAAAATTCTTCAATTTCCTATCCGCATGAGAAACCTATGAAAAATTGCAGTACGTTTGATCAAAGATATTTCTGAATCTAAATAGAGGACCCTATTCAAATTTCGCGAATAATCGTGTATTAACGTCCTGAAAACTTGAAACGATTCCTAAGGAAACACTTGTGGCTAGACAACTGCCTTAAGGATGTGTACTACGTGAAATTGCTGTCTGCAATATTATTATTTTTATAGTCATTTCTGGACGAAATTTCATGAAAAAAATTATTGTATTGTTTTGAATCAGTTGTATACGATGCCGTATCGATTTTGGCCAACATCGACCAACATCCTTTTTTGGAATATCCTGATAAACACGATTTATTATTATTATCATAAAATATATTTAATTATATCTCGGAAACTAAGCGGCCGGAATTATACAGATTTTCCCATAAATCCCGCGATATATTCAGGCAGGAAAAATGCTGATAACATTTGCAAAAAATATTTAAAAAATTCTTCAATTTTCTATCCGCATGGGAAACCTATGAAAAATTGCAGAACGTTTGATCAAAGATATTTCTGAATCTAAATATGTGCTAAAATTTGCTAAAAATAAAATTGCTGTCTGCAATATTCGAAACGATTCCTAAGGAAACACTTGTGGCTAGACAACTGCCTTAAGGATGTGTACTACGTGAAATTGCTGTCTGCAATATTATTATTTTTATAGTCATTTCTGGACGAAATTTCATGAAAAAAATTATTGTATTGTTTTAAATCAGTTGTAAACGATGCCATATCGCTTTTTGGCTACATTCTCTTAATAAATATGATGTATTAATTAAAAGCATGTCTCCGTTTTACCATGTCAGCATCATTTCATCTCATGTTCCGGGAGTTTGAGTTTAGATTAGACCGTTGGATCCCACATTCTTGGGATGATGAACTATCAATAAATCCAATAATAATGCGACGCTTGTTTCATTCTATTCAACATTCTTTTTTTTCAAATAATTTTCAAATCCAAAAATGCCAAGTGACATGTTCTCATATGAGTATTAATGAAAACCCCAATTTTCAACATCAGTTTCTCTCCAAAATTATCGGTTACGTGGCGTATCCTTCCACAGTCTGAAAAGTTAAGAAATATAACGTCGAATTGCAAAAAATTGCGCATCTATCTTTCAGCAAAAGTTTTTAGTAAACACGCTTGGAACGTTGGTGATGCTTCCGCGTAAATAGTTATTTTCAAAAATACAAACGCTGCAGCATACTGAAAATCTCCGCGTTCGTTGCGATTCCAGTCGACAGTCTCCTGAATTTTTAGGGTTAAACGCCATCTGTATTTATCTGCCGCTGTAAACACAGAGTGCATAAAACTACAGTCCCGTATGTGTCTCATATACAGGGTGTCCCAGAACTCAATGATAATTATTTCGAATTAAAATGTTCACCAAATTCCGAGTCGAAAAGTACCATCGTATGCTTTGATGCAACCAAACCCCTGATGAATTGGTAATTGTCCGAGTTTGAACCAATCGGACGCGCGCGCCCCTCTCTCTGCAGCACGCCGCGCAATTGCGAACATTCGATTGGTCGAATTATGCTGATTAATAACTCTACAGGGGCTCGTCGGTTTAAAAAGTGCTTATGAACTTTTCGACCTGGAATTTCATGACTGATTCAGCTGTGAAATTTATTACACCGAGTTCTGAGGCACACTGTACATCGTGCTCCAATATCGACACAATCGCCTCGAAGCTCGGATATACTCACCACACATGCAAAATGCTTCTGGACGTATAGAAAACGTGTCCAAAGCCACGCGCTCGTCACGTGTTATGCGTTATAGGATTTACGGGCGGACTTTACTTTCCTCGTTTTTTTCTTCGCCGCCTACAGTCGCGGACAATACACAACGGTAAGACAAGCTCAAAAGTCCGCAAGCGCGTTAAAAATAATGATGTGTGTCTCCGACAACTTGAGCTCTAAGTGACGTTGTGAGGAAGAAGTAGCGTGAAACAGAGTGCGTCACTCGACAGACGAGATCGCGAGGGGCAGTTTCAAATTCGTCTCATAAATGATTCAAAGAGATTTAACAAAAGCTCCGATCTTCGTCGATAAATCGATTTGTATTTTTTTTTTTTTTCGGCACAGAGAACCTAAGAGAACAGACGGCCTAAGAACTACAATTTTTCGAGCATCTTTGATCCCGCGAGGAAAAAATATAAAATTTGTTTTATCTCGACCGCGCGATTCCGATACACTTCAGCGAGCTTTAAAACTTTAGATCGAAAATGATCGTCACATTTTTTCAATAATAAATCAGACAGTTTCAAAGACTCAAATTATGTGTAGCTTTCAATGATGCATCAGTTTTATCTAGATAGTTAATTATTTTGTAGATTAATTTATTCAGCGATTTGTAGGATCAACACATTCGAACAATTCCAATTCTCCCTGAAATTTAAACACGTGTGGAAATATTTTAGATAAAAATATTTAAAAATTCCACGTTATCGTCAGACCGCATTCCGATTATGAGCTTTCTGTACGATTATTTCAATTAGTTTCATTAGTAAATCGACAGAAAGTCCACGTTGAACAGTTCCCAAAGTTCTCCAATGGAGGGACTAAACTTTTTTTTTTTCGTAATACGACGAATCACTAACTCGTGACATTCCGTTGTTATATTTTCCTCGTTAGCTTAATGACGTTCTCAAAGTTTCGAAAGAAATAAGAAATACGAATTTTCTCGATTTTTAACATCGAATTTTCCGGAATTCTCGGTATATTTTCTCCCTTTTTTAACAAGTGTCATAATTGCAAAAAATTACTTCAGAACATTTAGCGAATCGTAGAATATAAACGATTAAAAAAGGTTTGTCGTATTTTTCGTTTGATTCCAACGATGCAAATTTCAAAATCGTGATAATAATAAGATTTAATAATTATTATTATTGCTGTCCCATTCACCTTATTATCGACGTAATAGCAAAGAAAAGATTTATCGATAAAATTACATTTGTTACTTACTACTGCTACTACTACTACTACTATTATTATTATTATTATTATTGATATTATTATTATTATTACTACAACTACTATCATTATTACTATTATTGAAAATTGAGAGAAAGACAAAAGCTCAATAATAAAAATAATACTAAAAGTAACGAGTATATAGATATATTATTGAGCTCTCTCTGCCCGGCTCTTCGGCCGGCTTCTTGTTTTTCTGCCGCATTCATCGTGACGCCTCGTGAGAGGGACGATGAGCGTCATACTGAACCGCGGCATGAGAATAAGCTACAAAAGTTAAATCGTATCGTTGCAACCATTTAATCAACAGTGCTCATTGTGTTTTAAAGAACGTAAGGGAGAGTGTTGGAGAGGATGAATAAGTGAGGAGCGTTATATAGGTCGGTAAACAACGAATGGAGAACGCGTTTGCTAATCGTCGTAGAAAAAAGTGCGGGTGTAAATCATTCACCTCGTGTACGAAGAACAAATTAACGACGCCATTTAAAACATTCATTTTCACGTCGTAAACTCGTTTCTCGCGGCAATATTATTTTCGTGAATTCGTGAAAAACCTCTAAAGGACATTGACGACATTCGTTGAAAACGGGACTTTTGGACAATTTGACAGCTTGTCTTTTTTTGTTCGTAAAAAAAAGAAAAGTATGCAGGAACGTTTCAAAGTGACGCCGGCCAACAGCGCTGCTGGCTACGGATGGCGGAATGACATTCAACAGATGCAAAATTCTCCGGAACACGATGACGGTGAGTGTTGAGATAAAAAACATTCATGAAAATATAGATATCGAGGCTCGAGCAGATTTGGAAGGTACGCAAATGTCGTTCGAACGAGGCTACAGGTAATCCTCGTACAGCTCTTCGTCTTTATCGGCTTACCTTTGCTTACACAGCAAACGTGCACGTGCCCCGTGCCCGACCCTTATCACGTGTGTGTTCGATCGATCACAAATATATATACGTATATATATATATGCGTGTATATCATATATTCATAAGTATCAGGCACATAAATGTATCTCGAGCATTCCGTCTCAAATGTTCAAGCATAAAAAGATTTTTCATAAGCTCCTTTGTTTCGCGAAGTATTGCAACAATATTACAATATTATTGCCGTGTTTGTCGACTTTTTTGTCGAACGAAAAAAATAATTGAAATGATATTAAAATTGCGGACCAGTGTAGACATGTATACAGGGTGTTCTAACATTTGGAGCGAATAATTTACGAGCAGCTCCGAAGTGAAATTCCGGGTCGAAAAGTGTAAAGTTAAACACACTTTGATCCAACGAATCTCTGGCGAGTTATTAACGAATGTAATTGGAATAATCCCTCGTGTGCGCTGGCTTGGTGTGCACGAGAAAGGGTAGTGCGCACGTCTAATTGTCGTTTACTGTAATTCCTTCAGAGTCTTTAGGCTGCTGGTAGATAAAAAAAAGTCCTCAAATAATTTTCGTCTCAGAACGCCCTCACGAATCTTACTATTAATTATTCATGTCCAATTCTGAGATAATAACCTGAATATGCGCAGTCATTCAAAGACGGTTTCCTACTCTGTGCTATGTTACAAATGTAAAATTAAACGCTTTTGATGACGCAATGGGTACTGATGGGTAATGGCAGTTAACAAAATTGTCACTACCAGAAAAAAAGAATTTTTCGAGAAGTAGAACCAACAAACACTGATTGGTATTTCAAAATTGTTTGTAGTGAAGGAAAATATCGAAGGATAAACTTTTAACTTGACGTGTTTCTGAATTACATTTGTTATTTTATCGGATAAACCAAAGATCGATGGCAAAAGGAAAAAACAATCATAATTGAAGAAACAGTGATGTACGTTTTTTTCCATTAGTGCATCATGGGGACGTGAAATGCAGTTGGGAAGATTTTTACCATCGGTATAAATAAAAATGTATAAGATTTTGTGCATAGCGAAATTTGGAAACTTTTTTAGTGAACCACTTTAAACTACTTTTTTAAAATACACGACCACGTGCTCTGTGCACATATGTATGCAGGGTTTGCGTATCCAGTGAGGCGATCGATGAAATAGGGGTTTGGATAAACCTCCATCCGTCTGTGAGCGATGGTATAAAACCTCTGCTGCTTGCTGTACATACAACGTCGAATTTTCAGGGCTGCACGTGCAGAATCCTGAGGTTTTGTATGTTGATTCAAACTGTGATTGTTTCATTACAGTTGTTCGGGCTAATGTAAATCGAGTTTATGGAAAATAATTACAAATTTCTCTATTTTCCCCTGCAGGCCTGTCTGTGATACAACGAGAAGTAATTCTTTTTCCGTTAGAAAATGGGTATAAGCATCGACTGTTCTAATTGGAGCGTACAGTTATTTATTAATTTTTTGTTGCGTGTGTTTTGACAACGCACTTAGAATTTATGAGATTCCTGCATTTACCGAAGCAAAAGTAATTAACGATGCATCACGTATGAGCTTGTCGAATAATTAGGGAAGTTAGAATGAAAAAAAAACTGTACAAAGAAGATCGTTGGAAATACAATTCGCAAAATATTTAAAAAAACGCCTCAATTAATTCGCGTGAGAAAATATCGTTGACGTAAAAATGATTTCAACATTTTTTGAGCGAAACATGAGTTATCATCAGTAACCGTTTTCGCAAAAATGGTTATTGATAACTGTAATTTTCCTCTTTCGTTTTTTAATGATTACCCGATGCACAGATACAATTAAAACTCAACATTATGATTATTAAACATCTTTAGACTTTATGCCGTCGTTCTCGACACAATTAAAGACACGGTTCTCATCAACTCTGTACAGCGTTAAGAAATGACGAGTTGTATCATAGTTATGCAATTAAACCGCAGTCATCACAGTTCCGCTGAACATGTATTTTTTGTTTCTCAAGCTTCGGCATTATGGAAAAAAATGATTATCGTTTCTCGTTTATTGAAAGACCGTAGAGGATTCATTATCCTGCGGGATTACGAGACCATTATTCAAATGCAAAATTATTTTCTAAAATCACGAAAACTGGATAACATTTTACAACTCGAGTTTCCAACGTATGAAAAATATATGTATCCATTTTTGACTGTTTGCTTGATAAATGATGCCTGTAATTTGGAAAACCATCGGTGAAACACGTCATTGATGCTAGATTTTCGTTTAATAATGAATAATGATAACAACCATATTACATAGCTGATGAACCCATCGTTTTATTTATGACGTTACAAAAATGGTGAAACATCGAAATCAATGCGACTAATTGACTGCAATAAATGTCCATTGCTATGTTCGTATGGATTTTGATTTGAAAAAATGCAGAAGTTATCGAAATCCACCAAGTTCAAAGAATGATTTATAACGTAAATAAAGTATCGATTCATTGCCTCGTATTTTCAACATGAGGATAATGATGCATTGTGATATTATCGAATTTTCTTTGTGTATTAGATTTTCATTGATAGACAATTCGTTTCACGTGTATAAGGTATTGAATGCGATCCAAGGCACACGTCGTGCAAAGTAATGATGCAGGCATTTCCAGTGTAACTGTATACGTTTTTTACCATAGCTAAAGACATAGCATAGCGTATTGGGGTGGCAAAGGATCGATAATCACACCGAGACTCTCTCCAAATATCACCCTTGGAAATATTACGTGACACTATTTCGTGCAGACCATGCAAAAAAAAAATGGTCTATCATATTTGTTCTATCGCGACTGAAGTTAGAGGCGATGATATTTCAACATTTTCACATCTGAGAGCCAATGTCGATATGGATTTTTTAATAATCTACTAGCTCAGCGTTTCGCTCGTTATACATTTTTCGAACGTGGATATTTTACCAATCATCAGCGCAGAATTGCCAGCATGATTCATACAATTGTATGTACGCGTGGTATACCCAACGGTCGTTAACCCCAAGCGGCGTATTCTGATTGTAATAAGGGTTGTGACACTATTATTTCCTTCTGAATTTGTCGATATGACAAAAAAATACGTATTTCAATATAATCTCTACGCGTTTGAATGGATTTATTAATTCAATTATGGCGGCAAAAAATTATCAAAAAATTATCAGTTATCAAAAAAAGACACCTGAAAAAGATACACATGTTCATCAGTTTAAGAACACTTTGCCAGAATTTACGGTAGGAATCTATGTTTATCCACGGGATTTTGTGCATAAGCTGTTTATGGAACCCGAAAAAATAATATACCTATATTTTTTCCATTCTCACAAACATTATTTATGTTTCGGCGATATTTTTTTCAATAGCACTCTATTCCTTGGAAATCAATGCACTAGACAATGAATTAAATAAAAATGAGTTAATTTCTTTCTGAAGTATCTACAATATTTGTTTGTCAATTATTGATTTACGAAAACGTGTTTGCAAAGTATCACTTTTTGCGTGTCTCAGAAAACGCCGATTTATCTTTTAAAGGAATTTATTGAACGACAAATCATGAAGCAATAGAATAAAAGTCACGATCCGAAGCACTTTAGGCAATTTAAAAAATGCGCATTCGCAAAATATTATTTTGCATAATTTAAGAGTAAAAAAATTCAAGGTCTCAAAGAGATAAATAAGAATGACATTTCAAAAAAATTTAAATAATCTTGCAATTTTGTTTACATGTTTTTGTCCAAGATCGAGATTAAATGTTAGCAAACGTTATGTAACGGTCTTTTTTTTCTTTGGGGATATTTGTTTCAACGGGAATAAAAAACATTTATTTATAAAAAATCATTTTTGGAACATTGCACTTTTGCTACGAAAAAGAAAATACCGTGATTGAAATTTTTTCGCAAGCATCAATGTGGTATGTAAACGAGTTTGGATATGTTTTTATTATTGTTGCGATAAGCGATAATCCACGGGCTAAAAATTGATAGCATGAGGGTCTCAGAACGATCGAAATTGTATCGGTCTCCAAACGCTTCTCAAGTGCTTTGTTACTTCATAATTTTGTTGCCCGAGTTGCGCTGATGCTCGCCTATCTGTCTCGTGTCAGCCATTGAAACATTCTTGCAAGTGTGTTATCACAGTTTTATAATTAGTCACGATTCATCGACCCTGTATTCATCATGTTGAGTTATCATTTTTCTCGGACAATTGTTTTCAACCATACCATGTACCATATTGTTTCAGGCATATAATTTACTTGGCTGATACGCAAGAAAAAGGCATTACATAAAATATTGTAGTGTTCTTTTATTTTTATCTATATTTTTTTCATTTCCATTCCCGTATTTATCATTTTTATGTAAACGTTATACCGAAACAGATTGAACTTGTTTCACGGAAATGGTAGTTATTTTTTGGGAACAAAAAAAATGACGGAACACATCACGGTGGATTTTCTGACATTTTTGTAGCACGAATTCACAACAGAGGATGAGAGTTTATTTCAAAAAAATCGTAGTACTTTGTAATTCGATGTATAGTTTGAAAAGTAAACAAAAACTTTATCAATTTTTGTAATAATTACATATGTAGTAACGATGTTTGTAATAATGAACGGTTTGAATAATTTTTTGAAACTGAATTCATGTATGTCGGTACAAGTTCTTTTTTACATAGGACACAATCCAGGGAGCGCTGCAAATGCTGCGCGGGATCGAATTTGTATGGTAAATCATAGGGGAATGAAGCATTAAAAGCATTTGCAGAGGCAAGTCGATGGAGCCAATGATGGTATATTACTCAAAGTAAAAAGTGGAAATATCATATTTTGATTTTTATTATGCAAAATGTCACCTTCTATTTTATGAACAATTCACTGTTAGCGTCTCTTTTCCATCTTCTACGTCTTCTTCGTGGTCCTATTCACGTTCTAGATGAATGGCTATAAGCCATAAATGTTTGGAACAATCGTCAATTGACTCTCTCGACATTAGATGTCATCTCGAACGTCGGTTTTTCTTCCCACAGCTGCGAGATGCAATATCCCAAAGTAGACAGTGGAGAAAAAGCAAGAAAGAACTCCATACCATCTTTGAATCTCGACTCTCGATGAATGAATGTCCCCTGCAGATTGAAACTCGCATCAACAACCTTTTTTTTTCTGGATCCAAATCTGCCAAATGTCAATCATAGTTTCCCCCGGACATTAGTATACACAAAGCTTCTTTTCTCATGTGTCGCCAGTAAAGAGAACCTTCAGTGGAATTTTCTTTATTGTTTTTCTCGATACTCGCACAAGGATCGAGATGGTCCATCATCGAGCTTGATTTCAAAGAAATACCGCCAGAGTATCATACTTACAGTGTCATTCCAACAACTACGTGCATAACGTCAATTAAGGACGTATGGCACGAGTAGTCTCAACAAACCGGGAAGAATATGAGGGATAAGCACAGTAATTGCCAATAATAACAATATAAAAAAACTATTAACAATTTGTTGAAAGGAAATTTTCCGAAAATACTCGGCAAACTGTTATTTCTTTCACATTAAATGAATCGGTATATTATTCTTAATACACCTGAATATTCTTTTAATATTTGTTGTTAAAAACTCATTGATATTGTTGATATTCAAAATTATTCTGCGCAGTAGCTTACATACTTACCGCTTGGTGAGCATGCGGTATTCTCATTTTATTCCGATTTTGTCAACAAATGTCAACAAATCGAGGATTCTTTTCTAATGAATTATGTATCGATGAAAAACTTGTTGGAATCATTTTGATTAAAATTTGAAAAAAGGTTTGGTATACATCAATGATAATAAAAATTTATCAATGACTTCCGATTATCTTTTTTGGATATAAAAATAAAAATAAATAAAGGTGAATACATTTTTGTATCCATTTACTTATCATTTATTTTCATCGAACTTTAAATTGCTCTAAATCATAAATCTTTGAAAAGTAGAGAAACGACTAGCGATTCCTACGAAAACCACCAAGCTCTGACCGAAACATGTACCTAAACATGTTGAAGAATAATTTGATTCAAATCGCTAAGCGAAAAGGCATTGTCAAACTATTAAATTTTATCAGATATTTATGGTAGCTCAAACATGATTGATTGACGGTACTCCACTCGTATTTCATGATACTTCATAGAATGGACCGCTTTGTATATAATATATTGGAGGAAGATTCATTTTTGCCGGCATAACTTGCCCAATATGATGATATCGAAGCTTTCTATATTAGCATCCAATTTTACACGAGGAAAAATGTGGTAACCATACAGCAACGTACTTGTCTACATTTTTCATCGTCGTAGACGATTTTAGCTGGGTTATCATTATTTTGCAAAATCAGGGAGTTTCTCAGACAGTTGACGAAATTATTCGATTACTATTCTCAATAATTAATATAAAATGATATCTCTAATTAGCAGATCTCATAAATAATGACTTTAGAATTCTTCCATGCTATCATGCACGTATCCAGATATCGGAAAAATAATGAATCCAATCATTCCCAAGCATGGAATGCAAATCGTTTGAGGAGAAGTGAAATATACAAGCTTTCCTTTTTTAGAGATAAAGATGTTGAGCGCAAATCATGTTGACAGCAGTTATGAGAAGAACAATTCTGTCGAACAAATTGACAAAAATCCGTCGAAAAGAATTTGGACAAAGTGCGAGCAGGAGAGTATTTGTTTAAAGAAATTAAGTAATTTTCATTTATTATCTCCTTTATTTGGGGCGAGAAGCTGATACAATACTATTTGATTAATTTGCCACTCTTTCGTAGAGCGAGAAAATATCAACCGTTTATTGTCTGAAAAAGATAGTAGCACGAAAAAATTTTGCAAAAGCAATGTTGTACGAGTAAATTTGATTACTTGTTACCCAATGGGTTATGTTGTTTCCGACAGCTGAAACGCATGAAAAAGTTATAATTTTTCAAGTATGCTGTTATTTCTTTGAACGAGAATTACATTTTGTCGTGAAAACCACCTGAGAACATGTGCATATCATGCAGGCACCTTTCCTTGCCCGAAACTCGATAACGTCGGGTTTCTATCCTTGACGACCGACACACTCAGAGCTTTGGTCATGTTTTAACGCTTTTTCCGCCACGAAGTGGCGGATCCAACTAAAATGTAGGGCGTTGAATTTTAATCACCGAAAGGTTAAAACCTGTCGTCTGATACTTTGGGGTGTACAAGCCTTTATTTTGCAGTTTGATTGGATGAAACAACGGTAAGCAGAAAAAGGTACGTTTGATGACCGGGGAAGCCGGAAAATGAGTAATCAGTCTGCTGCGCTAAGCAAGTAGCGTATACTCTATAATATTTAAGAGAAAGAAAAATGTACTCCAAGAAATTCAGTAGCGCAGTCGGTAAAAAGAGTCTTGCTGTTTCGACGATTGCCACAAAAAGATGACCGTCGTGACATCTGGCCGTAATCTGCGAGGGCTCGTCGTTAAATTTACGAGCTCTGTATTACCATCGAGAAGGGTCATAATACATCTTCTTAGCAGTTGTACATAAAAATTCGTCTTGTGTAAACCCGCCTTACGCGACGTATCGAGAAGAAGCGATGGAGTCAACTCTATACCATGCATTAAAACCATGAAACCAATAAAATTTAAAAATACAACATCCCATCTGAATTTTGTCGCCTTCAATCAACAGAACGTTATCATATTTCCTAATAAAACCACGATCAAAAATTAATTTCATTCCTTAGTTCGATTATGAAATTTATTAGAAAAGTAAGCGAAACGCGTGGAAGTAGTTTGTTCGGGAAAAGATATCCTCGAGCGTCGAGATGATCTTGTAGTTTGCATCGTTGGACCTCAACGAAAATTCAAATTTTCTCGATTTTTTATATTCCATTTTCCTAAATTTTCATTATATCCTCCATTTTTTTTTCACGAGTGTACCAATTTCGAAAAATTGCTTATAATTATTCGGTAAGGCGTAGAATATTGACAATATAAACGAAGTTTATCTTATAATTCGTTGGATTCCAACGATGCAAACTTCAAAATCATGTCTCTCGATATATACATGTTCATGTTCCCTAGATCTTTCTTCTCTTTGTTATTAGATTTTTCAATGTATATAAAAAATAAAATAAAACTTTTCATTAAAAGATTTTAAAACTAGAGACTTTAAGCATCAAAATGCTTTTATTGCATCTGCATACCATCATTTCTCACAGACGTACAGCCTCTTGAAAATCACGGACAAACTCGTAAAATTTCTCTGCTCCTTTAATATTTTGGGTGAGTGTATATATCGCCGAACTCTACCAAGCCTTTCGATCAAATTTTTTTTGTAAATAGTATGCGTTGAACGTCATAGAAATTCGCCCTACGTGACCGAATATTGATCGTGCTCATGTAAAACCGCCTTGCGTGACATCTCGAGCAAACGCGACAGCGTCAATCTAAAATACACATTGAAACCATGAAGTCGATAAAACTTGAAAATGCGAGGTCCGATCTTAATTTTGTCGACACCAATCGACAGATCGTTGTTATATTACATGATGAAATCGTGGTCAAAGGTTCATTTCATTCTTTCGTTCGATTTTAAAATTCATTTGAAAAGGTGAAAAGGAGAGTTGAAATTTGCGTAGACGTAGCTTGTTCGGGAAAAATATTTGTCGGGTCTCGAGACACATACTTATCCCGAGACTTTGCCCAGTCTCTCGATTAAAAGCATTTGCAGCGGCAAGTAGATGGCACCCATAGTAATAGACGCGCGCTACGCGCTAGTTATGAATCTTCCAATTCGATTATCTCAGCAATTATTGGTGCTTTCATAATTAATTTTTTTTAATTGGGGTAACAGAAGCAATAAAAACTGATTCTTTCACGCGGGTTTTATTAATAATCAGTGGAAAAGGGGTTGTTGAAGATAATATAATTTTTATAATACATTATTCGGCTCATATTTCGGATTTCGTTTTTTCCTGTTACTGTATTGGATTTCAATACGTTATATATTTTGATCGGTTTTTTGAATTACTCGGCATACGTTAACTTTTTTCAAGTAATAATTCATATCTAGAGACGCGGTAGTGTCTCGATATCAAGTAATTTTAAGAGATTTCAAAGCATTTAAAATAACATACCTCGTTCTCTAACGTACACTAAAATGGTATATACTTTTTGACCAAAATACATTTTTTTCGAATTCATCTTGTTGGACTATTAGAATCGATCAACGTTTGGCTGGAAAGTAAAAAAACTGAGTGTTCTAGTTCAATTGGCGTTCAATGTGTATGGTTTTGAATAATAAAGAAAAGGCAACAATATATGGAGGCATAATAAATATAATATATTTCTACGTGATTATTTTCTATTAATATAAAACAAAGGATTATAGTACAATAATAATTTTGTATTATTATATTACGCCTTATTATATTATTTATGAAAAATTGTTGACGCACGATTTAAGCTGGACAAATTATGAAGATTAGGTAGGAACGAAGGAGCATGCAGTCGATTATTTCTCGTAGCAAATATAAACGACTCAGATCAAGCGTCTGGCGACATTTCATTTCATTATTGGCCCAATTATCCGAGACAACAAAGGCGTCATACTGTTTATCACGTTTAGCATAAAGAACCCAAGTATGTACACGCATACACTAGCAGATGAATGGACAACAGTGGGAGACCGTAACAGTGGGAGAACGAACGCGCGAGGCGTCCACGCGAACCGCTTTAACCCAGTTTATCTTGATTAGTCCCGATCATCATCATCAACATCTAGCTCGCAATATAGGACATAACGAATTTCAAGCACTCTCTTCTCATCGTTCTGCCTTTATTATTTTTCACGATATGCGTTATAATCTATCCAGCGTCTTTGTAACATCATAAGGGGACTCTCTATCTCTAAGGTTGCATACACACTGCTACAAAACATTCCCGCAATCCTTAATGGAATCGGGGTTAAACAGTGTGGTTAGGCAAATACCAAGAATTTCATAAAATTTCTGATTATTTCCGCCATTTTGGAAAGGTTATGGTGATTTGCGGTCTCAAAAAAAAGTTTCCTTGAATTCAAACTATTCCGATCACCGATGATCATGGTAGGAATTCAATCCTAATACTCCGTTTAAAAAAAAAATGGTGAAACAAATTGTGTCTTATTTTTTGGTACTTTTCTAAAATATATTTCAAGTCGCATATTCTGTATAAAGTTTTTCGCGCATGCATGTTAGAAACATGCTTTGTTTTATAACACATTCTAGGTTGACTCGTTATTTTCGTTGAAATTTGCGGCGAGATGTAAATGTAATTTAAATAATGCAAAGAACAGCGTCAGTGAATTGCTATTTGTCAAAACGCCGGTAATTTTAGAACTAGTATATCTAGATGTAATTTAGTTTGAGTCTGCTAACGATTTTCCCACGGACTTGTAGAGCTTAACCGTAATCATGTTGTGGAGTTTTGGTCGGTGCTTGAGAGCTGTTTTAAAGCTGCGGAAAGTGGAACTCTACTTACGCACATATACATATACGCATAAATATTAACTTAAACTAAGACACGAGAATATTCTTAAATATTTTTTTTTTTATACTCCCGGGATCGAGTATACTTCTGGCAATAATTCAAAAGTTTTAGCTTCACACGTTCGTGTGTCTTCGTGCGTATATGAGTCGATTATTGAGACAGAATATCGCGAGTGAAGCTTGATTGACCTCGAAATCACAGAGGGAGAATTTTGCGATAGATCTTCGTCGCATCAAACGTTATTCCCTTGTAATCGCCAACCTTCAAATTTCCATCGCTCGTCGTCTGACGGATAACAGAATTTTCCACTGAAGATTATTGGAACCGATCTCATCATTATCCTGGTTCCTATCTTCTTTCTTTGAGTGTAATCTCGTCATTCAAGCTGCATCTATGATTTACGAACAAAAAACCAAGTGGTCTTCCTATCGGCTAATTATCTTTTGGCTAAGGACGTTTCCATACACATTTTCTCCTTAAAATTTTTTCTTTTCACATGTAAAGTTACAAACCTAAATAAACTTGTAAAAAATATAAAACTCAAATGTAAGGACACAAACACGTCCCAGAAGATTTCTAGGAATACAATACAGTTAAACTATTTTCAATGTTGCCTGCTTTCTTCCAAGTGCATCTCGTTTCTCCCTTTCTAATGAAGAAAATTTTTCTTTTCAGTGTCACGCGATCCATTTTTCGATACTGCTTCAATGTACATACAGGGTCAGGGAAAAAGGTATATCAACCCCTGAATTTTTCGGTATTTCAAACGACTAATAAAAAAACAAAACTAATAAAAAAACAAAAACTAGAACCGATGAGTACATAGGTTCTAGTTTTTGTTTTTTTTATTAGTTGTTTGAAATACCGAAAAATTCAGGGGTTGATATACCATTTTCCCTATCCAAGCTGCATCTATGATTTACGAACAAAACAACCAAGTGGTCTTCCTATCGGCTAATTATCTTTTGGCTAAGGACGTTTCCATACACATTTTCTCCTTAAAATTTTTTCTTTTCACATGTAAAGTTACAAACCTAAATAAACTTGTAAAAAATATAAAACTCAAATGTAAGAACACAAACACGTCCCAGAAGATTTCTAGGAATACAATACAGTTAAACTATTTTCAATGTTGCCTGCTTTCTTCCAAGTGCATCTCGTTTCTCTCTTTCTAATGAAGAAAATTTTTCTTTTCAGTATCACGCGATCCATTTTTCGATACTGCTTCAATGTACATACAGGGTCAGGGAAAAAGGTATATCAACCCCTGAATTTTTCGGTATTTCAAACAACTAATAAAAAAAAACAAAAACTAGAACCTATGAGTAATTTTCGATGAAAAATTCAAAAGTTCCTACTGATTTGACGTTCGATCTCAAGGTCATTTGAAGGTTTTCCACTTCATACTTCGCGAATTTTAAAGTGGGATCCCTCTTCTTACTTTTGCCATTAGGAAAGAACAGCTTCCTAAAGAATTCTTTATCTTAATTTATCTTGTTCGCAAAGCATGACGCCAAAAATTCGTGGCTTTGTTTTTCAAGCATTCTAGTCTTTTTCTTTAGTGTTATTCTTCTCTACTTGGCAAAACTCTGCCGGTACAGTCAATACCCTACAGTCGTTTTGCTATGTTATCGTTTGTTTGAGATTCCTATTCCTTGACAGTTCGGAATCCTTCCACTTGGCGTCGCTGTCGGCTCCGTAATTGCCTGTTTTTGCACTATCCTAAATTCGATTTTTCTTCGAATAGTCCACCGCGAATACACTGCTTCGTATCCACTTTCCCGCCACTTGTTTTTATTCTCACTGATTCTTATATTTCTCGTCTTTTCTATCAATTTTTCCTTTCTGACTCTGTTCGCTTAAAAACGTTTATGTCTACTTTTTCCTAATACTGCTTTAGACAACTCGAGCGCACTGTCCATTGCACAAACTGTTTTTCTCGTCATAATTTAAATCTAGGGACTCGCTAGCGTCTCGACGTCAAGTAATTAAAATTTGAGTAATTTGTCAATTTAACTCAAGGAGCAAATAAAATTTCACGTCATGCTGTCCTTCGTAGAAACAAATAAATGGAGGTGTGATGTATAATTTCTATAAATTGGGCTTATAGTTGGGTAGTTTTCGTATGATCATTTCTGGCTTAAATATCTTAATCAAATGAATTCCGTTTATTTCAAAGTGACATTAAAGTTTCCGCGAGAAATTCAACGTGCAAAATTTATTGTAAAATTATATAACAAATGTATGAAAATGGATAATTGCAAGAGTGTTTCTTCTAATACTTTTTGAATTCCAACGAAATTTATTTCACCATTATTTCATTGACAAGTGAGTCTTTCAAAGGATTTTGTTCTTCTAAAAAAAAGTCTCAGTTAGTTGAAGATTCTTAAATTATTTTACAACTTTTAAATTATTCAGGGAAATCTTTTCACCCTCTTTTGACCTACAAAAGAAAAACATTTTTATTCTTCTCTGAATTCTCAAGAAAATTGAACCCTCTAACGGAGAAATCTCTTTTTTTTTAACAGAACACACATTTACCGACATCGACGTAATATATCGGGATATTATAGTATCAGATGCACAACTCGGATTTTTTTAATACAATAGCGTTAGATTTTCAAAATGAATATTTGTTTCACTGAGTTACGTATACGATATGTATTTCTTCCGGAAATAAAAATGTAATAATAAGTAACTACATATTCACGTAACAGTCATAAACATTTTATTACCCGTGGGCATTCATATAAACAGCAAAAGGTAATAAGGAATTGTAGTAAAACTTTATTTAGTCGTCGTATATGAAGGAAAGGTTGACCATTATTGTTATTATTTTTTACTGTCATTATTATTTTCCAACGATGGCGAGCTCTGTTATGACGTTAAAGTTTGAATAATTGGAATTCAACGATGACTCGATTGCTGACAATAAAGAAGAAAATTATTGTGAATTTGTAAGATTTCAACAACGCAAACTGCAAAGTCGTTCGCTGATAAGAATCTATCATTTTTTTATACGATATCAGAGAAGATTTTGAGATTATTTCATGGAGACTCTATACCCATGATTGATTTCTTATGATCGAGAGGTAATCGCGAATAATCGGGTAAAAATTTCGTCGAAAAATCTTCGTCGGCTGGAATTTTTCTAATTATTTCTGCGAGAAAGTAGAAATTATTCATTTTGAAGTTGAAAAGAATGTTGAACTAAATTAAAAATATATAAACAGTGGACATGATTGATCCATGGATTCCAGATTATTTTTAAAATTTCTCGAATCTTTTTTCGAAATTGTATCTCCTGTTTATGTTGCAGTAAGATAAGGTCCACGAATAGTTAGGCGGAGAAAAGATCTTCCCAAACATTAAAACTGTATATCCGAGGTTCCGCAAACTTTTGTGGAAGTTTTTAAACAGTCTGAAATAAAATAGTTACACTCATTTTTTTCCACAATACTAAACTTATTGCATTGAAAATACATAATTGTATTTTAAATTAAAAATTGTTAAAATACAGAGTTGATTGTTACTAAAATACATAATTCATACATAAAACAGTACACCACCTTTGTTCAAAGTGACCAAGGAAATTTCAAAGTAGTCGAAAGCTTCCAGGACAATGATAAAAAAAGTAAAGCTGGAATGTATTTCATAGGTGAACTAGTATGATAGACGTGGAGAGGGTAAGGTAGAGGGAGATGAGTAGAGAGAACATCCGACCTATCAGGAGGGTTTCATCGACCGATCGGGGTTGAAAAGGGAGATGGAGGTGCTTGGGAGTTTAAGCTACATAGGAACGTATACATGACGGACCGCGTCAGCACCTCTTCTTCGCTGCACATATATTTACATCCGTCCCTCTCTCTCTCTCTCTCTTTTATTCTCTTTCGTATTGCTGAGTTCCATGTTTCACCTACTTTCCATCACATGCGACAGTTCTTTAATTCTCTACATTTCCCGTGTATTTATCAAAAGTCCATCAACAATTCAGGCGTGAATAAAACACTAACAATGATGTTTAAATTTTCATCGTGAGATGAAACCGGAAGTGTCATCGTTTAAAATTTATTTTTGGGTTTTTATTTCGTGGTTGGAAATCGTCCCGCTGTACATTTTTTCAGTCACATTTTGCAACCAAACCAAATAAATGCCTCAGCTTTTAGTTTGAAAAAAACTTGTTTTTAGTTATTAAACATTGACATTCATCGCACCTTTGCTTTGGATTCGTATCGTTGATTGGTATACAGCGGAAAACATAAAACTTGAATCGTATTTTTGGATAAAGTAGGTCGCTGTAAATACATTTGTCTGAGTTTTCAAACTCGATATAAAAAAAAATGGTTAGGCTACTTTGTTGTTTCCAATAATTCTGGTGATTGCCACTCCATATTGAATACATTCGTTTTGCTCGACAAGCCAATTATCTTATTTGTTTAAGAATAAATCTTGATGTACTATTGTTAGCTCTGATGGTGATGAATGATTTAACATCGATCCTGCACAATTGTAAGCAAGAGATAAAATGTATCAATCTTCGCCACAGATATTGAAAAATATATGGTCACTATTACATGGATTGCTATGGTCTTATATAAAGCAAGAAAACTTGAGTATGCGATAAACTTTTCCAAATCAGATGCCAATCATCGGAGATTTAATTGAAAAAAAAGTTGTGAGGAACTTTGATAATGCGTTGGTGCAAAATTTGGTTGAAGGCGTCTATATGCTCATTTCAAATTGTCGTTAGGTTGTTGCTAAAGATAAGAAAATTGTAGATCTCGTAGAGCAAACTACAATAAATTTTATAAGAACATGCATTTGATATTCGGTAATGTACATGTAAAATGAGACACTGCCGTAACTATAAGATTTTTTCTGAAAGGCTTGTTGGTTGGTAGGCATATTGATGAACGGAACCGAACCGTCCACAAAAGCCTTTCTCGTCAACGGTCGATCGTGCTCTGGTCTCTTCATACCTCTTGGTCCAGAGACAATACAGGGTATAACGAGAAGATGAAGAGGGCGGGGAGGGCAAAGGAAGATAAGAAGTGACTGGTGACAAATAAACACAGTGGGAGGATTGAAAAAGAGAGGAAGAATACTCGAGAGTTGCGAGTAAAAGGGGAATCGAGGGATGAAGAAAGAGCGGAAGATGCTGGATGATGTGGAATAGAGGCAGATATAGTTGATTATCATTCGATGAGTGGGAACCGTGAATTGATACTCGAACGCAATCATAGGCTTCTCTATCTAAGAAAACGAGCCTGCTGCCTGCCCTTTGCCTTTTTTTTTATTCCAAGTTTTAGTGACTGACCTATATCTGCTGTCCCATCTGGCTAATTAGGTTCTTGTTGTTTCGAGATCGAAAAAAGGCCGAGATGTGACTGAATCTCAACAATAACTGTGTGAATGCCGGACGTGAATAAAATAGAATATATCTTTATTAAGCCATGGTCTACACGTTCACGCGATTATAGTGAACAAGAAAACTAATGAAAAATTATAAAATAAGTATAATACAGATTTAATATGACTTATTAATATATTATATTATCAACGTATTAATATTCATTATTAAATTGATAATAATAATAATAATAGTAATCATTTCTAACTTAACGTACGTTCAAATTAGGGTGTTTCATTTTTAGGCTAAATATTTTTTTACCTTGTCCAAGTTGAAGAACGACGATATATATTTTAAAAAAACTTCATGCCAGTAACAAAGTTCTAGCTTTATTACAGACTTAGCGCAAAACAAAATGTTTGTCCTTAACATTCTTTTCCTTTGCTACAATTAAAAAAAAAAGAATTTTACGGCGTTGTAAAGTATTGAATTCTCTTCAAAAAGTTCCTCAGAATCAAACATGCACCATTAATATTTTGGGAATTACAGGCGTCCTAAGTTTTCCTGAGTTGAGTGGGATTATTGGGAAATATACATGTTTTCATAAGTGGATTACAGCTGATGATAATTTTTTAATCAACAGATTCTTGTTAATGGTTGATGAAGGGACGAAGATTTTTATGCGCATAATGTATTTCGAATGTTCTGGCATTTATCTAATATTTCGCGCATTTGAAGCCGATTATCGTTGAGTCTGTCATTTTCAAAATATTGATGGGATATTTTTGCTTTATTCATGAGGAAATAACATGATCATAGTTGCACATTGCTTTAGATCTAATCGCCTCTGGCACTTCTTCTCGAATGCTCACAATCTCGTAAAACCTGTCCAAGGTTGGGATGGTTAAAGAAATGAAATCAATCGTTTAATACCACGGCCTTCGTCTCCTAGTTTGTCTTACCGAGCAGAAATGGAGGAATCTTATAAATTGCTTTCAAAAACGGAAGCTTAGCTCCACGACACCAAAACTGAGGTTCACCTACATACTTTTCGTCCAAAATCTTTCCACTAAACTTTCCCAAAGAGTGGTAGCAGAAATTGGCCATTTTGTTGCTATTTTAGAGGAAATCACGTACAAGAGTAAGTACGAGGACAAACGTGCTGCATATATCGAGTTATACATACATAGGCAATACTGGCCTTTCTGACTCTAACAACTTTCAAGCGCACAAACCGTGCGATCGATTCGGTTAAGGGTATCAAGTGTCAAGGCCTCTGCTGATAATCGCCCACGTTTGCGCGCGAAACTTCATTGTGTACTTATCCATGCCACATGGTTGATTTTCTTCGAAAGCACATTGCTCGCAACTTGTCTCACCGTTGTCCGGAGCACTCTGTTCCTATGGTTCCATCAGTTCATGTGATCATTAGGGTGATTCTTAATTAAGTTGTAGTTTCGAATTTTTTCGCTCCCAAGGGTTCAAACGGTTCCTTTTAAAAGAAAAAAGAAGATTGCTCTATCTCAATTTTACTAAATTTTACTAAATTTTACAATTTTACAAATTTTACGACCGCTAAAGTTTTTTTATTCATTTGGTCGTTAAATACTCGGCTGAACCTTATATTTTTGCGTCGTTATTGAGCTTAATTTGTGGATAATTCAACACTTCTTAAAAGTATTTAGAGTATTATCACCGTTACTTACATCTTCCTACTAGTATCAGTACAAGAAGTCGAATTTTTTTTAGAAAGTTGATTTTTTCCTCCAATATTTTCTAATATCTATCTTCTGTCCGGTGGTCCTCCGTTCTCAATCAGTGATCCGTTCTGTGACTTCACCAGCTAATAGGGGACCAGCTTTTTAATTGACCAGCTAATCAATAAAGAAATGTATGCAGAACGGAGGATTACCGGTTTAAAAATATAATCTGAATCCGGAGAGCTTCAGAATCGAAACTCACAAGCCCTGAAGATGCAGACTGCAACGTTTACGAAACTTCGGCAAAAAGCTGATACAAAACATAGCAAAAAATGGTTGCGGAGCGATAGGACAATCATTTTTGGTGAAAACAGAAGAAAGGGGAAAAGAAAATAAATGAAATTCTTCAGTCGTTATTTTTTTCTGAAATAGTCATTGCATTGTTCGACAATATCTTTTCGCTAAGTTACAGCCTGTCGAAAACCGTTGAAAAATTTCAAATTTCTTTTGATCCTTCAATTGTTACGTCTAGGTAGCTTGTATGATCTAAGGATTCATCGTGAAAAATTCTTTTTTTGACCAACACATGACCTTTAGTATAACCAAGAAACAAAAACTTTTTTCCTTATCGCTTTAGGTTTTGTACTCGTGGTGTGCTTGTGGTTTAAAATTCGCATATACCGCATTTCCCCTGCAACGTGTGGGTTATTTCCAGTCTGATCAATTAACGGACAATCATGGACCTTGGAAAATCATACTTCTGAATTTTCCTCATCAAAAACTGAATATCGAGCTGTACATTATATTTTAAGAATCTTTCTTGTCCTTGACTGCGACGATGTCCCTGAACTAGTACACGCCTTTTGAAGGTTCATTGTCTATGGCCTTGATATGCGATATATGCACTTTTAGCATCAGCTTTAACAGCGGCCATATCCCCTTTGATACGGCGTACTATATGTGCTCCTCGACATGGATACCGATGTATCAGATCGCGCTGTTCATAAATGCACAAACATCAATTGGCTAAGCGTAGTCTAACACGCGAGCTCCCCTCTCATTCTTCATCCCTCGTACACGTAATCCAAATCTATATCGATCCTTGGTGAACAAAAGGGCTAAATTTGTACGTTTTAACACTTAAAACGATATGAACTTGACCCATCAGTTTTTCAGCAGTGATAACATGATGTAAACTTGATTTTTTGCACCCAAGGTTCACATAAATATTTACTCTGGATCCTAAACCTCTGCAAGTTACACAAAGAGTGTTACGTATGAATGTTCAAGATGTTTGTTGGTTGGTGATTAAAAATGACACTGCGTTAGATGAGCATAATAAATTAGTTTCAACGTAACAAAAAAAATTTCCAAAACAATTTCTAATAGGGGAACAAAATTCGCCTACACTCTGAATGTTTGTAAATTTTCTCGAAAGTCAATTCTCATAATGCAAAAGATTCAATGAAAAATAATTGTATCCTCTTATGAGAATAGACTGGAGAAATGCGGAGCAGAGGTGAAGACATATTCAGCAATGTTACATATATATTTAGCAACGATAATATAAGCCCGGAGCGTAACGTGAATGATTCCGGTGTATAAGTAAAATTCTTAGGGTGCTAATCTGAAAGTCTCTATGTGATTACGATGAACAAAAGGCGTGATACGAGTAGAGATTCTATCACGTCGATGTCCCGAATGCAAGTTTCCCTAAACGGTCCCGGGCGAGCTCCCTCGACCTCGGAGACAAAGCCCCGCTCAAAAACAATATATCCCAGAGATTAAGGGGCACATATGCCTCGAAAAACTCTGCGATTTCATAGAGACGTCATTCGAAACGTAGCTTTGTCCTCGGGCGAGAGACATGCATGTCCATTGAAAGGCTGCATTGTCTAAGCAACGGCTCAGCACTTAGGGTTTATGGCTCTCTGTCACCTCGGTGCTTAGACTGCCCCTGTTAGCAGTGGCAGTCTCGCACACAGCGAGTCCATCGACACAAAAATTGGTCGATTATAATAAATGATTGACTTCTTGTTTTATCAATTACCACTTTCTTTAATATTCATAACGACATTCAATGGAATTATGTATCAGCATATTGAAACATATTAAACCTTTCGTTGAACCTAATTCAAGTTGCAGTTGATATTAAGAGGCAACGACTAAAATTTTTGTTTTGAGGTATTACGGTCAAAACCCCATATTAAGTTCCATGAAATTGTCTTTTTCTCATGGACCGTGCGATCGAGTAGACCGCGCTATGAGTCAATAAACTCGTGCCGATAAAGAGAGAAGTGACTGCAGTGCAACGTGAGACATTTGGAATGAGAGGCGCGGGATAAAAATGGAAAAACGAAAACGAGGAACGGGAGTGTGCGGGAATATTAGTTGACACGTACGACATGCCAAAGAGTTATATGGTGAATGGGGAAAAAATAAATACAGGAGGGAATAGCGCATACGAGAAAAAGGAAAAAAGGAAAATGCAGAAGGAGAGAAAGATGCAGAGCGAAGTATTTTGGGAAGTTAAAATGTGTTAAAGAGAGATAAAAATAGAGCATTGCTCATCGGTTTTTAGCCTCCAGGGTGTGACCTATTCCTCTTCTGTCGAATCGATCATTTTCGTGCTGTATATGCCAAACTTTATGTAGGTACTTGTACACACGTGATTGTTCACTCTTGTCTCTCTTCGTGCCAGGAGGTTTTGAGTGACATAGCATATGTGGTCACGAATTCACGATCACAGTTCCCATTAATCTTTTTTTGACGTCACCACGTTTACGAACTTGCGCTGCGAAAAAGTTGTCGATTATCGAATCGGAAATTTTTTGGCACCGAGATGAAAATCCGGCAACAGAAAATTCGAGGGATAACTGTTAGAAATTGTTCTTTTTTTATCATTCCAAGCGTAGGGGGAAAATAATCAGTTACAATTGCAGGAATAAAAAATAATTTTATATTCACTCACAATCGATTTTTTATACTTCGATATTCCCTGCGATTTTATCTTTCAAAATACACGTTAAACTTTTTTCTAACTTCTTTCTTTTCCAAAACGGCTATTTACTGTATATATATATTTTTTATATATTGTGTTGAATAACAAATAAATATTATTATCCTCTTCGTGCCAGGAGGTTTTGAGTGACATAGCATATGTGGTCACGAATTCACGATCACAGTTCCCAATAATCTTTTTTTGACGTCACCACGTTTACGAACTTGTGCTGCGAAAAAGTTGTCGATTATCGAATCGGAAATTTTTTGGCACCGAGATGAAAATCCGGCAACAGAAAATTCGAGGGATAACTGTTAGAAATTGTTCTTTTTTTATCATTCCAAGCGTAGGGGGAAAATAATCAGTTACAATTGCAGGAACAAAAAATAATTTTATATTTACTCACAATCGATTTTTTATACTTCGATATTCCCTGCGATTTTATCTTTCAAAATACACGTTAAACTTTTTTCTAACTTCTTTCTTTTCCAAAACGGCTATTTACTGTATATATATTTTTTTTATATATTGTGTTGAATAAAAAATAAATATTATTCTTGATCAATGATGAAAATGATTTCACTCGAGTATAAATTTAATTGCACAAAATGTGTCGGAATTTTTTTACTAGGTTTTCCTCGAACTACTGAGCAACTTCCGTCTAGTCTCGCTTTGATTTTCTCGTACTAATCCAAGGGAAACTTGCAGACTCGGGGTACTAAATAGTAGTAGTTGAAAATTGTATGATATTGTTGATATTAAGTATGATATTAATAAATTAAACATTCCTCTCAAGGGTCTTTCCACCAACTAAATAATCACTTGGAGTTGCTACACTCTTAAAAATATTTCATCGGGGGCAAACAGGAGGTCGACGATCTCAACTTCACTGCCATATGTTTGGCACGTTTTCCATCAGCTTGAGGCTACAAACGTGTTGAAGTATTTACCACATTTAAGGAGAGTGGACTGCAATTAAAAATGTTCGTTGATTCTCAGTAGCAAAGTTGATTTCAGTAGATATGTGGAATTTGTCAAAAAAGCCCCATTAATCGTTTTTCACATGATATATTTAATGCAACACGAAGAAAAAAAATAGATTTTATGTTAATTCATAGCAATAAAATCACTCTAGAAATTCCTCAAGTGACTTTGGTGGATAATTAATAAAAATGTTAGAACTAGCAGCACTTTCATAAATATATATTTTCATGGTACATCGATAAGGTAAATAAAGTACATTGTTTATTCCATTGGTGAGTAAAACGTCTTTTTGGATAAACTTTTGAAAATCTTTTTCGTCCAGTTTGGTTGAAATTTTGAGGAAAGCTTGTCAGCAGCTCAAATGTATAAACCCTTAAACCATTTTTGGCACAAAGGATCAGTTCACCCCTCATCCCTCCTCAAAGTTGGAAAAGCTATCAACGTTTTTTCAGTGGTATTTTGAAATTGATTTTAGAGAAAATGTTTATGAAAGAAATACAAAAATCTTGATGCCCTTCATGAAAAAGATCCTGTACATATTTGTAGTAGATGAATACTTTCGGCAATTTAAAAAAAAAATAGTTAAATCCTGCGATTTTCTTTTTATATCTTTGCAACGATTGATTTTAGAAGGAAAAACATCAATCCCAAAATTGAGCAATAATATGGAGAAAAACAAAGAGTTGCGGAAAGCATAAAGAATGACTATCGACCGATTACAGTGTCGAATGTATTTTTTCATAGTGTTGACCGAGTAGAACATTCTACTTCTGATCTGACACCTTTGAAGGTTGCAATATTAGAAAAAAACGCCTGGGAACAAAGCAACTTTTTCTGTAGTGAAACGATGCATAACTCATCGTTATGCTAATAAATGTTTTATTTTCCCGAAGTTTTTTTTTGACCATGCACGTCAAGTTCGTTTGTTGATACGATAATATTTTATTATTGATTTCTAGCGCACGGCGGTTTAACGTTTACGCTTCTTTTTTTATACCCCTTTTATGTCTTTTTTACCTCCATGCGATGAGCTGGCTCGGAGCAACTGCACAAAACCAGTGCAGATACAGCCAACGTTTTCGATAGAGTTTGGCGGTTATCGTGGGAATCACTAGTGTTTTGTTGATGATAGTTAGCTCCGGCTTGCGCTATTTTCCTGATTTCTGTAACATGGTACTCTTATTTTTCACGCTATTTGAAAAAAATACTTTTCAATAGAGCTACTATTCTAATTACTTGGCGTACATCTTTTACTTTTTTTAAGTTTTATAGATATAAAAAAAAATAAAGACGGACTTTTGAAAAATCTATCCCCATTCGATGCCTACGTCAAAATAGAAAACTACAGTCCAAGTTGCATGCTTTCAGCTTGAATGGTTGATTTGAAAAACAGGAATTAATTTAAATGGAAGAAAAATTAAATATTATAAAGAAATATTCCTGGCATGACCTTGATTTTGATCCGTTTTAGTAGTTATATAAAGTTTTTTCCGATAAAATCGATACTTTTTCAAAATTGTGTAATAAATGAGATTTGAAAAATCCCACGACATAAAGGAAACTATAGTCCGAATCGAATGCTTCTAGCTTGAATGGTTTATACTCGGTATTGACGAGTCCACCAATCAGGACACTTATCTTCATATCCAGAGACGCGGCAGCGTCTTGACGCCAAGTAACTCAATGAAATTTTAAAGTTCAAGATATACAGGGTGTCCCATTTTAATCTCGCAGCTAATTAATCTCGAAAAATACTGCTCCGACCAAAAATTGAGAGCAATGAAATTGTTAGAGTCACAAAGCGGGGACGTTCATACAAATATCTTTCGGTCCTAAATGGTAGCATTAAGATGGCTGACACGTTTTTTTTAACGGGCATATGACTTTTTTTTGCCCAAAAATTTGTCGGATCAAAACTAACAAGTTCTATAGGAACATTTTTTGCCCATGTCCCCTGTGTGTTGAAAAACTCACTGGATAAACTTGATGGAGCCAATAGAGAGCTGAGTTTGGAAACGAAAGGAGTTATTTCGAAAAACCGAACCGACCCAACTTCCTTTGTTCCCAAATTCAGCCCTCTATTGGCTCCATCAAGGTCATCTAGTGAGTTTTTCAACACGCAGGGGACATGGGCATGTCGATGACAATTTCTTTTCTCTCTTCCTCTTCCATATCTATCATTTCTGCCCTTTTGTTTCATCGACCATTTACACAAAAACGCGCCGGAAAATCCGCCGTATTGTACAACATGTCAGCATATTAAAAACTAAACCAATCAAATTCTGCTCCTGGCCTTCTTGCGCCTTTCCACGATTGGTTAATCCGAAAAAATAACAACATATCAGAGCGTTCAACTCGAATCCGACACTTCTTTTTCCTTATCAACTTCCCTAACGATAGTTTCCTTTAAACAAAGATAACATCGAGATGTCGTCGAGAGATTTTCTTTTTGTTTTCCATCCCCTTTCCATGAATCCAAACGACCCGTCGCTTTTAAATTCATCGCTCGGAACAAATATGGCTGTTTTACCGTGCTAAAATCCGTACAGTTCGACTTGACGTCCAAAACGTGATTCTGCCAATACAGGTGAGGTAACGTTTTTATTAATACAAATACGAGCTTATTCGTGTAGGTGTTTATTCATCATCAGGGCCAAGTAAAAAAGAAGGGATGGGAAAGTTGCTTCGTATAGGCTGTGCGGCAGAAGGTAAAATCACCTACGCGCCCGTTTCTACCCAGGTGAGTGGGGAAGCCAGCAGAAGCACAGCAGCTATGTGAACGGCGCGTCCACCACCATCGCGTACGTTCCACGCCACCCCCGGTTAAATGTGAAAACCACTTGTCTCCTGATCCCGCGCCGCGCGCGTCGTTCACGGAGCTTCGAAGCTACTCGGTAAAAAAGAAAGATAGAGAGAAAAATAACGAGACAGTAAGAGTGAGAGAGAAAGAGACCGAGTTTTCCAGCAAAACGTTTGCGTCGCCGTGATCGTCAACGTAGACCGCGGCGGATTCGTTCGCGGATTTTATCGACAATACCGCGACTCAGTTGTACAGCAGCAAGTTAAATGGCCTCGGCTGCCTATCATATGCAATTAAAATAGTAAAAAAGATCAATTATGCAAACTTGAAACAAAAAAAAACTATTATTAGTGGTGAAAATAATCTGCCGATAGAAGATCGCCAGGTAGTTTTAAGGGTGTTTCAAAAAAATTAGGAGACACTATGTGTATCGTTCGTGTGCTTTGTATACTTATTGTCACTGGACCTTGAGCATCTTAAAAAAAGTAACACACACTCGTATACATGCATATGTGCATATATGTATAATATACACATACAAGTGGTAAGCTTCCGTGCAACAGTTACCCCCTCGTTGCTCTCTAACGTCTTAATTCAATACATTTTATTAGTGTCGTTATTATTACATTTATGATGTGTTGAAGTTTGCTTTATTTTGTACATGTATTTTTGGACACTTATAGAATTTATGAGATTTAAAAATATAACAAAAAAAAATTTAATACTCACAGAGAGTAACTTTGCAAGTTCATATGTTCTTTGTATTCCAACTACATGTGAACTGCAGTTGATATTTTTGCAATCAGAGAATAATAATTTATTTTTATAAATTATGATATGTTCCAATACCTTTTTGTGAATCAATACTTTGTACGGTTGATTTCATTTTTCGTTACAAATGCCCATTTCCAAAAAAAATAGGAAAGTACCAACGTCGGTAAATTTTGTTGAAGATCGTTCATAAAAAGACCTTGCTCGATAGCATACTATTGACGTATACGGGCGCTTCTTCGTCAATGTATGAGCATTTCGCGTGAAAATAACCATGCAAGTTGCGTCATTAAGAAATTATTATCATCATTCTGTAGTTCGTCCAATCTTTTTTTTTCACTATGAATAATTTTTCGACAGTTGAAGGAAAATCATATTTTTCTCTTAAATCCGAATGATTTAGAAAAATTATATTTATTTTTCAACTATATAATAATTGATAAATTATATACCAATTTTCATCTCAAATTTTAACAATTCTAATTTTTTCATTATGAAAACGGATACAGTTGAAGCCTAAATGAGACCTTTGGGAATCACTTGGATTGAAGGTTTTTTATCAATACCAAAAAATGATGGAAATGCCTATATGTTATGAATAAATGTGATTTTGTGAAATATTTGTGGATATAAAAGAAAAAAACGTTAAATCTATTTTCGAATATTTCAAACCGCGGTAAACTTTGTTGGAGAATAGTCCACATGAATACGCGGCCAAATGTCACGCGGATGCATTCCTGGGTCAAAAATTTCGAGAATTCCGAGAAGACCGCGGTATTGGCTGTGGATTCAACGGTCGTTTGGTATTTCAGCTACAGACATACAGGGCTCTCTAATCGATCGTTAACAAACATGAACCCACTGTCATTCCTCTTTTCGCTTTTCGTTCACGACAATAATCGAGCTTTTTTCACGTCGTTATTACCTTACTCTCTCCTTTTTCACTGTCACTGATAGATCGCTGCGACGATGCAAAAGAAATTATCAATCGATTTTTTTGTGAAAAGTTACTATCCCCTCAAGGCCGTTTAAAAAAAGTCAATGGATCGTTACTATATGACCTTTTATTTTCTACTCTTTAACCTATGAAAAAGAAAGCTTCTTATTTTTATCCAATAATTGGCTTGTGGCTATAGAATTGATTTGTAATGCTGTATATGATGATGCCTAGGTTACTTTCCCTTAAATCGATGGGCAGTTCGTGCACGTGATGTAATAATTAAATGACATTCAATGTACATAGCTGAATATTCATCGGATCCTCCGATTACATTTGTCGATGATTTATAGATATTCTCAATTGTAGTTGAATATTAAATTGCGCTTTTTCACTGTCGAATGTCATACATATCGTTTTTCTCTTTGTATTGAAAAAAATGAATGAATTTTCATTGCGTAGCAATCTAAATTAATCCAAATTTCAACGCAGAATCATGAAATTCAATTTGCTTGTCACTCATTTCAATTTTTATAATGGAATTTAAAGTGGAACTTGTTTTTCATTAAAAAAAGATTGAATGTTCTTTGCGTTACAACGATGCGTATGTCAACATCAAATTTTGATTCGTAAATCGTAATTTATCCACTGGCCCTTACGTTCGGATATAACAAATACATAAGTATTATTTACCTACACACACACAAACACTTGAACTGCCTATAGCAGTAACTAGTCGATCAGCAATCATTCATAACTCTACAATTTAATCGATCTCGTTTGTCCCACTGAATACAATCGGATTCAATGAGATTCACGACAATATTCTGAAAAAATTACTGATCGGTTATTTCAACAAAGAAAATTTAGAAAAACACAAAAAATCGTGTGACAAAACGTGAGACATGTGAAATTACGTACCTTGTCCACAAAATATTGTCAAATACAGTTGTCTTTCAAGTTACGAATGGCCATGTCCACAAAGATTTATTTTGTTATTTATAGACTTGAAGCAAATGTTTAATCAAAAATCCCGAAACTTATTTAAGATAAAGAAAATATTCATGTTTAAAATAGTGCATACCTGCAGATTTTTTAAATTTTTATTCAAGTGCTTGGTGAATTTCTGTTCAAAATTCATGTACCACGTAATTCTTGATCTGCACAGTCCAATGGTAACTCGACAAATATTTAAATAAAAATTTTAAAAAATTGTGGTTATGCACTTTTTTAAATCCAGCTTCGATCCTTTTCCCGCCCTGCTTTTTGTCGGTAAATCTTTTTTAGCTTTCTTTGTAGCCTCTTTTAGGTTGTTTTCATCCTCTGTGCACTATCCCCATTTTATTACAAACGTTTGGTTTTTTTAATACAAACCCATCATCAAGCATGCAGCAGTGCTGGTGAATTTGACATTGACATATTTTCGACTATTTTGGATCAGATGATCATATCACATGACTGATGACAAACACATATTTGAATATGATAACTTTAGAGGTTTGGACAGAAACAAACGATTAGAGCTTATGTGATCGTAGCGTCATTATAAAATAACATTTCCTGATCATGCCTACAATTTTTAGCTAGAATTTTTCGGTTTTTCCCTACCGATGAAAAAAGATGAAAAAATCCGCGTGCATTCGGTATTGTTTGAAAATATATGCTGAATTAAATATTATGAAATGAAATTCTTGAGACGTCAAAAAACAGCCGAAACACGCTGCTTGGCGCGTAAGGAGTTGCGGAAGCATGCGAGTCCGTGGTTGGCATAGCAGGGTGGTAAAAGTACTTGTCTCGAGTCGTCAACGCGACCCTTGATAGAATAATTCATGCACCAGTGCAAATACGTTACGATAGGATAAATACTCGGTTTTTCTTCGAACCTAATTTTTCTGCTATTCTCCAACTTTTCTGCTAAATTCAATACTGTTAATAAATTCACTGTTTATAAGATAACATGTAACACCTAAAATTAGAGAGCACACGGGTAGTACGTAATTGGCACAAATCGATAAAACATAACTTCCTGTCCAACAAATATATTCATACCATTATTCTATTTTTTGTACACTTCAACACCCTTCCATGATCAGTGTTAATGACTATTCAATGGATTAATTGAAAAATAATAGCTATAAAAACCTCGCGATAATCTATAGACTGTACAATCAGTTCGAAATAAAAGTTATAACCAAGATCTATGAAATGAGTTACTCTCGTGCGATTCCGCTGATCCTCGCAAAAAAGGAGCAAGTAATTGAAGGCAAGTACACCTGTTATCATAAAATTATTTTATTAAATATAACAAATTTATTCTTTGAAATACCTATGTAATACAATCGTAACATAAACATTATCTGTGAAGTCAGAAATCTGTGTAAAAAGAAATATTCATAACGAAAAGAGGGGCGTAATCATGTTGACCTTATTATTTTTTCTATTATAATTGATGAATACATTTCGTCATTGGAATAATCCTGCATGATAATTTTATGAATAAATACTTATTATTAATTATGAATTCCGTGGAAAATAGTTGGTAACAAAACGTTAGGTTTTGAGAACAAGAAACCGAGGCATAATGGGAATATTATCAGCAATTGATGCAATTTGTTACGTTTCCAGGTTCTAGGTAGGATTTCGGCAAATTTTAAATACAAAATATGTCGTTATACGTGGAGAAAATTACTGTGCATGCTTTTTTTTTTATAAACGTGCGTTTATAACGTGAAAATAAATCCAAAACCAAAACAGCTAACTGTTTTCTGGGCTTGTTCTTTTTTTATTACAAATTCGGCACCGTTAGAACTTTTCAGTGATTCGGGGTACGAAATGTGGTTGGAGCCTTCTCGTCTATACCATTAATCATTCCGTAAAGCCTCGAGTCCGTTAAAACACCGCGCTCCTGGCGGTGGCGCAGTCTTTCCTGAAACATTACGGTGAATATTGCTCTCGTAATCACTTCTTGCCCAGTTCTTGTATGTAGAAATGTAACAAATACATGACTGCATCATGCTACTTTATCGTATATGGAAACACCCTTCCATTATGAGTGTAAATAACTATTCAACTAATGGATTAAAAAATAATAGCTTTAAAGAAACCTCGGGCTTATGTACAAGTTGTCCCAGAAGGGATGGTCATCCTCGTAATTGTGAATCGGGAATGAAATTCAGAGTCGATCGACATAGGCATGTATGGATCTCCGATGCACCCCTGATTTTATATTAATTTTTCAAGTCGACCAACCTCAGATGCGCTTACGTCCGTGACCGCCGTGCAGGTGTCGCTGTGCCGCATGGTGCTCCCCCACGCGGTGCCCACGAATGTAAGCGCATCTGATTGATCGACTTTAGAAATTAACATAAAATCAAGGATGCATCGGAGACCCATACATGCCTATGTCGATCGACTCTGAATTTCATCCCCGATTCACCATTACGAGGACGACCATCCCTTCTGGTACACCCAGTATATGCGTATATCGGTCATCCGATACTAAATCTCATTTTTTTCCATGTTTTTGTATGTATGGAAATAAGTTTATATGTGTGAATTTTAGCCCTTATTTTTATGCCCTGAATCTCTAGGCCTAATCGATCCTTAATACAAGGATCGAGATTGTTTCTTACATCGCTACAAAAACTTGCAATAATGGTTGTGAAGTCATCTTATTTATGCTGACAAAAAAAGGAATGGTCATTGGAAAAATATACTGTTATTACTTGATGTGCCTCCGTGGACTGTACTTGGAACATTAAACGTGTTTTTCTCGAAACAACGTAGTTCCGACTGGTGATTATGGTAATTAGAACAGTATTGAACCGATCGCAAAAAACAGCTTAATAGGAACATGTCATGGAGAGCGTTCTGAGTACCCTGGACTATAGATCTCTGCCTAAACATTTAATGGTAAACATTTTGCCTAATAAAATGATCATTCACATGGGGCTAAATTTGACCCGAAGACGTTAACGTTACTTGTGTTGAGGACCGTATGACGGTTAAAGATCGAAAAGTGTACCATGGTTACCGCGACATTCAAACTCGTCATTACTTCATGTAAACCACATGCAAGATGGGGGAGTGAAATTAATAGTCAAGAGTGTGAGTTGATCTTTCGGAAGAGGCACTACACGCAACTAGATCGAACTCACTTACAGGTAAGTTCGTTTAATCTTATAATTTGGGTCTCTTCCGCGAGATCTAATCGCAATTGTTTAACGTTGGTTACGAAGTATTTACAAGAAGCAAAAGATTTCTTTGAGCTTCTTTATTATTCCCAAACGAGAGTGACTACATCCCAGATAGACATATATGTTCACTATGATATGTTTACTATGAGTTTAACATCATTAGAGCGAGTTTTTTTCCAATCCGTTAATAGTTCTATTTTATAATATTTACCAAAAATAAGTGACTTTTTTATCCACCTCGCCGTCTTTCGGATACAATCTAAATAAACACTGCTTATTCATCCGAGGAGGTCATAGCGTGCCTTAAAATGATTAACTCCAATGCTACTATCTTGTAAAATCTTTTTTATCCAGCGACTCAGGATCTCTGCTGAAATCGCTTTATTGAAGTTTCCTTATTGAAATTAAAACATGATTTTCCGTACCCCTTAATTCCTTGATTTTTTCTATGTAATCCCTAATAGTAATCGCAAACGAACGAACCCTCCTTGAGGAAGGGTAAGATCGAGAGCACTTGCGTTCTGTTTACAGCTGAGGTTTTGACTCTTTCTATGATTTTAATTTGGAACCGGTCCGCTCTCGTCACAATATTCCGAATATCGATAAGGGTCAAAGTCTGCATATGATGTCCAGTCGTCAGCCCTAAAAGTGTAGCAAACTTGCACGTTAATGAGTCTAAACGAAGACTCTCTTTTAGGCCCCATTTTTTCAACTCGTTCAGGGCCACGTCTGGATTCCATGTGTAATCGTACGTAGCTTTCGGAGGTCTCAGTTTCGAAACGCCCTAGAAAACCTCTTAAATCTGAAATCCACCCCCGGTTGTGGGCCGTATAACTGCGCGATGGCTGAGCTAAGACTATTCAATGGCCCAAATGAGGCCCCGTTCTAAAATTCTTTTATAAAATCTACACATGGAAAAGCGAACTTGCAGGTAAAATGCAAGCTAGCGAAAAATCTTTGAAAGATTTGTTCAGTAGTACTTCTCGCAAGATCATCGAACTACAAAACAATAAATATCTAGATCACATCTTTTTGTGGTAATTCGTTTGGCACAGTTGTTTGCAAAGATCCCATCAGTAGTTTGAATCGTATCAATTCCCTTGTTTTTAGTCGCAGCCGGCTTTTTCTGAACAATTCATTTTTCGCACGATAATTTTATGACTCCGAGATATAAATGCATAATACACGTACAGAGTCGAGCGGCGTTAATTAAATAATATTAAAATTTCTTAATCCAAGTAACGATGATTTGCATCTTTAGTTGTACGAATTTATTAATTTGTACCTATCGAGCTTGTAGCTATCTATCTTTATCCATCTATCAAGCATGAATAATAGATGGTGATCGCAGGAAATCGAAATAAACAGGGAAAAAAGAAATTATCAAGGGAAATGATGAATCGAAAAACGCTGAAGCAGATATTTATGATGCTCACAACGATTTTAATGCAGGAAACGAGACTGATGGTGAAAATGGCGAAGCACATAATGATAGAAGAGAAAGCACCGAGAATGAAGAACGTAACAGCGAATGTTAATGTAAGAAAAATTATTAGAATTGGCAATAAAATACGCTAAAATCTTACGCCATAACGTGCTAACTGATTGGCTCTTGTTTTCAAGATCTGAAGGATTAATTGCCATATTTTGCCACGATTAATTTGCCACATTTTGCCACGTGCAGTACGCAAACGAGCCTGAGTTACTACATGGTAACGAACGAGGTAACGTCGCTGAGTAAGATCTGAACATATAATTGATCATTTTCAAAACCCTTCGAAAACACAGGTATTTTTGAATCATGAAGAACACTCTGCAGCAATCTGACTCTATAAATTCTGTAATCGTCTATACCAATTTAAGCCAGTCAGTGTAATCAGCACTAAAAGAAATGCAGATGTACTGTAAACATGGATTTATCAGTTATGATAATTAAAAAGTGCCGGTGGAATTATTAACATCAAATTTTTCTCTAAAAATTTAACAAACTGAATATTTCGTAACACAAAAATTATTTTTCTATGTTATATTATTGTAACATGCAAAAAAAGTTGTAATTGAAGCAGTGCCTAAAAAAATAATCAATATTCATCACTGCTTTTATTCCGTTGCATTGAAGTACTTTTCGTATCACAAAATCAAAAATAAAATGTTTCAACAATATTTTCATTATTCAAACATTTCATTTTGAAGTCGATTCCTGTATATTTGATCAAAAAAACAGAGTGTAATATGAAAAATAGACGTAATGCGTTTCCAGTATCCTGAATTTTTAGAAACATCTAAAAGTGAATGAAAAGCGAAAAAAAAAATGTCTGTGATCTGAAAACTTTGAAATCCGCCATAGCAACGACCACGGAAGGGTCTGGCTTAAAACCACGAACATCAACAGCTACCATCATTAAAGTACTAGCCGGAGTTTGAAAGGTCGCGTGAGTGCACTCTAGATTCTGCTGAGCCCAAAAAAGCCTTAAGGGGAATGAGTATCGGCTAACGTGGGTGAGCAGTCACGTGTATATGTACACCCTACACAAAATAATGCATACTCCCTTTTAGGCTTTCTTATATGCTTTGCTCATTTTTTATCTCGCTTTTTTTCGCCCATCGGCTTAACTCTTTTAAAAGGAAGATTTATATACGATTTTCTTTTTCACTTTTTTTTTTCTGATAGTGCGTGAAACTTTTTCATCAGTACACCTCTTACAGTGCGAATTATATACTGAGATCTTGAATGACATTCAACTCATTCAACCCCAATTCTCCTTGATTCAATGATCGACAGCATAATAGTAAAACTAACTAGAAACTCGCCGTATATGAAATAAATCGACACATCGCGGTACAGTAATCCGCGGCTAATTCAAAATTTAATCAATTTTTGAATGACCTGACGTCAAGTCAATTCACTCGAACAGAAAGGATCAGAGCAGCAAACGCTCTTTTCGACTTATTCCTCGAGCTGCTCCCGCATAGTGGCCTCAATATCTTGTACGAAGTCGACAAGCCCGCAAGTTTTACCTCCAGCTACGAAATGATTTTTGAGCGACTGAACTCAGCCCCACCTATGTGTATTCTACAGTCGGCGATGTTCGAGAAACTGTTTTTTATCGATGATTCCATGCTGATTGATTATTCTCGATTTACAATCGAAGACGAAAGGTTCGCTGTATCTTGAGAGAGAGAGAATTTCTGTGACACGGTTTTCACGCAGATGACGAGGGATAAAGGAGAGAGAAGAGGAACTGGAAACGCCCACAAAGTCACGTAAGCTACGGGTGATCGATCGACGCTGCGATTGGCCAAATTTTCTCGTTTCAGTCAGACTACTCGATTCTACAAAACGGATATTGTGCGATAATCGGTTTAAGTCTGCCAACAATTTTCACAAGCACGCATCATAGCTCGTGTATATATACTCTCACACGCACACACACCCTCTTTCCTACACCTTGAGGAATGCCGAAGGGGGTGTAATTTTCAATTTTCAATCACCTACGCTAATAATACGTGATTTTTTATGAATCATCCCAATTAATAAAGACGCGAGATTTATTAGCTATTATAAAAAAAATGTCTGATAATAATTTCATTGTTTTATCAAAATAACGCATTGCAACATTTTTGAGACATTGCTGAAATAACGCTTCGACTTTTTTAAATCCATTACTTAAACAATGCATAATTGTTTCTCGAGACATTGTCCATTGGCGAAGTAATGCACAATGCTACAGTGTTTGCATAATGCATATCGCATTGTTCATTGTGTAAGCAATTCAAGATGGTTTGAACATCAATTATTTAGTGAATAATCAATAACAAATGCTATCATTTTTTTATTATCAATTTTTTAATAATTATCAATTTGATTGACAATATATTACTTTAATAATGCATTTTTTTTCAACTTTGCTCGTAAACAATTGATTTTAGGCAAATTTATGTAAAATATTTATGTAAACAGTTCGACAGTATTTAAAAAATACCTTGATTCTTGAAATGTCTATTGTAGATGTTTGCGACTATTAATTTTAGGAATGTAAAATCAACAACAAAATCAAGCTGTAAACGTGACCCATAAGATAAATCTTGTACATCATCGTAAATGTAATACTTATTTTGCTTGTGGAGAGGAAAAAAACTAAATATTCGGAATTGCGGCGCAGACGTACACACGAGAAGTTGTTTTTCAGTAAAATTCGAATGTGTTTTTCGTTCATTTTTTACGCTTTCACGTAAAATTTTATTTTATAACTACATTGTGTTCTCTATTTATTTCAAAATAAATTGTACGAGTTCTTATTTATATTTTAAGTTTTTAATTGCTCTTTTTGTTGTTACAGTTCTACATTCTTCTTCCTTTTGTGGTGCATTTTTATTATTGTTATTATAGACAGTAGTATAAACGTGATTACGTAGGCACTGTGTGGTTCGCATTCGTTGGTTCTTTTGGGCTTAGCTCCCATATTTTATTTTATTTCTTTTTCGAAATCAGGATATTTGGTGATAAAGTAGAGCGTACCGAGCCACAAAGGACACATACAGATGATAGATAACAGATAGACTATTGATCGCGTATAGAATTTTTTCTAGTTGTCCAATTTTCATGAAAAGTGATACATGGGGGTTTTTAAGGGCACTGATCATGAATTCAACATCAAATTACCACAGTTCAAAATGGCGGATCTAATAAGGCGAACGAAAATTCGAAAATTCAGTTCCTCAAATTTGATGAAATTTAATCGTTTGGGCCGAAACTGATTTAAAGAATTCATATTTAAGCTAAATGCACGCCTTCGCACAAGTCAATAATAATAGTCAGTAATATAGTATTTTTTGAGGTATCTTCCTTGATTGAATCGACAACAATATTTTATAACATCAAAACGCACTTAAAAAGGATCAAGTACATGTATCCGTATTTGCATGTGACTATTGGGTGACAAATATACGTTCCATTTATCCCGTTACGTTGTTTGTACTAACAAATTCAAGTGAAATTGAATATTCGATGAGCAAATGTTGCCAAACGTATAAATTGTGTGCACTTGTATGTGCATACCGCTTGGAAATATGCGAGGGTCAATTATACCCACGACGACAACAGCGGCGACGGGGTGTCGGCAACCCCCAACGGCTTTAAGTACAATATGAGAATCTATCTATATATCGGCGCGCGTAATATCATCGCACGTATTTCATTACAATAATTTCTAGTGCACCATAGTCGACAAGGTCGAGAAAAATCAATGGGCTTCCTTGACAATAATAAATGAAATTGCATACGTGTATCACCGGAAGAAAGTAAAAAAAAAGCAGAAAATTATTATACACATATTGATATGAATAACAGAATTGAAAAATTGTCAATTATTGAAAGCGACTAGGGATGAATACTCTCGCTCACGTGCGCAATAAGCTGTATGATTTTGCTGCAGCGTTATAATTTTTTGTTTTATTTTAATCTGTCAAAAGTGAGTAACCGTCAAATGTGAGCAAAACAGAAGTCGGGCGTGCATGAGAAATCAAACAAAATTGTGCCACGAAATTCATTTTTCATCTATCAACTAATCAGGGAATTCATAGAATAGCCACAATCGCGCGATATTTTTTCAATTAAGAATCAATTTTCAGACTCATTAAACTTTTCATAGATGAATCGTCATCAATTTCAATGATAATACAGTTGTTTGTTTTCAATATACGACTAGTTTTCCTGTCTATCGATTAAGAAGGTGAAAAAACATTATTTATTAAAACACAAATTATCATTAATTGAATATAAACACATTGATTACTAAGATTTACCCACCGAAGATTTTTTCGTATCCTGAATTAAATCATTCTCTAATTGTTATGAATGAGAAGCATTGCGAAAAAACTACCATAATTTGTGTCAGTCACTACTGTATATTTACCGACCGGAAAAAAATGGACAAATTTTTCCATCCCTAGGAAAAAACGCTCGGATATTTATTTCAGCGTGATTACTTCTCGTCGTTTGGTACCTTGTATTATGTCAGCGAGTACTGCAGCTAATTGCACCCAAGTTTCGTTTCCTCTGCTTCTCTTTCCTTCATTTTGATTCTGCCCCGTTCTGTTGCAATGAAACATTTACCCTGTCGACGCGTTGCCGCTAATGTCGCACATATACATGTACAATCTATCTACCTATGTATAAAACAACTGTTTCACCAACGAATATTACGCTGATGTGTTTGCTTTTTCTATACTTTTGTTTATAAACGACAATGAATTCGACACTCATCACCAACCGTATGCACACTCAGACCATTCATTTAAATTCCGTGGTTATTGAAACGAAGAAAGATATCAATACACACAACTTCCTATTAAGTCAAATTTATACTCTACATTTTTCGTCGGTTAAAATATTCCATACAATATCACCAAATTATGACGGATTTCTGGCGCTATTCAATTTGATCTCTCATGCAAAATCATTGGAGCAAAAAAAAAACTAACATAAATTTTCATACCTAACGAAAGTATCTGCAGCACTGTTCAAAATTGAATATCAGCGTCGTCAAATTCTTCCCGATTATACGGTCTCGAGGGGGCCCAAACATATATGCACGCACGAGCACACGCACACGCAGGCCGGATAGGCCAGTTGGAAGAGCCAGCTCAGATTTAAATCCCGGTCCTGTCCCTGCCTGCTGCACTTTCCTGTAATCGTTCCTCGTATCTCGCTTTTCCGTCATAATGCGATATCCGCACTATACAATCTCAGACACTACGGTTTTCTACAATCAGCACAGAAAGAATAGGGAAAACGAAGAATGGAAGAACGTAGAATTGAAATCAATTTTGGCGAATTTTTTACCACTTTTGTCACACTGTTCGAAGAATAAATTTGCCTCAACAATAAAGGTATTTATATAAATATTAAATGAAACTGGATTGCTCTCCAACAAATCTCATTTCGTTTTGTAGGTACACAGCAATTTTCAGTACTTCTCTCCCAATCATCATAGAATTTACCGATTTACAAAAGTCTTCCAATTGTCGTAGAATATTTATGAACGTTTAAAAATGACGGAAATGACTTTCGTCGCATTTCATTGAGTCACCCTGTATAAATACAAAAATGTGATGTCAAGACCTTTATCAGGTGAATCGATAGAGCGTCCCTGGCGATGCACATGTGTATACGCGAGCGACCTCTGTATACGGACTATTTCGATATTTTATATCGAAGACCGTGCGATGCTCATGTTAATTGATTTACTGCATGACCATGTGCTGTTGTGGAGTGAATTAAACATCGATAAGGTCTTTCCCATATTCATGATAAATTTCGTAAAGGAGTTTATGCGTGCAGAGAAAATAGTAAACAAAATTGGTATAAAAAGAAATCTGCATATAATATATTACGATATACGTAGTAGATAAGGCAGATTTTTTATCATTGATTGAATCATTTGTTTATTGTTGTATGTTCACTACATTGCTCCCTCTGCAATATACCAGCATCTCTTTGGAATGTTTATTGTCGTTAAAACGTAATATTTGCAATTTACGTTGAAAATCATAATAAGCATAATTAGCTGAAAAAACTTCTCGGCGATGACAGGGATTTGAGCCCGTCTCCCTGCTCACTGGAGCTCTGGAGCATGGGACGTTACCTCTGGGCTATGCTGGCTGTTAATAATAATGAGATGACTCTTTAAGCTTCAAGAGTCATACATGCGAGAGTCATGCATATAATTATTTTTGTGTATTAATACATACTGTTCTTTTTCATTCTTCGTTTGTTTATTTACTTTACATAATAATTTACTCATTTATCTCTTGTATACTTATTCATTAACATATATTATGAGTTACAAAGATTTGTAGATAGATGGGAGATGACGTATAAAAAAGGAAAGATAATAAAATGTATGTATCAAGCACATTCGTTGAAAAAAAATGTCTGGAGTTATTTTTTTTCCAGTTAACTGTATGCATACGTATGCACTATACGTATATAATATATGTGTGCGCATTTATATATAATATAAATAAAATCGGGGGTAACAAATATTAATCAAGTGCTGTATCTTCTCGTATACAGACGAGGCCAATACTTGGATGGGTGACCGTTCAGTCGTGAGCATTGTCGGAATGGGGGCGCTGTAGAGCAATAATTTATTTGACCGTTTTACGGAAAACCGTAGCCGGGCCCCGTAAGGCACTTGTGAAAAAAGTAGTATTACTGTAAACCTTTGTAGGATCGTGTCGGAGATTCTTAGACTCGCTATCATAAGGCTAGCCATAGCACTCCCTAGTTCTGACCAGGACTAACTTGGAATATGGCTAACCCTACCAAATTTCTACGCGGGCGCTTGCCACATAATACTATACTTTTTATGCTTCGTTTAATTGCATTTATTTTAATGTTTGTAGGTGATACTAATATTTGGAATCTGTAATTGCCTGCGCTGTGATGAAGTATCAAGCATAATAGTTGAAGGTGTAGAGGATTTAGAGAATAAATATTTAGTATCGATCAATGGTAACAAGAACGAGTACCCTCGACAAATCATTATTGAAAATCTTTTCTACGACGAAGTTAAAAGATATATTTCTTCAAGACCACTTGATCAATTTAGCCACAGATTTTTCATTAAGTTTCAAGCAGGTAAATGCAAAAAGATATACTGGCTTTCGGAGAACGTCAGCGATGCTTCTTTTTGATTCCAGTGTAAACATGCAAATGGTTAAACCGTCAGGAATATCGCGTTTAGATGCAATGCCAAGTAAGCGAAAAATAATGCTTATTTTATTGCTGAATTAGACTTATATGCCACCTTTCATTCATAACAAATGTTTTTCATGTGGCGTTGTGGACAGTGGTTTTACCACGCAAGTAAAAACCAAATATTTTCACCCATTACGAATCACGATAAACCAGATTTTTGGCATTAGTCAATCCTTCCTCGATAAACCAGGAATAAAATTAAATTTAAAAAATCAATCAACTATTCACTCCATCTATGAGTACAAAAAGAAAAATTAATGAAGATTTGGACAACCAAAATCACAACGACAAAAGTTGAATACCAAAAAAACATGATTTGGAATTTGATAATTGTGCTTTCAAGAATTGCGTTTTCAACACTACTTCATGTAGTTGTATAAAAGAAAATAACTTCTAACGTCTCGTAAAAAATAAACGTATAACAGTTATGTAATACTATGTGGTAGAAATAATATAGTATTATTATTGTGTAATATAGAATTGAAAAGTTACTTATAATATATCTTAATATTATTAAATTAATAAAGTTTCACTTTTATTTCATTATTTTTTGCACTTTATTTCACTACATCCTTGATACGTTTTACATGTTTTTCATGCCCGCTCCGACAAACAAAAACGTCGACTTCTTTCCGGTTTTGCAAAAACCGAGCGGGCAACGCCCAGACAGCCAAAACTCGAGGTTATTGCGCCATGCCTTCCGAAGTATTCGGGAGAGAGACCGCGAAAATAAAAGCTATAAATGGACATTCATGGCCACTTATTTATTAATTATTTACTAAATATCATTAAGTATTGAACGTACTCCCAGCTTGCGACGAAGAAAATTAGTATCCGACACGCAGCCATAAAGTTAGATGCCCTAACGTGACAGAGAGCCTCGGCTTTGCCTCAGCCTTTGTATCACATACGCCAGAAAATTCAATTGTCTGGTCTTGGGTCTTAATATACTATTTTAACGATTCGCGTTGTATTTTTCGGTGTAACATTTGACAAGGTTGATTCTATCTCCGTCTCTTTTTATTCAATCAAACGAATGTAATACTTTGCACGTGCAATCTGAAACTCTAAAAGTAAGATTGAAAATGATATACGTGCGTAGAAATTCGAACGAGTGAAATGAGACTACAGTCAGCTGCTGCCTTGCATTCACTACTCCTTATCGTAGCGAGTGTTAATAAATCCTGTACCGAAAGTCAAATTAAATGTACATAAAAATTGGCTGAATTAGCGTAATTTTTTTTTGAGAGTATTGGATTACTACATGATACGAAATAATATCAAATCTCGTTTCCCAGCCATATTATTCGACATCACAAGATGTACAAATTTCGATGTTTCATGACCCTGCTAACATCCAGTGTTCCGCAACTATCATTTCTTTTCCTCACAACGGAACGAGTATTACTATTGTGAGATCTGCGCGTTCATTTATTATTTGATTTCCTTTGCTCATCATAATTTTTTTTACCACATTTACCGTGCGCCCTTCGAGCGCTCTTTCTGTCTAATCATATACGAGAAAAAAAAACCACTAGCGAGAGCAAAAAGGTGTGACTCCAATGTAAGGTTTCATCCCCCTCGCAGAGTTTCATCCATTTCCGTTATATAGGAGCAAGGTAAATTTCGTTATAATGAATTAATGAAAAGTACTTAGATTAAAAGGCAAGATTCATACAGGAAATTGGCTCGGTCAATGTTTTATGACGAAACGCCTAATTCAATGCTCATGCCACTTATAATCCTTCATCTTATAATCGATATTTCCTATAACATATTTATTTTATACACAACATAAATATTGAGAATAATGAAAACAATAACAACAGCAGATATGTGAACGAAATAATCTATTCGCTGAGCGAATCGGTCGTTCGAAAGTTTTCGTTTTAAATATTCGTTTAAGATTCTCTTAATTAATAATGGAGATGAGATAAAACTATAAAAAGTGAATGAAGATGGTGAGGTTTTGTAATTGATGTATGCATCAAAAATAAATTGATTTCCGTCCAATGTAATATTAATTTCCCCTAGTCCAATCGATCTGTTTAAAATGTGATAGAAGTTTTAATTCACGCCGTGATTGAAACGATTCGCGATAAATTTTGCAGTAAATAATTTTAACGGGGATATTTGAGGATCGTTTAACATGATGATTATATAGGCTGAAAATGTTCATCGGGAGAAAAAGAGAAAAAAGAGAGGAAAAATGGTAGTAAACGCGATACCATTAGAAACATGACGCATATTTCTCGGTGAGTTATCCGATATCGAGCATTGGCCAGGTTAATATTTCTAGAGGGATGCTCTGGTAAATCACACAAAATCGAGGCAATTTCAGTTTTCTACTTATACTTATTAGGTTTCATCCAGCTTTACCGATGCTGTACTGCACGGTCTCTGCAAAAGGATTGTTTCCTTATCTATCTTTTAATCACTTTTATCAAATGATAATTTATTTTAAACTAATCGTACGAAATAGATTGGGACTAACCACTTTCCATAACGAAAAAATAACAAGAAACCAAATTTTGGAGCAAATATTTCCTCTTTGATTGCGTTTTTTTTAAAAAGCCATTAAAAAAATTCACCTCTGTCGGTGTTTGTCTGAATGCTTTTTATATCTTTACTAGGGATTAGAGACGCGCGCTCACGCGCGCGACCGGCTGCATTTTCGCGCTGTAGCACTCCATCTTGAATTAAGTATAGACACCCCTACAGAACACATTATAATTCGGCATAAGTAGCAAATGGTGAAGAGCAAGAAATTTTTAGATTCAAAAATGAAGTACAAATAATAATGATTAATAAATAATAAATAATCTTCATAAAATGCATTGCCCAAAATACTCATAATTTTGTTTCAATAAGCCATCTTTGTATGACAAATATGTAGTTAAATAAACAATTGCAATTTTACATACAAAAATGTTTTACATAAAAAATTTACTTTGAAGGAAAACGCTTCTCGCGAGTTCGTCTCATCGAAGAGTCATTTCTTATAAATTTTATAAAACATTTTGAAAAAATTTTCCGAAAACAAGCCATGAAGCAACTTGATTAGAGTTGTTTTCTCTATTCGTGGTTTATTTTTAATGCAGTTGTGGGTTGTTTTTTTCATCTAGCACCACATTAAAGTAAAACTCTTTCCGCGAGATTGTGTGATCGAAGAGTCATTACTTGTAAATTCTATACAAAAAACTGAACAAAAATTTCCGAAAACCGGAAATGAAGCAATTTGCTTAGAGACGTTTCCTCTGCGCGTGGTTAAATTTTCATGCAGTTGTCCATCGTTCCTCTCATCCGCCGATCGAACGCTGGACCGGAAGCTGTGCTAAAAAATCTGAAACTAAATTTCCGAAAACCGGAAATGAAGCAACTTGCTTAGAGTCGCTTCCTCTGCGCGTGGTTAAATTTTCATGGAGTTGTCGATCGTTCCTCTCATCCGCCGATCGACCGCTGGCCCGGAAGTTGCCTCTGAAAAATCTGAAACAAAATTTCCGAAAACCGGACACGAAGCAACTGGCTCAGAGTCGCTTCCGCTGCGCGTGGTTAAATTTTCATTGAGTTGTCGATCGTTCCTCTCATCCGCCGATCGAACGCTGGACCACAGAATCCGTGGAAAGATCTGAAACTAAATTTCCGAAAACCGGACAGGAAGCAACTTGCTCAGAGTCGCTTCCTCTGCGCGTGGTTAAATTTTCATGGAGTTGTCGATCGTCGTTTGCCTCGTACGCCGTACGAACGCTGTACCGGAAGTAGCCCCTTAAACGCGTGAAACTTAAAAACCGAAAACCGGAAACGAATCAACTTGCTCAGAGTCGCTTCCTCTGAGCGTGGTTAAATTTTCATCGAGTTGTCGATCGTCGTTTGCCGCGTACGGCGTACGAACGCTGTACCGGAAGTAGCCTCTTAAACGCGTGAAACTTAAAAACCGAAAACCGGAAACGAATCAACTTGCTCAGAGTCGCTTTCTCTAAGCGTGATTAAATTTTCATCGAGTTGTCGATCGTCGTTTGCCTCGTACGGCGTACGAACGCTGTACCGGAAGTAGCCTCTTAAACGTGTGAAACTTAAAAACCAAAAACCGGAAACGAATCAACTTGCTCAGAGTCGCTTCCTCTGAGCGTGGTTAAATTTTCATCGAGTTGTCGATCGTCGTTTGCCTCGTACGGCGTACGAACGCTGTACCGGGAGTAGCCTCTTAACCGCGTGAAACTTAAAAACCAAAAACCGGAAACGAATCATCTTGCTCAGAGTCGCTTCCTCTGCGCGTGGTTAAATTTTCATTGAGTTGTCGATCGTTCCTCTCAACCGCCGATCGAACGCTGGACCACAGAATCCGTGCAAAGATCTGAAACTAAATTTCCGAAAACCGGACAGGAAGCAACTTGCTCAGAGTCGCTTCCTCTGAGCGTGGTTAAATTTTCATTGAGTTGTCGATCGTTCCTCTCATCCGCCGATCGAACGCTGGACCACAGAATCCATGCAAAGATCTGAAACTAAATTTCCGAAAACCGGACAGGAAGCAACTTGCTCAGAGTCGCTTCCTCTGCGCGTGGTTAAATTTTCATTGAGTTGTCGATCGTTCCTCTCATCCGCCGATCGAACGCTGGACCACAGAATCCGTGCAAAGATCTGAAACTAAATTTCCGAAAACCGGACAGGAAGCAACTTGCTCAGAGTCGCTTCCTCTGCGCGTGGTTAAATTTTCATTGAGTTGTCGATCGTTCCTCTCATCCGCCGATCGAACGCTGGACCACAGAATCCGTGCAAAGATTTGAAACTAAATTTCCGAAAACCGGACAGGAAGCAACTTGCTCCGAGTCGCTTCCTCTGCGCGTGGTTAAATTTTCATTGAGTTGTCGATCGTTCCTCTCATCCGCCGATCGAACGCTGGACCACAGAATCCGTGCAAAGATCTGAAACTAAATTTCGGAAAACCGGACAGGAATCAACTTGCTCAGAGTCGCTTCCTCTGAGCGTGGTTAAATTTTCATTGAGTTGTCGATCGTTCCTCTCATCCGCCGATCGAACGCTGGCCCGGAAGCTGTGCTAAAAAATCTGAAACAAAATTTCCGAAAACCGGAAATGAAGGAACTTGTTTAGAGTCGTTTTCTCTATGCGTGGTTCAATTTTGATGGAGTTGTCGATCGTTCTTTTCATCTGCCACTACTTTGAAGGAAAACTCTTCTCGGGAGATCGTCTGATCGAGGAATCATTTCTTGTAAATTTTATAAAACATTAATGTGCACGGGAGAAAGAAGGGAGAAAAATTTTCGCTTGAAAAAATGTGCAGGAGAAGCTAGTTTAGTTTATTCACTCTCCTTCTCTCGGACTATCTCTCATTTTCTCTCAGTACAATATAAATTCAATTGTGAAATATAGCACTCTTGCTTACTCGATATGGATGATTTCTTTTTCACAGAATGAATTATCATAGAACTATAATCTTTGCTAACCGCGATTAATGTCACGAGTCGACAACTGTCAAAAACAGCATAAAAAACCGCGCGAATACGGTCTCGCATGAATCATGCCGCGGCTGCGTTCTCACTAACGTTGCGACCAATCATGGAACGAATAAAATGGCAACAATCACGCGATATAATTTCGATAAAGGATTAACCTCATCAACTTTTTACAGAGGGATTAGAACACTGAATTTCAAAAAGTGAAAAGACACGAAGTTGTCAATTTCCCTTCGAAGGTTCTATACTATATGAAATACACGAAACTGTATGTGAATGCGTTCATACCGCGAACTCTGGGGAAAACGTTGTATCAAATTAAATTTATCAACGTGATCCATGAGATCTATAAGGGTGCTCATATATGGATTGTAGATGGAAGTTACGAGTGTTTTTTTTACAATCGCGCCTAGATGTGGAAAAGCGAAAAGATGAAGAGGAATTAATTTGTGAAGAAAACAGAGCGAGGGCAATTCGAATGAGAAGATTTGGAGCTTTGAAACAATGTAGTCTGTCTTTGTCGCGTCACAAAATGGCACGTGGGACAGGTTCGGTTACAATACATAGAAAGAGAAGAAGATCAGAGGCAAGAAATAAATAATCGAAATTGAAATGTTTTTCGTAAAAACAGTGTATCAAATTTTCCATTTTTAAGCTTCTTTTATGTAAGAAAGAAAAATAATCGAGAAAAAAAATCCAATAAAGAATAAATAAAAAAATACAATGAAAAGTACTACATTTAGTGGAGATGGAAATGATCGATTGTTTTCATTGTCCTTCTTTCTTTTCATCTATACAGCGCATTGTATACAACCTTTTCTAATAATACCAGAATCCACGAATAAAAGATGAAACGATAAGGGAAAAAAGGCGTGTGCAATCCATCCAACAAGTTGGGGGATGTGATTGAGAGGCGTGAACTTTGTAAAGGTTTGAGCTTGTGCTGCGGTACATGCGTTGTATCAACCGGCTTGATTGGCAAACAGAAGATATAAAAAAATAGAAAAAATAAAGAGCGTAAACTTCAGGCTGATGTAGGGAAGAAAATGCACGACCAATATTCTCCATAATGTTTATTGTCGTGTTTTGCCCTCTTTTTGGTTTACCCCTACATGAAAATATAAGTGCTGTATATAGGGTGTCTCAAAATTCGGTGTTAATAATATAAAATTAGATAAAGTGTCAAATTCTGGGGCGAAATATATTGTAGTATTTTGTTACACCTAGACTGACGGATGGCTCAAGCGCACGTATCCTATTCGTCCAATTATACGAATTAATCATTCAACGGAGATTCGTCGAATCAAAAAGTCCTTAAAGATTTTCGACTTGCAATTTTATCCCGAAAATATTAGTAAATTACCAGCATCCAGTTGGGGGACACTTTTTACAAGTGCTGTACACAAGGGTGACGGAATTACCCATTGTGAATAAGTAAAAATATCGATGACGTTTCTATTTTGTTCATAATTGTCACGCTGTATATTGGGTGTCATAAAGAATAATCGAGATGCAGTGCGATTAAACTCTGCATCAATCCGAAACACGTATAAATCAATTTTCAGTAATCATTGTTGTCATCGTACTCAACGATAAAGTGGTCTATTGAAATGAAAGACTTTTATCACGTTCGAGAAACAAGGATGGGCTAATGTAGAGTGCAATTCCAAGCAGCTGGCTTCTTCTTTTTCTACGTTTAAATGTGCATTGCCTGTACAATATATGTATATGGATATGTATTTGTATATGTGTATATATGCACCTGTGTATGTATAATATACAAATAATCCACAGCCGGGTGTGTGAACATTTTTTTTTTGATTTTTTTCTATAACAGGTGCAAAAGTGCTGGTTACAGGCGTAAAAATTATTTCAGAGCCCTGATCAGGTTTGACGCCCAGGAAAAACGCTAAAAAATAGAATTTTACTTTAAAAATTGATCAAAAACGCTAAAAAAAATTCTTGAAATGTCTTGAAATCTTCCGAATAATCTCAAAGTGAATCAAAAGAATTTGCATGGCTGCTTTCTAATACGCTTCTCTCTAGGCGGTGAACAACCCCTTAATACATTTAGTTATACACTTTCTCATCTCTTAAAGGACAAAAATAAATTATACTTGAACTGATTATATTTATTATGATGATGTAATAATACATACTTTTTTTTATCAATATACAAAACCATTACGCACTTATCAACAGGACATCATGTTCCGTTACATTTATAGGCATAAATACATATTTAACAAATATCATTAATTATTTTATAATTTATAATACATAATATATTTATAATATATATTTATAATAATTATTATAAATACATATTTAACATTAAATATATATTCTTCGAAGAAATGTTTAAAACAAAATGATTTTTTACATCAAGCACATCTGACTACAGCCACACTTGCATATCTATCGATTTCACATTGCGATTGGGCTGAGGTACCGAAAGCGAATTGTACAGGATTTTCAAAATGCTGTGGCCGATCTTTTAAATAACCACTATCAAACCAAACATATTGAAAAAAGCTATGATATCGGAGATAAAAGTTGATTGTGCACAAGAGTCTGTAGTTTTATTCTGTTCCATATTATCCAAATCCATATTATAATCTATAATAATAAAACGAAATCCGCGAAGCGTTTAGCATAATTTTTCCACTTAGACTGAATTGTTTTCGAAAAGAGACATGCAAATTTTGATTACTAACTTTGAGATCATTTTCAACAATTCAAGACGGAAAAAAACTTGTGCCAGAAATAAAAATTCACACGAGAGTGTGGACACGCCCACGTGGAAGAGATGAATAAAAAATTGGACATGCTGATTTCATTATTTCACTGACCATTTGCATTGCATTTCTGCATGTATTGACATTGCATTTTTTTCTCCTAAAGTGAATCCATGCAGAATATTCACATGTACATGCTGATTATACAGAGAATTGTTTGTCGTTTACATACTAAACTCACATTAAAGAAACATTATTAGGTATTGTTCGATAATAAAATTGATGCTCTACAAAAAAAGTCATATCATGTTTTTTGATAAGAGTGATATTTTGCTATAATGTCCAAAAAAAGGACAATTTTTATTTGAATTGTATTTACTCTAGCTGCTCACGACACAGATAGTTTTGCGACATTTCTTTTTAATATAATGATATGTATTACAAGCCAAAGTTTAATGTTTTTTTTAATTCAATGATAAGCTATATTTTGCTATATTACATGAAATGCTATAGCTGTATTATTTTGGTATATAGTTTTCGATAGCTTTATTACTTTTCAGCAAAATCTTTTTAGTTTCTTTCGTGCACAACAAAAATGGAAATAATTGTTATTGTGTAAAATAGAAACTAAAAAGGCTATACTGACAAATAATAAAGCTTTATGCACAAATTTATTTCGACTATATACATTAGGGTGGTTCTTAATGAGGCCATTTTCGAATCGGTTCCTTTTCAGGAAAAAAAATTGTCGTAAAGCTTGAATGCTATGGTATCTCAATTTTAACATCCTGCTCACGACCGCTAAAGTTTTTTTTCATTTATTTATTAAATACCCGGCTGAATCTTGTACTATTGCCTCGGTATTCGGAAATGACCTAATTAAGGCCACACTAAAACACATGTTGTACGTTCGTCGTCATCTGCACCATTATACCGCTGATGGTGCTGCTCTCTCGGGCTCACGCCGAACTATCGAGGTCGTAACGAAAGGTTTGCGACCTAAATAGAGAGCAACTTTCGGCGTTTCAATCCGAGGCAGTTGCAGCAGGAGCAGGATGGGGGAGATAGAGAGATGAAGAAAAAAGTGAGATGCAAACTTGCAGATAACAAGAGATGAAGATGAGAAGGATTGGAGGAGTTTTGTCAGAGCTCGAGGGGAAAAAACTCCGTAAGACCAGACAAAAAAAGTTCTTTGTAATTTCGCAGAACTACTAAAACTTTTCAGCTCATCGTCAGACCTTAACTTCTTTTCATCCCTCTCTCTCCTTCTTCCCGATTCACGCGAACCAATAAGAAAATCGTTACTGCCGTCAAACACCTAATATTTCTCCAAATTCGACGTACATATTTTTTTAAACTTTTTTTAAGTTGTCACATGGACTTTTAGAACCCCAAAAATAAAAATATTCCGTCATTTTGAAAAATAAACATTTCATACAAAAATAATTCGTCCACCCATCAACTTCTTTCTATTTGATTTCCAAAACCCTTAACCTCCCCCAACGAAATTCAACATTTTGCTATAGTACAAGTCAAACAAATGGTTCCCGTGACATGGATCCGGTAAGGTAGGATGTAATCTTCCAACCAACCAATCCAAAAAAATGCCTACCCAGTAAGGATATTTGAGACCGTCTCGGAGATTTTCCGTTAATTACAGACCTGGACAAACCGACTGCTTGTACAATTCTCGAAATGCTGAGAAACGCAGGTGGCCCGAATTTGCACAGTACCCTTTGTAAAGTAAAGCTGGACGTTGAGGGAAGTTGGGTGCGGCTCGTATTTGTGGTTATATTGGTTCGATGTTTGGAACAAAGTGCCCAATGCATTCGAGGATCGCGACAGAGAAAAGGAGACAGAGATAGAGGGTGAGATAGAAAGCCAGAGGAAACAAGGGCGGGAGGATTGGAGGTCAAACTGGAGGATGGACGAGAGAGGGATAGGAAGAGACCAGGCATTCTTGATTGCCGTTTCGATTGTATTCGTAGCTATTGGTGTCTTCTAAATCAGACGTACATATGCAGGCAAATAACACACCACAGACATATATTTAAAATATATCTCGCTAGCAAGAAAGACGGTGTGTTATCTACAATTCAACACATAAAGTTAAATGAATTGCATTTTTTTAAATTATAAACGAACGATATTATAAACTTCACTTGATCTTTTATGACCAAACCAACTAGTTTAGCATCTGGTCCAGCTTCCCTCGGGTCCTTTCCCTTTTCCCTTTCCTCTGTCGCTCTTTCTCTTTCTGCATTTCACTTCTGGTATATCCCTTGAATACTCGTTCATCACAGCGCAACTTTGTGGAATACCTAAATCGTGTAAATGACTGTAAATAAAATCGTGTAGCAGAACGTTTTGGCGAGGCTTGTTCCAACGTCTAATTCTACAACTCTGTGAGGTGGGAGGTTAAAAATAAATTGATATATTCTAAACCAGCACCCTGATGCTCATGTTCGTAATCGAGATGGAATGAGGAACGTTTCTTTCGCAAAGAAATGCAGATATCTGCAATGGAAGAGAGGAAGTTTCATTTTCAAGTAATCAGATTTTCTCAAATTGTTTAAAATGATACGTTCGAGCTTAGTGAAATAACAAACTGGATATGCATGGATCCACGTGTCTTTCTACAACAAATGTTAATTTTAGAATAATAGAAAAAATATACTAACAAATACTAACTAAAATATACAAGAATTTTGAAAAAATGTATACATTTTGTATTATTACAATTTCGATATTTTTTAGTGACACATATTTAATTTTGGTTTTTTATTACGTATTCCAAGTTCTGGATCAATAGTACATCCTTCCTAATGCGTCGCAAACAAAAAATGTCAAAAATATTTATTCAAAACTATTTTCACGCATTTTTCAAACTTGATTATTATCATGTTCGTAACGCTCGAACAATGGATGGGTGATGATTTGACTCTGAGAAGCCTCTGACAGCGAATTTTATGCTCTTTAAAGTGATAAAGTTGTCATTTCATAAAAAATTGTTGTAACCAGAGAAACACGATTTAATTCCCGAAATTTTCCTCACAGCGTTTATGTGTGAAGTTGAATTTTGTATGAGCTCAAGTCTTTATTTACTTATGTGTATTTTTTTTTAATACATATTGTTAGTTTTTCAACTTGGATGAAACAAAAATTTTTGTCAAAAACGAAATATTCTCATATAATATACATATATATGCGGATTCTCCGTCGAACTGATAGTTATTAATTCAGCATTGAGCGACAAGCGCCGTGTTCACGTTGAATTGTTTAGGTGATTGGAATATTCAAACTCTCACTACAGAAGTGAGAGAAACGTGCGCTGCTATTTCCGAACAAAAGACCGAAATTCATTTAATTTCGGTTTCACTACAATGGTCCATAAAGGATGGAAGAGAGAGAGAGAGAGATAATAGAGATGCAGAATGCATGTACCACGTATGATGAGACGTGAATAATTTTCGATGTCGTTTAAACTTTCGACTTTTACGGAACGTACAGAATTTTTGTAGTTCCGGAATAATAAATTCATTACCGAAGAAAGATTCACGAAATGTTCGTATTCCATAGGACTCTTTTGTTCACACTGTATAATCATTGCAAACTGAATATAGAACGAGTATTCAAAATTGTTGGAAATGCTACGAAAATCAGCAAATTAAAAAATCACATGGATAATACGAAGCACATTACTCAAACCAACAATAATTTCAAAACCATGTTTACAAACCTATTTGAATGAAAGACGATTACACGAAAACTCATTGTTTTTTTCATAATAAGAGCATTGACGTGTCGTAGTTGGCTTTTTAAATCAATTATACTATTTTTTAAATCAAAATTTAAAAAAACGCTCACTAGAAATACCATTCTTAAGCACTTCGGAGGATCTTAATTTTAATTAAAACGCTATCGAAATTTTGTAGCTAGACAGAAGATCCTGCTATAAGGAATAATCATAATCTCTTTTTTCAATATTCTCTGAATTATATACTTTCGTGAGTAATAATTTTCAATACGCAACATTGTTCGAATGTAAATAGAATTTTTAGAAAATCTTCTTTTCTTCCTCTTCGAAATACAGCGTCTGAATGCCCATTAGTATTTTGGGAATTATCCAAAATTATCAGACATCATTGATCGCTTGTATTATCGCTCAAAATGAATGAAAAACAAAAAACTTATTACATCTAATTGATTGTCTGATTCACCTCTTCGCGTAGGACCTCAAAAGGTCCATACAATATTCGGCACAGCCTTCATACGTTTTTAGTTTCCCCAAACTTTTTCCTTCGTGATAACGCTAAATTCAACATGGAGATTAAGTTGCAATTTATCGCTCGCTCCTTTCTGTACTCGCTCCACTTCGAAAGATTCCACCTCGATAAACCTTCTCTTTCTTCGCCGTCTTTATTCTCGACTTCTTTGTGCTTTCCGCTCACTTTTATTGGCAAATTTTCAAAAAAAACCTATTGACCACCTTCACTGACTACGTCGAATTTCTTACAAAATGCGCATGGCAAAAGCTGCAATGTATCGAATATACGACCACGGACTCAAGCTACATTTCATCATGATACTTTTGGTACACCCGATATACACATATTGAAAAATGATGTCGTCATATCATGGTTAAAAAAAGATATACACATATTGATAAATAGCTGTCATTTTTCTCTTTTTATCGTACAAGTTGACAAACACATTTGCGAATACATGAACGTACGTCACGTAGACACATTGATACATACGAGTATCCCAGAGATTTAGTGATCCAGAGTTCCGCAATATGGAAGTTTTATCCGCGAGAATACCTTCAACAATATATTTTTCTTTGGAGGATTTGAAAATTGAAAGCACCTCAACCGCAACCGGAATTTTGCATGCTTACTGAAAACACGCGTTCTAGCGATTTTATTGCAAAATGAAAAATCGAATTTTTTTTATCAAAGAAGATACGCCCATTTGTTTTCTGTTTCTTCATGCGTCCATGCCTTTTGCCACCCTCACTCCGGTGAAACAGCTGAAAATGTATACCTTTAAAAGCAATGATGAGAATGGCGTTTATACAGTAACATTTCAAACGAGAGATGTCGAATTTTAAGAAACAAACACTATACTTTTACCCAAAAATATTTACAAAGATCGATATTTTTGGACTGTCCATTTTTATTGTACTTTAAATTCTTTACTGAAGAAAAGACGTTATGCAAATATTGTACCAATTAGATAATTTTACATGATTAATCGTGGAAATATAACGACAATAATATGTATTCCATATTACATTTATTTTAATTTGAAAAATTACTGTACATCTCTGAGAGGCTCCTTTCATCAATCATATCATCAACCGTACAAATATATATAGGGTGTCTATATAGGTGATAAAAAGAAAGTGGTAACACAAATCTGGTATATCTCTGGTATATTATATATATACATACATGCGACCTGCTAGATATTGTACATGTACATATCTATGAATATATCAATTATAGTTTATATCCACGTACACCAATAGCACCATTGGAGCGAGAAGGCGTAACTCTGATCACTTTGAGTCTCGAATCATATTGGGTACACCTTTTTGCTCCTATATTTTGTGTATCTATGAGCATCGAAAGAGAGACAGCGATCGAGAGAGAGAGAGAGAGAGAGAGAGTGTGAACACTGAAGGATCGAGGGACTAGTGCATGAGCATCAGAGACGCAGACTCCGATGTATCGATCTCAGCGCGCGCACGAGCCATATTGGGGTGAGCGAGGACTGTAGAGAGGAGGGTAACCATGAAGAGAACGGTGAGGAATGCTTTTTCGGAGGTAGATGAAGAAAGAGAGAAGCAGAAGCGAAGGAGGAAAACGAGGACCTCAGAATGCTCCTGGCAGGAGGATGAGGGGTATACTCGTCTTTCCGCTCAGCTCTTATCGGCCTTTTTTTCTTCCTTCGCGGTTTTTCATTTTTATTCCGTCTGCCTCTTCTTTATCAACCATACCTGGTCGAGCCCCTGCTCATGGAACTCATTGGTTCATGCCTGACCATCTGAAGTGCAGGCTTCGCTCTTACTCTCTCGACTCCTGGTGTGTCTTGGAATCATCGGGAAAGTATGCGTTCTTATCTTCCCTGCTTCAGAACTTGAAGCTCGTTAAATCAGACCCCGTATCACCGATTTCGCTTGTCCTTTTTTTTCCAGTTTTAAGGACGATGATATTGTACTTTGTATTTGGTCGAAATATTTACACAATGACGATTGGTGATTTTGGAAAAATCACGGTGAAAATGTATCATTTTGCCAAGAGCTCAGCATACGTATGTTCGTTTGCGCTAACAAATCGATCTTCAACACGTTGTTTATGCATCGGAATCAATGAAATTAGCGCGAACGTTTGGGTTGAACAAACCATAAAGCAAGAAATTCGAAAAAAAATTGGGGTTGACGAACAGTAAATTGTCACTATATTTTCTTGCTCAATAAGAAATTTCTTAAAATTATTCAAAACGATGTCTTTATACTGATCTCACAATTTTTCTCAAATTTGACCTCAAAAACCATAAAACTGAATTTAACATGCCAATCCCGGAAACTTTAACTCTCTCAAATGCCTTCGTGTGCACAAACCCATACGCAACGACCTTTAACATGGCAATATCTCTGTGCTTGCGAAATACGTGGGTTTCAAATAGAAAATCGTCAAATAGTATTAAAAAAAAAAAATTTTAGCGTGAACTTGTTTTAATTTGAAATTTTTTTTCATCCCATTTCTTTTTCAAGTTTAGTTTTTTTATTAACCTTTTGTTCACCTGTTTAAACATTCCCTTCTATAACTAACTAAACTAAATAATGCTGCATGGACCATTTTAATAACAATGTTGGCAATGTGCATTGTTGACAATGTCGCGCGTTAAGGAAAAATGGGAACCTCAAAAACTGTAAATCTCCAGTGAGAGTGTGAGATAAATATGTACGAAGGAAAGAATAGACGAAAAAAAATCTGGGGCGATCTTCTTGTTTTGCGTCCATTCATTCTTTTCTCCTCACTTTCTGCCTCCTTTTCTTTCCGGCGGTTTCTCTCTCTCTCTCTCTCTGTCTTTCTCTGTCTCTCTTGATCCTTTTTGAAAGAAACCTTTCACATGAAACAGAAATACAAAGAATATTCTGGGGTTAAATCATTACCCGGATAGCAATAATGTCCGTTCGATATCTTTTAATAGTAAAAATCTTACGAGTAACTTTTGGATATCTAATGGGCATTATTGCTACCTGGATAGTTCGTCGTTCTTACTTCAAACAGCGAATTAGTTCATATGCAAGGTAGAGAAAGATAATTGCAGCTGATTCTGCTTTTTCCCTTTTCTTTGCCACTTTTTTAGGGTGAGAAAAAAGTGGTAGCAGTCCCTTCTACGCGGATATTTTCGAACCCCGCATCAAGCACAAATATTTTACTGAAAATCTGTCAATTCAAACTTAATCGAGCAAAATGAAGAAGTCGAGCGAACGAAGCTGTAATATTTTCCCTCAATTTTTAGTTATCTGCATCTCGTGGCCAATACTAAGTTCGTATCTGCCAACGTGAAACACCAAAAAGTCTATTCGTGAAAGGTCAGATTATTGTTAAACACCATGGTAAAACACGCAGACGATGCGACAAAACTCTATCAGGCCTTTTCGCTCGATACCACAGTTGCACACTTACTTTAATTTCAATTAATTCAAGAATATGCATTTTCAGCCTCATTAGTCTCACCGAATCAAAGCTCACAACAAGAAAACTGGAGTGTCCAGTATTCGGAGCACGATCAACTTCCCTTTCATAGAACTACTGCATTTTTTATTTTTTTTCCTTTTTCGCTGTAAGACCTATCATATCCCGAGCTAATTTTACTACTTCTTCACTGAAAATTGATTAAAAGACGTTGCCTACCTGAGAATTGTCTCGTTTTATATGGCAAAACAAAAAAGTAGAAACGCAGAAGTAATGGAAAGATTACGTGCTGAAAAAAACCTCGAGGGTCTTGGTTACCTCACTGTTGTTCGCGATTTCAATCGAGAAATGTGTGAGTTCTTGCCTCTATTTACCCACTAATCCATTCTCTTTTTCTTGTCCTCTGTATCTGGAAAAAGGTGCATTCAAGCAGAAAGCACCGAAATGCTCTTAAAAGGATTTTCGCACGACTTTTCTCACTCTGTCAAGAAATGTTTGTCACCATTTGTACTACGTACTCATTAATGCATTGAAAAGTATATAATACATGAGTACATGAGACTTTCTGGACTAGCAATTTACGTTTTTGGAGATGGCTCCATATCATCTGTACATGCAGATTACCTGCTCTTTTGTTCACCAGAACAGATGTAACAATATATGAAATATTACTTGCATTTCCTGTTCTCCCCTTTTACAAATAAAGATAAAAGGGTCTGATTCAAATAGCATTCTATGCGTGTCACGGTGACTATTTTAATCACTTTAGCAACTTTCAGTACAACCATTAATTAAACGCCGTTTCTTGAAATTTAATACTGTTCTTAATTAATGCGCTCAACCCAGTGATTCGCAGTACGACAGGCCCCCGTCACTCTGATCTGTAGCGAGCATAAAGACAGACTCGTCGGATTTGTAGGTGCTATCCTCATCATCGAAGGGCGCCCTCCTCTCCTGATTGGCAAGGATCCATATTTTTTATAGCCACTGAAGACTTGGCTGTTGTTATTAATAAACAGTCATTGATGAGCCTGAACTCTTAAGTCTTCAACAAATTTCCATACAAGAAGCAATCATCAATTTCTACATCGCAAACTATCTTAGATACATGTTCAGATTGATTCTGTAACTCGCATCGTATACAAATTTTGTGCAGCGTTTTATATTTCATATAGCTACGTTTATGCTTCAATAAATTCTTATTCTTTTTCAACATTTTTGAAAGATCAGCCACATAATATCAAGTTGGGGTGGAGGAATCCAGAGTGGTACGAGAGACACAGTAAATCGTGATGTAGGGAAAGCAACCCTTGTAGAAACCTGTATGGTATATAAAATATTAGAGACAATAACACAAAAAATAACATTGGCATCCAACGCTTGTAAGAAATTCTTCCTCAGAAATCATAGAAGAAATATGATTTTTACAAGCCTTTTTTGTTAGATCTATATCGTAAATCAGTATTGCCGCAATTATACGGTAAAACGTGTAATGGTAAGATAAAATAATTTCAAGAAAATTTGTTACAAAGCAAAAGAATCTGAATTCCTCTGACAAAAGAAAGAAAAATAATCGAGGTCAAAACTAGACTGACAGTGGCGCGAACAACGATGTATCTCATCTCTTGCCATATACCGTTGTAGACGATTTTTCTTTTTTGCAAAATCCTCCGGCTCCCAAGCTTACTCTTTCTCGGTTCTCATGGATTTGTCGTATTCGGCAAGGGGTGTCAGGGGGTTGGGTGAGCGATCGCCTCCCGTCGACGACATCGAGGCGTCGCGAGTTGGCGGGTTTTCCGCCACGAACAAATACGGATTACCAGGCTCTACAGGACGATTCATAACAGAAAGTTTTACCGAGTAAATCAATTACCAAAAATAACTACACGTTATAAGACACTCACCAAAGAATTAAAGGAGCAGACGAATTTCACGAGTTTTTACGTGATTTTCAAGAGGCTGTACCTCCGTGGAAAATCATGGCATGAAAATGCAAAAAAAGCATTTTGCAGCTGCAAGTCTCTAGTTTCGAGACCTTTTAATAATTTTTTTTGTGCTATGCGGAATCACGAGACAAACATTATCAAAATATTTCTTACTTTTTAAAGTTCTCAAGTGGGCTCAAAAAATTTTATTCTGACTAAATCAATCTTAGGGTCATTGAGCTTCATCATTTACCATCAATTTGGTGTTTTTTCGGACCCTGTCCAACGATTTGTTGCTGAGAAATGAACTGCTGAATGAAAAGTCACCGTTTTGACTTTAATCATCGATATCTCGCGAACTAATGATCGCACAGCAATCAAAAAGAGGGTTTTGAAAACCTCGATCAATTCTCTACAAGCGACTTTTTTGTTTTATGTATTTTCCGAATAATCCTCAACGTTAATTTAAAAAAAAGTACACAAAATTACCTTTTCTGGAGTTTTAGAAGATCTACTTCCATTTTGCAAATATTGCAAAAAATACGAATATGTGTAGATTTTTTTTCAGTTAAATACATGCCTGATAACCCCGAAAAATTACAATTCAATCGGTCGAACTATTTATCCTACCCGAATCGTCAAAATTTCAACAAAAATTAAAAGCGCTTATTGCTTCTAAAACATCAACTAATGTGATGTACATTAAGGTGAAAGAAGTGGCGTACTTTTACAGTTTGGCACCAAATATCCATCGAATCTCGAAAAAAATCGAAACGGTTTTGTTTTTCAAAATCATTTTTTCAAGTCACCTTAAGTGTACGGTTTTCTTCAGCCTATGCGAGTTCGGGCAGTTGGGAGTAGTAGAAAAAGGAGAAAGGTAACAGACAAAGGGTGCCCGAGCGATTAACAAAAGAGAATGTCGACTGTATGATATCACGTAATATAAAAATAGTACATAATCAAACATAATAAAATAGGGGATGAAATACCGTACGGAAGGAATAAATTAACACTGTTGAGCCGACTGAAAATTGATACATGCTTATTACTATCGAAACCACATAATAATAGGCGTTTAATTTTATTACCTTGCATTATGCGTAACAATCCACGTAGTTGTTTTCCAACTCACTATAGACGACGATAGACAAAATATCTTGCAATAGTTGCGTATTTAACAAATCGTAATAGAATTATTAGGGTTGTGATTAGAATATTATGAAATCGTGAATGACCCTGTAGATGAGGTATGACATGGTGGGAATTTTACAAAGGCTTTCCACGTCTCCAGCAAAGGAAATGCAGATGGAATAAGTTTTCCGTGATGTTCGAGTAACGCATGGATTTTCCACTCTCTCTCTCTCTCTCTTCCTCCGTCTCTTTTCCTCTCTCCGTCTTTTTTCTTCTCTCTGGCCTTGTCTTTCTCTGCACGAGTGTCTCAGCAGAAGCTCTATACGTTGGGCACGCCTCGGGTGACGCTTTCTCATTGGCATTAATTTACCGAAACCGTGGCTCGTAATGGTGCTGTTTGAAAGATGATGCAAAATAAAAGGAGAATATATGTTGACTGAAACAAGGCGATTAAATATTAATATGAAGTACAAGAGATGAGTGAGAAAGAAGCAAATGAGAAATAATATTTACGATATAAAACCCTAAAAAAAGAGCTTCCATGAGCTTCACATTGCAACCAATCAGCAGGTAGAGAGTAAAATGGAATACTCCATTCCTGCAACTTCAACCGACACTTTTACCTCCAACATTTTATTGGAAACAGAAATTCCTTAGGATCGCCTTCATCTTTTCCACGGCTTTTTCTTTGATCAGCATTCTTTCTCGTGTTTTTACCTTCACCTGTACTTTTATTTGCTTACTTACTTGTTTCAATTATTAGGCGTTGTTGCTAGACTTGATTGAGTTGAAATAATTTTAGTCAAATGAAAAATATTGTAAAAAAACTAAATAATGAAAAAAAATGTTGATGAGATCCCTGAGCAGCTCATTTTCAATTATTTCTGGTGTGAAGATACATTAAACAACGTCATAAAATATTTCCATTAGACATTTTTTGAGTCAAAACTTACACAGTTCGGAGAGACGTTCATTACCAAAAGAGGCAATATCGCTTAAAACCTCATTCAGAAAGGCCTACTCTTACTCTATTGAACGAAATTTCTCGTTGATACAATACGGACGTGTTGAGAAGTAATTCCAACAAGTGCGAGTTGGAGAAATTACAATATTAATAAGATCAGTTGAGTAAGTGAGAATTTCAGTCGTTGAAATTATCTGATTAATTTTACAATGGGTTCTGAACAAAAATTAAATGCGAATTCCTTTAAATCGATTACTGGCAGTCGACGATACAGAGTATATGAATAGAGATGAGATCACATCGATTACTAAACCTGATTATCGATCGACAAATAAAGCGAATTAAACGTATTCATAAGTGAAAAATCAACACTTGAAAATAAAATATGAACCAATAGCTATGCATATTGCATATGGGATTTACCGTACTTGCAGACTAAACATCGCAAAATCGTACTTTATTTAATGAAATTTGAAACAATTCATAAATAATTGACAAATGCTTGCGATACTCCATCAAATGAAATTAATAATTAAAAAAGCAACTAAAACAAATTCACCTCTTTCCGACTTATTTCGAAAATTTCTAAAAGCTTTATGCACGACCTTTTTATCCTACTTTCCTTTTGCTCTTTATCTTCCAAAGAGGGTTCTTCCTTTTTCTCTCTCAAGTCAAGCTTGTGATTTTGGAGGTGCGAAATACGTTCACGCACAGAGTGGAACGGAGATGAGTGATAATTTTATCTACTTGATACAGCACTTTCTCAAAATGTAGATAATAGTGTCCCTTTGCCTTCGTTGTACCATTAACTATCTTCACATTGAAGTCACGAATGCACACAATAGATGAAAGTAGGTAGACACGAAAACTTATCTGGTCGACCATATCATTGTCGTTTCATCTCATTCTATCAATGTTGTATTGAATTACGTCTATTGTTAAAATAACCCCATCTTCGATGCTATTTCCGTCGTTCTCTCATACTTTTTTCTCCTGTTGGCAGCAGGGAGAAATAAAGGGTTCGAAAGTCAAGAATTGAAATCGTGATGGATTTTCGGGTTTGAGAGCTCGACGGAATGTACATTCTCTGGTTGGGAATGATTTCGATACATGTTAACAAATAATAAATAGTTATCCGTAAACGCCATGTCGTTTCATCAGTTTTTGTATCCGATGAGATTTGTTGTTTCAAAAAAACGATGTGTTTTTAAATCCAATCGCTTTAAGGACCCAACTGATCGCCTACGAAACGAGCCGGGTCCTAGAGTGCGCGTTAACAAACAAAATGAAACAAAAATTCAACTTTCACTTCTGCTCGATTTTAATTTTATTATGTTATATTAATTCAACATTACTATATAATATCCCATCGATTTATTATCTATCATCCAGTCTGTAACATACTTCGAAATAGACTGCCCTGTATATGTGAACCCTCATGTAACAATTCCTAGCAAACAACGAAACCCACCATGCCTTAGTGTGGACGTTCAATTATGTCGGTTACGTCCTTTTGTTTGCTAACTGTCAATATGTTAAGCACGGCCTTCGACATGTTGCACATGTGTAGTAAACAACCCAATGGTGCAATAAGATTTACGTCTATGCATATAAATCTATCGACATCTCATCAAGCATTGGTAATTCATTGAAAATGCAAATGACAGAGTGTATATAGGCTTAGAGTATTTCTAACCCCCGACGATCATAATTCATAAAACATACGAATTTAACATGGCAATTTAAAATAGAACGTTGAAAAGTATTACCGTAGCAAATGTGTTTTAATGTACACTAGGGATTGAACATTCATGCTCACTGGAGCGAACATCATACTCGCGCTGCCGCACAGTTTCGTTCGCATTTTATTGAACAATTTTCATGAATCATTTAATAAATAAATAAATAATGAATAAACAATTACAAAAAACAAAACGCGAATAAAACGGCAGCAAGAGTGTCATATTATTTCGATTGAGGATCAACTTCCGGACCCCTTCAACCTTTTGCCAATACACTGCTCTATTATTACTGTTTTTGCTGTTATCAGTGTTGCTATTTTATAATAAATGTATCATACGGAACTAAGTTCGAAGTATTTAATATGTCAGGAATCGCAGTAACCTTTACAATTATATGTGCCATTTCATCCTGTTTTGAGCCATGAAAAAAGCGCGATGTATGAAAAGTCATATTATTCACCTTTATACAAGCGTTTTTATGTGTATATGTATGACCTAGTCGGTAGACGGGGAGTAAAAAGCGGAGAGAGCTCCGCGGGGATTTCAGCTGACAGTGATGTGTGTGCGTATGCGTGTAAGGAGGGAGTGCCGGAGCATGTCTGTGTGTCCCCGCCGAGCTCGGCTGGGGGATGAATTCCAGGGCAGAGCTCTCTGGCTTCAACTGAGGCTGGGCGATGAAGATTCTGCTCTCCCTCCGTCTCTCTCTCTCTCTCTCTCTCTCTCTTGGATACTGTGACGTCACGAAACCACCCCGTGACGTAAAACCCGGGCACGGTTACGTTACGCAAGCGTCGCGTGCAAGAAAACGTTGGAATCGTCGGTGTGTGGCGCGGCCTGCGAAAGATAATATACAAGGGATGCCGTGTGGGGGGACGCAGAGTCCCAGAGCTTTGAAAGAGAGAAAGAGAGGAAGAACGAGCGAGGCGCGTTGCGAAAGCGTGCAGGGTGAGGTGCGATCATCCACTGACCTACTTCTTCTCTCCCCTGCATTTTCCTGTGCAGGTTCGATGAACACACGTACAGACATGGGAGAAAAACCATTTTCAGATATATATGTATGCGTGCGTGCGTGCGTGTGAAGATAGGTTTTTTTTCCTTGTATTTCTCGGTCTCATTTGGCCGCTTCGCGTCTTATTTTTTTTCTTTTGCTCATCCGTACGATATGAATTCTCGTTCATCTCCCTCATAGAAATTCATCGTACACGTGCATGAGAAAACATGCTGTTTTATTTTTTGACAAATGGTTGAAATTTCTGAAGCGGGGTCGGAAGTATCCGACAATAACTCTCTCGTTCTGTCACTAGTTTTTCGTACAGTCATCGTCCATCGTCCAACACATCGGGTTCAAATGCTCTCTGCGGAAACACCTATACGTGTTTTTCTACAACTCAGAAAAAGGGTCATTCGTTTTTAGAGAACCGATTTCCTTTGGCAAATCCGGTATCGAGCTAAATGTCTTCGAGGCTCCTTCCGTCAAACGGTTCGTTCGACTGAGTGTATGGAACGATTAGTATTACTTGCTGAAGCAAAAAAATTCTTATGGATGTGCCAGGTTTGTTAGGGAGAAGAGCATGTCTTGTTTTCGGGGTAAGGAGGGCCGAACGTTTGAACGCTGATATTGCGGAATTCTTTTAGATGCAGCTACATTAATCCACAAGGAATATTACCGCATATTTTCAGGCAGATGGACTCGATATACTAGCGATTAAATATGAATTAAATAATATTTTTGTACAGGATGGACCACTTGAAACCGAACACCCAAATATTTCGCTTGGGGTTGATCCTCCAGAAAAAACATACGAATAAAAGATTTAGGGTATCGAAGGGCCAGTTCAACACACCGAACCATTTTTTTCCAAGGATATTTTTTACAAAGTCACCTAGGCAATTTCTTTTTTTTTTTAAAAAAGGTCCCATTTAAAAAAACTTGATTGACGTTGATAACTTTAGACAACTTTATGACCGAGGTTCTTCTGCTCACCACGATTCGTCAGAGGTATTCGTACTACGGTGAATTCGCTAGCAAACAGACGCTGGTTGGCTCATGACATGACCGCGGAACGTCACAAAACAGTTGCACGAATTCCACTTCTCTCTTGGATTTATACTGTCTGAACTATTGATGTTCGTACCCCGCTGTGTAATTGAAAAACGAAAATTGAGACCATGTTTTTTCGCAATAACAGAGTACGCGGTGTACAGGGTAAAATTCTTCGGGAATTTGTTAAGAAATGTAGGAAACTAGTTAGAATGTAATCGACAGATATTCAAATGACACATCTTCACCCCCGTCGATTTCATTTAATTAATATACCAAAGAATTAAAAATGAACTTCGCACATAGTGTTTTTTTTCTTCTTACTAATATTGAATGGGCACAAATGCTGAGTATTTTTTTTTGTAAATGGATCTTTTTTCAATCAAAGCACAACACAAAAATGTATTTATTAACAACAGGTAGAGAAACCAATTTTGCGTTGATATCTTTCATGGTATAGAAAAATTATTCGGCAAATACGTTCTTTTATATCATAATAATCAGAGAAATGATAAAAAGCCTTATCACTCAGGCTCAGGTAATGACAGGCACATTGGTACATGAATTGCAATTGAAAATTGAGTCGGGAAATCACGCTGTCAAATTCACGAGTCCAACTAACATGTTTCTGTTCGTACACCGTCACACAGACACACACAACCAAACGTTCTATGCAGAATCAATCAACCTCCAACCCTCACCGTTTTTTTTCTCGCCGACAATATTTCATACACTTCGTTCTCTGCCTCCACTAGTATCCTCAATTTTTATTATTTCTGTGGTACAATGAATACCGATGTAGATGAAGATAATATAGGTACGTGATACATTTAAATTTTTTATAAAACTAATTCATATATGAACGTTATTCAATAATTTTTTCATAGTCTAGTAATAAAAAGTCAATGTGACGTAACGAGAATTACACATGAAATCCGGTCTATTACGTTCTTGTAGATGTCACAAAATAATTGTTAACATAAAGTCAAATCGACATGGAATTACCCATACAAATGCCCAAAAATGCAGGAACCTTTGAGATTTGCGTTGCACTTTTCCTCTTTCGTTTTATCACACAATTGCACTCAATGAAATTATCCGTAATTCAGTGAAATTTTGATGACGTATGCACAATCGAACCGGATGAATAAACGTTGAAACGGAGCTTCGTAAATTCAAATGAAATTGTCAATTCTTAGTCTTAAAATATCCATCTCAAATACAATGTGCTCAATGAACTCTTCTTTAACGATATTCGTCTTTGTAAAAACAAATGTTTTTAAGATATTTATTTCAGAGGTAAGACAATTTAAAAATAATTTCGGTCTAATATTTATTATTCAAAAATAAAACGTTATCACTTTAAAATAATAATGTCAGATTCTTTTTAGTTTCTGACATTATTCTGATATTTTGATTTATTAACCAAAAACTGTTTTACTTCGTTAAATTCGATATTCATAAAAGTAGCATATACTATTACTAAAAAACATTCTAAATTACAGAATTTAAGAACTAAATCATGTATTTGAAAAAATAGATAGTTCAAATGAAATAGTATAGTGATGTATTTTATATAATATTGTACAATACCGTTTAAGGTGTTAATGACCGTTCCCTCTACTACACGACACTTTAATTTGTTGATTACTTTCGTTTCCGTTTAGCGCCTCGTCCCTGATTACGCGCATCGCCATCCCGGAGTATTGGTCATCGAAATTCAAATGTTCGAGCAATTTATACTCTTTGATTATTAATATCCAAGCGGCTTGGTAAATTTGGTTTAAAATGCGTATGATTGCAGAGAATTATTGTACATGAATTAAGCAATTGAAACGATTTATCATCGCCATTCGATAGTGTAGAATTGGCCTCGAAAACACAGACTGTAAAAGGTTTCTAGCCCAAACGTATTTTTATATATTTGAATATGATAGTATATTTTTAGTATATTTTTGAAACTGGAGTGAAAAATCAAAGTCAATGTCAAAAATCAGATCAATTGGGGGTTAATGGGTTAGTAGTGATAATTAGTTCGCGAAGGTTACAATTTTCGCAAGGAAATAAGTTTCACCGTTTAAGAAGCAGACGCATGACCTTCAAAAAAATGATAATAACGTTTTTTTAAGTGTTCTATCGACTAGTAGGCATCACGAATGATGATAATCAGCCGAATATTTCGTTGTTGGAGATTCAATTCTGAAATAATTTACGTGCAACGGTTTCAACCTCCGTCGATTCATGACAAGTGCTAACAAAAAAACAGAATATATCATTGAACAACATGCGTATACCTCTTGTACAAACCTTGTCTTACATACACTAATCATTCATTTTTGTTCATGCTCTGCTGTCATTTGCAGTTTCAGGTAAAAAAAAAGCCGGTCCAATTGAGGTTGGCCGAGACTCGGCACTCTGCTGGTTGAATTGCGATAGTTTTTCACTTGTTTCCCCAAACGCACGACTTCGACAGGTTCGATACAACACGTTCTTTCGTTGTCTCATGCAATGGCCCAGAAAATGGATGAAATATGACGATTTACCTGTTTTCTGCTTATTTTTTAGTACATACATTCATTCGTACTTCAATTTTATTTGTGTAATAAATATTTGGAATTTTCTCAAGAATTTTTCATTATTTCATCTTGATCCTTTCTCAATTTTATTACAAAATTATGTTTAATTTTTCTCCGGATTCGATCTTCTCATATGCTGGTGACCATCCATTCTGGATCAGTGATTCTTTCCGGGTGACAGCACCAGCCGATAGAGAGCCAGCTTTTGAATCGACCAGCTGGTCAATTACAAACGGGAGGACAGTGTGCCAAATCTGGTTTACTAGGTACCAGCTATCTCGGTTGAGATTGTAGTAGGTGGAGGTTAGACATTGTTCAATGAGTCGGATGAAGTATCTAGGACGAGTACGTTGGTAAAGAGTGCGGCCACATCAAAGCTAATCAGGATGTCACTTGTAGCAGGTGTTGGTTTTTGCTCTGGTAGTCTGTCTTGTCCATGAGTACTGTCATAGCGTTCCCTTTGTCTGCCAGTAGAATGGCGACGCTGGGATTTTGATTCAGGTTTAAGAAGACCTGGTATTTTTCTTCGGTGATGTTCTGCTGGGATGGTTTAGCTCTGTGCAGAGTCAGGGATCTGGTTCTTACGTCGTTACCAATCAGCAAAAAACTGACACTAAACAGGGTATCCATCCGGAAGCATGCCATTGAAATAATATCGACACTGGCCGCGAAAACCTGAAAATTATGTTGTTGATGCGTTGTCAAAATTTTAGTAGCATGACATTATACCGAAGCAATGTTTCAAAATACTTTAAAAAAAAAACTCTGTCCGTTGCTTTGTAATATATTTTTTAGTTAATAACAACAATATTTTCGTTGCCTCGATGTGTTACTATTTTTCTTTCAATATATCTGAAGTCGCCGAAATATCCTATCGCTAAGTAATTGAAAAATAAATTTTCAAAAAACTAAATCGCGTACTGCCATATTATTAAAACTTGTACTAAAATTATGCAAAAAACATAGACACCATTCCTGTGATTCTTATGATCTAGGGACGCGGTAGCGTCTCGATGCCAAGTTATTTAACGAAATAGTAAAGAATTTAAATTAAATGAACTCTACTATACAGTAAATATGGCACTTTTCGATAAAAACAAACTTTGAACCACCCCTCCGCCTGAACCCTGCGAGCAATCGAAAATCTGATGATAATAGCTACGTTTTCGCAATTCCTCGTCCTTCACTATTGATACTTTCATGAAATGTACACGTGCAAAGACCTTCCAAAACCCTAAATGTACTGGAGAATCGTCTCGATATCAGAAATCGAGAAAATAAAAAATAGTGTATCATTAAATTCCAATTGGATCCAATTGAATCGAGAAAAGAAAAATTCAAGACGTAATTGAACGGCAAAGAACATAAAAGGCTGTATCAATCAGGTGCAACAGTTTTGTGGCAGTCGTGTGCGAGAATGAGGGAGAAATGAGAAGCTCGAAGATAGTATTGGCTGTAGCAAAGGAGATGGCACATATTGGCATCTTCAAACTCAATACCAGCCAATCGCATCAACGCGGCAACGATAACGATAATAGGAGGCTCAGAAAAGGTTCGTGTCCTCGATTCTATGCTCGGCGAAAAATGGAGCGAAAAACAGAATGGGAGAGAAAAAGAGGTTAGAAGGATCAGGGAGTACCTAAGAAAAGCAGAAGAAGAAAATATACATAGATATTAAAATATAAGAAGAAAAAAAAGTTGGAAATCTTCGGCCTCGTTTGTGCATCCCACTTTTTTTTTTGAAAGACCGATAAAGTTGAAATTGTCAAGAGAGTCGGTCAGAGTGAAAACTCGTGAGAATACAATGTCTGAATTTCTTTTTCACATTTGCCCCGCAAGCAAATTTCTTCTCTGAGCTACGCGAAGACACGACCTTTTGTCCAACCATGCTGAGCCATGTGACACCTTCGGAAAATACCCTCCGTTTTTCGTATTATTATACCTTAATTTATTATTGTCACTAGCATATTCATAAATATAATGCAAAAACTAATAAATCGTCAGCAGTGGGTGCATGGTCGGCATCCGGTTCGGGCGATCGCACTAAATAAGCCGTATTGTGTGCATACAATACTGGGATGGGTGACCACTTAGCCCGTGCGGCGTCTAACGCATAAGCTTGAGTCTCTGCGATCATCCCAGGGGGCGATATTGCACTGGGAAGCGAAAACGAGTTCGAATTCACGAAAATCGAAGTGTTCCAATTCGAGTGCCGGGCATTATATTTGATTTTAAAGATTATTGGTATTTTTATCATTTTATAGGTAATGAGATATATTCAGTACTGTGCCCGAATATTTTTAGTATTACGAAAAGTATATTGTGTTTGGGTTTTTGCTAACCGATAATGTTATAAAATTATACAGCCTTGTACTACTCGTAACAAATGCTTGATTTACTGATAAATCGCTTGAGAAAGATTTTCAAAAGCCGTAATAGTATGGTACAATGGGAATAGACTACGTCAACATATTGCATACCGTAAAAATCACAACTTAACGTTAAAAAATAACACGTAAACTTATGGAAACTGGAATGACATTGCGGTTTTTGCCCGTTCAAGGAAAAAGGAACTCTCAGTTTGATTTTTTAAAGTTTCATAAAAGAAAAAGCCGCAAATTTATGTCAGATTCAGACTACGTGTTATTTGTTAACGTTAATTTTTCAATAATGACCTTCCCAATCGTCGTGACATTTTTGAACTCTCATCTGAATATTGCATTTAATGATATGGAAAACTTTCAGAATTTTATCACCATTTTCGATTTTGGACATGACAGATTTGGACTTAATACAGCCAGCGATCAACTGTCATGAATAAAAAAGGATAACTGCCATTCTTTAATGAAATTACCCCTAACAATACTGGTATTTAAGTAAGTAATTGCAATACTTGTTTCATTTTTATTTATATACTAATAAACGAGAGAATTATCCTTCGCATTCATAAAGGACAAAACGAAAATGTACGAAACCGGTTAAAAATGAGTTATCATTTAAAAGAGAACTGTATCATTTATGCAAGAAAATTGGAGAGAAATGTAGTGGTGCATTGTTATTCAGGGTTGCACGCATTGATTTATTCATCATTTGGCAATACCAATGCTCCGGGGCAGGAAATGTCCCTCCCAGTTCGATAAATATGTATAGAGCTATAACGACCAAAATTTTGCATATTTCAGCACTCCTACAACTTCTGTGAGAAGCAAATTTTAAACTCTTTTCGTCCGATCAACTCATAGTGGAGCTCTTTGGTCCAATTAATGGAAAATGAGCGTAGTAATTGAGGTAGAAAAGGTAAAAACACCGGGAAAAGTACATATCGATTCTCAAAAAAACATTGCTCACCCTGAGAAGACACTGTGGATAAGAACAATTTTGCAATTATTGAAATATGAATTATTGAGTATGCGAAGATTCAACGCCAACATCGATTTACATATCTTTAATCATACGAAACGAAATGTTATAACGGCAAGTCCGCCATAATTAAGCAAAAAGGTCTAGACAGGTCTTTGAAATTGAAGAAAATGCCGTGCTCCAATAGTCTGGAAAAATGTACTGGCCTGAAAATAATGATGAACGATTAATCCGTCTTCACTTTCACCCCTGCCCGTTCATGAGAACACACACAACCAAGTATACATGAATCCTAGAATTTAATTTGAAAAAACATTAAAGGGAACATCAACGTATTTTTATGCAATTTTCTTTTCTATTTTATCTTCAAATAATAATTATTTTTTCAATTGACAGTGATAGGTGAAAGGGCTGACTGTATCGGCCCGCGTTTTCTGCAGTTTCCCCATGCCCTCGTGCAAATGCGATACAGTGTAAGGGAGGTAAGACGGCTGCAGACGCATGGTAGAGGAAATAAGAGGATGAAAAAGAAAAACATGAGAAGAAATAATGGTTGAAAAATAAAAGGACAAAAAAGGAAACACGAAAGGGGTATGCGGAATGAAAAAAATTACGTAAACAATTGTTATTTTTCACCACAAAGATAACAATAATTAAAAAATGATTCGTATAATAGATGACCACATAAGTAGACTGGAAATCATAATACGTGACATAAGTACGTGACATTGCATGCAAAAGTGGTTAATGCCCCATATCTAAGATAATACGATAGATACCTGGCAACCGTCGATCTATGTATAGGGAAGACAAGGGCTGACTACCCCTCCGTACTAAAAAATCGTAAGAAGAATTATTTTTCATAAATTATCCTGCTAGTTTTATAATTGCAATACTTGAATGTTTACTATTTAACATAAAAAGGTAAGTTGTTTAATATGAAGAAATAGCTAAAAACATTATCATTATAGAAAAAATTGAAATTTTGTAGGCTTTTTTTATATTAAATGTGGAGGCTGCTATTTTACCCCGATAGGCCTCTTCGTGTCCCGGTTTCCTCTACACATTTCATCGACACAAGTCACGGACTCTTCAGTCTCAATTCCTGTTCCTTTCTTCATAATCACACATGTAAATGTATTATCAGAAGAATGTGTTAAATCTTCGAGTAACGACGAACTATTTCAGATTGCCCAAATGAAATACTGTCTGTCATTACTGTATAGGGCCGTTTAAATTCAAAACAAACGTGAAAATCTCACCACTGTAAATTGACGTTGATTATTATTTTTTTGTTCAAATCCAAAAATACAAAAAATACCAAAATACCAATATAGTATAATATAAATCTGCCGCGGTATGAGTGGCGACCGCAGGTTTAATGATTTTTTCCCAGAAAAGTCACTGTATGAACAAAAGAAAAAATTTAGAGGCTTTCCGGACGTATCGGGATAAATAATGTATATCCTATTATGATAGTATATTTAATAAATGATTTTAGTAAATAATAAGCGCAAGAACATGAAATTATTCATAAATCCGATTTAAACATTAATTTTAGTTGATTCATAATTTTGCGCAAATTTTTATTCGCGTTCAGTTTAGAAATTCTCAAAAAATGGATGAATGCAGATGCAGGTTCGACTCTCTGGAACTTGCATTAGAGAATTTTATGTTCTTCTGAGCTATGGAATTTATTTTCTGTAAACAAGTTTTGCAGGCCTAGAAAAATGATTTCGAATGGAAAAAGGTATTTACCTAAATTTCTTTTTCCTGCATACTTGAACATTTTTTCAAAGCACGTATTATCAGTTTTTTAAAACTTAAAAAAACATGAGAAGGTAGAACGCGATAACGTCGAAAGCAAGCGAGCAGTTTCATACAATGCGAAAGACGAGAAGTACAAGAAAGGGTAAAAAAAAAAGGACGATGATCGACCCGAGCCAATAACGTAAATTGAGGGTGGGCAATGTAGCTCGCGGATGATGCTGCAGCTAAAACCCGTTAGCACAACGGTGGTTTTTATAGCACGCATGCGGGCTTGGAAATAAGAGCAAACACACATGATGTGTTTTCTTTATCTTTCTCTTTCCCTCTTCCATCTTTTCCCTACCTTTTTGCGTTCTCCTTCTCCGCATCTCTCACTTGTTTGTTTCTCTTTGTCGATCCTCCAACTTCCATCTTTGGATGTGAGGGTTGTAGTACAGCTTTTTAACTTTTCCAGCCATCTTATTTCCTCTATTTCCCTTATCTCTATCTTCTACGCCTTTTCCCTTCTGGCCCTGCAAAATGACTCGATTTCCATCCACAAATTACGTTTATCTCTTATACAAAACAGTTATTTCATAATTATCAGAGATACACTTTTTCTTTTCGATTTTATAAAAAATAAACACTGATTCAATTATGATAAGAAATTTTTTATCGCACTATATAATCACCATAGTATTAAAGAGTTGTAATGCAACGTTGATAAAAGTTTCGACAAAAACGCTGTTAATTCTTCTGAAATAAATTCATACTCCGGAAAATGAAACAAAATTAGAAAAAAAAATGTTCCGGCGAATGATTGACGCTACGCCGTGACATTCGTCATACTTGAAACGTCGATGTCACGATTATAAAAACTGTGTAATGGAAGTCAAGTTTCGTCAAATGAAGGAGACCGTACCGAAGCGTGGAGAGAGATGAAAACGTGTCTTTATTTGATCACAAAACGATATTATTTGCGTAAAATATAAAAAATCATTTATATACTATAAATTATAATATCGATGAAAAAAAGGTTTAAAAAAAATTACCATTGTTTGAATATTTAACAAAAACACGAAAGTCAGTCGACGATCGTTAACAAACAAACTTATTGTCGTGGACGATTAAAAAATAATACGAGTGACGACGTAAAACGATCATTCTATCTTTGGTCATTCCACATCGCGGCTTGTTGTGTTTGCACATAGAATACACCATCGTCTTGTTTTATTACTTGACGGCGTACTATTTTTATTTCCTGAATGATGTATATATAACTTTCACAATAAATTGAGGGATTTGACACGTTGCTCGTACGTATGGACACATCTTGTGTCGAATCAGTTACGGAGATCATGCTTACATTGACAAAATAGAGAAGACAACGACGTATAATTATAAAATAATCACGTGATAAAGCAAAGTTGTCGGATTTCGGCGTTGCATTATATATTCTCGTATCAACAGCGTGTTTTCATGATTTTATTTTTTCTGATTTACTCGGTGTACGATTTGTTTTTAATGAACATTATACTGTTCAGCAGCAAAACTAATTACAATAACGAAATGGAATATTATCAAAACGCATTTGTTTAAGTTTCTTGTAATGGAGATGTTAAAAAACATATTAAATTATGAATAGAATACTTTTAAATAAGAAAATATATTTTGGCAAAAAGTCGAAATGTTGCGATAATGGAAGACTTCGATGGAAGAAACATCAACAATAACTATCAAAATGAATAATAATTAATGACAAATTCAGTCCAAACAATTTACGAACAATTGCGGATTATATTGATAATCATTTTTATGTCAAACAACAAATTAATACATCAATGTTTTCCTCTACTTTCGGTAACGTTATTACACCAAAAACTTCATCATTATTTTTTCTACTCATCATACATTATTTCTTTCATTCCGGTCCGTAATTTGAAAACTTATAAAGTAACGTATCAATTATTATTGATATCGCACACTGTTTTGCGTGAGATTATCTGCGTCGGCGAAAAAGTTTGAAATTCTTCAAATGACTTGAAATGTTTTTGAATTTCTTGGTATAGAAGCGCTGCCTCGTCTCTGTATATATTAATGCGCATCTCTATTGAATTTTGATATTTTTTGTTATTTGTATTATCCACGTGCGAACACAATTTCGAAACATATAAATTATGCAGCATAAAAAGAAAATGACATCGACAAAATAGTCTCGATTAGATGTCTGAGAATCTGATCCATCGTATCTTAGCGTATACACAAGTTTTTTATATAAATACGATGAAACCAATAGCAGGAGGAGCAACCGGCAGTATCGTAGACTTCAGCCTCCCTCCCTGGACCGGTTTGAACTCCCTCTTGCAAGAGGAAAAAAGATAGAGAAGAGGAGGAAGAAAATGAAGAGAGTAGAGCATTTGTGTCCCGGGAAAACGGCGCAAGCGCGGGATAAGGGTGGAAAGCGAGCGGGCAGCTCACTACGCCCGGGAACGTTACGGGTCGTGGGACGCCGGGACGGATTCTGTGCGTCGTAAGGATCATTGAAAAGAAAACGAGGAAAAATCGACGTTATCAATATATCAGATTAACACCGATTGATAATTTAAAACAAAATATTGACAATGATCGCAAAACACGAAAATATCATATTTTATGATTAACGAAGAGGAATAAATTGACATAAAAGGAATAAACAAATAAGCTCGTTAAACTGTAATGCACATACGCGTACGTGTGTGAATAGTCACAAAAAACGTATTGTCATATTTTGGGAGATTGTGCTGTGTTCGTATATACTTTTTTTTTTCATTCTTTCCGACCGTCCCTCTTTCTCATTTTTTAGAACTTAAAAAAAACATTGAACATATGACGAGTTCCATTATCATTGACTAATCGCAAAGTGAACTGACGTACTCCTGGTATCGAGAGCTCCCGGAACGCGAGAAAAGGCAAAATTAAATATCCGAATGTCGCGTGTCGAGTGATCGTACTATTATATACAAACGCACGTCGCGAGTGCCAAGGGTGTTTACCGGAAACGTGGTGCGCGACTGACAAGACGTGGAGCATCTCTGACAATTTTCCGACTCGTGTAAATTATACAAACAAACTTCTGTGCCAATAATTACATTGGGATTTTTTTTAGTTTACCAATTTCGTGAGTACGAACGTTTATTCCTGATCTCTAGAGATTGTATCAGCCGGCACTGGTCGACCTGCCCGCGCGTTATCGACCACGCCGTTGCTGGTCCAGCAAACACTTTGACTGTACGGCACTGATGCTGCTACGATTTTTTTCTGATTGCTCGTGCGGTGAAAAATAACCAAAAATTGGCTATCTTAGAAAAAATACAGATGAATAATATTGATAAGAAAAATTCTAATAGGAATAAAATTGAAGTTATCGATTAGTTGAATCTCGGGTTCTCGATCTATACTCGAGGTGTCGTTTCCGAGATATGCAAAAGTTTCGTTTAAAGTGTTGAAATATCGACGGGGGACAGTACCACCCCTGCTACTGTATTTAACTATATTAAAAATATATATGTTCTCTTGTTAAATAGAATAAAAATTGTTTGCCCCTCTCCGCAGAGAGTACGGATTTTTGAAAAATAGACTCTAAAGATCACAGATGATCCTAAATCAAACGAAGAGACGGGAGGAATATTTTACGAAATCGGTGCATTAGTTCAAAAAGTATTGCGTATAAAGTAAAGACGACTGCTAAATTGAACTAAAAGTTAGAATAATAAAGCGAGAGCGAGACGAAGAAAAAGCTGACAGCACTAGTATCATCATGAGCGAGGGAACTCCGAAGTTTCAATCGAAAAGTGGTATGCAATACTTATCCATATTTCTTTAGAGTGAATGTAAAGTCATCAAATTTTGTTTATTAGGAAAATTTCATTGAAAATGATTGATTCGTTCGTTAAATAATGAACCTGATACCTGTAGTTAACTCTAGTTCCTCCAATTGTCTGCATTGATATTTTTATCCTTCATTTTTTTCGAATAAAATAACTTGAATTGAATAATTCAATTATACCTCATTACGAATTTTACAGACTCATAATTGACGTCATGTTTTTCAAACCTATTTTTTCTTGCAAATATTGAGTCGAAATAAAAATTGAATAAAAGGCTGCATGAATCCCTATAAATATTCTTACATTACTCGTACATCAATTTTCTCAATCTTCCATTTACAAATTATTTATTATGAAGAAATAAGATTGAGTATAGCTCTGTTTCACGCCTTTGATTCATTCGTAAATATTTCACCAGAAACAATGATATTTCTGTCGAAGTATTCACGAACATATAGCCTGGAAGTGTTCTATTTAATGCATATTTAAATTATTTGTTTCCTCAATGTACAACAACGACAAAAATTCGATGATTTTAAATTTATGAATATTATCGTGTTTTATTATTTATATTGATCACTGAATATGTGTTGCGAGGTACGACGTAAATGATTTAAAAGTTTTGAATGAATACGCTCTAAACATTCGTTCTATTTTTTTATTGATACCACTTACATTATTTAAAGCATAAAAAACTGTCTCTTACACATGAGATAGTATAAATACATCTTTCAACTCACAAACTTTTTTTACAGTATAACTTTCGTGTATATCTACCCACTAAGAGCAAGGGAACTGACCTTTCTAAGTTTTACGCCCAAAAGTTACGTTATACGACGTATATAAGTATATATCTAACATTCGAGAAGCGAGTTCCAATCATGTCTGACTCTCATGTAGCCGTTACTACTGCCAGCGCTGCGTATCCTTTTCCACTAGCTTCTGCAGTTCGCTCCCGCGCGCCAGTAGAAATCCCCGGGTATTGTCAGACACACTGCAAGTTACTGGGTCATCCCTACAAGCTATCAATTCAAGGGGTTTGTCGCCTGAATTTTTTCACACATACTCCAGAAAATGATCACGGAGAAACGGTTTAGGGGAAAAAAATTGTACTTTATTCTTTCATTAATTCATTTCGCTGGCGAAACTCATGTTATAAATACGTCGGTTTTTTCATGAAATCTTTTCTGTCAGTCATGGAGTAATAATTTTCAATAAACAGGAACTTTAAGTTGAGCCAGTAGATGCTTGTAAGGGAAATTAATATAATTTTGAAACGGGGTATCAGTTACTGGAGATTAAAGTAATTCACACCACGATTTTTTTGCGATGAATTTGAAGTTTTATGTGAAATCAAAATCATCCAGGCCTACTTCAGCTCTTTGTAATATTCTGCTATAGATTAATTGAAAGGAGCGCGAAATATGCTTTTTGTACATACGCAAGTGAATGAGAGGAACCCTTTTTTACACAAAAAAGATCATTGTATTTATAATACTTTTTATATAAAATATTTTCGGAACATGACTTAAATATGGTGAATGAAAATCGAAGAATTATAAAATAAACTTCGAGAAAATGTTCCATTGTGATTAATCAATTTTTAGTGACACTACGTTTTACCTACTGAAATTGTTATCTTGCATCAACCCGCAGTTTATGCCAAATTTTTCTGGCATTTGTATAAATATTTGTATAAATATATTTCATTACAGATCAATATTTTCATTACAGAAAAATATATTCACGTTACATAGGGATTTCCATAGTGTGTATCTATCGTACAGAGGTAGCGGAGGATGGAGGGTTACATTGTTACATCTAACCGGATTAAATGTATAATCAGTGAGCAGGCACATGCGAACAACTTCGGACCTCAACATACAGTTATATTGTATACATTATATTATTATAAAATATACATACAGCTTAATAAATAAAATTACAATGTCGTCTTTCATGTCTTTACGTCTTCGCGTTTATTTAAACTCTGCCATCACTCGCTAAAATAATGACATTGTCCTATCGACTGCATCGAACTACCGCTGTATTATAAAGTATTACATTATTTTAATAACAAATTACGTCTTATTCAATACATTTCAGGTGTGCAAAATGAATATATATTTATGGATACCTGTTTGCAACAAAAAGATATATCCTTCTAATAAAAAGTTGATAGAGTCCCGAAGTTGATCCTTTATCGAAAAAATATCGCGCAATTGTTGTCGTTTTATTCGTCCCCTGATTGGTCTGTGAAAAAAGAACGAATTTTGTGTCAAAATTCCGTTTCCGTTTGTGTGAGTTTTGTGATCGGCGGAAAATTTGCGATGGAACAGGCTGTTTATCGCAAATTCGAAAAAAAATATTTCGTTAATTAATTAATTAATTAATTCGAGTAGACTTAAAAAATCGTGAAAGTTAAATGTCGATAGCTCAATTTCTTCACCCTCAAAATCGATGTTGAAAATCGACGAAAAACACGCAAACGGGTATGTATGGGAAAATTGGCGAAAATCAGTGGTCCTACTTTAAAAATCTGCAGAAAATCGAAGAATTAAGATATCTGGACAAAGCAAACGGCATTTTGAAGCCTCATCAATTCCAAAGAGAATAAGAACAAGTCGAGGTGTCCATCTCGAACGAAAAAAAAATGGCAAACATTTTAGTGAACCAACTCAATCCGGCAGAAAATGACGAAAGATTTTGGATTTCAAAAATAATTTTTAATGGTCCATATCGATGTAGTTTTTCTCGCTGATTACGAAACACACCGGTATTTCATCGAAAACCCAATATTTCCGTCCGAAAATGCCATAATACGAATTTTATCGATTAATTACTATTTTCTCATTAAAATATCGAGTTTTCGGGAAAAAGTCGGTGAATTTCGTAAGCAGCGGGGATTTTCCAATCGGATAAGCTCCGGAAAGATTGAAAATTTGAAAAAAAATTTCGACTCATTTTTCGCCACTTCTCCAGAAACCTCAAAAAGTCGACATTTCGAAGGCTCGTAACTACCTTTTACTTTCTAATGCGCGCGTATGTTTTGTTTAAATTATTTAATGTTTATGATAAAGTTGCGTAAAAAATCAAGGCGCTGCAGCGCAATTGTGCGATCGCGCGTGTGAGCGCGAGCACCCAATCCTAGTACATATAATAAAATTGTAAACTTCACGCATCCGTGATTCGTACGTCTATATTTGCAAGATTTTTGTGTCAAAAATGCACAACTCTCTGACCGGTCAACTATTAATACCGATAACGACAAAATAAGAGCAATGAACTACACTTGAATTATGTATTATGTATGAGATATGAATATAATTGGGTAATGTTTATTGTTTTTAGTTATAAAATCACGTCGAAATCCATGAAAAGGGACATAACTTTTCAAAGGACCCAATGGATAAATAGTTTTTACAAAAATCGCAGTAGAAAACATCTTTGCATCTTCAATCATGTATTCATTCAATTATTTTAGAAGCCTCATTGTTCTTTGCTTTCTTATTGCATGCTTTCTCCATTATTTTGAAGATATTACACACACTCGCATATGTACCTACTTACACTTCTCGCTACCGTTCTAATTGACTTATTTATCACGTCAATGAAGTATGAGTTTCTTATACTTTTATAACCTTTTTTTACTATTCACATTAATAGGCGTAAAAATGCATTTGTCCTGCTAAAGGTAAGTAAGTAGAGAGACCATACAGATTACGTTATTAGGAGGGTAGAGCTCTGCTAATTTTTCATTGTAATAACCGGTAGAGAGGTAGAGAGACAGAGAGAACGAGCCATCATTTTAGTACTCGTAAGCGCTTCTGCACCGAGCCTTTGTACAACCTTTACCCTATTTCCCATTCTGCTGAGTCATGAGAGTTTCTCTAATAATATCAACGGTTTATATACTCACTTTAGTAGAGTAATACCATTCATTAATTGGAGAGCACAAATTTGTTTTGAATTTTTCTTGTTTAATTGTAACTGATTCATTTAACTCAATTTCGATGGAATGCAACATTTATTTCCGCACCATCACAGCCTACATTAATAAAGAAAATGAAAGATCGAAAAATCGAGTCAAAGTTTTCAACCTGATTGAAAATAAATCATTCTTGAATTTATCTCGAAACTCTTCACAGGTTAGAAAAAAAACCAAAAAGTCATTAGAAGTGCAAGCAAGTAGTCATCAGAAGTGCAACTTTTCGATTCTTATAGATGCTTCTTTGCAGGACTTGTGATATAAACGTTCGTGGTTAAATTTTAATTAAAAGTCATTAGGCCCCGGGTCATGTACGGTTGGAAAACTTTTCTTCAAAAATAAAAATACCTTCTCTGCTTACACAGATATGATCCAGTTCTAATATACGTTATATACGGAGATAATATACGTCTATGTATATATATTATGTATCTTCTTTTTCTATCCTCTCTCATCTTTTCTGTCTTCGCCCTCGGCTATAACTCTTCCACACATTGTCCTCGACTGTACACTGCTTTTGGTGACGTCCAGCAATTCCAAGAGTGCACTCTTCCTTCTGTCTCTCTTTCTCGCACTAGGTCTCAATATCGCGGCCTCATACGGCACTCTGAGACCCCTCAAAACGTGTGCCCAAGTGAAAATTAAAGCGCCGCATTATTAAAGTACGGCCCACATTTCGTCGACGGTGTTTTTTTTCCTTTTCAAAACAGGAACAGAGTGAAACTATCACATTCTAGCAGATTTTTAGCCGACGAACCTTTCACAGACAGAGAGAGCGAGATAGGGAGAGAGCATAATGGTGAAGAATAAATTTATTATGTCTTACAATCAGTTCACAACCTTGGAGCATCAATCATAGTCCAATATCGTACAGCATTTTATTACTTATATTACTATAAAATTATATAAAAATTCGTAATAAAAATGTACTTGTAGTTTAATTAGAAATAACGTTTTTAGTGATGGTGGTGCGTTATTTATTCTTTGGTTTTATAGGTAGAGCTGGTGATACAGTGTGTCAAGACACGTGCTCGTCCTGCGCAAAAAATTATCGTATAGTTTTCGTATATCCTCAGGTAGTTACTGTCAAAAATGAATGGCGGACGGTACACACGAATTACGATAGGTAGATATGCGACGAAACGCGATGAAAAAAAAATACACCCTTACCTTGTCTGTTGGGCCGATTTGATGGGCTACATGTGCGGTCGAATCAATTCACTCGAATAATCTGGTGCATGTTTGCTGCAGATCTTAAAAACCACGACATCCACAAAGTACAATCTTCTCGACTCATCATCATATGCCCACAGCCACGAGATTTCTGTTTTTTCCAATCGATTGAAAAAAGAAACCAAAAATATCTGCGCATCCAGTATTTTACAAAAATATATTTATAATAAAATATTGTGAAGAATAATTTTAAAACTACCGAAAAGGAGTTGGTCATCGGCGTATAGTGAGTCACGATACGTTCGAAAACCTCGGTCGGTACAGAAGGTATGATAGTAGGCAAATCACCGATGTGGTAGGGAAAATCAAAACCTCAGTGCTGAATGTCAAAGTCTTTTAACCTTAAAAAAATTACCTCACAATTATAAGTTTTCACATATCGGCTGAACAAATCATGCTTTAACGAGGCTCAATGGAAAGAAAAAAGTCATATTGAATCGGTAAAATGTCATTAAATTTTCGATTAGGGGAACGGTTTCGGAAATATACGTGATTTAAATTCTTGTTTGACAGTTGGAAGCCCGTTTTCCTGTATAGTATCCGTGGTAAGTCTCTGACGTCAGGTCATAAAAATTTTTTTTAACCCAGATAATACTCTCGTCCGAATCAATGAATCATGACAAAAATGTTCTTCACCGTACGAAAAAAAGTACAAAATGCATTCTTCACTCGTGTTAAAGTTTAGGTTGTAATACTTTTAAGGCAACACAAATGACAATTCCTGCTCGCAACGAAATATTGGATTAGATATGACAATAATGACATCGCTTCCACTTTACTTTGATCGAATGGCGCATTATTCAACTCTCGTCTCGTTGGAAACTGCTTATCCAATGGTATGTGACAGAAAGGTCACAAAAGCTGGACATGAAATATTTTGTTGAGCTAAAAATGTATGACGTACAATAACTTGATGACCTTCAAATCCACATATACAAGACATCTGATAGAAACAAAAATAGTTACGAGCGTTTTCGTCGATAAAACTTATGTCATGTAAAGCAATTTCATACGACCTATCAATAAAGTCTCTTAAATCTTTTTCAAACAAGGCGTTTAAGAGCTATTTTTACTTCTAGCATTTTTGACATCGCAATAAACGATTAAAAAAAACCGTTCACATAGCTTGAGCGAAGTCACCTTGATCTTCGATGACCCGCGGTCGTATTCGCAAACGATTCGATATTCGATCCGGTTATAAAAGTATTCCAATTGCTGTCATTCTTTTTTCTGAAGGTTTTATATTTTTGGAATTATATTTTTACATTTTATCAATCTTTCTTCCCTTTCTTAATCATTTCATCCCTCAAACAATCCATCAATGGACTGTTTTGCTACCAAGACTTACAACGAAAAGCTCAAAAGCGGTGAAAATCATATTGAGTTCGCGTTACTTGACAGCTTTAATTTAACTTACTTTCGGGTATGTTTGTATCAAAGATTTTGGAAGAGAAAAAACACGCGGACGCTGTTTGGCATGCCTTACCTTAAGGGGGTTGTTCTCTTACACGGAAATATAGAGATTGTTATGAAAATTTGTAAACGATGTAATCTTTATGAAAAAAAAATATTTACCAAATTTTCGACCATTTAGGATAGTTCAAATGTCATATTTCGAAAAAAACATGTTCTCTCTTGGTGCTATCTGGAATATCTCAACTTCATGAATGCAATGAATCAAATTTACATTGACGCAACGAAGCAATTGGTACGAAAATTATAGAATTGTATCTGTAAATATTGAAGAAGGTGTACCCAAGAATCGAATTTCAAAGAAATTAGAAGACGCATGAAAAATTAAGTGGCTAGGGACGAAACAAGACGATTTCTGAAATAATGTTTCGCCCCGTGCAACATGCTATATTTTTCATAACATCTGTATTAAAACTAAGAGTTTCAACGTTTGAAGCCAGTACGAAACGAAACGAATAAGTCCATGTTTTGAATGACACGAATGTTGGAAGACTTATAATAAACAAATGCATTTCTGGCCGGGATGAAATGGGTCTGAAATTCGCTAGTTTCAGTTGGCTAAACAAGCACTGAAACTCGTAGTTTTAATACAGGTCGTATGAAAAAATGATTAAATCATGAAAAAAGATGAATTTACGGAACGAGCGGAGGATCTTTCTTCTATCTTTGATCTTGTATTTTTTTTGTGAACCTCTATCTGTAGAGTCGATAATTTGACTTTGGTACTTGGTAATGAGTTTGAAGTTTGCATCGTTGAAATCAAACGAAATGTACAATAAACCTCGTTCTTTAGTATAAATATTCTACGGTTTGCCAAATATTTTAAAGCAATTTTTCGAAAATATGACTCTCATAAAAAAAGAGGGAAGATATCATGAAAGTTCCGGAAAATGGAAGGTGAAAAATCGACAAAATTCGAATTTTCGTTGAGGTTCAACGATGCAAACTTCAAGATCATACTTAGTAAGACTTGATGACGAAGTTTCCATTTTTTGAACGTAACGCAAGAACGATCAACATTCTTTTTTGTCAGTCCTGCACTCGGACAATGTATAGCACCAAAAAATGTGAAAAATAAAATAGAATTTTTCGGATTTTGTAGTGAGCTGTATTTTTATTCTGCTCCAAAACAGCAAATCCGCACCTTCATGTGCAAATTAGGGCGGATAGAACCGAATATAACAAAACGCTTGCTGTTGTAAATCTTTCCAGGTGTCGCATAATCCTCGACTTACACATTCGCTTCAATCTTCCATTCTCTTTGTTTTCTTCTCTTTCTGTCCCGTACAAAATATACCCACTGCAATGAACTTTAACTATATCGAATAAAACCGTTTCCGCCACGGGCTTCGAAACTTTTAACTCATGGTATTCTGGCAGGATTCACGTCAGCATCATTTCGCGCATTCTGGCGAAATGATGCTGCGATTCTACAATATCCATAGGATAAATAAATTCTGCAAAATAAATGATAGCACAATCTTTCTCTCCAAATTTATTAACATATATGAAATATAAATCTATAAAAAAGTAAAAAATGTACGCCAAGTAGTTAAAATAGTAGCTTTCTTTAAAACGTTTTTTTTTTCAAAATTATCCGTGGCAGGTCTCTGACGCCAGGTAATAAAAAAAATTTTTTTTTAGGTACTTGATAACCTCGTTCGGTTCCTTTTTTCATCCATTATGTTTTCAGACGTTCCGCGAAAAACGATCGTTTCAAATACCAGCATTGTATATAAATCTTAAATAATCCCAAAATGGCGCTTTGAATCATTTTTTCAATATTACGACACTTATCATTTCTATTCAATAAAGTGGATTCGCATTACCGCAAGTTTTCTTTATTCTATGACCTCTTTACTGATCGTTATCGCTTAGTGTTTTTTCCAACATTGTTCTTTTTTTTTACAAAAATTATCGTTACTCGAAGCCACAGTGACAATAATTAGTACGGTGACGAGTTGTGTCGTGCGATTAAGTGGACGAGGAGTAAAGGATGGAAGCCGAGACAAGCATTAATGATCGTTAATCGAAACGACCTCGATCTCGTTGCATGGGGAGAGACTTGCGAGACATATAACAAGCCCTTTTCATTCTTCAACGATTCTTCTGTTTCCTTGTCGTTGGAAAATTATCAACGGTAAAAAAAAGATAAACTTGAACAAGCTTATGTATGATAAACCGATAAAAGGACGCATCACGTGTGATGCGATGCCCATTCCAATCATATCAATATATTTTAATGTCTCCTCGATAAGTATTCGAACAATCTTTGCAGTTAACTGACGGTTAAGTGAGAAAATACTGCTGTATATCCTCGTTAGAATTAATGTTCTCTTCTTTGCAAGAAAAAAAGCAGTGGTATAATAATAAATTCTAGCATGTTCGGACAATTTCGTTTCATGAAGAATTGAATCCAATATTTAACACATTAATAACTTTTACTGCACAATTTTTTATGAGTGTAGCACCAAAGTAAATGAATAGAGGAGAACATAGTATGCGGCCTCTGGTGTCCTTTTGTGTTTGTAATGGTAAATAAAATGCAATACCTCACTGGGCCTTGATGCGTACATACATATATCCTCTTTGAATGAGATTGAATGATTATGATTTCTTTTTGTTTCAAAATTTGGACAAAATGAGTTGCCTGGTCTATAAGAATTGTGGGACTTGTTTCAAATAGCTGTCGCAACTTTTAATAACTTTCAATATTAATATAACGGTCACAATTTGGATTTTACTCTGCTAATTTACTGGGTAACAGCTTATTCACTACAAAATGGATGAAAAATGCTAGTTTTTCCCTTCTGGCTGTAATCAATATCTTGGTATATACTTCGTTTTTGGCACAGAAATTGTATAATATTTTTCAAAATGTATTAATTGCAGCAAGTTTCGTTTTTTTCAATATCGTCGGTTACGAGGATCGAAGGAAAATAAAAATCTAAAAAAAATGAGACATGTCATTTGAATCTAAATGATCGTTCGTGTCACACGGTCCTAAACTGGAGAAACTAACTGTCGAGACCGAACTACGATCTGGAATGCCTCGTGTAAAACTTTTCCTATAAGATTTTTATCACGAATCATTTCATCTTATCGTCCTATTTTGTTTTCGTCGCTTCTCAGACTTACAAACGTGTCGACTTTGATTTCTTTATTCGTCCTCTTTTCCATGCTTTTCAGAAATGTTGGACATTTCGTTCAATACCCCATATACTACAAACCCTGTTGAATCAAAGGAAACAAAACCGAGGAGACCATTTTTTTTTCATTTCCTCTTGTTCACTCTTGGAAACCGACTTTAACCATTGTAGACAGTGCAGTTAGTGTTACTGCACTTCGCTCGACACAACCATCAGGAAATTAGATCGTCGAAAGAGAACAAGAGTCTGTTGAAGGGGAAGTTTTCTTGCTCTTTCTCTGATCTCTTTTACGTACGGAACATTTACGTCACAGGAAAAGAAGCAAATTTCCGGCAACATCCCAGCAAAACTTGGAACTACTGGATTTTCACCGCTTCATCTTGTCACGTTAGCAGTTTCTCGGATATCCTGTTGAGATAAAGCCCAGAGATAAAATAACCCTTTGCTTCAGATAATCTTGTCTTCTTTGTTCTTGCAACTTCTGTCTTTTGATCTCTCATCATGTGCTTTAATCACAATGAAAACTTGCGATACAGAGGAATCATTTACACGAAAAGATTTTATTATTTTCACATAAACGGAAAAACCGAAATTTAATTTTGGCATAGGAGGAACATGTTTGAAAGGGCCATCCTCACTACAAATTAAGTGAGGATGTAAAGAGGTCGCATCAGGCAAAGGGTGCTGAGTGCGTTTTTTTTCTTCGAACGTGCCCGAATCTCTGCGGAGTTTTTTTCAAGGGTTGCATTATTATTTCTACGACCTCGGAGAACAAAATGAAAGGAGAGTCCAAGGGATATGAGATTAAGCAAATGAGAACAAAAAGTGTCTTGAAAGAGTAGGAAACTGAGCGAAAATAGGATGGTGATATATTGTAAATATTCAAACCCAGATTTGCAGGAGAAGTTTTTCAAAAAGACTTTTGAGATGTTTTCATCTGTCTTTTTCACTTTCTTACTTCTCGTCGGCAATTTTCATTGTCAGTTCCTGTATATAGCCGTAAAGTCTCTTGAATTTATCTATTACCTTCAAGCCTCGAATTATTTTTAACAATACGAGAAAACTAGGGATAACACTTCATGCATAAAGTATGAAAAAGAAACATTTTATAATTTTATTGAAAATTTATAATTGATTCAGGGTGTATGAAAGGAAGTAACGCATGTTGTTATTCACGTTGTTAATAATGCATTAACTAGATTAACAATCATGGATAAACTTCCGAATAGCTATTACCTCCGATTTGGCTGAAATTTGCTTGAATATTAAAACCCTTAAAGCATTATTGACGCAAACGATCAGCTCGCCCGACCTTAAAATTAGAAAAACTGTTAAGGTTTTTTTTTGCAATATCTGGAAAACTATTGATGTGAGCGAAAATTTGGTAATTATTTCGAACTCATACTTTTCCGAAAAATGAAGAAAACATTTTTTTTCGCCGGGTACCGCTGTGATAGGTCACGTCTACTGATATTTATCGGGGGAGGCTGACATTTTTCATTATTTCCATAAGTTATGGGGTTTTCAAGAAAATTTTTATAAAAGAAATATGAAGATCTTGGTACCCTGTACAAAAAAGCTTTTATATGGGGATCACAAATGCATCCCCCAAGTACTGTTCGATTGTCCTTGGGATATGTCAAGATATTCAATCAATGTTTAAGGGCTGGCCCATGATTAATATCGCCGAATTGTAAAGTTTTTCTGCACGACACAACGATGGGCCAGTCTGTTTTTAAAAAGACATAATATGGGTTTCCCACCGCTGTTAAAAAATAAACCTCATATTGTTCTATTTATTTTATTAGTCTATTCAGTTGTTTATTATTCATACAGGGGAAGCGAGAGAGAGAGAGAGAGAGAGAGAGAGCGAGAATGGAAGTTAATTAACCAAGTCATCCTCAATTTATTCGCGTCTTTGAAATGCTTTGCTCGTTTCCGTCGCTTATTTGACATCGACGAAGTTCCTCGTGTATATTTATCATTACGTAAATCATATGTATGCAGGAAGGTCTATTTTCCACCTTCGCCTTCTCTTCACTCAAGTTTTCTGCCCCTTTTTCAATCTTTCTTCCACTCTGTTATTGCCCTTCTCCGCTCGAAGCAACGTTTCCTTTGTAATTTAAAATCATAAAGTGTATCGTTGATTCGCAATTTCAAATGCAGTAAATGAGAGAACTCAGAAAATTGTTCAGCGAACTGCGAGTTCATTTTCCTCCGAAGGCAATTTCCAGTTATTTCGTTCTCGTTATGATGTTCAATCTTAAGAAGACTCCAAACCACTTCGACAACACAACTTGTTGGTTCTGCTTGGTAATACGACTAATGCCATTAATTTTCGAATTATTACATTTTCCTTGAAGCTGCGAATTAATAGGTTCGTGATTAAATTCGACTATTGTCGAAATGAATTGGCTATTCATGATTTTCTCATAATACCGCATCGGAATAAATTAGCCTGCAATCTCCGATCTGCTATTATCTCTTGACAAAAAAAACTGTGACGCGGATAATAAAATCAAAAAAATACTTCTTGTTTAATATATCCGAAGGTTGAAGCCTTATTCCATTAAAAATAATAATTTCAACTATAAAGAAATCAACAGAATTTCTGTTGGGCGAGTTCACAACTTCATTTTATTCATTGTCAGTATCACGTAGTAATTTACCTCTATAGAATTCATGGTATTCTACTACTTAACCAAAGGATGAACAAAGAAAAATTTATTTCAAAATTTGTTACTCGAATCGTGATCCGATTTTTTTGGCAAGTGATTCTTCGCACTCAAGAGTTCTGAACTATTTTTTCGAAAAAATAAATTGAAACAAAAAAATTGCATTGCATTTACACGAATTTTTTAATTTTCTGCAAAACTTTGGCATACTTATAGTGAATTTTATCCAATTATCCAATTGTCGGCTAACAAACTTAAACAGGCGAACTTTCAACGTATTTTTTTCTCGCTTACTGCACCAATAATGAAAATAATTCAACAATCTTAATTTGTGCTATCGTATTATCATTATTATTATTTTCGTGAAATTATAAAAAAATGAAGACCGATTAAAAAAAATTAAATCAGAAATCAAAGACCTCGGTGTGTGGCTCAGCGTTTTGTATACAAATTTTGGAAGAATCTATCGAGTGATTTTCGAAACATCATGTCTACCACCAATCGTCTGCTGGCGGCCATGTACTCGTTGTTTTTTTGGCATTTTTTCGAAGGCCCTCAAAATTCTCTTACCAATCGCGTTACCCAGTAAAAAAATTTGAAGCTTGGCGTATCGCCAGATAGATGCGGCCCCTTAACAATTGAAATTCTTTACATTCACCGGTTAGGATTTATACCTCAAGATTCATATATATCTACACGTTTCTCCAATTTACAATTAGCACAGTTTTAACCTCATTTCTATAAATAAACCAGTCCCAAACTGGATCATTATCAACTGCGGGTAGCTGGAAAAAGTTCAATACGGATTTAATTCTCTTGAGCAAATTTTTCCCGCAAATTTAAGGATTTTGTGATTGGTGTACGAATCGAATAATTTTGCCACTCGCAAATTCTAATTGTATAATACCGTCAGCAGCTTCAAATCCATTCAATATCGGGATGAACACGTCAGGGAGTTTGCCAAGCAATTATCGTGTATCTTGTCTGTCTCGTCCTTTTATCCTCTCTCTCTCTCTCGCTCTCTCTCTCTCTCTCTCTTTCGCGACTGCCACGAAATCAACGCATTATAAACGAGCATGTATTGTTTTCTCTGGATATTCTGTGAACTACGTTGCGTTATACTAGGATCCTCGATGCGTTTGTTCGTCCTCGATGTTTATTCGAATGCGGGGGCACATTGTTCCACTCTGAGATAATACCGGCGATTATTTCTATCGCAAACATTTTCGAATAACAAGCCTTATGTTCCAACATTCATATAATTAGACCATCTGAATATCATCTGCTCATATACCTTTGCAAACTGTTTCGGATATGGTGAAGACCGGAATATTTTCACTCGTGAGAGTTTCGAGCAATTATACTCAAAAAAAAATTTCAAAGAAAAATTCTGAAAAAATTCCAGGCGATCCAGTATAAAATACGCGACTTTTTGCATTTCTAACATTTTCTCTCAAACCCCATCGTTCTTGGGTTATTTTGAATTTTTGAAAATTCATCTTTTTTGGCCAAAAATAAAATAAAATAAAATACATTTTTTTAAAAAGTTGAAAATTGAGCTTCTGTATTCCATTCCAAGTTTTTCATAGTAAAAATAAAATGTCCTAAAATTATGCGCCTGATTTGCGATGGTCGAAAAGAGGCCTAAAAACGGTCACGTACCAGAGAGCGTACCAGGTTGGGAAAAAATCGAAAAAACAAATTTTAAACACCAAACGGAAGTCCGATCTATCCTTTTTAAAACGCCGCTTTGGAAATTCGAATATCTGCTTCCTTGGCAGAGTTATCCAACTTTAAGTGCGGCAAGAAATATCGACTGATGTATACAAACTATTCAGCGGTAGTGTATATGCCACATATATTTTCAAACAGCAATATATCTGCTAATTCAGATTATTTTATGTCTCCACTTATTTTTTCTAATAACATATCTATGTTCGTTAATTATGATTTATAGACAATGTTATAGAAAAAATTAAAAAAATGTACGCACGATGTATTCTGTTCATATAAATATATGTTATATTTAAATTTGTTACGTTTTTTTTTCAAAAAGTAGTTAATAACTTTTTTGTATTATTATTATCGAAAATGATTATATTCCGTATATGAGAAACAATTGATTTTTGTATATTTTTAGAATATCGTTAAGGAGGTTCGGTGCCCATTTCATTTTGATCTTTTGGGTGTTTTGAAAGCTTATTTTATTAACTTGTTAATTTTTCAAAATTTCTCACAAGTAATGAGAAATTTTTATATTGAAGGATTGATGAATAATTCACATCTTGAGTAATTATGATTGATTAATGAAAACAAATCGTCTATCATAAGCTAAATTTGCGAAAAGGTATAAGTTATCATCATCATAACAATGCGCCTTGCAATCTCAGTTCGTTGACTACTGCATCCATTATTTCTGCGAAAATCAAGCAAGTATTCAAACCGAATGATAGACAGATGAATTGGAAAAGTTTCCTTTCAAAAGTAAGCCTGAGAATTTTGTTGTATTTGCCACAAACCGGACTACGAAGTAAACGGACATCCAACAGAATGGAATTTGATTTCCATTCAAGGCATCTCCCGAGAAACATTGCACCCACCATAGGCTTTATATTTTTATTTCACTGCGACGTAATCAAACACTTTCGAATAATAAATTTGATGTTGAAGATAAAAAAACCACCGGTCAAGACTTCTACAGTCTGACTTCAATAGGCTATGAAAGTATTCTCTGTTTCGGGAATAATCCACATACAAACTGTCGCTCCTGAAGCAGCTAATACGACCTCATATAATGCTGAGTTTCTAAGGATGCTGGTTTCTGTTCTTGGCAATCCTTCAGAGCAGTGCTACAACCTCCAAATGCCCTTTAAGTGTTGCTGCCTGAAGTTCCCCGTTCTGGTTGTACAATTTCAAAATCTCTTGTCTCTTTCTTCAGAAGATCTTTTTTAATCGATTTCGAATTCTCGTGCTATTGTGAAATAACGTATTTTCAATCGACTATTCTACAACTTTACCGTATAAAGAACGTATGGCTTCTGCCTTTCAATATCCGAGCAAAATAATCAAGATTCCATGAAAATTATAACCACTCTGCTGAGAGTTTGATTGTACGATGCTCTACTCACAGTTTGTACCAGCAATTATGCAGCCTCAATAGTCCACAGATCTGCTGCTTTACGCTCGTTCGGAACATGATCCTGCTTTTAACAACCTCTGCCTCAGGCTACCTTTCTTATCTTCTCATTTTATGATGTTTTCTTCATTTCCGTTATATTGCAGGAAGCGAGGCTTGCTCTGTATCTACGATATTTTCTTTTCTTATGTAATCCGATGTTACATATTAATAGTAAAATTAAGTGATTTTAGGAAAAAAATGTCCAACGTACCTGTGAAATACTGTCTCGAAGCTTTGACAGAAGAGAACGATGTGAAGTAAGACGGAGAACCAATTAAATAAAAAAGCACGGCGTAAAGATTGTGAAACGAGTCAGTGACAGGCATGGCCGCATTGATTACGGTGTGATATAATTACTAGCCTCATTTTGGGTTTAAGATGGGGCGAAACTCAAATTGCGCTCGCGCGTTCTACTTCCGAAGAAATATATATGACGTCCCCGTTTTACCTACACTTATCCTCACTTGCGGTTTTTTAACCGATTATTTTTTAAAGTGCACGTTGATCTTCCAGAGTAGAAAAAGAGGCCTGCCCTCAACTTACCGGATGCGGGGAGCATGGCATTTTTTTGTTTGACAAAAAATCAACGTACATTTGAAAATATAATGACATCAAAAGTTTCAAGTGACCGCGCGAGCGCTCACATAAAGTTTCACACGAATGATGCACACTTCATCATAATTAATTCTTGTACATACATACATAACTGACATACCCGTGCTTGACATAAAAAAACAGTCTGCATGAGAAATAATGTGATTGAGATGGGAGAAAAAATTATGAAGCGTAACGGGAGAACGAGAGGTTGAGGCCATATGCTGACGAGCAATTTTTAAGTCTTCGTTTTTCTGTACACTTTGTGCATATATATGCCTATATATATATATATATATATATATATATACAACGCATTGACTTTGTGCCTCACCCTTGGACAGAAAGCTTTTTAGATGTGTGGGTGTGCACTCCACCCTTGTGCTCCAATTCGTTTGGTACAGATCGAACGATCGATCGTTTTCATCCTTCTTCGTCGCCCTTCGATATACTATCGTTCCTTCCCACTCTCATCCTCGTCCTCATCGTCAGCGTATTTTACTATATCGTACTGTACTTACCCTAGTATGGAGAGAGATAGACAGAGAGAGAGAGAGAGAGAGAGAGAGAGAGAGAGCTCTATGGATAGACAATTGAAAAGCTTGGCAAAAGTTAGCGAGGACAAGGAAAGGTAGAAAGAGTGGAAATAAAGGTGCAGAGAGGGTAGTAGATAGAAGCGACCAAGCCAGTCTTGAAGTTCGTCGTAGCTGGACTTTAAGGAGGCTCCGTTCATGAATACCAATGACATACAAGGCTGTAATAAAAGGTTAATAAATGCCCAATAAAATACACGAAAAGCTTAGAAGAGTGGTCAGATACATAATATTGAAAAAGTGCAATATTCCCCACTATATTTTACATATTCACAGCTCGATATTCCATAGATTATATTAGGTATATTTAGGATTGCCGCATCGTTCACGTTAGATATTGCGTAGTTCGTTGGGAAGTGAAACGGTTATTGTTTTTCCATAAGATTGCTAATGGACCTTCTGAAATTCGGACGGTCAACTGAAGCACGTTCAACATCTATTTATGTAAATTCATTAAGAAACTTTCGACGATCCGATAACGTAAACTATTTATTTCTTCAAATGCGAAAAATTATCCTTAATACACCTTTCGCAATATCTACAAGAATTTTTTTCATAACTCTGTACATCCCTAATTATGAGCAAGTGGAAGTGCCTTAGTACCGGATACCGAAAGAATGCGCGAAGAAATTCCCCAGAAATTATGCAGGCAGTTTTGGACGTGTACAAAAATTTGAAAAATGGCGATTTCCAAAAAAGCGTACAGAGCCCAAAGAAAATTGTCAAAAATTTGGCCGGCAGTGCAAGTTTGTGATAAACAAACATATTAACATCGACTCTCAGCTTAACGCGACATGCGCCCGCGGTATTGGCATGTCGTTAATTTGCCATGCTCAAACGGAACACTCCCCCATCTATATGACTAAATGATTAGCTCCAGCTCGACTAAACGTCGGGTACTACTTGGGATCTTCACAATGCCCACAGACCGGGATACATTATATAACTCACATCTACTTTTTTTCCGTTAATTAATTTAAATGTATTTGGAATGATATCAACATATTTTAAGAAATACCACAGAGATGGATAAACAAAACTCGCGCTCACGCGCGCAGTCATGCAGCTGCAACGGTTGCGTTGCAGCGTCATAGTTTTTTATTTTATACAATCTGTCAAATGTGAGTAACTGTCAATTGCGAGCAAAAACGCGAGAATTTTGCCGCTAGTTTTTTTTTCATTTACCGTCTTATCGTGAAACGACTAAAATGGCAACAAACGCGCGATATTTTTTTGATTAAGAAACAACTTTCGGACTTCCATCAACTTTTTATAGAAACTAGGGTCAAGAGACGCGCGCTCACGCGCGCGACCGGCTGCGTTTTCGCGCTACGGCGCTCCGTCTTGAATTAAGTATAGACCCCTAGAGAACACATTATAATTCGGCATAAGTAGCAAATTGTGGAAAGCAAGGAATTTTTAAAAAACTGAAACTAAATTTCCGACAACCGGACATGAAGCATCTTGTTCAGAGTCGTTTCCCCTATGCGTGGTTAAATTTTGATCGAGTTGTCGATCGTTCTTTCCGTCTGCCGCTACCCTTAAGGGGAAAAACTGAAACTAAATAACCGACAACCGGACATGAAGCATCTTGTTCGGGGTCGTTTCCCCTATGCGTGGTTAAATTTTGATCGAGTTGTCGATCGTTCTTTCCGTCTGCCGCTACCCTTAAGGGGAAAAACTGAAACTAAATAACCGACAACCGGACATGAAGCATCTTGTTCGGGGTCGTTTCCCCTATGCGTGGTTAAATTTTGATCGAGTTGTCGATCGTTCTTTCCGTCTGCCGCTACCCTTAAGGGGAAAAACTGAAACTAAATAACCGACAACCGGATATGAAGCATCTTGTTCAGAGTCGTTTCCTCTATGCGTGGTTAAATTTTGATCGAGTTGTCGATCGTTCTTTTCATCTGCTACTACTGTCGAGTACTACAGCGTCGAGCGGTAGTACTGCGCCTGCGAGACTGCTTACCCGCTCGACATTGCTGTAGAGCGGAAAGATAGCCTCTCCGGGCCAGCGTCGAGCAGTAACACTGCGCCTGCGAGACTGCTACTCGCCCGACATTGCTGTAGAGCGGAAAGATAGCCTCTCCGGGCCAGCGTCGAGCGGTAGTACTGCGCCTGCGAGACTGTTTACCCGCCTGACATTGCTGTAGAGCGGAAAGATAGCCTCTCCGGGCCAGCGTCGAGCGGTAGTATTGCGCCTGCGATACTGTTTACCCGCCCGACATTGCTGTAGAACAAAAATTTCCGGAAACCGGACATGAAGCATCTTGTTTAGAGTTGTTTCCTCTATGCGTGGTTAAATTTTGATGGAGTTGTCGATCGTTCTTTTTATCTGCCACTACTTTGAAGGAAAACGCTTCTCGCGAGATCGTCTGATCCAAGAATCATTTCTTGTAAATTTTATAAAACATTAATGTGCAAGGGAGAAAGAAGGGAGAAAAATGTTCGCTTGAAAAAATGTGCAAGAGAAGCTAGTTTAGTTGATTCACTCTCCTTCTCCCGGACTATCTCTCATTTTCTCTCCGTACAATATAAATTCAATTGTGAAATATAGTACTCTTACTTACTCGATATGGATGATTTCTTTTTCACAGAATAAATTATCGTAGAACTATAACCTTTGCTAACCGCGATTAATGTCACGAGTCGACAACTGGCCAAAACAGCATAAAAAACCGCGGCTGCGCTCATCACAGACCAATCACGAAACGAATAAAACGACAACAAAGCATGCGATATTTCGATATTTCGATAATTTCGATCTATATCTCCTCATCAACTTTTTATAAGAAAGATCAGAAATAGTGTCTCTTTATCTTTTATCAAAATCATAAATCTTTCGCTTAACTCCATGTGTGTGTGTAGATAAATTTCGCAGAGAAATTAAGGAAACAAAAAATTTCCGACATTTTTTCGTAATTTACAAAACAATATTACTCACTATCAGTGAAAAATGACCGTACTGAGATGAAAAAACTCGAGTACAAACTTTCGAACCCTTTTCCAGCATTTTGATCAACCCAATTTCTAACATACACCCACAACGCAATAAACATCATAGTATTCATGGGCAAATTTTCTTTTTTTGTTCGTCAAAATCCATAGTTTTTGATACAGGATTTGCGTACATTGCTTGTTAAATTTGCCAAAATCAAATCGAAATTTATCAAAATAATTATGTAAATTCAAATAATTATCTCAACAATTAATACGTATAGGATGTTGAAAATGTTTGTGTTATTTTATTTGTCGCCCACACGTCATTTTCACGAAACAATTTGCAATATTGCAGCCGGAATGCAAATCAAAATTCTACAATACAAGGATATACTTATATTTTATTATAGATGCTTACGATGCTTTGAATGAAGTGGTGTGCTTACAGCATCGTTCCGTTGCGTCGCTGTACCAAATATATACGTAAGAAGCAAGATAGCGGTTTTCCTCAAGATCCAACGCTCTCTCTTTCGAGAGCGACAGATTTTAGAGCCCGCATTTCTACAGAATAACCTACTCCGACCCAGTTGTGTCTTTGCTTATCAACTACCACTGCGGCTGTGACTACCGTTACTGCACTATTCTATACTATATAGCTGGCATTATACCATGACACGTAACGTGTAGTCCACCCCTTTCCAGAGCCGAGCCATCCTTCTTTATCGCAACGCATCTTCATCTCGATTGTCCTCTTCTCCTTTGAATCACTCCAGATTCCCTTGAGTTTCGAGTTTCATTGTACACTTTGAATTTTTGGTTGATATTCGTTATTTGTGACCTCGATTTAACGCTCGATGTCAAGGTTTTATCGGCTCCCCATTAATCCCCGGTCGTCGTTATTACACTGAGAGGATTCAAGTAGAAAATATATTCATTTAATCACCCCCAACAATAAACACGTCATTTACGGATAAACGAATTTTGGATAATATTGATTTATGTAGGTATCAAATTCTACTCGAGTTTGAATCGATGTTAAACTTCGTTGATTATATGAATTTTTATCTTCGAAATATTTTTTGGTACGATGCAGTCTTTGTTAAAAAAAATTCATTCTCAATTCGTTTTTTCTGATGCATATATTTCAAAACTTTCACAAGTAAACAGGGCAGAGACTCCGTAGCAATTTCGTAACGTAACTTCCTTTGACGTACGATACACTTATTTTACGACGTACATGAAAATATAATTCACTTGCACGAAGAGAAGAAAATTTGCATTGATGGGATGCAGGATCTGTATACGTACTTGAGATTCAAAGGAACCACAAAAAACACTCGACCATTCGATGACGCAATGTTGCTTCAAACTTACCTTGTGGACCATTCTCTTGATAAAAAGCGTATGCGGTATCCACAAAATTAAGGCGAACGTAACGTTATGTGATAAAAGCTTTCGAATATAAAAGCGGTAAAATATATAGAGAGAAAAGTTTGAGAAATGTTCATTCTAATGACGCTCATGCAGCGAGACATTCATTTAAGCGTAAAAAGATAAGAAACCGAGAATAAGAAAAAGGTTGAAGACGTCGAGAAAAATGACGTTGCGGATGCTGGCATAAACGGTAAGATCTTCTTTTCCATGCAAATTTCGAGGAGAGGGATTCATCGTTCCGCCCAACGAGAGTATGGTTGATAACAATAACAGGATATTCCAGAAGACGAACGAGAACTGCGAACAGGCAGAGCCGAGAGGCAGAGAGAGTCGTCCGTGGTGGAATTTGTTATCATTAATTTGAGAAGAGCCCTCGCATCCTTGCTCACACGAGAAAACATGGGGAAAAAAGTCGGGAACATCGACTGAAAGGGAGATAAAAAAAACAGAAATAGTATCCAGTAGAATATATGTGTTCGAAGTTGTTCGGACAGTCAGAAACCGTCTCTCCAACGCAAATTTCAGCCGTCGCTTTTTCCACCATTCGCCAAATAGGAAAAAATGCCCGAAGGAGCTTTATTCATTTTTTTCAATCCCACTCTCGAATACGCTCAACATCAGAACGTACTTTTCTCGATAATCTGGTTCATAGGGATTATTATAATTATAACAATAAATGCAATAATATAACTGTAACAATACTCATCAATATCAATTATTGCGGGTAAATATTTTATTATTTTCATCGCGAGTGGAGAGAAAACGTCATTTTTAGAACTCCGCCTGTCTGCCTTTATTGCAAAAAACATTGGAAAATAATCAATGTTTAATATGACGTCGAGAATCTTATACTTTTTTTGTTCTTTAGTTTTAAATGTTCACAAAATATTTAGTAGTCGAAAATGTGTATTTTTCGTGTGTGGAATATCAAAATACTTTTATCAAAGGACTCGTGTCGTTTTGTCGTTAGAGCTCTCACGTTAGGCTTCTTCACTAGGTGAAACAACAGTAAATTGCGGACTGAATTGCCACTGACTTTTCCAGCCCCTCGCTCACTTTTTTCTCTTTCTATCTCTTTAGAATGACATACACAAATTGTAATACACTTTTTTCTTTCCTCACAATCAGCCCATGCGTTTTGCCCTCTACCTCTTCTACCCTACTACTGTTGTTTTTTTCACGAGTGTTTGTAGAGCCTGCGGAAATGAGACTTTCGCTCGTATATCGTTCGAAAGAAAGACCTTACGTGTGTCAGGGATGAAATTTTCATCACACACAGCTGATTTTATTTTTCCGAAGTTCTCCACTTTTTTACCGTCTCATTTTACCTACGAGCATTGAAGTGTGATTTCCAACGAGTAATTTTAATTAAACTCACTTCATCAAAGAATATCAATCGTGATATTTGTCCGTTGTTACCCCATTTTTTCTGTATGAAATTATTATTATTGTTCGTTACTTCGACGATTGTTGTAGAGAGTATTTTTAATTCAAGAAATACAAACGTCGAACGGGAAGTTCCTCTGTGCGTGATAAAGACGAACTACAAGTATGTTTTTTTTTAAATGACTTACCATCCCTTTAGCCTCATTAATATCTCGACGATTGTACGCTTGTCTAACATGGTTTGTGTTTTGACAACTGAATCGTGTCGTTTTATCTATTCTAGTTTACGAAGCCAAGTATAATATTAATAATAATGATGATGATATCGTTAATAATACAGACTGATGATGCATAAATATAATCATTGACAAATCGATGCAAAACGCATATAATTCCATTTCTGATAAAATCTCATCACTCTTTACGCTCAATATTTATTAGGGTTTGCGGGAAGGAATCGATATGTTATTATAAAAATAACATAAATTTAATTAATAGAAATGATGGTCTATTATTCATAAAATGATCAATCGAATTCAATAAAAACGTGAATTCCATTAATTAATGACCTTTTAAATAACAATAACTTTTCATCAATGAGGATTTCGCAAAATTGATGATGAATCATTTGAAAAGAAGATAAAGTATTTCGAATTAAATCGGGATCTCGTGTTTTATTAAAACGTTAAATTAAGAGCTCATATTTTAACAATTTTTGTTTTGAGATACCAGCCAAATTTCTAGTTTAGCTTTTATGTTAAAACAAAAATATTTGCTTCTTCCCGCATACCCTAATATTCATCTTACACTGATTGGGATTTTTTTAAATTCCAATTTAATTGTTAGTGAGGGATTTTTTTCCAATGAATATCATTACTATTGTAGATACGTTTGAAAGATTAATGCTGAATATTTCTTTCAACGTGTAAGCTGTAAACAAAAAAATGATGACACGTGAACCAGCCTAATCGACTGTTTTTCTGCGACAGGAGATGGAGGGGGTGCAGGAGATGGCGATCCCATCGTCGGCGGAAATTCTGAGAAAAAACCCGGATATGAGACAAATCTTTACCTGTATGACGTGAGTAATTGATTTACATTAAATAATGCTAAATTTACTATTAAAAAGATTTTACATCTGAAAATATTTTTACAGTTCCAAGCTGACTTTATAAACGAATCACAACAACATAGTGAAAAAGAAACTATCTCATTTACTTTTGAGGTCAATCAATTATTTATCAATTTTTTTTCAACAAAGACGAGAGACGCATTTGTCATTCTCAACAGAGCCACAGAAACAATGAATATTCAGTGGTTTTTGATCCTCGCACCCGGTGCAGTTCCCACAAATTAAATTATTCAACTTGGTTTTGTCTCTTTATTATTTTCTCCTTCAGTTCTATCATTTCTTTCATGATTTCTTTTTTCATCATTGATACAGTCTCGGTAACGTTTATTTTTGTATGTTAGTTTTCCAATCCAACGTTGACAAGTTCACAGGAATAAATGCCAAAGAAGATATAGTCTCGACCGTTTGTGGCAGGCACCTTTTTTACATCTCGTTTCAACTATGGTTCGATGAATATTTAATTGAAAGATGACTAAACTTAGAATTTTTCCATGTATGCTGCATTTCAAAGTTAATGAAACATCGTCTCTTTAATTGAATCATATTACTGTTCAAAAATAGTAGCTAATTCCTGTAGGTACTTTTTTATACGAAACAGAGTGTGCATAACAATTTTATTACGAAAATATTTTTCACGGCTTGTTTGATGACTTCCGCAATGGAACACGTGTCCCCACAACACCGTAGAAAGTTCAAAACTTTGTCGCAAAAACTCAATTAGTATCACGGTACCAATTTATGCATAAACCGAGGTCTGGTGTTTGTCAAACGCTAAAAGCTTAAAACGTCAACCACGCGTAGGTTGCACATTCACGTCAGCTATGATCGAACACAAGTGTTCATACACGTTCATACAGAGAGCCCTTTGTTTTGCTTTTAAAACGAAAGCAAAGTTCTGTGTAGAACGTCGTTTAACCGAGGTAACATATAGAGGTAGGCTTTTCCGTATTGCGGAAAAATGCATTAGTTGGGCGACTCGCATAACGCGATATGTTAAAAAATCGCTAACAAAAGAAGTTCTACCGTATCCAATATAGAAATCTTAATGAAAAAACTGCAAATATTCCAAAAATTGCGATATTCACAGCAAAAATATAAATGGCACGGCAGCTCGGCTGTGGTCACACGTCGTTTGAAGCAACACGAAAAGGCAGTCAGTACTGGCTGCTACATAAAATCGCTGAGCAGAAAATGATTTTTTCGGAGCCTGACAATCCCCATAAAACCGCCAGCTCTGTTCCGAAAAATCCGGCATAACGCGGGTTTTCTGAAATTTACACGTGCTGTTGCGAGAAGGTGATACTGTAGAGGGGTGTGCCAAAACTGCAGACGCTCATTAGGACACGAAGAGAGGGTGATCTCATCGAAAGCTCGACTCCTCAGTATTTTAATGAAGCCCGGACACTGCAGCATCCTCTAGCTCCTTTTGTGGCTTTTACGTGGTTCTCTCTCTCTCTTTTTCTTTCTCCATCCTTATTTCTCTTTTTCTTTGTTTCTCAATGATGTGGAGAATACGGCTGTCGATGCTAGGGCTTTCCTCCCTGTCCCACTTTCTTATCTGTCGTAGCTTCGAACTGCCTCTTTGAACAGGTAGAGAAAATGTTTGTATCGAACGACCTCTCTCTCGCTCTCTCACTCTGTCATGAACTCATTCGATTTGCTGAATCTAAAGATCAAGGATGCCGGATAACTCGAGACGAAAGCTAGAAACGCGAAAACAGCAAGAATGCATATGAACAAAAGAATTATTAAAGTTGAAAGCAAAATCGAATGCATGTACGATTAATAACGTGTATTCCAAAATTTGGGAAAATTTATCAAACTTGATATTTGCTGAAGACAGCTATTTAAGCCACGTCAATTTTGTAAATGCTTAAATCGCCGATAAGTAGTACAAATCTAACTATTTCCCAATTCCCGGCCCGTTATTTGATGAGGCTTCTTTTAATTGTGACTTTTCCTTCTCGCCATTTGGTTTCTTAACCGCAAATCAGTTTCATATGATAATATAGGCGATTAAAAAACATTAATTATCTGGTTGATTAGCCCTAATTTATTAATTATAAAATCAAATATCCTCGATGTTTGCATTGCGATTTTTTCACTCATTTTTATGTCACTACAATTGTTAATAACTTCTACACTGACTTTTCAAAATGTGTCTATGAGTACAGGGCTTAAAACGATTTTATTAAAAAAAGAGCAATACGTCCATGATTTTTAAACTATTCTCTAGAGGAGCTAAATACAAAAAATGCCAAGTCTTATGAGCTGTTTATATCTTGCTGAAGTAATCGTCGGTTTGTCTCGACAAATCACATGAAATATCCCAGACACTCCCTCGCGTGAAATGCAATATCGTAAGTGTTCATCTCGGAACGAAGAGACTCAAGCATCACTTCGAATCGACCAGATTTGTTTTTATCCTCTCGAGGGAGCGAACTTTTCCATGTTGAAGAGTAAAAAGTATTTAAACAGTGAAAATTGCACACCAAGTAATTAAAATAGTAGTTTACTTCGAAAAGTAATTTTTTTCGAATAGTGTAAAAAATAAAAGCAACATTTTCCAAAAAAAAATAAATACAAACTTGGCGTGCATGGTTAAGAAAAAGAGGTTCCATCGGATTGCTGATGATTCCTATATTGGAATCACCAAACACGTCTATAGACACGTCTGCATTTTCTCCATGCTCTTGTGCAAATGCTATAAAACAGGGGGAAGTAAAATGGCTTGCAGACGCACAGCATCAGTGTCGGGCTAGGAAAGAGGAAAAATGAAAAAAGCGGAGGAACCATAGAACCCTAAGTAGGGTGTACATCTGAAATAAAAATAAAAATAACGGAAAAAACTAAATATTGCCAATCGATGTTTCCATGAGTACGAAGAAAAAATGATTAATGTATTAAGTAATACGAAGAAATAATGATTACTGTATCAATGCATACTAAACAATGAAAATTATTTTTAATGAATATTTATAAGTCAGGCATGGTGTTGATACTTCGTAACTAAGATTGTCAAGTGATTTTCATTTCCTTAAAATTTCAGGAGGAATTGGACGATCGACCTCGAATCTCCACTTTGCTCAGTACTCTCGGGGATTACAGCAACACGATACCAGCTCCCACCGATCCCGACAGCAAACCTGGTCCGGCAGCTGGTGGAGGTGGCGCCCGTATGGGAACTCTTATTGGTGTTTTTCTACCCTGCATTCAAAATATCTTTGGCGTTATTCTCTTCATTCGTCTCACCTGGGTCGTCGGAACTGCTGGTGCTATTCAAGGCTTTCTGATCGTACTTTGCTGCTGCTGTGTCGTAAGTAACATCATCAATATTCGCTGCTAATTATCATTGGTGTCGAAAAAGTAAGGTGGAAATATTTCAAAATACCAATTCATGAAAAAGTCGTTTCCAAAAGCCACTTTTTGAAAACCACGCGTATGAAACGTATTTACACCAATCTTAATTCTAACTTTAATTGGAATTTATATTGCTGAATTGACCGACAAGCGTTCATTTGAATTTACCATTTAATTATCGAAACAAATATTAATAAAGAACTCGTATCTGCTGTTCATTCGAATTGAAAATGAAATTTTTCAATTCTTTAGTAAGGTTAGATTTAATTACGAGCTCGAGAGAAAAATAAACCTTAAATTAAAATTGAACCAGATATAAATGCTGACGTTTTGTTATTTCCTCAAGGTCGAATTTAATTACGAAATAAAGGAACAATGCAAGTTACGATTCCACCTGAGTCATTTAGCGATTATTGCTTTAAAGCCAAACGAATAAATGATCTTTATTTTTCTCCAATATAAAGACCAATTTCCCGCCAAAAAGTGTCTCATTTTCTTTTTTTCTGCAGACAATGTTGACCGCTATTAGCATGAGTGCCATAGCGACTAATGGTGTTGTACCGGCTGGAGGTTCGTACTTTATGATATCGAGAAGTCTCGGCCCGGAATTCGGTGGTGCTGTTGGAATGCTTTTCTACACTGGCACAACCCTCGCAGCTGCCATGTACATAATCGGTGCTGTCGAAATCGTTCTGGTCAGTACCAAAAAAAAATTGTAATCGATAATTAATATTCTTCATCTTGTATTCATAATATGATATATTTCTATACATCATCATTTATAATATCATATATTTTTATATTGTAATAAACGATATTTCAAAAGGAATCTGATTAAATGAAAAAAAAGTTAATTTTAATAACAGCGATGAAATAGACATTTTTTTAAAACTTACCATGTGTACATTAGATGTTAATTCAGTAAAATTCCACTCATGGAACGACGGCGAAATAATTTCCTGATTCGCTGATCGAATCGCCAATGAAAATCCAAATTTTCTTCAATCGTTTAAGCTTTCGCTGCTGACAGTATTACAGCAATGATACAGCTGTAAAATATGTTTCTCGCAATTTTCGATATTTTTTTTCAGACTTACATGGCACCGTCGTTGAGCATTTTCGGCGATTTCACCAAAGATGCGAGTATAATGTACAACAATTTCCGCGTTTACGGAACTGGTCTGCTGGTTGTCATGGGCACGATCGTCTTTATTGGCGTTAAATTTGTCAATAAATTCGCCACCGTCGCTCTCGCCTGCGTTATATTTTCGATTATCGCCGTTTATGTTGGGCTCTTCGTCAATATCTACGGAAGCGATGCTCTCCAGTAAGTGTTCTTGTCATTAATTTCCGGGTATAATTTTTTTTGCACCCTTTTGACATTTCTGGAGAATTTTCCTTCCTAAGCCCTCGTGTCATTCACACTTTTCGTACAAACTACTTCAAGACACCTTCATACTCGTAAATTACTTAATTTATTTACGCTAATTGCATTAAATTTTCTTTTCAATTTTTTCCAACCAAGTAACAACACCTTCTGACTCAAGCTGAACTCGGATGTTTTGGTTTTTCTCACTCTAATTAATAATATATAATTAGCGTGAGAAAAGAGAGAGAATATTGATTATACAAAATAAGTCTGATTAGAAGTTAATTAAAACTCGAGGAATATTACTAACTCGGTCGTGGGCGTTTTCGCGTTGTTTCTCTCAATTACGCGCTTTGTAGAATCATAATAAACACATCATCCACATAATTACAAAATCAATCAAATAATTGATGAAAAAAAAAAATAAATGTTCATAAAAGAATTGTGAATTGACAGAATGTGCATACTCGGTAAACGTTTGCTCAAGGACATTGACATAAGCGAATGTGCGAAAAATAGTCAAGTCTTGCAAAATGTTTACTGCAACAATGTGACTCATACTTGCGATCCTTATTGGTCGGAGAACAACGTGAGCATCGTTACCGGAATTCGTGGTCTAGCCAGCGGAGTATTTCTGGGTAGATATTCATCGTTACAAATAATTATTGTATAATGTTTTTTGATTTAGGCGAACAATACCGTTCATTAAACCGATATTTCTTTGCAGACAATATTTGGGGCAGCTTCCAGGAGGAAGGCCAACTCGTAGCTTATGGTCACGATCCAAAAGATGTCGACAAATTGTCGGAATCATCTTACAATCAAATTCAAGCTGACCTGACGACTTCATTTACGATTTTAATCGGCATATTCTTCCCATCGGTTACAGGTAATGATAAATCGGGATTATTCGGTGAAAAAAATTTGTAAATAGTTTGTCGTTTCTTAAGAAATTGAATCACATTGACGGTAATGACAATAAATTGTAATAAAGTTAATAACCATATTCTCTATTATGATCGTAATTCAAAAAAATAAATGTTCATCAGAAGATGAAGTTAACGAGATGCTCGACAGGGACAAAGACGAATAAGACTCCATACGTTCGTGTTTCAGGAATAATGGCGGGATCCAACAGGTCCGGCGACTTGGCCGATGCCCAAAAATCGATACCGATTGGAACGATATGTGCTATACTGACAACATCAACGGTGTACCTGTCGACGGTTCTTTTGTTCGCCGGTACCGTTGACAATCTTTTGTTGCGCGATAAATTTGGTCAAAGTATCGGCGGAAAGCTCGTGGTAGCTAATATAGCTTGGCCAAATCAATGGGTAATTCTGATTGGTTCCTTTCTCTCGACTCTCGGAGCCGGTCTGCAGTCGCTAACAGGGGCTCCAAGATTGCTTCAAGCAATTGCCAAAGATAGTATAATACCATTTTTAACACCATTCGCAAAGAGCTCAAGCCGCGGTGAACCAACGAGAGCTCTTTTGTTAACAGTTTTGATCTGCCAATGTGGAATTTTGCTTGGCAACGTTGATTATTTGGCACCGCTGTTGTCAATGTTCTTCCTCATGTGTTACGGATTCGTTAATCTCGCTTGCGCCCTTCAGACACTTTTGCGCACGCCAAATTGGCGTCCGCGTTTCAAATATTATCACTGGAGTTTGTCATTCATCGGTCTTTCGCTCTGTATCGCAATAATGTTTATGACAAGCTGGTATTACGCCCTATTGGCAATGGGTATGGCAGGTTGTATATACAAATATATCGAATACCGCGGCGCTGAAAAAGAATGGGGCGACGGTATCAGAGGTCTCGCACTATCAGCTGCCAGATATTCACTGCTGAAATTGGAGGAAGGCCCACCGCACACGAAAAATTGGCGTCCGCAAATTCTCATGCTTGTCAAACTGAACGAGGATCTTGTGCCGAAATATCGTAAACTCTTCGCGTTTGCGAGTCAATTAAAAGCCGGGCGTGGCTTGACGGTTTGCGTCAGCTGCATCGCTGGAGATTACACGAGAAACTCTGGAGAAGCACTCGCCGCTAAGCAAAGCTTGCGTAAAGTTGCTGATGAAGAGAAAGTCAAAGGTTTCGTGGAAGTTTTGGTAGCGAGAAATATCGTCGATGGCCTTAGCTCTCTTATACAAACTACCGGACTTGGCGGCATGAAGCCAAATACCGTTATACTCGGATGGCCTTATGGCTGGCGACAATCCGAGGACGAAAGAACGTGGCGAATTTTCCTTCAAGCTGTACGCAATGTGACCACGGCACGCATGGCGCTTCTTGTACCCAAAGGGATTAATTTTTTCCCCGATTCGACGGAAAAAGTCGTTGGCTACATCGATGTTTGGTGGGTCGTTCACGATGGCGGACTTCTTATGCTGCTGCCGTTCTTGCTGAAGCAACATAGAACATGGAAAAATTGCAAAATGAGGATATTCACCGTTGCACAAATGGAGGATAATTCCATACAGATGAAAAAGGATCTGAAGAAATTCTTGTACGAACTTCGTATTGAGGGAGAAATCGAGATCGTGGAAATGGTAATTTACAACTCGAATAACTTTTAACGTTAAATCTAAAGTACAGCAGCAATCGCTTCATAATTGTGGTGGTTCCGTCGAGAGTAGTTTCATGAACATTGATGATGGAATCTTTAACATGCTGCAGTCGGCAGTTACAACTTTCTATCTATTCAGTTTGACGAATTACCGGCTAAAAAATAGCACATTTCATTATAAAATCAGCCTACCACACGGAAAATAATGATCGTATCAGTTTCCAACGAAACATGAAAGATTCACCGTGGACTTTACGACAGTCTCGAATATGCTAGGGCACTGTGAGAATATCGCGCTTCAAATGCGTGGAATGAAAAAATGAGTTAACCGACTTTCATGACTAGTTGCGTAAGTCAGTGGTATTTGTATACAGATTAAAAGTAATGAAAGACAATAGCGGTCATGTTCGAACCACCGACCTGAATTCGAAAATTCTGACTCGGGATCGTAATCAGGGGCATCAAAAACGTAAGAAACAAGTCAAGTCGTTTTCAAGATCATGACCGCACGTGGAAGTGACCTTTACCATGAAACCGCCCGCCCCAATGGCTCAATGATTTATTTTCCAACTTGTATATCATGGCATTTTTGGATATTTCCATTTTCCGTATTAACCCCTCCTATTTTTATTTCACTTATCATTCGCATTGTCTTGTTTCAGATGAATTCCGACATTTCAGCTTACACTTATGAGCGAACACTCGTTATGGAACAACGTAATCAAATGCTGCGTGAACTTCGGCTCACAAAGCAGGAGTCTCTCGGAGTTGTGAGTATCAGCCGAATGTCTCTCGTTATTTTCCCGCATTTCGCATATCTATTCACGTAAATTATCAAATTATATTGAAAAAGAAAGTACAAAGCTCATGTAAATACGTGAGATAAAAAATTGCGCGATGGATACTGATCGGCATGTGTCTGTTTGTTGCGTGCTCGTCACGGATAAGGTGCAGACTTTGGTGGACTTCAACGAGGTACCCGCTGTGGAAATTTTACCTCCGGTTTGTCAGTCAGATCCCTGAAAAAAAGAACCCTTTTCAACTACCCTTTTAAACAGCCTTTCCTGTGAAAAAACATCTTCGTTTTTCCTCCATGTTTCAATTCGCTCTTCATTTTTTACACCATCGTCATTCATCATCTTATCGTTTCGAATCACGTCGGTCATTGGTTCCATCTAAAAAAGATCGAAAAATACTTATTGAATGTGAAAAAGTGCACAATTCTTATCGCCTTCGTCCTCGGGGAAAAAGTTGATACAAAAAAAAATACGAAACCGAATAAAAACAGTAAATATTCCCACATGCGTTCCTTCTTCGGCTTGTGATTGGCACGTTCATTTAGCAATGGCTTTAATAAACATCATATGTTAATTTTTTGTACGTGTCTATCGATATTATATAAGTTGTTTTCTAATTTTAGCAAAATCATAAGTGCTTTCACGCTACATAGACCATAGTGATCTTTTCATCATCAGTGAAACACTCCTGAAAAGAGATGTGCAAGATCAAAACTTTTAATTACCTTGAATTTCATGGAAAATCACTAAAAATTCAACCATTTTCGAGAGAATTAATCACTTGATGAAGAAGACATTTTTTTAAGGATTTCACTTTAGACCCAAATATGTAATTAAAAAATTTGCTTTTGGTCATCTTTGCTCCCGCCCCTTCCATAATTTCCGTTACATCGGAACGGAGGGCATATTAGTAAAATTTAATCAATTCAAAGCACAATATTAATGAGAAATCAACAAAAATCTAATAGCGATGTAGTTGCTTCAAGATGGAGATCATTACAATTACTGATTTATCATCCAGGTACAAAAGATCGTGGATTCTTATCACAATGTTGACGCTAAAACAGCGACAAAAGTGAGATTCATGGAACCCGGAACTCAACAACAAGCGAACGGTGCTGTTGACGAGGGACAAGAAAAACTTATGACAGACGACGGAACGAGCGACAAAGTTGGCGAATCTTGCGACATGAGCGAGAAAACAGAGGATTGCAAGGACGCTTCGGACGAGGAAACACGTTTGATCGGCGATTCATCGCCGAAGCCTGAAAAACGTGAAAACAGCGAGAAAGATACGAAGGAAAAGGAACTGGACAGTAATGAGAAAACGACGGAAGTTTCCGTATCAGAAAAACCACCAATAACACCGTAAGTATGAGTAGAATTCACCAAAAAAACTTCACCTGCGCAGTTTAGACCTTGATTTTGATTCCAACTAATAATAATAACATCGCTAAAACAATTCGTTCACAAACACTGTGTTCATTTGTTTAGAAAACAAGAAATAATCCGATAATGACATTTAATTTTTTCCTACGTTTTCGATAATGTTTTCAAATTTTCAGAGACGAGGACGACGTTCGACGCATGCACACGGCGGTAAAACTGAACGAAGTGATCGTCAACAAGAGTCACGACGCCCAGCTGGTCATTCTCAATCTGCCTGGACCACCGAGAGACACCAAAATGGAACGCGAATCAAACTGTATCCTTTTTTGTCATGTAAAAAATATCATCTCTGAATGCCTTCTCACAGGTTCGATTTTACACAAAGTTTATTTGCAAAGGAAATAACGAACAAAACATTTGACGCTCGCTGGATTTTTTCTTAACTCGTTTTATATAAAGATATGGAATTTTTGGAGGTGCTAACCGAGGGCTTGGAAAGGGTGCTAATGGTGCATGGTGGCGGCCGCGAAGTCATCACAATTTACTCGTGAAGTGTAATCGTACGAGATAAATTAAGTGTCGAATCACCAACCCAGCAGCATACGAGATCCAGTTTATTTCAGATGCGTTCATACAAATTGAAGATCGCAAAAGCGCTACGAACGCATCATTCCGCAAAATCCCAGCACTTTCGCTACACTCTGTAAAGAGATTAAACGAAAAAGAAAGCGTTAGAAAAACAGGAGAAACTGATTCGGAGTATCAAAAAAGACGATATAATCGAACAAAAACATAGACTAAATTTTCAATCTGTTCCGTCACGTGGATTGCCATGAGCGACGAAGAAAAATGATAAAAATGACGAAAGCACGAAAGCGACAAAGAAATAGGGGAACGGCGTTTCTCTTTGAAAATTCGATTGAAGCTTACTTACCTTCTGGCTCGGTGGTGCACGAGGAGCGTCAATTCCAAGTGCGATCATTGTGATGCTTCGATCGAATGCGATGCCAAAACAAAAAAAAACCAAAACAAAAAACAACGTTACGTGCCAAAAGATAAGTTTACTTTGAGTGGATTTTCACGAACCGTGGTCCATCGCGAGAGAGCCGATCTGAAGGAGCGGGGAAAGGATAATTTTCCGAAGACACTTTTTTTTGTCAATTTTCCAATTCTGAAATTCGGATGAAAATAGGGAAAAGAAGCAAGTTTTTCTCCGGTTTGAGCTATCTCGTTCGAGCGCGGTGCTTCGCAATCATTTCAAACTTTGAATACGCTCGATCAATCTAAAAATAAAGGGTCTCGAAAGATGACAAAAAAGAAGGCAGAAAAACGTCGAAATTTAACAAAATGATTCTGCGACTTCTTCATCCCTTTGCTCTCTTACCGTCTCTCTCGTAAACGCGAAAGACCACTGCGCATAGCCCAAGTAATTCTCATTTCTGTCGTAAATATATAGGGCACTCTACGTCTGATCGATCTGACTTTCATTCCTTCAATTTTCTTTTATTCTGTGACTACTTTTGACTGTTCTATGACTATTTTTATCGAAAAATCAAACAGTGTCCCAAAGAGGTGAAAATTTGAGTATTAGGTAAAAATTTAAGTATTTTATATAATTCAGCTAATTCGACCGACAATCTCCGGTTGAATAATTTTATATTCATTCATTTATTCATTTATTCATTATCATTTACTGGAATGTAATAGATATTCAAAAACTGTATAATGAATAGAAAGCGTGAAACAACGTGACATACATTTCATCCGTTGACTTTATTTCGGTAATGTGTTTTTTTCTTGAATTTGGGGCGCAAAATTGGCACGGTTCCTTTTTTTTATATAATTTTGTGTTTGTTAAAGAAAATAAGATAAATAGGCCATAGTTGGGTCGATTGAACGCGTCGCATGTCCGATATATAAATTTAAAAAAAGATTATATACATATACATATGTATATATCATTGAATTGATGCATGCATGTATATCCACTGCCGGCCAAAAGTTGGAGTACACCAGTCGAAGTTTCTTGCCGCACTAAAAGTTATATAGCGGGCTCGAACACAAAGATAAGCAAATTTCCCAAGCGGCGGTTTAAGGGGGACAAATGTACCTTCATTTTGCATTTTAAGAATAAATTTTACAGTTTTTTTTGGGCCCGTTACGCCTTTTTGAATATGATTATTTTTCAGCTTTATCTTGCACGTTTAAAACTGCCCGCATCACTTCTGGCGAATTTTTCCGCTCGTTCGCTCGACACACTCAAAGAGGGTATCAAAACCTACATTTTCATTATTTAAAAAGTTTCGTATAATTTTTTTTCGTCCCAGTATTTCTTTTTTAGCTAAAAAATAGATGTTCTAGAAAAATGATCGTAGTTTAATAACTATGGGGTTTTGAAGAAGATATCAAGACGGAAAAAAGTTGCATAGGTTTGCCCTAGTGTAGCCAGAATTTTTTGTAAACATTTTTTTCACAATTTTTTATCGTGAGTCTGCAGAGTGAGGGAGCTCCATTTGGGAATTACGGGATCTAGGACAATCTACCAAGACAGAAAAATTGTTTACTTTTTCATTTTTAATTAGCTACAATTTTTTCAGATTTTTTTCAAAAATTATATTAACAATTCGTTAAAAAAAAATTTTGAAAAAATTCTAGCTGCACTAGTGCAAACCTATACAACTTTTAACCCTTCTGACATGCTTACTGAAACCCCATAGATATTGGACGACGACCATTTTTCTAAAACATATATTTTTTTACTGAAAAACCAATACTGGGACGAAAAAAAATCGTACGAAACATTCTAAATAGTAAAAATGTAGATTCCGATACCCCCTTTGAGCGTATCATGGAAGAAAACGGGAGAAAAAATTCGCTGAAAACAATGCAGGCAGTTGCGAGCGTGCAACATAAACCTGAAAAATAGCCATTTGTAATAAGGCGAAAAAAAAATTGTAAATAATTGTTTGAAAAGGCAAGATAAACGTCCATTTGTCCTCTTTAAAACGCCGCCTGAGAAATTGGATTATCTTAATTTTTGAGTCCGCTAAATAACTTTTAGTGCAGCAAGAAATTTCGACTGGTGTAATCAACTTTTTGATCGACGGTGTATATATATATATATATATACACACAGACACACACACTCATATATATATATTTATATGTATATATGCCATTGAAACTAAAATCAAAATTTGGTCCGAGGCTAAGGTCGAAGCATCTACGAAACCACTGCCACAATACTTTCTAAATGCTTCGCGTTTAACCAAAGACGTTAGAGGCTCATTTTTCTACATGCATTGACGTTTAGAGAAAAAAAACCTTTTAAATATGTGTATATATATATATGTAATATTAGGGTGCGCCAAAAAAAACATTTTTTTTTTAATTTTCTCCCCAACAGATTCAAAAGTTTCCGTTACATGAAGAAATAAGCCAATTAAAATTTCAGCTCTTAATATTAATATTTATAGGTGCCTCAGCGCACTTTTTTATTTTCCATACGAATAACATGAGAATTTTTTTTTATCTTTTGGAACTTTATACCTCGGCAATGGCATATTCTACAGACAAGCCTATGACATAATTTTATAGAGAATTGAACGCTCTGCAGAAAAGCTTTATTGCACTTTTTTGATAAACATAGCCGTTCAAGTGATATTCGAGTTTAAAGCTAAAATTGCTAAATTGCTAAAATAATGGACAAAATACTCTCGAGTAACGCATCACCCTTTTACTCGTGAATATTTTGTCCATGATTTTTGCAACTATTTCAACAAATACTAGCTCATCAGAACGAGTTTTCTGGCAAAAAATAAGTTTCTAAAGACTTGAACAAGTAACTATGGTATTTATCGACTATAAATCAGAATATTTTCATAGTAAATTCAGTAATCTTCAATAAAGTCCTTTAAAATTTTGCAATAGACTCATTAGTTTTGCCGTAACATTTGTAAAAATACGAATTTTCATAGATTTTGAACTTCAAACTCGAATGTCACTTGAATGCCTGTGTTTATCAAAAAAGTGTAAGAGAGCTTTTTTGTAGAGCGTTCAATTCTCTATGAAAATATGTTATGAGCTTGTCTATAGAGTATGCCATTGCCGACACATAAAATTCCAAAAGTTGAAAAAAAAAAATTCGGCACACCCTAATGTATATGTACGTGCATATAAATTCACATATATGCACATATATATATTTATATATATACATGCAAACATGCACTAAGGTATGTATATTCTCATTCTACTGCTTATAGGATATTCTCTAATGAAGACATGTCGAAAGTATGGAGAGAAAAGAAATAAGCGAGAGTTAATATAAAGAAAAAGACATACAACCGTTGCTGTAAACGAACATGACAAGCAAAGAAGCAGTTTGCGAGCAACCGAAATGTATTTTCCTGTCCTCTTGTTGGAACAAAAAAGTTTGTTATTTTGAACACTTCATCGTTTCTGTAAGTTCAAATGATATTTTTTAAAAAATGTATCGTAGAATTTCGCTCTCTTACGTACTGTCCAAGGCCTATTGGTCGATTTGCCACTCGAGCGCATCAAAAACGCACCGCGAGTTTGGTAAAATAAAAAACAAGTGCATATTCATGCACATTTGTTTTTTATTGTACTTGTCCCGAACATCGTTTTGAACGATTATTCGTCGAAAACTTGTGTGCAATGAATGATGGAAAAAAAAGCAAAAAAAAAACGTCATCACGTGGATTTCCGAATAAAGAAACGGAACAAGAATAAGCATAACATATATATAAATAAATATTATAAATTCAATGCGTACGACGCTCATAATGCGTAGCTCGATTCCGAGCCGAACGCTCCACTTTATATAGACACTTTATAGTTGAGTGACGAAGAAGAAAAAAAAACGAAATCCGATCTCTTCAACAGATTCTCGTAGCTTGCCGTTTTTTAAAATGATTCGTTCGTCAATATATCGCATTATCAAATCATCTAACTAATCGGTGTCTGTGAAACAAAAACGTTAAAGAGAAAAACGAGTATGAAGGCGCGGTTCAAGCGAAATAGGAAAACAGTCATTTCTTTTCGAAAATTCGTTGCTCATCGAGACTCGCGTGAATTTCCATTGAAAAGAACTGCTCGGCCATGACAAAAAATAAATTATTCTCATCGACCAAAGGAATTTCCGAGAGCATTTTTTCATCATACGATGAGCAACGGAATGGGAAAATGAAAAAAATCAAGAAACAAAGCACAAATGACTATTCCTGAACCGGACTAACGAGTATAAATAATAATAGCGAAAAATAATCGTAAAAAAGGATTGTTTAGCCGAAAGAAAATTACAAGGCCAGTTTCGAACTAACGTTTTGGTGGGATTATTGAAAAAATAACGTCATTATTAACAAAATGAGCATGGATTAAGATTGTATTTGAAGTTTAAATGTGAACTCACACTGGTCGATGTAAGATGCACAGACTACCCAGCAATAGTAGCTAGGAAATCGAAAGTACATTATTACGATACAATATTGTAATGAGATATTATCCGAGAGATCGACAATTACTTGTAACATTACGTAAATTGAAGTTAAAAAAAATAAATAATTAATTAAAATAAGGGAGCTACTACCGTTGAAGTTTTAGATTGATTGGCAGTCAGTATGTCGTGACGAAACTTCTTTCACACATACGTGGAATAAAAGAATTGAAAAAAGAACAAAGTGAAAATAAGTGGCCGAAAATATCGGACGACGCTGCGAACAAATTCAAATTGATCGGAAAAAAAGAAAATTGAACAAAAACCAATGACGTAAGAAAATTTACAGGAAAACGTAATTCCGATGAAAGCAATACGTTTTATCGAACAATTTCTATCGAATTGACTGCTGCATCGTAACAAAAAACATTCATATAATATACACGCAGCCACACGGAAAATAAATGAAGAATATCCGACGCAGAGCTGTCGTAGAGAATAACATTGTCATTTATAGAATCATTACACTCTCTATCTCGTCCAGAATGTTGCAACTTGTATTTTATAATTTTACTGAATTATCTTATAATGTATTTCATGAGTACTTACCTATTTAAAGGCGTCAGCACTGCATAGTTTATACCGGAAATGTTGAATATAAAAAAAAAAGGTTTCTCAAGAAAAGATACGAAAAGAGTAATACCCTTTTGATTAAGTTGCATCACTCACGTTGTATATAAAGAAAAAAACATATAGATAGATAACGAACGAGAAAGCAACATAAAGGGAACCCCGCGAAGCGAATTTTCTCATTCGCACACCTTTTTATTGTTATTGCACATTTGTTTGTGTTTTTTTCCACGTTGAATTCGCGCTTGAAAGAAAAAAAAGACAGGAAAACAAAGGGAAGTTACTCATTTTTCATGCACAATTATCAGATTTCTCACATGCATCTTGTGTGTACGTGTGTTATAATATATATATGAAAACCGAAGAAAAACGCCCCGCCTTCATCGAGGCATGTTGTACTGGGGTTGCACATTCTCTTAATTGATCGATTTCGATGTTATCCCTTGGAAAAAAAAGAATAATAGTTTTTTTTCTTTGTTCACGATAATTGGAATGACCTCTAGGCTGTGAGATGCGAGCTAAGCAGCGATAAACTTTGCTCGAAACCTCAATCATGTGTGTCAAATCAACTAACTCTATCTTCGATGTATTTGTAAAGAGAAAAAAAAAACACCATAATATCCATATAGGGAAAACATTTTTTCCACGAAAAAAAAATGGAGAATTTGATTCATCGCGTAAGTTCATCGATCCCCCGATCGTGAATTTCGAATGGTATGTATATATATGTATACCATATACATATATATGTATGTCACTCGAAAATTAGGATAATAAAAGGGGGCAAAAAGCATTCGTTGCGAGTCCTTCAGAAGTGAGCGAAAGTTATTTAGGACTTGGCACTAACGAAAGACAAAAAAAAACCAGCAAAAGAAAACGATGTTACGAAATATATGCGTGAATTGCGACTAATATATTTGTAGATACAGACTTTAGACATCTGAATATAGATCGAAGAATAGAGTCAATATACTGTGAAAAAAATTACCTGTAACCTGTAGTGTCTATTAGCTGATGATAAATACTTGTAATTAACTTACGAAGGGAAAGAAGAATTATAACGAGAGAAATATGATTGCGTTTAAAACATAAAAATAAATGAACGATATATCTACGACCTAAGGATTTTCGAGATCGTTCGTTCTGGCTATGCGTAGACAAATATATGTACGTATTTGCAGGATGATTTACATCAAGTATCAAACCCAAAAACTGCATATTCTGAGCTTCGCTGTTTGTTTGTTTTTTTTTCACGTAATTTTAAATCGAGAAGCAATAGAATTCAGGCATTCCAAGCCGATCAGAGGTACTGATTTAGCCATGATAGAAAAGACTTCAGATCGGCAAAATCAAGGCACGAAAATGTGAAAACGTGAAACGTGACTCGATTCAAACATATCGTCGACTCGCCCAAGCAAGGAATTGGCGTTTCTAGCAAAGTCTGCTGATTCTCTCTCTGAAAAAAATTAACGGAATTTCCATCTTGAACGAGAATTGTCTAATGACGTAAAAAATCATCATCTAACGAGATATCAGTAAGAAATTTAAAAAATTCGCTCGATTGTTGCTCAGCACCGATAAAAATAGTTTCACATCTCAGTTTCCCCTGACGTTGATGCGTTCGAACTGTGCCACATTTTTTCGTATTTTTCATTTTCGATCCTTGATCCTACAGACCTAACGCCTCTCCCAACATAACTAAATTAGGGCCGTCTAATCGGTGTAGAATGTTGAAATTCTGTTGGTTCGCATTTGAAAACTATCTAAAAAAGGAAATTAACGGCAAGTAGTTTTGTTGACGATATCAAGCAGACTCGGTTTGTGGCTTCGATACTTGATGTAAATCAGCTTACATTGTATATTATATATATTTGTCATTGAGATAATCACAGTTTACGCCCAATCCTTTATTATTTTCGTTTAGTTTTGTTTACCCTTTAAGGTGGTTCTCCTAACGCACTAATTTTTTGAAAAATTTCCAACTAAAAGTACCGGTAGGACAATGACTGCATTCTTATTTCGTTCTGCAATACGAGAAATGTATAACTCAATTATTTTTTAAGCTGAAAATAAAAATAGTACGTCGTTCTGCTCCGAAAAAGGAAGATATTCCAACGTAGCGAAGCATTACAACCGAACTATCGTAGATATGTCGTGGATTTGTGACAGGTCGGATCCTGTCTTGACGAGCCGCGTTGTTTTCTCACAGAAATACACCACGCACAAAAATTAAGGAATTAAGACATTTTCCGGCATTTTTTACTGATTTTCAGCAAGCTGTAACAACGCGGATAATGATCATAAAATGATGAAAAAAAATATTATGAAGTCTCTAGTTTTGGATATTGAAAGTCGGAAACTTTCATAATTCGCCACTGCTGAGAAACTATGTGAAAAGCGGCGAAAGAATTTTTTTTGAAATTTTTGCTTGACTGTCAGAATTTCGACGCGCAGGAGTAGATTTTTCACTACTCTGCTCGGGAAATCTCCAGAATGATTCTTCCTCCTGAATTAGAGTTACCCAGAGCTGTGTATACTGATTTTTGTCGAATTATCTGCTGTCAGAGCAGATGATTCGACAAATTTTCTTTTAACAGATAATTAATCGCAAAGTAATAATTGTTCAGAAAGAAAATGATGGTTCTAAGAACTTTATACCACCCTTCACGAAATGGTTCCATTGATTGTTTGGGACAATTTTTTTTAATGTAAGAAACTCATTTAAAAAAACAGCAGGACACTTTTTTCCCTTTTGATTTTTAACAAAAATATCGATTTAGGAACGTCTATGCCTATACGATGGTCCTGGTTACGAATTTTTGTCCGGTGTACTGGAAAAGTATGCATATATGCATTTGACATATTTTTGAATAGCGAGTATGTAAAATCAAACTTGGTTAGGATTAAGATAATTAAAAAGAGAGATGTTTGAGAACAAAGAAATAAAGAAAAGTCATTATCCTACCGGCGTTTTTGGTATCGATATTTATGAAATGTGAAGACTAATTATTCGATTCAGTCTTGCCTCTGATAATTCGATCTTTTCTGTCACTGTGTCTATCCCAAATTTAACTTGGATGTATTTTGAATGTTGCAGTGCGATTTTTTATTTTACTCCATGAGATTATTCAAATGGTTCACGTGACAGAGATGAATGAAAGATCGAGCATCAAATATTTATTATTTTTGTGCGTAGCAAGCGCATCCTATAATCACTTTTTTCCTACACAATTCCCTACATCTCACCGATTGATTGTTTTTTTCTTTTTGAGAAATGCAAAAACACGTCCACTCGGTATTCTCATGCTCTTTAATTCTGTTATCTTTTTTGTAATATCGTTTAAAGCGAGTGGTCCACCCATCATCGCAATAGCGATGCAGAGAACTTGAAAGATAGAAATTGCAAGATGTAGCATGTGTAACAGCACAAAAAACGCACTCTGGAACGTTAAAAACGTATTACAGAGAAGTCAAAATTTTGATTTCTCTGTAACGTTGACTTCTCGAAAAGCAACAAAAATTAAGACGCGATTCAAAATATTCAAAATTGAAGAATCGTCGATTTGAATATTTTTGCTTCGACGTTTAACGCAACGAAGAATATTTCAATTTTTAATTCAGAATATACTCCAATTATAAGCACATTATATGTGTGTCAAATTTATTATTTCCATATTGAACGATCAAGATTCCTATAACGTTATCTTTTCACTACACTCGAAAAAAATTAATTCTCCAAGGAACCGTTGTTCGCTGTTGACGGTGTTTGAAATGCGAGAAATTGACGTACGCACAAATTGAAGATTGCTTCATCGACTCGCACTGAAGAAGACCGACATGAGTTAAGTAAAACTAAAAATTGTAATAAACCACGGGAAAAATGATACTATATAGAAAGTTTGATTTATTTTTAAATTACAGAAGATTGAAAGCTGCAGTTGCGCGTAAAATAAATATTTATTTTATAATTAACCTTATATTTACATGAAATTAGAAGAAAAAAATCTTCATTCCATTCTACAGCTTTACAGAACAGTATAATATCTGGAAAATGATTTACGACATCACTTTTTAGTCTGAACACATTATGTTTTTTCATTCTTGTACGGGTCAACGAATAATTGAAATCTTCTCCGCTCAAAATCGAAACCCGTACGTTCATGATTTGTCACAAAAGGTAGCAACTTTTATTTGTTTATTGCGACACATTCTTACAGTTTTGAAAATTGCTTCAAATTACTCCGAGAATTCAGTCCCTTAAATACAGAGAATTGAAAAAAAATTATCTACGTATAAAAAATGATTTTCCCTCGATTGATGAATTTCTTCAGAATTTCTTCGCCAATTTGAAAATTTCTTTGTAAGTTTCGGAATATCTATAAAAAATGGTAAATTATTAATAATTCCCTTATACAAAACTTTAAAAGCAAACAATTATTCCTCCAAATGATTTCCAATTTTTTTTTGTCAACAATTCGTCGATCACCTTTCGATTTTTCATATTTTCCGAAGTCAATGCGCTTGATATACCTTCTGTATAATAGATTTTTTTCAAGTTTTCATACCGTCGTTAAGCGCTTGAAATTGGCATTTTATTTCAATCTTTTTGGAATTGTATCTCCGGAGCATCCCTAATATATATAATATAAGAGGATGTAAAAAGCGAAAAAGGATGTACGAAAAGCGAACATAATATTTGATTATGAAAAGAATATAATAATTTTTCTTATGATCATTAAAACCGAGATTTTTCCTGATTCAAAAATATTTAACATTGCTTTTTTATTAGATGATACAAATTCTGAAGGACACTAGATTAAATTGACGAGAAATAATCTTTAGTATATTAAAACATTAATGATTGATAATTACTTTCCTTCTATTCCTGAAATTGTGATAATTCACTCATGAGAAGCTATTGTCTTCTTACTGACAATTGCTAACTAATCTGCGAACGTGCTCTAGGTATGTACATTTTGTTTTCAGTAAGAGGGACCGACATATTATTTACACTTGTAGGTTCCCGCTAGTACGAGAAAAGTCATCTAAAACTCTTCACAGTTGTGGAATACGAACGAATTAGATGATCGCTTTAAGCCGGAAGTACCGATACGTCCGTGTCCAACTGTTCAACCACGGATCAAAACTTTCACACCCAACTTTCACCATTGAGAATGGCTATTTTCCTAATCTCCTCCGTACATCGAAACTCCGGTTCATTCGCCTTTTGTTTTGTTTGAGATCAATGTTCCAAGAGGGACAATAATCTGTCTCTTATTTTCTACGTAGAGCTCCATCGCGTTCCGCATCGCATTGATGACTGCACTTTTCGTGATAAATAAAATATAGCATACTCGTGTCTCTCCTCCCGCCTTCATCCGGCATAAAAAGAAACGCTCACAACACCATTCCGCCTTTTTCTCACCTCAAATTCGGGATGGGAGCAAATAGTACGCGCACTGTCCCATCCGAACGGAAAAAGGTTCCCACGTACCATAATTTCCCGCATCATCAAGTCTGAAGATCATCGTCCACCATTTTCCAACACAATTATCTATCAAACTTGTCATCCGGTGCGCAAGTCATGTACATAGGAAGGGTTGTATTGCCACCGTCGTAGTACCCGTAAATCGGTTGGTTACCAGCTTGAGAATGATGGTGAACAGGTTGATGTACCATGTGCATTGGTTGAACGTAAGGCATCATTTGAACCGGTGTATTCGCCATCGTAGCAGGGTGAACATTGCCATGGCCCATCGTTGAGCCATTGAACGAACCGACGTAAGCTTCGTGATTGATTTTTCCGGAATAAGCACTGGCGGGTCTGATGACGGAGGCTTCGTGTATACTCGAAGCCATGGCTGCCATTCTGGCTTCGTTGACTTGATTGCTCCAACGCAAACGGCATATGCATATTATTATTATAACTATAGCGATAAAGGCAACGACACCACCGACAATCCCAATGATGAGAGTATCGTCAGTGCCGGTTGTTCCCGCCGCCACGGTAGAACCCCCAACATCATTGTTGAACTGCTTGTTCCTACCGTCGGAGGTCGTTGGTGCAACGGTCCATATTATTTCCGGTTCCGGTGACGTCAATCTTGTCGATACGGTCGTTATCGCTTCCGTGGTCTGACGTTCCATTGGTGTTGAATGTTCCCATGACAACAGTTCTTCACTCAAGTCCGTCAAGATCTGACCAGCAAGATGATCAGGTCTGGTACATTGAATTCTCGTTCCATATCCCGTAATCTTCAGCCATCGCCACAGATGTCTTGCCTCGCAATCGCAGATTATCGGATTAGTCTCGAGTCCTCTCAGTCTTATCATACCACTTCTTTCATCCAATGCTCCAATCAGTTGTGGTGTAACCGTTGTGAAGTTACTACCCGAAACGTCTATGTCGACTCTGGTCGATCTTGGCACCGGAAACAGCAGAGCCGCCGGTAAAACGTCTATCGATGAATTTTTCAGACCTAAATACAGTTGCGAGCTTCTAACACCGGCTAAAGCGCTTGACAATATACCGCGAAGTCTTTCTCCACGCAGTGTCAATCTACGAAGACGCGGGTGACTTCTGATGGACAGTAATTCATTGCCGATCATTGAATCTTTTATTTCAACGTCCAGGGACTCGAGATTCGTCATGGGTTTCAGGATTCCCTGGACATCGAAGTACCCAAGCCTCGGATAGTCCCTGGCTTCTAATACTCGTAATTTGGCAAGATTTTTGAATGCGCTTTTCTCGATTCTCGTACATTCCGTTAGATTGGAAATTTTTAAGATTCTCAATCGATCTAAGCCCTCGAAGCTACTTTCGTTCAGGTTGTTCACGTAATTGCCGGAAACATCGAGACTTCTTAAGACCGGCAAAGTCTTGAAGGTGTTTACAAGATTGCCGAATTCTTGAAGCCGATTGGACGAAAGATCGAGCGTCTCCATGAGTGTGGCTCGTTCGAGAGCTGCTGGTCTGACATCTTTTATCTCATTACCGGAAAGATTGAGGTATTTCAAAAACGGAGTCTCCAATCTCGTTATGCTTCTCATACCTGTGCGAGCCAAGTTCAATGACCGCAGGATTTTGGCTTCACCCATTATTCCTCTCACGGCTTTCTCGCTCAATGGATTGTCCGATAAATCAAGATCCTTGACGGTGTTAACAATATCCTGCGTAAAAACCTCCGATAACCGATTTTTCGCGACGTTGAGGGCCAACAACGTTGATGATTGTCGCTGCAATGATCTAACCGGAATTTCATTGAAACTGTTGTTGGAAAGATTGATCCTTTCAACCGAACGTATTCTGGAGGGATCAAAGATCGTTTCCGGCAGTGAACTCAATCTATTGTTACTCAAATCGAGATTCTCAAGGCGCAATACACCTTCCATCGTTCTCTCGCTCAACATCTCAAGAACATTCCTCGAAAGATCAATTATCTGCAATTGGGTAGAATTGTGGAAAGCAAGATCGTCGACCGATTCTATCCGGTTTCCGGAAAGATTCAGCTCACGGAGATGACCAAACTGGGCAAAGGCAAACTCTGCCACGTTTCGCAATGAATTTGAGGAGAGATCAATATGTTCGAGGAATTGGAGGGATTTAAAGTATTCACTGGGAAATCTGACGAGACGATTCTCACCCAAGCGAATAACGCGAAGACGAGGATGAATGAGAAACGTCGTTGGTGACAAATAAGCAATTTCATTGTCGGTAAGGTCGAGGATTTCAAGGCCGGTGCCGGTATTGAAATATTCCCCAGCGAAAGACCCCAATCTGTTTCTACGAAGATTCAGCTCGTAGAGATTTACAAGTCCGACGAAAGCTCCATTCTCGATTCTCTCGATCATATTGTAGGAAAGATCGATGTGGGTAAGATTATAAAGATGCTGGAACGTTCCCTCGCCAATCTCTTGAAGATGATTGCCCGAAAGTGCGAGATCCGTCAGAGATTGAAGATTCAACAGTAGCACCGTCGGTAAAACTTTTAATCCTGTTTTCGAGGCATCAAGATTTATCAACGAGTTTGGAAATATCGGTGGGAATCCACCGTACAATGGATTACCACTTATGTTGAGATAACGCAAGTTCTCAAGTTTCTCGAAAGTATCCGGACTCAAGCGTTTCAGATGGTTATCGGCGAGATTTAGCGAAAGCAGTTTTTTCAGCTGCAGAGGACTTACGGATGTCAAACGATTGTTCGACAAGTCGAGATTCAGCAGAATATTTTCAAGGCCAGTGAATGTATGCTGGGAAATTGTGGCTAACATGTTACCCGATAGTTCAATGTTTACGAGATTTTCGAAACTCTGAAAGAGCCTAGAGGGGATTTCTCGCACCAAATTTCGCGTTAAACCCAATGAGACTAAACTCGAAGCTGTCGATCTCAGTAATTCGCTTGATAATGCTGCTATGCGATTAAATTCGATGTGGAGATGTGTCAGCGATGGTAAACGATTTATTGCCAAAACGGGCACTAGAAGAATATTATTGTCCTGCAGCGAGAGCCATTTCAAGTTGACCAGACCCTCAAACGAGGATTCTTCGATCTGAAATCATTAGACGCGAATTATTAACTCGACGAACTATTAAACGAAAATTTCGAATGTGATATTTTTATTTTTAATCGTCAAAAAATTTTGGGTCTGAAATTAGATTGCAAAGTTGTCTCCTAGCCTGAATGTAACAGCCAAAGTGTCAACATTGCTAATTAAACTGACGAATAAACTTTATTTGAAAAAAATCGAGAATTGTCATGACTCGACTCGACACTCGATTAAGAGACTAGAAATTATTTCTTCGAATATTATTCTATAAGAACGCGTTTGACTTGAACCCTCCAATTAAATTTAATACCATTATTTAACGATATTATTTAATAATAGTGAAAATCCCTCGTCGCTTTTTCTTTCTCACGGTTATCAAAAGAAAGTAAAAAAAGAGTAAACACTTTTGGTGAAATTTATCGAGTTAGTATTAAAAATGAGAAATAATCTTTTTACTACCGTTCGCAGTGAATTTAGACTGAGGTCTAGTCTAGTGAGGGCTGTGAGATTTGCAAATGTGTTGACTCCTAAACGACCGATGTTATTTCTGCTGAGATCCAACACTTGAAGCTCGGTCAGACTAGTCAAGTGGATGCGCTCAATTTCCTGTAAATGATTATTTAAAAAAATCAACCGAGTACGTGATCTTTCAATTTCGCTTAATGTGTTATAGAAATAAAATGAATTAAATAATTGCCGAATTTTAACAAATGAATAATAAATCAATACAACAAATAAACGACGGACTCATAAATAGCCAATTTCTAATTACCATTTTCAATTGATTTAGTATGCGGAATTATCGTCTTTTGTACAATGATTCGAAACGGTTGTTGGAAAGTATATCGGACAGAAAGTAATCACAAATGACCATCTTTGATTGCGGCAGTCAAAAAACATTTTGAAAATTAAAAAAAATTATTTATAAACTCACAGTAATTAAATTGTTCGATATGTTGAGAAACTTCAGCGCTTCGAGATGGCGTAATGCGTCACTCGGAAATTCGTGGAGAAAGTTATCTGAGAGGTCCAGCTGTAGTAAACTATAGGCACCTGCAAAACGTTGAAAATTTTTCATCTCTCCAACTTGTTTCAGTCTTTCGATGTTTATTATGAATAGCAAGTAATAGTAGCATTCATATTAATGACAAAATATTCGCATAAACTTATGCGGCGTTTCGAGTGTGCTTACATTAAAATGCTGCTAACGATAATCAAAGAAAAAAAGGGAAGAAGAAAGCAATTTATAGTGTCACGTAATTAAGCGCAGGTGAGTTGCCCTGGGGAGTCTTTCGAGAAAATTGGAAAGTGATCTCTCTCCATCTTGGAATATCCTCGGGTGTTGATTTGGCGAGATTGAAGATTTTTTTACATCTACGTGTTCTTAAATAAAACTATCGATAATTAAGGCAAAAGTAGGTTTCATTGTGAATAATTTTGTAGAATTCTCGATCTTCATTTTGCTGATCAAATGGATATTTCGGTAATATATTTGGCAATGCCGTTAAAAAGAGCGGATTCTGTTTATTTTGAATACAAATCATCGCCAATAAATATTATTTCTATTTCAATTATCCTCGTTTTTAGCTGTCAACAAGTAATTAAACTTTTCAATGAATCAACTCGATCCGGCAAAAAATGGCGAAAAATTTTTTACATAAAAAATTATTTTTAATGATGCATATCGATGTATTTTTCCCCGCTGATTATGAATTATGAATTGATTTTCATCAATTTTTCCGCACAAAGTCCTGCCCGTTTTTTCGCTGCACTTTAGGGTCGAGTTTAAGGGAGAAAACATTGAACCATCGAAAAGAAACTACGCCGTTTTTAAGTCTACTCGAAGGCTTGCCAAAACTTCCCTCATATTATTTGTGAGCTGTACAAATTATATGTGAAGAGAGTTCACGCGACATTCCGATTTTTTGACGCTTCCGGCCAAAAACAGGGAATTTTTTTTAATACCTCAAAACTTTACTGAACCGAAAATTTTCCAACGATATCGAAACAAATCGAAATGATTTCGAGAACTGAAAATGCCAATACCGAAACAAGAAAAAGCACAAATCATTTAATTGAGCAGTGATTAGATTCCCTTTGTGGAATTTTAGCACAAACTAATTGACATTTATATTTCAAACATTTTAATTATTATTCCAAACGAACTCATCTATAACAATATATAATGTTGTTGACGTTGCAGAATATACTATATTTCCTTCTTTTACTTCTACGAATTAAAAACAAATTCCTTTCACCAGTTTCAGTTATTTAAAGAAATGAGTAAATTTATCATTTTGAATTGGTCGCTAAAACGATTTTTCTCCCGAGATTGTAGATGGCTCGTCATATTGCTTTTGACGAAATAACTTTCTAATGCTTCAACTGTTTTTCCGAACACAATGTCGGTTAAAAGCAGTATTCACTTCAAATATCCTGGTAAGAATATAATTTTTCCCTATTAAAAGTCTCTTTTTTTTTTTTTAATAATCAATATTATTATTATTTTGATCATTTAAAATTAGAATTTTTGTTACGTCGACAGTTACTCTCTATTTGACATATAAAGATCTAAATATATAGAAAATGTCCCCAAAGTTCTACTTTTGCGAAATTATCGTACAGAAAAAAAAATTACGGGAGCAAAAAACAAGAAGAGAAACATCTATCGTAAAAACGCGATTGCCGGAAAGTAGAAGAAATCTCGTACGAGATTCCAGCGGAAATCTCCGCCGCCACTATCTCCAGTACACGCGAAGATCCGTGGGAGCGACCGGATTTGAAGCACAATGTTTTCACGTTACACGTATACGCCTCGTGCGAACCTCGAGCTAATTCTTAACTTCGCACGAGGTCGTGGCCATCAAGCGGAGACCGCAACAAGTCTTTGCACAATGAAAACAACGTGAATTATTTTGAACTCTCATAATCCAACAAATTTAAATACATCGTTGCATACATCTTCATGAATACACGAGCCATTCTATGTAAAAACGATCAAACTGAAGTGATCTGAATTTTTCTGGTTCTACGAGGATTTTTTTTTCTTTATCACGTTCACGAGTAAAAAACTAATTTGCGTTTAAAACTTTCTCACATATTTTTCTACATCCGCAAAACATCCGGACACGCGTCCTTGTCGAAAATGTTTAATGACTTTTCCTAAAAATTGTGAATTGGACGTTCGAACATCATTTGAAAATTACTTCTCATTTTCTCGTCATTCGTAGACGTGCTTCTTTATTCAATGCTGCTTAAAAGTATTGTTCTAATTTGATCCATCTTGGCAGATTTCTCAGGAACTTTCAAGGCAAGCAGAAACATTTTGAGACAATAATGGATAATTACATACGTATTGGGTTGTTCAGAAGGTCATTTTGTTTATCGTCATTCATTTTCACAAAAACATGATACTTTCTACACAACCCAAGACAATAATGCCTTTTCACAAAAATTGACGGTACATTTTTTAACGGTTCTATCAAGTACTTGTATCGAAAAATCATTGTTTCGTATACTTACCCAATAATTCAATAATAATGATAATATTATAACTACTGCTATTGTTATTATTGTTAGCATCATCATTATTGTTGTAAATCATGTTATAGATATATAAATGTCTGCATTTGTCGTACATGAATTTTTCCCACGATCCTGCGTCTCTTAGTAAGCTAGAACCAGATAGCGGTTTCTTTTTCTTACGCTCTCGCTGAGGAAATGAATGCAAAGTGAAGTTGGTAATGTTGCCGTTGCCCGCACGCAGCTCCACGCGCTCTTTCACCTCCAACGTTCACTGATTTTTTTCTTTCTTTCTCAGCCGTTCCCGCGATATTTATTATATATACACATATTGCTTTGTGAGTAATTAGTAATAAAACGAATGTTATCGCCGACTTTATGTTCATGCGCAACGAGAGCGAGAGCATAATTTCCCTGTAGTTTTTTCGCAACTTCGCATTTTGGAGAAACACTGTTATTTATAGCGATGTGTGTTTACCTTTGAATACATCACTGTTGAAACGGGTCAAGTCGTTTCTCGATAAGTTGAGGAAGAGCAAGTTACTTAGACCGGTTAGGGCACCGTCCTCCATGTGCGATAGCTCGTTTCGACTGAGATCGATCCTGAGAAGAGATTCGTCGAGATTCGAGAATGCGCCGCGTGAAAGAGAACCTGTAAGTTTCATTGAAAATCTCATTTTTCTTTTTTATCGATCAAACACTGCGTCATGTTTTCATACAAAGTCTCCGAAAACTCTTGTGACAACACACAGAGGGCAGTGAAAAAAAGGTGTCGCGACAACTAACAATGATGCATTTTTATACCCAAAACCACTAGGGTTCTCGAGAACACTTCGAAACGACTCGTTTTAGTTGTACATTCTTCGTAAATGATCACCTTTTTATTAAGAAAAAATTACAAATTTCATCGAAGTCGATTCTGTCATTCAGCAAAAAAAGAAATCGATGTAATTCGTATGACCGACGAGTGCAACTCACCTATGTCATTACCGGACAATGAAAGAACTCTCATAGCTTTAGGCCCCTTCAACGATTCTGCGGGTACAGCGGTGAGATTATTATCGTCGAGATACAACTCTTCAAGATTTTCGCAGCCTTTGAAGATTCCTTCCTCGATACTTCTAAGGCCATTTCGACGAAGGTCGAGCAGTCTCAGCTGAGCCATATCGTGAAATTCATTGCTCGAAAAAATTGGGTTCAGGTTATCACCCAGCAAATTATCGCTGAGTCTAAGCTCGCGAAGATGCGTTTGTCCGTTGAAAAGTCGATCCATCAGACGATAAATTGAATTACCCGAGAGATCCAACTGTTCCAGTATCAGACCCGAATTTAACAGGTCTTCGGGCAATTTTTGATAACCGCAGTTTCTTTGACTCAGCCAAGTTATAGGCTGATCTCTTAGTAACTCCAGGGTATCGCGAGTGAGGATCACACGATCGCAATTCATTTTCAACGCGCGAGCATTGTCCGATGCGAGAGTACATTTGCAGGGGACGTGTAGATCTCTCTTCACTTCAACGCATGGCCGCCATTGAGCCTGACTAGCTTCGATTATTGTCATCAGAACGAGTGACCACAATAATATATTGTTGCTGAAAAATAATAAATTCTTCACATAGAAGGAAGTAAATTATTAACCCCTTAGCGGGCGTTGAGAAAAGAATACAACAAATGTTTCCTGTAACAAGAGTATTATGCTTCCCGAAGCTCCTAAAGCTGAAATCCTGCTACCAGCATTTCGCATGACAAAATAGAGGGTACAAAGTGGCGCAAGCAATGAAGGAAGTAGTCTATGATTTTTGACATCGCTGGATTCGAAACGGAGCTGAAGGCAGACTTTCGAAGTTGAAAGTTATTGTAATATGGTGGCCGCCATCTTGGCTCCACCAGTTTTAACTTAAAAATCGAATTTCTGATACGAATTAATCGACCTCAAAATCTAACGTAAGATGTATTTTTTCGTTGAAATCCAAATATTTTTTACACTTGCGTGGTCGAACCGTGTGACCAGCGTCAAACTTTTAGAACGTTCAACCACGAAGGGCTAATACCAAAAAGAATTATCGCATGAAAACGTCGTGCCGAACTTTCATCTTTATTCATTTAGCGATTCAGCCGTGAAAAAGTTACAAACACGCGGCATTTTTTTCGCATTTGTAATGTTCGTATCGATAAATCGAATAAAATTTTTCCATTTTACATCATGAAAAATTTCAATGTTACTGTTCTAATTTGAACATCATGGAAAACCTGCAATCCTTTGCAGAATTTTTACAAACTGTTAGTGATTTAATTCGTCGTAAATAGAACCGCCCCATGTGTGCAGCATAGGGAAAGCCAAAGAGACCATGTATAAAGTATACATGGTCTCTTTGGCGAAGTGACAAAAAAGGCATTGCCGAACGATAGAAAAGATCCAGAATACTAATCAAAATCTAAATCTTGACGCTATCTACTTTGAATTACTTCATGTAAAAATGTTATCCAACAACGATATCGTGTCATCTATACTACACAATCGTGAAATACCCGAGAAAACCATTTTAAAAAAAAGTAATGATCATTCAAAAGATATTGAAGATGAAAGTCGACCGTTCCACTGTAAGTCGTTGGAAGGTGAAATTTAAAAATGTATGAGAGGCATTATCCCAGCAGCAATAGAATGGAACGAGAATTTAAAGTACTCGGCAATGCTATAAAAATAGAATAGAGAAAAATACAGTCGGAAGATACTATGCCCAGTCATGGTAAATAATAACAAAATCAACCGTTATTACCAAAGTTGAAGCAAAAAAATCGGAAAGTATCCAGACAACTTCATTTCTGTTTATATTAAATTAATGTTTTCATTTTTTTATTAGAATATACTTAAATTTAAAAAAAAATCCTGTTTCAACCTTTGAAAAATTGTATAAAAGTGCCTGATTATTAATTACTACCCGTGTACGAACGATCCTGCATTTTTTCTCGACTGAATAAAATATCTCGGTGAGTAAAACTTACTCAAATCAAACATATTTCTTCCGCGAGTAAATGAGTTACGGTATTCCTAAAGCAAATAACACCAATGACGCGAAATAACGACTAACAACAAGTTTTTAACGTTTTAGTTGCGTAAAATCAAGGTCCTCGTTCGATGTTCTTGAAGATACAGCGGAGAACAACTACACGTTAGGCTTTTTTTGAAGTTGCCCCGCAGAGATTGTTCCAATTTCTATTTTTGCCAACTCTCTATGATTGAACGCGAAAAACGTTCATTCCCTAAGGCAAGTGCATCTTTTTACTCCAGACTTCCTTATTTTCTCCTTATTCTTCCAACGAGAATAGTATTATTTTATGCATATACACGTGAACATAAAAGACAACTGCGTAGATTGTGAGAAACTGTGGTTGTCTCGTACTAGCAGAACAATCAAGAAAAGATATGAATGATGCAGCGTCATAGGTTATGTTGTATTTATATAGATGTACACTTGTGGGTACCTTTATATAGGGCATTCCATGCGAAATCAACGACATTGAAACCTTCAATTTTATATTATTTTTGAAATGTATTACCTGTTATTATATTCGATAAGAGGAGCTTCCTTGAATTTTTTCAAATTTTCCTTTCGAACCGTGGGCAGGGGAAGATTAAAAAAAAAATTCTTGTTTTTTTCAAACCTGTCATTTCCTCCAAAATAAACGGTTTAACATTTCTAAATTAACTTTTCAACGAAAGATAGACAGAAATTGTTCAATGCTACATTCTATTTTCATTCATTTTCTGTTTTTATTATTTTTGTTATTTATTTTTTTATTCAAATGAATGTTTCAAGAAAAAACAGAAAAAAAATTTTCAATGCTATTGTTTCTTTTTTTTTAGTTTTTCGAAAAAAGTAGCGATTTTTTCGATGTTCGCCATTTTTTTCCTTTATCAGATGAAAACTTTCATATTTTCTATACTTTCTCAGAAAGTTTCAACGTGGTGTTTTTCTTCCCTTATTTGTTGGAAAAAAAAATACTTTCACACTTCGCTTTTTTTACGTATAATTGTCCAAGTGTAATAGAGTAATCCTTCTAATAAAAACTTGATGAGGAGATATAAATCGAAATGATCGAAATATCGAAATATCGCATGCTTTGTTGTCGTTTTATTCCTATCGTGATTGGTCGGTGATGAGCGTACCCGCGAAATTCATGCGAGGCTGTATTCGCGCGGTTTTTTATGCTGTTTTTGTCAGTTGTCGACTTGTGACATTAATTGCGGTTAGCAAAGGTTATAGTTCTACGATAATTCATTCCGTGAAAAAGAAATCATGCACATCAAGTAAGTAAGAGTGCTATATTTCACAGTTCAATTTATATTGTACTGAGAGAAAATGAGAGATAGTCCGGGAGAATGAAAGTGAATTAACTAAACTAGCATTTCTTGCACATTTTTTCAAGCGAAAATTTTTCTCTCTTGCACATTAATGTTTTATAAAATTTACAAGAAATGACTCTTCGATCGGACGATCTCGCGAGAAGCGCTTTCCTTCGAAGTAGTGGCAGATGAAAAGAACGATCGACAACTCCATCAAAATTTAACCACGCGCAGAGGAAGCGACTCTAAGCAAGTTGCTTCATTTCCGGTTTTCGGAAATTTTGTTTCAGATTTTTGCACAGATTCTGGTCCAGCGTTCGATCGGCGGATGAGAGGAACGATCGACAACTCCATGAAAATTAAACCACGCGCAGAGGAAGCGACTCTGAGCAATTTGCTTCTATTCCGGTTTTCGGAAATTTAGTTTCAGAATTTTGTTAGCGCAGCTTCCGGTCCAGCGTGAGATCGGCGAACGAGAGGAACGATCGACAACTCCATGAAAATTAAACCACGTGCAGAGGAAGCGACTCTGAGCAATTTGCTTCTATTCCGGTTTTCGGAAATTTAGTTTCAGAATTTTGTTAGCGCAGCTTCCGGTCCAGCGTGAGATCGGCGAACGAGAGGAACGACCGACAACTCCATGAAAATAAAACCTCGCGCAGAGGAAGCGACTCTGAGCAATTTGCTTCATTTGCGGTTTTCGGAAATTTAGTTTCAGTTTTTTCAGCACAACTTCCGGTCCAGCGTTCGATCGGCGGATGAGAAGAACGATCGACAACTCGATGAAAAATTAACCATGCGCAGAGGAAACGACTCTGAGCAATTTGCATCTATTCCGGTTTTCGGAAAATTAGTTTCAGAATTTTCGTGGCGCAGCTTCCGGTCCAGCGTGAGATAGGCGAACGAGAGGAACGATCGACAACTCGATGAAAATTTAACCACGCGCAGAGGAAGCGACTCTGAGCAATTTGCATCTATTCCGGTTTTCGGAAAATTAGTTTCAGAATTTTCGTGGCGCAGCTTCCGGTCCAGCGTGAGATAGGCGAACGAGAGGAACGATCGACAACTCGATGAAAATTTAACCACGCGCAGAGGAAGCGACTCTGAGCAATTTGCATCTATTCCGGTTTTCGGAAAATTAGTTTCAGAATTTTCGTGGCGCAGCTTCCGGTCCAGCGTGAGATAGGCGAACGAGAGGAACGATCGACATCTCGATGAAAATTTAACCACGCGCAGAGGAAGCGACTCTGAGCAATTTGCATCTATTTCGGTTTTCGGAAAATTAGTTTCAGAATTTTCGTGGCGCAGCTTCCGGTCCAGCGTGAGATAGGCGAACGAGAGGAACGATCGACAACTCCATGAAAATTTAACCACGCGCAGACCAAGCGACTCTGAGCAATTTGCATCTATTCCGGTTTTCGGAAAATTAGTTTCAGAATTTTCGTGGCACAGCTTCCGGTCCAGCGTGAGATAGGCGAACGAGAGGAACGATCGACAACTCGATGAAAATTTAACCACGCGCAGAGGAAGCGACTCTGAGCAATTTGCTTCTATTCCGGTTTTCGGAAATTTAGTTTCAGTTTTTTCAGCACAACTTCCGGTCCAGCGTTCGATCGGCGGATGAGAAGAACGATCGACAACTCGATGAAAAATTAACCATGCGCAGAGGAAACGACTCTGAGCAAGTTGCTTCTATTCCGGTTTTCGGAAAATTAGTTTCAAAATTTTCGTGGGGCAGCTTCCGGTCCAGCGTGAGATAGGCGAACGAGAGGAACGATCGACAACTCGATGAAAATTTAACCACGACCAGAGGAAGCGACTCTGAGCAATTTGCATCTATTCCGGTTTTCGGAAAATTAGTTTCAGAATTTTCGTGGCGCAGCTTCCGGTCCAGCGTGAGATAGGCGAACGAGAGGAACGATCGACAACTCCATGAAAATTAAACCACGCGCAGAGGAAGCGACTCTGAGCAATTTGCTTCTATTCCGGTTTTCGGAAATTTAGTTTCAGAATTTTGTTAGCGCAGCTTCCGGTCCAGCGTGAGATCGGCGAACGAGAGGAACGATCGACAACTCCATGAAAATTAAACCACGTGCAGAGGAAGCGACTCTGAGCAATTTGCTTCTATTCCGGTTTTCGGAAATTTAGTTTCAGAATTTTGTTAGCGCAGCTTCCGGTCCAGCGTGAGATCGGCGAACGAGAGGAACGACCGACAACTCCATGAAAATTAAACCTCGCGCAGAGGAAGCGACTCTGAGCAATTTGCATCTATTCCGGTTTTCGGAAAATTAGTTTCAGAATTTTCGTGGCGCAGCTTCCGGTCCAGCATGAGATAGGCGAACGAGAGGAACGATCGACAACTCGATGAAAATTTAACCACGCGCAGAGGAAGCGACTCTGAGCAATTTGCATCTATTCCGGTTTTCGGAAAATTTGTTTCAGAATTTTCGTGGCGCAGCTTCCGGTCCAGCGTGAGATAGGCGAACGAGAGGAACGATCGACAACTCGATGAAAATTTAACCACGCTCAGAGGAAGCGACTCTGAGCAATTTGCATCTATTCCGGTTTTCGGAAAATTAGTTTCAGAATTTTCGTGGCGCAGCTTCCGGTCCAGCGTGAGATAGGCGAACGAGAGGAACGATCGACAACTCTATCAAAATTTAACCACGCATAGAGAAAACAACTCCAAACAAGTTGCTCCATGTCCGGTTTTCGGAAATTTTTGTTTAGTTGTTTTATAAAATTTACAAGAAATGACCGTATAGTACCGTGCACTTTTTGAGTATACCGATAATCAATTCCGTTCTTGCAAATTGACTCAGCTTTCACTTGTAATATTGTAATCAATACACAATACGAACCTAAAAATACTCTTCAGCAAGAAATCAGCTGCCAAATGAGATAGGATAGGGATTTTTGTTGACCTCCTTAATGTCCCTAAAAATGGCTTTGGAATATTTGGAAACTGTATTGAAATAACAAATTAAATTTTTTCAAACATATTCAATAACAAAAAAATGTATTAACCGAAGCCTAGAATGACAAAATGAAAAAAGAATCTTTTTTATAAATAAATAAAAATGTCAAGAAAAGACACCACAGAAACGTATTGAGAAAGTACCGGAAATATGCAAGTTTTGTATGGAAGAAAGTCATGGATAAACATTGAAAAATTCTCGATTTTTCCGAAAAACTATAGAAAAAAGAAACAATAGCATTGAATTTTATTTCTATTTTTCGTTGAAGCATTCATTTGAAAATGAAAATAAATGAAAAAGTTGTCACTCGGTAGATTTTTTACCAAATGGCAGGCTTTTAAAAAAGCTACGTATTTGTTTTAAAAATCACTAGTCACTTCCGGTCCGGCGAAACATTTGAAAAAATTCAAGGAATCGCCTCATATTGCATATGATAAGTGGTAAAAATTTCAAAATACCGAAATAGAAAGTTTCAAAGTGGTGGATTGCGCGTGGAAGCTCCTATATGTATGTATGTATAAAGAAACAAGAATTTAGTCTCTTCTATGTATAGTATATACACAAAAGTCTATGTCTTCTATGTATAGTATATACACAGAAGTCTATGTCTTCTATGTATAGTATAAGTATATACTTGACGTAGCGAGTTTTCTGTACGGCCTTTCTCCAGTATTGGGAAGAATCTTGTCTCGATCTTTCTCTTTTTCACTGCCTCTCTTATACTACATATTGGAGCAGCAGACGCCCTAGTGGGGCCAACACCGTGTGTTGAGCGCAGGCAGCGTTATGAGTTAAGTTTTTTATCGCAGTCTCTTGCTAATTGGTGAAATGACAAAGAATGTGCTTCATCACAAATAATTGAGCCGAAAGTTTGAACAAGCTGAGACTGGGTCAATAACACTTGTCGATTTCGAAAAATTTCGATGCTATCGATTTAAATATTGTAGGTCTAGATAAATACACGTGTTTTCCAATTTGTATGCTTCCACAGGGGCTTGATAAAAGTGTGCTCCCAGACACACAGATAAAAAACAGTTCCGTAAAAATTTTAGAATTTCATCTCAAGTCTAAAATAGCTCAGTTCATGCCCAGAGTTTCTTATAGATTTAAAAAAAAAAGTTTTTTTGCCCTGCAGCCCTGCAAAAAGAAACTCAGGTGCGTAATATTTGTGAATGCAAGCGTTCAAAGTTTAGTTTTTATAAAATTCTAATTTTTTCTAGCCTTCCTACGAAATAAATAATTATACTCGAAAATATATTACATATTTCTTGCGGATCACGAAATTGAAAATATATAAAAGCTTGATAACGGGAAATTTTAAAATTGGAAGGACAACATAGAAGTAGTTTTGTCGGAGTTTTTTTAGTTTTATAAATTGATTTCCATATCTACGTAGCACGTTACATAATTTTTAATTACTTGAACTAATTACCATCGCTCTAGGATTTTAGATTTATTGAAATACAACGCTTGTTACGTCGGATTTAGATTAGAAAGTCATAAATTTAAAAAACGCTATATGGTCATAAAGATAACAAAGTATAGACGGCGTTTTGTGAAGTACTGCCTGCAAACTTTAAAAACAAGTTTTTCATTCTTTAGAGAATGTTTTTAGGCATAATATCAACCATGAGTAACTTCTATATATTTTTTTAAAATTATAATAGTAGAAAATAATGTTTTATTTTCGTTTGTTACATAATCAGGTTTCCGAATAATGGCATTACACGTGAATGATCTATCCTAAATCTGATGATCCTCAAGAAATGTTGAGTATATGATTATGGTGCAATGGTTTATTCGCATAGCTATGCTTCAAATATTGTTAATTTCATGTAAATTCAATTATCAACGTTAATTTAAATATGAACGATTGCATTTACTAATATTAAGCATCAAAGCCTTTATGTAGAGCGTTTAATTCTCTGAAAAAACATGTAATTTCCATTATCGTAGATATACTCGTTAACGAGTCGTAAAATTTCAATGAGCCGTGGAACATTCATATCTTTCTGCAGTAACGCCGTATTCAAGTATATCATATATTTGAAAGACGCTATTGAAATCACATACCATCAGCTACATCGGCACTTGAACGAGTAATATACTTTCTCATTGTGACAAGCGCACGTCTCTACGTGATTGAAATAATGACACGTATGTCTTGTGCATGCTAACATCCAACTCCAGTGATTCTTTTCTGATGGCACTTGGCATATTCCGTAATTGTATGCCTGGACGTATATAGAAAACATTGATGAAGAAAACTCGCGCATACACAGTGGCAGGAGGGTTCACTATTAGGTGTTGAAAAGAAGAGAAATTATAGAAATAAAAATACTGGACTATCGGTTGTTCATCGATTTGTTGCTATAAAAAGTCAAGCCTGCCGAAATCTTGCATGTAGGCGCTACAAGAAATTATTTTAAGTATATATGCGTCCACTTAAGTTAAAACACCGTTGTGATATTCAAAAATTCAGAATTTAATAAAAACTTTTAGAACAAAAGTTTCACCATTTGATTAAGTCACTCAATTAAGTCACTGTGTGTCTTCAACAATATTGGCTTTTATTAATTATGGTGACGAGATCAAAGCACGTTCTTCAATTCTTTAATTAATTGCGGTTCCTCTCCTTTTGGACTTAATAACCAAAAAGCTTTTCTTCAAAATTCTCAAGATTAAGAAGGTATGTTCATCAATTTAGTTTTTGTCCATAATCTACCTTGCTCTCGCTTCACTGAATACTCTTCTGGCCACCCCGCGTCATCATTCTCCAATTTTTGATCCCAGACAACCTTGACTCTCATCAGAACTTGGTGAACTTGGTGAACTACTCTGCAATTCGCATTTTTTTAACTTTTTCTCAATGTAAATCGAATCCGACAAACATCATTCTCATCTCTAGTCAATAGAACGTATAAAATCTGTTATATCAGTGCTCTACTCATTTATTATGAGGTCCATTGGTACCATTGGAGACTAAACTATTTGTTCGACATTCCTACGTCGCTATTTATTTCAAGATCAATTCTGGTTTTTTTTTCAATCAATAGCGTTGACATTCAAGATAGTGCAATAAGTTTTCGGAATTGCGGTGGCTGACCCAATGAGGACAATCGTTCGTCGGGAAGCACCAAGGACGCAAGAAGGTACATGAAGTTGCAGATCACGATTGCTTACACGGATGGTAAGTAGAGATGTTTCGTTACGCACAAATATGTGGGCATTCCATGCCAAATCAGATTGTTTTTTAAGTTTATTTCTTCACATGCCTGAAAATTTTGCTAACCTCGAAATAAACTTGAATTAAACTTGAATAAACTTGAATAAATCTGAATCTCACTGAGAAACTTGCAAATAAGGATTATTGAAAAACGTGATCCCCAACAAGCAGACGCCACGGGAAAACGGTACTTTCAAGTAATTAAAAAGTAACCATCCATTTTGGCCTATTTTTCTTGCCGATTTACGGCTCAAAAAGAATTTTTGACGGAATGCCACACTCGGAATACAATCATAGCTTCACTTTCATAAAATCAAAGCGTATTTTCTATTTTTTTGCAAATATTGGCAAATTTTCACTGCAAAACCTTCTTGTTCCTGATAAACGTCGTATATTTGAACAAGTATCTCTTTATGAAATATCTTCATCATTATAAATATGCACTTAATTTGTGTACAATAATTTTAATTAGTCATGACCGACATAGATGAAAACCTACGTCATTATTGCATAAATAAAAGGCCCTCAGTGCCTCCCAGCAAGCGACACAAAACGGTGCAGTCGGACGCAGCTTCATTAAACGTCACAGGCTACAAGAGTACGTCGCGCCGTGTCGTTCTGTGTCGCTTGCTGGAAAACTCGTCATGGTAGTTCTACAAAAGCTATACAATTCCGGCTCTACAGCAATCAACACAATATAAACTGAAATTTCCGGTGCAATTTTTTGAATAAAAAGGGTGAATTCAATCCCGAGGGTAAATCCGCAGTGAAATATAATGCATTATCGTTCTTAAAATTCCGCAGTTGTGGACAAAAACGATAAATTCACGGCAGAAAAAATACTGCATAACGTCTGCGTCCGAGCATGCAAATGTCACAGGTCATTCGTAAGACCGAGTCGAGAAAAATCATTCCTGATCTCGCCGTTTCCCTGGACATGTGAGTAAATCGTCGATTAAAATTATCTAATGCTAAACGTTGTAACATTTCCTGAATCACAAGTACGCTGTATGTCATTTTTCTTTTTAATCACTACACTGCAACAATCATCCATCACCTTTTGAATCGTTCAAATCATCTATTCGAATAAATAGACGTTGAATAAATAAAATTTCACGTATTATTATTATCACATTTCTATTTTCATTTCATGAACATCACGAGTTATTTGAACGTAAAATAATGAAGTTTTTTACAAAACAGCTAAAAAAATTGAAAGTTTCTAGTCATTAACGTAGTTCCATCGTTTTATTCAAATCGAAAAATTGTTTTTCAGTTTTTCTCACATACAAAATGGTTTGCGGGCTCAAGTTCAATAAGAAAAGTTGTTGCAAATCGACCAAAGAACAGCATACTCCAAATTCAAGGTCATCCAAGGTAATATGTGCTTGCTGTGTAATTACAAAAATTGCGAAATTTTTGTTCTTAAGATGTTTTTGAAAAACTGAAGAAAGCTTCTTTGATGTTGCATAAAAATGTATGCAAAGTTTTAGAAGGCTTCACCGCGTAGAAGCCAGGATATTTATTGATGAAAATGCAACTTTCAACACGCGCTCTTATGAGAGACGACCGAAAATGGTGATTTTCACCAATAAATGTCTCAACTTCCACGTGGTCAAACCTTCCAAAATTGATTACACGCGTACATATGACATCAAAGAATATGTATGCAAATTTTCAACAAAATCTCAAGAAAACGATAAAACCATAGAAGTATCTTAATCAAATTTTGAGTTGTATTCCTAAAACTCGCATAGGAAAGGATAAGATCAGATTTCTAACAGGAACGATCTATCACATATTCCGATGCCTTTCTTCCTGTATCTCTCACCGTTTCTTGCTCATACGCTCGAAGGCTTCATGACAAAATCAATATGGTATTTAAACAAGATGCATCCCGAAGATAACGGTTCTTCGGTAATGGTATTCTCATAGCGAGAAAACAAAATTGAAAAGCAAAAACGATAGAAAAATGAAGTTTATATACGATTTATCGTGAGTTCTCGCTGGTCCGTTTCACTGTTCGAATTCGGCTATAACTTCACCGGAGTTTTAAGAACTTTTTTCGAATTAACTCATGATACTATTTCCATTGGTGACACATTTAAGAATGAAAATTGCGCAAATCACATCGAGTTGCGGGCTTTTGATGCTCAACAGTTTTATCCATCCCATGACGTAATTTGCGACACAAAAAAATGGTCCTTTGAATAATTTCTACTCGACAGCCCTCGTTGCGTCACAGATTGCATTGCTTTTCTTATTTGTATCGTGCACAAATAAATGCATGTTAAAAAATTCAAGGTTTTGTGCTGAAATAAATCAATTTTAATTTTCCACATTTTTACGTATATTCCATTTATGAAAAATACAGAATCTCGGAATCTTGTTGCAGGAGGCGTCGGTTTGCAAATCTCAACAAAAGTTTTTAAAATAATTGTTCGCGTTCTTGATTAAACGATTTATTTCAAAATTCTTGGAAAAACATATCTACGAAATTAATCAAAATGCGATAATCAATTAACAAAATAACGACTAGCAGCTTGGAATACATTTTAACTAGTGTTTGTGCAATCCCTTCAAAATTGAATCTTTTTTCCAAACATTATCCGAGAAATTATCGTTTATTTTATTACGAAATTTTATCGTTTAAGTAACATTTAAATCCTAGCCTGAAAATTTATATTAACTATGTACTATTAAAGTATGCACAGAATTGGAAATTATTGAAAATTTCATTCGATTTGAGATTGTCAGTTTTTATTCCGTGTGCAATTAAAAAGAAAACACACTAAAGTCCACCAGTGAAATGCCTGTGAATTAATGAGCCATGAAGCGTGGGAACGATAAATAAATTCCGATACCTCTTCCCATGGTGGATAGAACGGAAAAAGATAGGAGAAACAGAAAGGAAACTTACGCCATGATTCTTCCGAACTCGAACATTTCTTCTTCCGCTAATTTCTTTGTATTCCACCTGAATAATCTGTATCCTCGTGCTTATTGCAAGTCTTTCAAAGATCCTGCAAGTTTTCGATCCACGCAACAACGACAAAACTTACAAGACCCTGCACATCACAATTCGGACCCCAATCGTCCTCGCACCAGTTTCAAACGTCATCGGCCAATGAAACAATTTAAAGTTTAATGCGTAAGTGACAAAAAGTTACAACAAAAACTCTTCCATATCATGGTTGCAACTTTGCTGATAAATTGCTGTTAGAAAAGAAAACGTTGAAATTTCTTTTTCTTCGTAAAACTAATTATAAGATTTTAGCACCGGGGTAGAAACGAGAACGGTAAACGAACACAAGTTTATTAAGCAAGAAGAGGACTGCGGTAAACCGATTCCCCTTGCCAACTACAAATTCTCTGAGAATCGAGAGGCTTAACCTCAGTTACACCTGAGAGTCTGGAGTGGGGAAAACACATCGGAGAGAAGGTGGAAAAAAATTGGTATGCTGCGGAGAGTCGAGTGTCTTTTTCCATATCCCTGCTTCTCATCGATGAGAAGGAGAGTTTTTATTAATGCGGGCGTTTCATCTATGTGCCAAATTTCGAATTGATTCGTTCTACAGTTTCCTCTCAAAAATACTGGAGAGCATTCGTTTGTGTTCCTTTATTCAAGCTCTTCAATCGACGATAACGTCGATCGATAATAATTTTTTTCAAACGCACCAACGAATTTACTATTTTAAATTGATTTTAGAAAGAAAATAACGTGAATAAATACAGCATAGCTCGACAGTTTTTTTGAATCGCTCGAATTTTTCTCAAGCTTTGACTTTGCCTGCAAGAAAACTTTGCTGACATGTGTACCAAAGATTTTTTTCTCAACTAGCGTTGGCGAATTATCGAAATCCCAAAGGCTGAATTTCTATAAATCTCCATCTTACAAAATAACCAGGAAATCGTTAAGACAGTCGTCCCGCGTAAATTTCGTAAATTTCGTCATAAAATATTGTATCAAAATCTGCGGATGTTGAATTATCATCAAAGCTGACAGGAAAAAGTCTTTAAAAAACGTGCACAATTATCGCAAAAAATGTTGAGTCTTCTATCGCTCTGCAAAAAATTGAAGTGTGCTTGGTGAAGGATATTTCCGAATGTAAACAGAGAATCTTATTAAAAATTTCTCCAGAGATTCTGCATTAACGTCCTGAACCTGTTCTCCAACTGTTTTATGCAATTCGCAAGAAAATGCTTTTGGCGAGATAACGATCTTCATATAACACGCATATATCTCTTTTACGAATGTATCAGTCACGAACATTGTCAATAATAAAAACGTATGATAATACGATTTTTACATCTCGATAAATCGCAATTTTACTTTTCACATTTCGTTCCGTTAACGACGATAATCTGGGCGTTCGCAGCGCCTCGGTGGATGAGTTCTTGCCTCAGAATTCAGTCAGATTGCCTCTGGCAGGAGAACGAGAGCTGCTGCGGGAACTTTAACATAACGGGGTTCCGCAGTGCGAGCCAACGACCATCATCGTCAACTCTTTTGTCCTATTACTATATATCGTGCAATCGCAATGTTAGTACGATACATCGCGGCTGATATTGTACACAGTGTTTTGCACGAAGGATCTTCAGGATGACTTTATCGATGCTACCAGCTAAAATAATTCGATTTCAGAAACATTTACAACCGCAGTCTCGATAACAACAGCACAACTGTTTGTTTCCATCAAAGTACTTTTCTTACTACAAGAAAAATAATAAAATAATGTCACCTTGGATAACGATAATACCAACAAAAATCATGATAGTCACAATACCAATAATAGGAATAATTATTCGTATCATAATTAATGATATATGTAATGATCATTTTTATCATGACCATTCTTATCCAAAGTGACATTATTTCGTTATTTTTTAGTAAGAAAATAAATACTAAAAAAAAACAGTTGGTGAAAAATTGGATGCAACAAAATTTCGTTGATGATTTTGCTAAGCACGGCTGTTGCTAGGTTAAACATTTTTCGGGATAAATGGGGATAATACGATGAGCGAATTAATCGAAAAAATATCGAACATTACGCTTGCACCGTTGCTTACATTTGAATTATAATTTTATTTCAATGAATATTGTTGATGGAATGATGACCCGTGAGACCGTCCGGTCCACACGAGATCTGTGTGTGCGACGCAAAAACGAGATGAAATGGCCGTAAAGAGATGAATGGCCGTTTCTCGCCTTTCACTGCGTCGACTCTCATACTCGTGCTCCTCGTACTTTGGCACGCACGCATGCAGCAAAACCGTCGAGTTTCAAGACCGCCACTGAAGCGCCAATGAGTATGAGCGAACTCTCTTCTAATGGAGATAACTTCACGATGCCCGACATGGTAACTGAGTGTCTCTTACAGCGCACGCTGAAGCCTGATATTCAATAAAAGAGGAAGCTCTCGTTTGTTTTCTCTGGAGAAGAACGACTCACCTCGAAAATTGGAAATTCTTCGTGACACCCCGATCTACCATTTTACCACGCCTGTACTTGAAAATTGACCCATTGCCTACATTTGAACGTACTACCGTTGATTATTGCACGTACGCGAGTGTTCATAAATCGAAAACTCTGATGCGTTTACTTATCACTACTCGATAACTTTTATTGTGCATTTTTCGAAAAATCTTCGCTTATACGATACGTTTTTCTATTGATACAATGGTCGTCAATTATGAAATAATAATTGAAACGATCATTACTAATTTTATCATAATCGTAAATTGAATATTTTTATCTTTGTCTGTTTAAAATTGGCTTTGACGATATTGAGTCAGCGAGGGATCATTGAGAAACGAGAAGACATTTTTTCTGCGATTTTTGCCATGTATTTTATCATTGGCCACTAGTGAGGTTTTCTTGCGTTCCTCGCTGCACTCGACAATCCAGTTTTCAGTGGTTCTAGCTGTCGCTGGTTACTGATAGAGGATATGTGATATCCACGCTCTCCCGCGGAGAATCTCTCGAAGATTCACCGAATGTGAGGCTGTATAACGGGTTTCGTCATTTTGCTGCTATGGAAATGACATTTTATGCATGTATGCTACGACTCTAGAGGCCTGTGTGCGAGTATTCGTCTGCATACATGTGCGAACGTGCAGAAATAAAATGGATGTGACCATGAGAAATCCAAGAATTCTTTCGAGTAAATACAAACATTTTTGGAAATGTGTCTTACGAATCTCGCAGCTGGATACATAGCCGAAAATATGCAATGGAACGTTGATATCATTGCAAAACTGTGACAACTTTGACCCTTAACGATCACACGGGGTGACCAGTTACCCCAGGCTCAAGAAAAGTGAAATTAGAGGTCTTAAACCTTTCAAATAAATACAACAAACGGCATCTGCCGGTGACAGACATGTGTGAGATGTGATCATTTTTCCTTCCAGTAATTTTGCAAAATAAATATACTTTTTGAATAATTGGTGGATACTGTTATTTTTTTTGTGGTAGTGGTATATATTGTGCGGACCACCCTGAAGTTTTAGTCGTTAATATTGCAAAATGGCGGAGTAGTGAATTTTTCTGCAAAATAAGCCATTTTTCCGGAATTTTGACTTGTATGACCAGTTTTTAGAACGCCATCTATAAATTAACCAAGTTATCGTTAGAAATATTGAAGAACTCGTCAACGAACATGACACAATTAGTTAAAAGTCTCAAAACATTTACACATCTTGTGCGACTGGGTTTATCAGCATGGGGTAATGAGTTACCCCATGTGGCCGTTGTGTGGCCGTTGAGGGTTAAAGACGTTTGAAACTAAGAACATTTGCCGGAACCAGAAACGTTGAATATCGAAAATTTAGAAAAATTGACGATTCTGTGATCGAATGAATGTCCATGCGTCTTGAACGGATGTTTTGGAAACGCATGAATGTGGCTAAAAATTGTATAAGTTGGAGTAAATAAGAAAAGTATGTGACGGCAAACTTTCGAATAGAAATATAGCATAATCGATATACTTATAGCTCAGAAATAAAATGTATACAAATGTAAATATTACAACATGGCGGAAGCGACAAAAATATTATTTTAGTCTACTCCGTCTGCGATCAATGACTTTAAGACGACCTCCCCTCGTTGATAATGTCCCCGATGAACGTAGCCGCTTCCTTATCATCGATTTCCAACAGCGATTTCAACAAATCATTCATGTTCAGATTGCCTTGAATCTGTAGTAAGAAAAAGGAAGATAATTCATTTGAAAGATAAATTTCATGTGGGTTGTTTGTTTAAACATTAATTTATCAAACATTTTATTGCAATCCTTTAAATGCCAATGTTGGTGTCGACGATCACGGTCAGAGTCAAGAAAACATCACTACGTCTAATTATCATCTTTCGGAACATCCAAATTTCATCAAACGTAAAAAATATTTAGATTATGATATTCGTTTAAAATGTATCGTTATCGCCCATTCACCGCAAATTTTTAATTACTTACGAGGATACCGATATAATAAATATTATATCGTATTATAAGTAACAATGGTACATTTTATTTTGATAAATGTAATATTTTTTCATGTGATATTAATAAAACATTGCGATAGTTGGACGTGTGATCTTCGGACAAAGTAGGGTTTAAATTGACGCTTTTTGTTCATACGAAACAAAGTTCAAAACAATCGAAGAATTATCGCGATAAAATCACAATTTAGTTTAATAATAAATTTTCCGTTATAGTGAAGTTTCAGGATCAAATTTTGACATCTATCAGAAAAATGAATAAATTAAATGCATTATCGATATTTTGACCGTAAAGGGTATAATCGACAAACAACTTACATCAGCGTAATTTAAAATAGCCATAGAAGGACTGGATTCTTCAATATCGAGACTACTCAGGAGATAATCGCATTGCAGATTTTTCGCGAGCTTCTCCCAGCTACGATTCTTGTCAATAATTTTGGCAAGTTTTTCGAGGATTCTGTTATCCATGAATCTCGAAATTGTATCGTCGGTTTCCGACGCTTCTTCCTTTATTTGTAACGGTGAATTTTCATCGGGGCGTTTACCCACAAATAAGCGGAGAATCTGTCACACATTAGAGGTACACCGAATGAAATATGACAATTAGTTTTGAATAAAATTCATCAGGGTAAAAATGGATATTTTATACAGAATTCATAACAAATGTATTATTGCAATTATTGTTAATAACTAGGGGTGTGCGAATAATTCGAACGTGCGAATTATTCGTTACGAAACTCGAATCGAATAATTCGAAAATTCGACTTATTCGAAAGTTCCCAAATAATTCGAAAAAAAATAGAATAATTCGAATTTTGATATTCAAATCGAATAAGTCGAATTTTCGAATTATTCGATTTTTTTCGAATTGTTCGGGAACTTTCGAATAATTCGAACGATTCGAACGATATTCGCACAATCCTATTAATTACGCAATCATTATTTTTGTTGAGAGCAACAGAATAATAATGATATTATAATAGCCGTGCCTGAAAAGAAATTGTTATGACAATCTCTTTCCTCGGTTGGAAACAAATTGTGCGTACCTCTGGTTTGTTGGAAGCAAGGTCAACAGAGGTTTGTCCCCAATCTTGTTCCTCTACTTCCTCACAATCGATTTCTTCCTTGACCCTCACCACCATATCTTTATCGCCGTCCTAATTTTATTTCAACATTTTCCCATGAAAAATATTTCTCATTACAACAGAACGACAGACGATATTCAATAAACTATTTCTGATACCTCTTCGGTCGAATCTCTGCTATTATTCGGAATGTGTGGATCTGCTCCGTGATCGATCAATATTTTGCACATTTCTTCGGCCCTTGCACCCGAATTCACAACCGCACTGTGCAAAGCCGTATTCCCACCTAAATTCACCCTGTTCACGTCTATATTCGTCTAAAAATCACAAATATATTGAAAAATTTGCAGAAAAAAAGCAAAATGCTAATAGGAGAAGAGGCAGATATTCAAAGTTCAAATTTCAGTCTCGAGTCTTTACCTTTTCCAGAAGGTACTTGACGATGTCTGTATGACCATTTTCAACTGCAATATGCAACGCCGTACGACCGTACGAGACTTCGCTCTCGTTTACGTCCGCTCCAGCTTTTATCAGAGATTTTACTGCATATAAAGATCCAGCTTCGACAGCCAATTGCAATGCTGTCCAGCCCGCCTCGTCCCGTATCTCTAATCTTACGTTTTTTGATAACAAAGCATCGACACATGCACCTGCTTCCGGCCCTGATGAAAATTGAAAGCGTGTTTTATTATCATTATGAATATTGTGACTGTTGATAACGCTACGTCATGAGAATAGTGGAGGTAGAAGTAGTCGTCGAAATGGTGATAATACTGAATAGTATCCAGAATTACTTTTGACTGCATAATGAAGTGGATAGACGTCACGATCATCGGTTTCGTTAGGATCTGCACCGAGCACCAGTAAAGCCTTCACGACTTCCGGTTGATTGAAAATAACGGCGTAATGCAATGGCGTCTGAGAAAATAACGAAAATTGTATCTTATACCTGGTTGAAAGATGATTTGTCCCAATAATTCCCAGTGTAATAATCGCAATACATTCTTTATCCATTAATATAATTCGACTGATCAGTCACAGGAATATTTTTGCATGCCCGCTAGGACGTACCTTTCCTGAGCTATTTTTGACATGTATGAGCTTTTTAAAATCAGCATCACTCGCTAACATCATGAGTATGAGCTTGACGACTGTGCGGTTATCGTGACGAAGTGCCGAGTGCAACACGGTATCGCCGTAGGTCGTGCGCTCGTCAAATACTTTTATGAAATATTCCTTTGCGCGCTTTGGATCTTCGCGTACTTTCTTCATGGTAGAGTGGATCAAGTTTTCAGCAAAAGATGCTTCTTTCTGAGCAAAACGAAAAAAAAATAGTTTGAGAGTCTCGTCTTCGGTTCTCGCGAAAATTGCCGGAATGAAAAGTATTTTTTTCCATTGCAAAAACTGTGTTAAGATCCCTCGAATAAATTAAAATCTGCGGAAGATTCTGCAAAACTGAATGATGGGTATTCATGTACACTGGAGTTGCAAAGAGTAGAAAAATTTGAATATTTTTTTCGGAAAATTGAACATTTTCGAGACTGTAGAAAATGGAGAACTATTGTCCAATTCCCAGGGCGATTTTTTTATTTATAAGTCGATGATTGATCATAAGACTCACAGTTTGCGAAGAACATCCATCTGTGGTTAATTTCGAGTCATTCTTGTAAAAATGTGGTTCTTCCAGTACTTGGACGTATTCTAAAATGTGAATAAACAAACAATTATATTGAAGCTTGAATTTGTTACCGATTATGAGTTATCGAATGTGTACTTCAGTCTTAAAAAGTCCTTCATATACCAGCGGCAGACATTTAATTTTCAAAAATTTCATGTCAACTCACCATCCAAGTCCTTGGAAGATATAAATTTCATCAATTCCTCGGAGGGGTTTTTGCGTTCCAACCACTTAAGTAGTTCTTGCGATGGATTGTCCAAAGACCCGTTTGGTTGTGTCGCATTTATATTGTTCTCATTTTGTATGAAGCTACTCAAATCCATGCTTCCGGAGTAAGAGATGCGCGGACGTTTTTTATCTTGAAAAAATTCGCATTCGTAGAGGAAAATAATCGGAAAGAGATCAAACATGTATTATCTTGTGCTTCAGCAAAGTTTGAGGAAATCTGGGGAGGGAAGCTTTAATCCGTAAATTCACGCTTTCCGGCAGCCAAGTTCTCATGTACATATTTGTTGATTTTTGCGGTTTGATTCATTTTAGTTTTTGCAACACGACGTTTTTTTTACATTTCGAAAAAGCTGCTGTTTTTCTAATACCTTGGCGTGCATTTGTTATTTTTTCAAAGGCAATTCATTTCGAATACAATATTGCTGAAATTTACGATTCTTTCTTCTGAAATTTTTAAAGGGAAAAAATGAACTTACTGAACATACAATCTCGTGGTTTATACGTAAACTTTACAGGTTCTGAGACATCGCCATCGGTCGGTCGCTCCAGTTTTATAAACACTTCTTTCGGAGCCACGATTTCTCGATTGTATGGTGGTGTTCTGTATGTTGCGTAACAAAATAAGGATTATCGAAAATTCGTGCTAATTCGTGTGTAATTCCATACGTACTTAAACACTATAGCGTACTGATGATGAACGTCCAACTCGGAAAAATGCCCGTAGCCACACCACACTTCATGATCGTTCTCATCGAGCTCGTAAAATTTCACTTTTATATTTTCTGCAAAAAATTATACGAAAACGTGAATATTGAAGACATATTCACATGACATGATATTTCACAATAACTGCCTCAAAGAAATATATCCCTATTTGCTTTCATACTTTTCCCAACTTTTTCGACCAGCATGAAAACTTCCTCGCCACCCTCGCATGGACTCGAGAACTTGTCGATTCGACAAATCTTCAACTCCCCGGTTAAAGCACTTTCTGCAAGAACACGTTTAACTCTGTAGTAGATAAAAATAAAGAACAGGAAAATGCCAGATAAACAATGACAGAGAAAATCTTACTGAGATTATTTATGGCCACCGAATAAGTTGGTTCGGTAATTGGTTTCATAACGCCATCGGGATCATCGACATAGGCTTGAAAACACAGTGCAACGCTGTTCAGATTCATGGACTTTGCAGCTCCTTCTGCATCCATATGAATCTTTAACCGCAAGGAAAGAAAACTTTCAACACTTTTTTTGACCGAACAATGCGAAGAGAAAAAAATACAAAAATTTAACACTAAACCTACCAATGACCGCTTTTGAGACTTTAGAATACATTTTTTCCAATTAATACATGACAATTATTTTGGTTTTTCATTGCCACTGCTAAATTCTACGTTATTTATAATTAATTGGAAAAAAATACAACGTTTATTTGAATAACGGTCATTTGACCGAGATCGGTGAAAGGTGGTATGTATAAAATGTCGGTAGGTTCAGTGTTAAAAACAAAAGATAAAAAAAGAATTACCTGGGTAGTCTCTGAGACGCCCAACGTTCTGATTTTGGGGTTTTTGCATCTGTGCTTTTCCAGCAATTCCATGCCCATTTTTCTAACGAGTTCATCTTTAATATGTTTTTTTGCCGTATGAATTATACCCATACCGTGAAATCTATTTTAAAAAATAAAAGTAGAAATTAAGAGAATTTTCTGTAGCAAAGAGCAAATTGTACGCGCTGATTAATTTTTTTAACTTGTCATATATTCTAGTGATTTTTCGTATCTGGCATATGATATTATATCCGGCAAGATATCGTAATGAACACGAAAACACATTGTTCATGTACATACTGCGCTGTAAAGTCATTATCGGATGAAACTTCAATCTCGTACGGCGCATCATTTTCGTCATTACCCTCTCGCTTCACCAGATGATGAGCATGGGGGATTCTTTTCATTCGATCAGAAGTCACCAAGGTGCAGCGAATTTTCGCTTTTTCTCCCACGAAATTAACGAGCTGGGATGAAGTTTCATTAAAAACATTTATATTAATGATAATAAGCAATTTCCTGGACCGCGCACAACAACCGAAGGATCAACAAAATTTTCAGAATTTCTTATAATTACTGATGCTCAAATGGCTATAATTCAGCTAAAAATGATAAAAGTGATAAAAACCACATGACAATAATTTTTTTCATTACAACCGATGGAGAGACACAAAAGTCTAAACATGGTTCTAAAATTCTAGGACTGATTTCCCCTGACGAGAGTACGGTATTTGTGTTAGCCATAAAAAAAAATGAGAAAATATATACTTCATATATACCTTAACTGTCGGAGCTTGCCGCTTCCTTCTCGATGTCGTACTAGCACTGGCCAAACATCCGTGAGTTCCCATCATTTCGGACTTGTATCTAAATCTAAACTTGTCCACAGGCTGATCCAGTATGACAACTTCAGGTGCAGGTATTTCCATCGCTTAACAACAAAATTAATAACATTTCATTAAAAAATAATAATCGAGGTGAAATCTTTGTTTTACCGACCTATCGGAAGTAAGATTAGCTGAAAATCTTCATTTTTGTGTTCCAATAACATCGTCGAATTTGAATTTTAATCATATGCGTAGGAAAAAATAATTTGATCTCGATGATCAGCTAAAACCAATGTACCTGTGGTATCAGCGAAATTGATTAAATTTTCATCAATTCCAAACATGTTGTTGCTAGAATCTTCCGTCCCCGGCGAAAGAGACAATGACATTGGCGACGACGCGCTGCTTCCACTTTGTGAATCCATATTGTTGAAATTGTAATTATCTATCGGAACTCTTCGAACGACCGTGGTATCTTGGAAAATAAACATGTTTACGGAAGTATTAAAAGTTTGCAGTTTCGTACTAGTATCATGGTAAAATAACTTTTTGCAAACACTGCAAACTCGCTAAAATAACAAAATTCAATTTTGTAAGATTGCGGTTGAAAAAATGGAATGAAATATTTTCCACACTGTACCATTCTCAAATGGAACATAATTATATTGAAGATCGTTGAATGCCCTTTGCATTATATCCATTTCATCTAAAACAGACATCCTTATGAATATTTCACTTTTTGCACTTGATTATTGTTTTTCGATTCAACGGGCTGTCAAGTGGGCGATGTTTGTTCGGATCTAAGAGACAACGGTCGAACGGAGTAGTGTCAGCACTCACCGTTCACGAATGACTGGAAATATACGATGATTTAATCGGGAATTGCAATGGTAAACGATATACGCGACGATAACGAGAATTCGCTAGGTTCTTCCCCGAGAAAATGTTTTTTGTTACGCGTCGACCAATTGCGATGCGAGCTACATGCTGGCTTTTCGCGTAGTATTTTTCAATGTCATTCCCCACTCCTTTCTCCATGATATTATATGTGTCAACGAAAATCGAATCATCGAGGCCTTGTATCGTATGTATGCACACGCACACCGAAGTACACGTACATTTTTAGCATTACACTCGTGTAAAAAGACGCACTTTAGCTGTTACGAAATATATATGTACATCGATACGAATTTTTTCTCACGATAAATACAATTGAATATGGTATTTCTTACATTCGTAATGTTCGTAATTTTCACGATGTTTATTAATGTGCAATCGCAGCGTCGATTATTGTTCACTTTTCCGAAACGCCATTTCGACAGTAGGAAAATGCCGCGAATTTTGTTTGCGGACATTCGAAGAAAAAACCATTTTTTTTGTTATTTCTTTCGTGTGTGTTTTAGATGAATTAGAGATTGAAAAGAGTTAGGTTAGGAATGAGAAAGGTGCAAACATTGTTTTCAATGTACTGTAGGCAAATATCATTTTCTGGCAATTTTTCCTTCAGGTTATATATTTTGGATAATAAATACCTCACAGTGTATTCCACAGCTGATTATGAAATTGCATACCAACTGCGTTTCATTGACCCAGTTAAAGCGGAAGCTGCAATTGAGTTTGGGATTTCCCGCACGTTGCCGCAACCCGCCACGCGGAATTTTGAATATTTTAAGGTTATAATCATGCACATATGAAACATATATGTACGTGGATTTTGCTTCTATTTACATCGTCGAAAATATGATAATAACGAAAACAGCAGTGATTGCAGACGCTGTTCTATACTTTCCAAGTTCGTGGAAAATTTTTGCGCGTATACCTATATCATGGTATTCTTCACACAAGTGTAATGAAGGATGTGTACCTTTACTGAAGCTAAAAGATGAAGATTTAATTTACCAAGCGATCTGACAGTCAAAGGACACGTTAACGTTACCGATAATTTGGTAGACAAAATTGAGATTGAAAATCGAGATGTTTGCTAATGTGTTTTTTTTGTATTTAAAGAATGCATCGATTTACAGCGAAGAGGAAGTGAAACTCTGGGTCAATCTGATCCTACACATATATTGATCTTTCGCTATTTTTAAAAAATCAATTACTTCCTACGATCAAAAAATACCGATAAATTCGTTAACATGATCGAAAAAAAACATTTCCAGCCAAAAAATTACACGTATCCTCCTGAGGGCAATAAAATGTGATAGGGTTCGCGATGACGGTTCAAGTCGACCCCACGTGTTTCTGAATTGGATAACAAAAGGGAGAGAAAATGTTAATTCAAATTAAATAGAAAACAACCACCCGCAATCGCGTCAAGCGATGAAAAATTACTTCGCAATGCGCAAACATTATCAAGTGATGGAAACAATCTCAACGAATCAAAATAATCCTACAATGATATGTATTAACTGTAATTTCGACATTGAAAACGATAGTTTACTGAAATGTAAAATTTTCCACTTGTGCGTGGCCTCAAGACCACTTTACGAATTTTTTTTATGCCGTACTTTTCTCTATTTTTTCTGACACGACAGTTACAATAGATAGAGGTCGTTTCACCGGTCATCGCACTCGAGGATAAAGCGCATATATGTATATATAGATTAGGAAATCACGGATTCAACGGAGTGGGGGTCGCGCTCGAGGCCTATATGAACACTCTCGAGGTACAAAAATGAAGTGTTGATCGCGTGCTTATGCGCCTGTAACATCGGTACACTTTCTTATTATCACTGTTGTCAATATTTTATCGAACATGGGAACGAAAGAAGAAAAAATTGGTATAATCGGAAGGTGAGTGAAAAATTGACCACAGCCATAATTATAGCAATAGAATATTGGTGAATAACAAATGCATGACAGTGTTAACCCTCTATCTACACCATTTTTCGTCGCAATCACTCTGGTACAGGGCTCTCCAGGGGCCGAAAACTTGTCTCTTACATAAAAAACTAATTAAAAACACCCGTTTCTCAAAGATCAATGTTGAAATGGTAACGTCGGAACGTCCTGAGTTGGAATATGGAAATAAAAGTAAGATACGTTGATTGCGTATAACGTGATTTCACGAAGAAAACAAAAGAGCGTTAAATTTTCGAAAAAGGACTTTTTTTCGCTTTTCGACAATGTGTCCATCGTTTTTTGTTTAATCGAAAAAAAATCAGGGTACTTCGTATTCGGGAAACTCTTCCGAAAAGCTGTATGTACAGGCGAATTGTCTCAAAATTTCTTCCGAAATTCTTCCAAAAAGTATGTTCATTTCGCCAAATGAAGATGAACTCTGAAGTCATCGAAAAAGTAGATAAAAGTGAAAAAATAATATAAAAATACATACCGTTCAATATTATTCAGTTATGAATTATATAGGAAAATTCTAGACGTGCAATAACTGTAATGAAAATGCCTTATGACACAAACTTTTTACTTTTATTTCCAATATATTCTATGGAATATATTGGAAATTTTTCATGAGATTTCTAAGGGACAAATTTATACAAGTTTTGCTGTTCACCTCTATTAGCTCACCTGGAAAAAACAACGAATTGCTTGTATTTCGCAATCGAATATTACAGATCTGGTTTTCTCAATGCAATGCCTCAGGAAAATGTTGAATATTTATTATAGAGGTAGATCAATATAAAAATAAATGTAATAGATTTCAAAGAAAAGTGTTGTATACAATTTTTGAAGCTTTCAAAAATATTGTAGATCTCATTCGATACAGTAGAATAAAAATAAAGAGTGTAATCGGAATTTTCGGAATGAAGCGAAAACTGCTGGTCGGTGCTGTCGATAGAAAATACATTTTCCGCGTGAGAAAAAACCTTGAAAAATCATTTTTACAGCGGCCTTATTGGCCGTAGCTGGGCAATGCTTTTCGCCAGTGTTGGTTATCACGTAAAAATGTACGACGTCGTCGAAGAAAAAATAAAAGAAGCACTGGAGGACATTCACCAACAGCTCAAACGTCTTGAAAGCGGTGGACTTCTTCGTGGTTCTCTGACGGCCAAACAACAATTTGACCTCATAAAGGGTAACGAAACTCACGATGCGGTAGATCTGCGAAAAACGATCATTTTATTTCTGCTGTTTCTTTGGGCTTTTTGGAATCGTTTGCTGATGAAATCCGTAGAAAAGTCGGCGTGATTTTTGTGTCCACATTTGAATATTTGAAAATTGCTGAAATACCATGTCAATCATACAAATACTATAACTATTCCAGTAATTTTTAATAAAATCTTAACTAGCGATGAAAAACAATACAACAAAGAGAGACAAATAATAGAAAAATTCAGTCTCAATTTCGATGAATTTACAAATTTTAAATCCAACTCTGAAAGTTTTAGAATTCACGGTCAATATTAATCGACATGTAACTGAAAACAATCAATGATAATTAATACAATTTTGTTGCTTCTTATGTTATATTTCCCTTCAACTGATTAGTACACAATTCCACAACAGCTAACTGCGCTACAGTTGTTATTCCATTTTATTGGCTCTAGAGTGTATTTGATTAATATTGAATTTAGCTATGTTTGTGAAACTCGAACGATTTAGGAACATCGAGTATCGAGGAAACAGCGAAAAATGCTAAACTCATACAGGAATGTGTACCGGAAAATCTTGATCTTAAATTAAAAGTTTACAACCAATTGGACAAAGTGGTTGAGAAAAATACAATTTTATCGTCGTCAACTTCGACGTTCAGGCCATCTTTATTCAGCGAAAAACTCAAGCATCGCGATCAGGTGATCGTTTCGCATCCCGTAAGCACATTTTGTGTCAATCTCATTTCCACTTTATCATTTCGCGTCGAGATTCTGTATCTTATTTATTCTTTAATGTCTTACTCGTATCTCAAAAAATGTTTGTACCGCGATATCTATCAACTGCGCACTTACTTCGTTGCGTAATAATTCCCCAACACGCGTACATGTGTTATTTCCAATCACTTACGTAAATACGAACACGCATTTTTCTACTCGACTTGAAAAATGTCAGATGAGCGCGTATGAGGCTGTGTCATCAGGATGATTTATCATGTAATTGTGACTTGAACGCGATACCTGCTGGCTGCTTCTAAATTTCGTTGGTGTTTTCTTTCGTAATGATACGTTGAATCGTGGTCAAAGCGGTTTCATAGAAATTTCTGGCAAAAAGTAAGATGAGAGTTTATTGAAAATTCGCACCGTTCCGGATGAGCTAGTGTTCAAGTTTCGCGGCGATCTCCCTCGCGCTTACGATGGATCGTGGGGTGTCACCATGCATCTTAAGGGATTCTGATGCTTTTACATCCCGGAGAAATACGTGCTTTTGTACTTTTGTAATTAGGGGAGAATTTGAAGAAAAAAAACTTTTTTATGAACGTTCGAAAAGACATTCTTGATCATAGAAATTTCCGAAAGGCCAAAATATCGGAAGCAAGATACAAAGTGGAACTTTTTTCGTCCTTCAAGTGGATCGTGAATAGTTTTTTTCAAACATATTTATTAATTCTACAGAGCACTATTATAGTAGTGGTAGTAGCCGTTTTATTTGCCCGTACACTTGTGGCAAAAGTGGTAAATTGATCTTAGCCTAAGTTGTTTCAAAGTGTTCCAAAGTGAAGAAGCCCTCACTCCCAGAATACCATTAAAAAGTGAGCTACATCTCGAGCCCTTGTTGCTTGTACGTCGCCTGAGGGATCCCAATTGTAATCGGATTTAATTGTTCAACGCTTTTCGAATTCTTCATTTTGTGGTTTTTTTTACATACATGATATAGGGTAAAGTACCCAGTCTCCGGCCCTGTACCACTAGTCGGCTTTTTTCGATTCTGAAAAGGCCGAAAACTGAACTGGGTACTTTACCCTAAATGTGTTTTTTTAATTGTATCAATGGTTACCAAAATCGTAGGACTTTTTTGTATTACTTGATTAAAATACCTTCTCGGTATTCTCTCTGTAATTTATCAAAAGTGTGGAAAATAATCGTTTCAATTATTTTTAATAATAAACGCAACGACATCAGGGCCCCCTTCTGAATATGCAAATTTCAGGTAAATCCTCCATATTACGTGCCTCTTGTTGAAATTGTACCAAGTCCATGGACCAGAACGGATATTCCAGCCAAGACGAAGGATATCATGACTGAAATTGGCCAAGCACCGGTCGTCTTTGCACGAGAAATCGACGGATTTGCTCTCAACAGAATACAGTGGGTTTGAAAAAAAAACATTATAGAGAAAACAGCTTCGGGTAATGTGAGAATGAAGAGTAAACAAAATGAATAAATTGCAGATACGCGATACTCAACGAATGTTGGCGTCTAGTTGCTGATGGTATTCTCAGTGTAAAGGACGTCGATGTTGTAATGAGCGAAGGACTAGGTATGCGTTATGCATTTTTAGGCGCGTTCGAGGCGGCTCATCTCAACGCGGAAGGTAAAATACAGAAATCATGAAAACACCAATTTAATAAGTTATTTTCTCATATTTGACGAACAGTGAATCTCGAGGTATAATTTTTTCCATGTAATTAAATATTTGACGAAATGAATCTCAGTGTCGATGTAAAACATTATTCAATTGCAGGAATGAAGAAATACTGCGAATCATATTCCAAGAGCATTTACAACGTTAGCCAAACTTTTGGGCCAACGCCAAAATTCGAAGGGCCAATGGCGGAAGAAATCAGCAATCAACTGAATGCAATGTGCCCATTGAACAAATTGCAGGAGAGACGTGCTTGGCGCGACGAGGCACTAACAAAATTGTCATTGCTCAAAAAAGAACTCGAAAAGTCTTGCAATTGAGAGCAAAATTCGTCTTGCCTTTTCTCGCAAAAATTTACATCTGAAAGGTCGAATTCTTTTGAATAAATAAACAATCGAAATTACGAACGTGTATTTCATGGTTTAAAAAATTTGTAATCCGATCTTGACGAATTGCCTCTACAGTTTACGAAGGTTATTTGGTAAAACAAATAAATAAATATCACCTTTAGATATGGTAGGGTAGTTTTTTAGTTTTCAGGCTTCCGCGGCTATTGCCGATATGCATAACGAACGGTAGACTTCCGGATGCATACTCCATTTAGTATCAGATTTTTGCCTACGTTTTGGAAACATTGTAGTCTGCATCTTCAGGGTTTCAGCTCAGACTCGGATTCTGAAGATGCAGACTGTGCAACGTTTGCGAAATACATTTTTCTATTCGGCGCAAATCGGTATGTATCGCAGTAAGTGTTTAACCTCCGCCCTATCGGCATGTGGACTATGTAATTGCTTTAAGAAATGGCATTAAAAAAAGGGAGAAAGGAAGGAAACTTGTGTCACGGATTAGCCATGTGTGTTAACGACAGATCGAGCCACTGTAGAAGCTTTCCAGTTCGGGAGCATCATACAAATGCTAAAAAAAATTTCCCTACTCAAATTTGAAATTGCCAAATCGGTCGGTTTTGGGACCGCTGATTATCGTCAGATCTTCACGATTCAAAATGGCGACCTAAAAAACGAAAAGGCACGACACTATTCGAGCTGTAAGAATTTGAAAACGGTTTCATCATCAGCGATCCGGAAAATCACCGATTCGATATTTTCATAAACAAAAACTGAAAACCTGCCTGACCTATCATTCATGAGCCAAGAATTTTTCTTTTCAACATTCATCGATTTCTCAAAGTGTATCTCGTTTCGCGTAACTTTGACCTCTAATATCTTGTGAAGTACGGGGCAATTTCAGAAATATCATCAAGATAATCTATACAGAAAATGAAACAAAGCAGAATATCCGCAGAATCCGAATAATTCTAAGGAAAAATTAACGCAATTTTGGTGTTTGGAGGACAAAAATATAATATATCATTGGTTAAAGTGGCAAATCACTTTATTTTTCTTTTCTTTCCTTTTCGTCAAGTTTCACAGCGAACTTATCGTTTTCCACCGACTCGGGGAGCGGACTTTTGCAGTACTTTGGCGACCTTCTGTTTCGGTGCTGGCTTGGCCTTGGCTGGTGCAGCGGCCTTCTTCGTCGCTTTCGCCGCCTTCTTCTGTTCTTTCGCCGCCCTTGTGAATAATCAAGTTGTTGAAGGAAAACATTCTCAACCCTTAATTCGAGTTATCTTTTTCATCCTAATTTGTAAGGACCCGCAAAGCCAGACAGTGTAATTTTATTGTACAATTCTGGGTGAAGCAGCCCTTTGCTTACTATAAGACACTCTGAAATCTAACTCGACATGATATGATCGTGCCAGAGGAACAGATGTCTACGCCGTTGTTTGTGAAACTTGGTTCTCCAGTGATCAAGGTGCTTAATTAATTTTGAAACATTTTTTCAGTATCTTCTATACATAACGCGAAAACAACATTTTGCTCTTCTGATTATAGCGTTAATGTTTTGTATTTTTATTAATAATTCTTCAAGTAACGGCAATAATAATATGAATCTATTATTATTGTTATCGTTATCATTCTATGTAGATGAAAATGTCGATAGACGTAAAATATTGTTTTGAGAGGAGCATATGACAGAAAAATTGGCAACAAACTCAAAGTTTTGTGTTGAGATGTAAAAAAAATAATGAAACAAGGCGTTTGAACACTCACTTGATGGCTTGGTCTCTCTGAGCCTGACGAATTTCAGGTTTCATGTTACGTTTAGCGAGAATGTCTGAGAGAGAAGCACCTACAATGGCACGATTGAATTTTTGTGCTCTGCGTGTCCTTCTCTTGGCCTGCTCCTCCTCCTGGCCCTTCTTGTGCTTGCGTCTATAATAACATTGACAAATATAAGCAAATTGCGTCTTTCATGATTGATAATGATTTTCAGTTATTTATGCAAATATTCTTGAATAATGAATGTAATTATTGTTAATTAGTAGAAATTCATTTAAACACATTTTTTTAACAATTCCTTCACGCCTTGATACGGCCAATGAAAATTTCAAAACTTTGTCAAACGTAATAATTTTGTGAGAAATTTTTCTTGCAGGAAATTATTGTTCCATATGTACCCGTCGAGCCAGCGGTGCTGGAAGGGCGTTAAATATCATTCGCAACATTTGTCTGCATTCCATATACTGTTCATTTATGAAATTCTTGACAAATCAATTTGGCCATAACGACATCCCAATAACGAAAATAACTGACCTGTAGAGGACGGTCCATGTCACTTTTCTGGGATTGCGTTTCATCAAGTGAGCGGCTTCGCACTTCGAGTTGAGGAAAGTGAAAGACTGTAAACGGAATCTTTAGGTTAGATTCGAAGGTTACGCGCAATGGTGAAAACGGTTATATATCCGGCACATGTTGCACAAATTTTATTCTCTCGAGATTTATCGCGTTCCCTAACCTCAAAAACAACGAAGTATCAGATTTTTAATTACGCACAAACGCGATGATCAACGATTGATGAAATTGTGATTGAGAGTAAAAAAAACATTATTATACGAAAAACAACGTACCTTTCCATCAACTTTGACCATGGTCTTGCCATGGCCGGGATAAATTTTATATCCGCTGTACGCGCAAAGCCCGATCCTGTAAAGATTGTATTATTATCGCACCGCATTATACCACCGTTCGACAAAAAATAAAATTATCATCGCACTAACGAGGATCGCACGACGATCAATGGATTTTCTTTGGTATCGCAAACATTACAACTTACTTCATCTTGATTTAGCGAGAAAACAACGCTATGCCTGCGTAAAGCGTAACGCCAAAATGGCCGATACTACTGACGGGGCGACGGTTGCGCCATCGGTGGATCGTTTCGTAAACATCGTAAACGGAGCCGGATATCGGTTCACATTTCACAAACTCGGAGCGCGGATTTCGAATATGTCGAGGGATAAACGTTTGTATTTCATAATAACTTTTACCGAGAAGTTCGATCCTGGTAGAAAAAGTCGACTTCACGATGAATTATAGGCAAAAGTAGGTTAAATCAAACATTAAATTAATCCGTAGGAAGTTTGTAAAATAAATTCCGAGACAATATTTTTGTTTTTATTTTGTATTCATTATTAACATTTCTTGTTTATTCCGTTGAAAAAAAATCATCAAAGAAAACGAATGTCATTTTGAGTTATTAAAAATTACGCGACAGATTTATTCTCTTTTTCCGACTTCCAACGACGAGAAACAACGCGAAACAAAGATATATCGATTGTTATTCAACAAGTGGGACTAAGGTGTTGAGACAAAATATGATCATGAGAAATAGTAATGCTATCTTTATTTCATATACTAAAAATGAGGCACATAGCACTTGTAACAATTCACATTACACGCCTAGTCAACAAAAGTATGATTGACTCGAAACGAGTAGAGCAAGGATTATTTTTCTTTTTTTTTCGTTTTCCCTTTCAATATATATATTCGACAATGATAAGTCGGACAAAACTCATCTACAGTTCTCGCCTTGGCTCTTTTTTTTCCCGACGCTTTGTCACTTATGCGAATACGAAAACGTGAAATTTAGATGTTGAAAATGTAAAAATGTATCGCGATTGTTTTTCTTCTTTCTTTCTCTCTTTTTTTTTTATTGTATATAAAAAACAAACTTATCGGTTTTATATACGTATACTGTCGACTATCGTCTATTTCAACGCGTTCTAGTGGTAATGGGAGGATTATTTCCGATTGTATCGGATCTTCTGTAATAGAGCAAATATGGTACTCGAGGAGGTGATGGATTCAACACGTCTACTTCATAAATGCCTTTGACAGAGCTGTCATCGTAACGAACCCAGGCATTGTATCCAACGTGGAAGGCATCTGTGACATAGTGACCTTTAGTGGCTTCCTTACCATCGTGATAAGTTACCGCAAACAGCTTGTACTGTCTTTGCTTGCGTGTCAATTTCTTCGCAACGTTCGGTGACAAGAGTTCTGTGGATGATAACATTCGTCGTACAGTACGCGTTAACGATCAAATCATTTATACCGCCTTGGCCAAAGGTATTATTCACAAATATGCTCATGTATTCAAAGTGCCCAATACTTTTGGCCGAGATTGTTCGACTGTTCGATAGTTTGAAGCATTAAATATTCTTTGATTTTTTACCATCACTAGATCGCGAGTAATCGATAATCAAAGTCAAAGGTGTGATTTTGTCCCAAGTCTTCGAGAACAATGAATAAAGAATCATTTTAGAGCTTTACATCTTCCCTTTTCGATACCAACATTGGACACTTTTTATTATCGACTGTTACGCAGAAATCGTAATAAAAAGACGAAACTGAAAAACAGCAAACTAACGACGGTAATTTCGGTACTTACTGCCGTCCAGTTTTAAATCTATCGGGAATCTAACGCGCTTGAATATCTTTGAACATCCATCCAATTTGTAATCGAACCACTTCAAGTGCAATATTAGGATAATTGGTAGTTCTTCGAGCAAAACTTGCTTCCAAGCCTCGATTTGTTGTTTCGTCTTGCTGCAAGTCATTCCCTCAACCTGATCTTTCCCAACCAGTATTTCCAGTGCTGCTTCCACCGATTCCGCTTTCTGTAATAATGATATCTGAATCTGAGCACAAAATTGTGATGAGCATGAAAATTACATTTGGAAACAAAAACGTGAAAAAAACGCAATTTCACAATGCAAATTGGATAAAACCGGACTATAAACGAAATTTCATATTCAAATGTTGAATATTGATCATAAATGTCTCATTTCAATGAAAAATGTCACATTTTTCATTTCATTCCAATTACTGATGAGTACGAGAGTAGTCTTACGAGTGAGCGGAAATAAGTACCCTTTTACCAGCTACTATACACATCCGGCCTGTATGAAGCGAAGCGATCAAAAGATGAGACACTTTATCGCAATTCTTATACACCGCGCAACGCGTTTTCCCCCCATTTCACATATTATTCAGACAAATTTCAATCAAGAAAAACGACTTATAAGGATGATTCGTATCAAGTACAGAACTCAGAAATGACGGATTTTGCGTAACATTCTGAGGAAAACTACTTGGCCGTTCGTTTTTTTTTCTTTCGTATATTATTGTTCGTCGATCACGTTTTGAAAATTACAAAGAAGGAAATGTGGCCCGGTTTGGCATTGTCGTCTCGCCCAAGCGAGAGATTCTTCGTTTGAACCAAAATCTACTGATTATCTCTCTGCGAGCATTGATCAACCGGTGATCGGTTTTCCTCGCGTCTGCGATCAATCGAGCTCCCGTTTTGATTGAGAATTCTCTGATACATGCGACCGTGGGAGCAGTGAAATTGCATTGCGGCGGCGCACGATTACGCGGTTATTCCACAACGACAATATACGACCAAGCACGTGAATACCAGTTTTATCATAATAATCGGCCACTTTATGCATGCTTCTCAAAACCATATAGAATTCCAACAAAATAAAAAGAGAAATATTCGGATTAAAAAAAAGGTTAAAAAAACTGGAAAAACTCATCGGAAGAGCACTTGCTGAATTCCGTTGTTGAAATAATTCGTGTCATGGCAATTGTATATAAACAGTCGAAAACATTTGTAAACAAGGTCATCGCTCCTAGTGTCAAATAGTGTTACTTATTCGATTTTGAGATTTCGGGATTGGAAAATGTGTATTTTTTTAATAATTTGCATTGTTGTGCAACTTTACCTCGATGTCTAGTTGCAGGGTGAAAAATGGTTGAACATTATCGGTGGTTTCGTCTCCGGTACGCAATACCCTCGACCTCAATTGCCCGCGGAAGATATCTGACAAGGGTGTGCGACCGAACTCAGTGCATCGCGTTATAGATCCTTTGTTTTTCGGGCCCATTACCTAAAATTGAAATTAATTTTTCTGATTACGGCTATTTGGGCGAAAGAAAGATCGATATTTTCGAGAATTAACAAATTACGTACTTTCCATCCTTCCTCGGCATTGTTGAAATTTACATTGGACTCTTTAGGATTGGATTCATTGCCATTTGACGCTGAATTCACTAATTTCATAAGCTGCAAGAAATTTTCCGATTAGCTTATTTTCAGTGTATCAAAACATTCCGCTGAAAGACGTACTGAAGAAAACATAAACGTGTATAAAATGTCTGCTAAATATTGATGTTCTGTATGTAGGGTGAAACATTTCGAGAGTCAACGCCTTTTCGTACAGCTTCCCGTCAATGATCCAACATGCGAAATGGGCCTTATAAACGGTTTTTCACGAACTTGTTGACAAAACAATACGGCGCTTAGTTTCTACAGGTCACAAGGGAACGAGTTTGGATATATCGAGAAAGAATTGAAAAAAGCTTTTTGATTTTATGGAACAAAAAACGACCGTATTCTAAATACGGATCAACCAGAAATCTTTTTAAGCTTCGAATCGGTTGGAGACAGGTATTCTGCTTATTTTTGAGCCGATTGAAACCTAGCTGAGCAAATCGACGGAATTGAACGAACAAGACCATAGCGTCGCGCGGTTTTCCTCTATGCTGAAAATAATATGAGGTGGAATTCTTGTAGCGATCACGCCGACGCGTAAATTCTTTGCCCTACCTATTTCCGAACGTTTGTTGCGTTTTTACAACTTACAACGAGCGTTTCTTGGAGAAAAAAAATACTTGAAAATCGTACGCGAGCGCACGAGCAAAATTTGAATTTCATATTATTTAAACAACGTTAATTTTCTACTAGAACGTCGCAGTTTTTAGCCAAAAGTTCATGAAACGTTGAAGCGATCGTATGTTACGGTCGAAAAGAAATAACGTTCATTTTCCTTAAATAAAAAATAAATCTTGAATAAAAAGTGTTAATAATGTTTAAAACTTAATGTAATAAAAACCTCGAGCATTTCATCGCTGATACCATTCAGCAGACAGGAGAGAAATTCCTCAGCGTCTTCTTGTCGGCCCTCGACGGAGAACCCGCCAGCGCAGGATGTATTTTTCAACATTGTATATACATAGGAAGGCTCAAAAGCGACGCCGCATTGAACGTCGACGGCAGTTTCTTCGCCGCGCTTTTGACTTTTGTCTTTGCGTGGCATACGTGCACCCTCGGAAAGAGGATTAAACTCGCGAACGAATCGAACCCTGCGATGGAGAAGCCGGTGAGTTAAAAAAAAAACAAGTTACACTACCGCGAGGTTTTCTTTTTTCGTACAGCCCAAGTTAATCTTTCACGAGCCGGACTTATCCTCGAACTTACTTACATATTATCAATCAGAGGCGTTGGTGAATTCTTCATCGAACTTCTGGGATGTGGCAGTGCCATAAGAAGATTGTAAAAAGGTGGACACGCGAGGAGCGCTTGCAAGATACTGTTGATGTAGCAATAATTGCTGCGATTCGTTAATCCTCTTGGTAAAAGACTGACTGTTTGTTTATCCATTTGATACTTGATTAAAAGTTCTAAAAACAATAATGAAAACAAAGCATCGTGAAACAGCGACACCAAGAATCATGATGATATAATATTGTTTTACAGTTTTGAAAAAATATCTCTCTATCCGGGAAAATCAAGTGTTTCGCGTGGAAAGAAAAGATGCTTGCTAAATATTGATTCAACATTTTCAATGATGTTATTATTGAACGTGAATACGACCTTTGCAAAATTCTGATTCGATTTTATTTTTGCAACGATTTTACTGTGAAAACTTCCTCGAAACAATGAACGTATTTTAGAATTAAAAGAACTTACCACCCATCCTAAATACAGCTGGATCGTTCAAATGATTTTGGGTCGTTTCGGTAGTTGCTTTATTTTCACTCGCAGAGCTATCGGTGATTTTGAGCGTAGCCTCCAGGTTGTTACGGTTAGAAACGACATTTTCGTTTTTCATCGGAACTTCGGTATTCGAAGCTTTCGACACGGGAGTTTCGACAGGTGCTGTAGGAAAATTAAGGGGAGGAACACAAGCAACGGGCAACTTGGTGATGGGAGTCGGTGATTTAACGTCTCCGGGTGGTCCTCTTTTTTTTAAGACATTTGCCCAAGTCGTTGTACTCGGAGATGTGGAAATGCTTGTTACAGACGAGATCGTGGTTACGACTATCGTCGAATTTTCCGCGGTCTTTGCGACAGTTTCTTGAATATTTTTCGTCGTTGCAACAGCCTCGTTGCTCTCAGCTATATTTTCCGATGCTTTAACGGATGACTTTGGTGAAGCCTCGGCGGAACTTTTTATTATCGTAGCCGCTTTATCCTCGCGTACCGTAGAAACTTCTTTTTCCACAGGCCTATCTTTCACGACTTTAATCGCATTGATATTATCATTATGGGACGTAACCGGGGGGATATCTTTCTTCTCCTTTGTCTCGTCTTTGTGAGCATCCTTGCTCTTTGAAACATCGATAACATCGGGTTTTGCTTGTAAAATCGTAACTCTCTTATTGTCCAATTGTCTCGATGCTGTTTGGGGAGAATTACTCGCCGTATCGATGTCCGTGTTACTGTTATTCACAATGAGCGTTTTGCCATAATTTCTCTTCGGAGTTTCAACCTCATCGTTGTTGTTGTTGTTGTTGTTGTTGTTACTATTACTATTATTGATGCTGGTATTATTAACAGCATGACGAAAGGGTGGCGGATCCTGCTGTTGATTGTTACGCTTTTCGTGCTTGTGATAATTTTTCGCGCCCTCCTGATTGTAATAAGTCGTTTGACCCGTAGAGTTACGGCCATACTTTGGATTGCTCGTAGGATGCGTGTGAGATGGATATGAGGATTGATGATGCGAATAAGACGAGTGACTGTTGTGATGCATCTGCGGACCTTGAGGATAAGGGGATTGTGGCGTTGGTTGAATAAAAATCGGCGTTCCAGCTGCCGGATGAGACTGAGCGGAAACCGAGTAAAGACCACCGGAAGTATGACACATTGGTAATATTTGACCGTATTGATGCTGTCCTTGAACTATGTAACTCGTGTGTATCTCATTATTCGTGTTCATTTGACGGTTGTACGAATCTCCGCGTTTTCCACCACGATTTCGTGGAGCGCGTCTATCATTTTCTCGATTAGGCGCTTGATTCATGATTTCTGGTTGATTAGCCGGATACATTGTTGGCGGCGGGCCGTACTGAAGTCTTTGGATGTACGAGAAAGCGTTAGGATCTCCAGCGCCGCTATTTGCGTAAGGATTTCCCATTGGCGGAAAATCTCCTACGGTGTATGTTATCATTTGCGGATGACTCGGATATGGATGCGCGGATGTCATTGCCGCAGCCATCATCGGTGCTGCTTGGACCTCGTAACTCGTAATTCCTTCCGGTATGCCTGAAGGTTTACACGTAATTTCTGATTTTCTTTTCAATTTTTGGCCGATTTTGCTGTTATTTTTATTTCTACGTGTTAAAAATACGATGATTGAGGAAGTATGCGTGAAAATGTCGCATTATCGAAAGTACATTTTTTCACCCGATACATGAATCTTGCTCCTCTGCGTAGATTGAAGTCGACAAAAAAATGGGAATGCAATCAGTTTCGCAAGTTTCTGTTCGTTTGAAGAAAATACAGTTAACGCCGACTAACAGTTGTGTAACCAATCAGTCGGTATCCCGCTCACAAAAATCTCGTGAAAATCACCCGATAAGTTTTAATTGACCTATTAGGGATCGTGCGATAATCACGTGAGTTTTCGTACCATCGCATCGTACCAAAACATTTACAGGAGGACCCAACACAAATAGAAATCCTTAATTTTTTTCCACAATCTTTTTTTTTCAGTTTATTTCAATGTTCAAAGATTCGGTGATGTTACAAGTTCCGCAAATTGCAAAAACGTGCGAAAAAATATTGCACGATTCTGATAATATTTAGATATCGCAACAAACAATTTTGACTTATCTATAACCGCAGAATATTTTTGGATAACTGGTGCTTATGGTTTTCAAAAATATGAAAACAAGGAAAATAAATTCAAATCTGAAAAAAGTTCATGAAAATGAAAAGTTTGTTGAATCCCATGTCTTCATGGTTTTTTTTGTCGCTGTGGGTAATTTTGTCAGAAGTTTGCTCGCGATTATCGTCGCTGGATTTTTACTCACTGTACTGCTGCCACTGATTTGTCGCATCGTCGTTGGGATTCTCCGCTACCTCCGTAGCAATCTCATACTCATTCTCCCCTATGTCCCATGGCAGCTTCAAGCTTGCCAGACTCGTGTCCAGTCTCAGTATTTCGGCAATTTCCTTCCTATCCGCCTCGTCCAAGTCGTGCAAATCCAAAAATGAATACTTCGGCTGTAATTCAAAATTACAACAACAAGAATTATGATACAAACATTTTTCACCAAAAATCAAATCTTGAAAATTTAATCGAAGGGAATTTTGTTTCCGTTGCATCTGTAGCGTACGAGAATTCCTCCATCACTGTCTGCGTGATCGAGGGACAAATTTTTCGAAATTCTGAGATCTGACTGTATCAAAAATGGTACAAGACGGACGGATATTTTTTAACCTTCATTTTTTCTATCTATTTTAACTCGATGATTATCATACTTTATCAAAGAAATATTATTATTATCATTATTATGAATGAAATATTAAGCACATTGCATATATTGCTGTCATAAAAAATACAATTATTATTATATATATTGTACAACCTACAATAACTGTAGTAATTTTCAAGAAAATTGTTTAAAATGGTCAACTTGTATAGGTATTTTGATATGTTTCATAAAATAATTGTACATTTGTTTTTGTTTTATCCGACTTGGTTCCAATATTCCCTTTATAATTTTCACTATAACAAACTCTAGATAGACATAATTCACGAAAAGAAAAACAAATATCTTTTTGTTGCAAAACTCAGCTAATCACGATACGATTTGTTCCTTGTAAGAAAAAAATGGTAACTTATAAATATATATAGCTATATATGTGAGGTGTCAATATAGGTCAGATAAATATGGTAAGAAAGAAATAATCAATTTTGTAATAATTACTTATATAAAGTGCATTGAAGCCAATGAATATACTTTCACACTTTCTGTGATCGCAGTAATAAAGATAACGACGACGATAAGGAAAGAAAGAAAAAAATTTGGTCCATTCGCATTTAACAAAGATCTATAGGAAATTTCGTGGTTAAAAGAAAATGAATGATCCTTCGATTAATTTTACAAGGAGGAAATGAGTTTTGAAATACAATGTTTGGGATGAAATTGTGAATGATGAAATTTTGAGAATAACCCGGCGTTTTCGTAAGTATATCCGGGCGAGCAATAGGGAGGTAACGAATTTTTATACCTAACCTCAAACATATCGAATAAGTTTAAGAGCTTAGAAATGCGACGATAATTATTTACATGGAGAATCATCAGTAACCAAGTTTTCAACTGCAAATCAAATATATTATCGCTTATTGATAATGACCGATCATATATTATTTCTCATGAAAAACTATGTGGTTCGAACGATTAATATGCGTTAAAACGTGTACGAAAATTGGTCCTCGATATCTTAGAAAGTTTGAGTCATACGCGGTAAGACGCAATGAACACGTTGGACGTAGAGATTATTTATATTGAATCGAAATAAAATAAAAACTTGCCTCGTTTCGAATATCCATGTTGATGCCCATACTTGGTCGAAAAACATCAAAGAATTTAGCCGTGAGAGCATGGGATTTCGTAGTTCATAGCCCGTTTTGTTACACACGTCCTTATACACGATACAGAATACATTTGCATTCTACATTTAATAATACAAATGGGAGTCGATATTATAATTAATATTTAACCGTCACATAGATATACTTTCATAACAGCTCATGTATCACCACTTTCTTTAATGGGAAAAACCACATACGATAATTAACAATGCAGAGAGAGAGAGAGAGAGTTTGCGACTGCGGAACACTCGAAGGGAGTGCGGATAAAAGGCGGAAAAACCGGAGAGGCACCATACCGCCGTGCGGCTCTTTCTCATGTACAGCAGTTCTTTTTTTCGACAATAGCGGCGCTCGAACCAACGTTGCGTTTCACGTGGCGGTAAAACACCATAAATTTTGAATTTAGACACCGCATAATTCGTGAAATTAAACAGAATTATGAAGGTTAATCAGGGTGCGTAGTCGTTTTTTTGATAATTATATTTTATTTGCATTTTCCCTTTTGCATTTTATGTACCTGAAAGACGATTTCGTTCGAGATAAATATCAGCAGGAATCTTTCAAAAAGTAACGGCAGACTAAATTTTTACGAAGATTTATATTCGATGATATACACTGAGACACGAAAAATTAAAGGATATGAAAAATTCGAAATTATTAGGTAATCTCCGAGAGTCCACTCTGGACCACTCCTTAGCGAAGAATAGATGTCGCAACATGAATAAAGAAGCAAATTAATCTCGAAGTTTTTAGCTTTCAGGTCTTCAGCTCTCAGGTCAGACTAACAAAGTAAATATTTTACATTTTGGCCTTGTTTCAGAAAAGTCAACGAACCTCGGAATATTTTTTTCAGTAATTCCATTTAAGGAAGGACGAGTATAAAATCCCGAAAAACCGAAAAAGAATTCGAATTTCGCGTATATAACTGATGAAATAAAAATCTAACCGGAAATCCAATTCCATCCTGAATAGCTCTTTTTCCATTTTTAATATCGCGAAAACCAGTGGTCGTACAGAAAATTTACGATGGGTTTTTGAAACTTCAAAACTCATCGTACATTTTTTTATAATAAAAACGGAGGCACAACATACCGATCCTTGTTAAAAAATATTTTTAACCTTAAATAATAAAAGTCTGACCTTTGGCCTTTGACGGTGCGAAACTAAGTGGAAAAAAACGCGGCGATTTAAAATTTTAAAAGTTTTTGGGGTTATCCTGAGGTTAGAAAAAACCGAAAATATTTTTGATCTGCCCATTATTGTCAAATTTATGCCAAGTTGAGAGAATATCTCCGAATTTGCAATTTGTACACATTTTTCAACTCAAGTTTTGCGCAATAAACAAATTTCCGTTCGAAAAACAATGAACCGAAAATTTTGATATTTCCAACACACGTTCTAAATTTTCTGTATGATCATTAGTTTTAGAAAAATAAATCATTAAAGTCAAAAATGCCATTTTTACTTTGAATGATACCTGTGCCTAAAATCATCGTGCTAAGTCTACCAAAAACTTACAGTGAAGAAAGAGGATGAGAAAGGCTGAAAGTTATACGAATGAAATTACTGAAAAAATCTTATTAAAAAAGTTCTTTGTTTTTCTTGTAGCTACATATATGAAATTTGTTAATGATGAAAATATTGTCGTTTGAGGCGTGAAACTCAGAAACTGACTCGTCTCTCTACAAAAATTTTTGGCTGAAATGCAGCGGCTTGATAATTACCTAAAAATATCGAATTTTTTCTATATTCTCTAATTTTTGTACCTAGTATATTACAATTACAAATTTCACCAGTTTGTTTCCATAAAATTTTATTACATTATTCCATAATACAACACCATATTTACATAAATATAATACTCAGGTACTATTAAAAAATACTACATCTACATTATAAATACACGGGATACTTGAAAGAAGAAAATGTGTCTTTTGCAGCGATAAACTTCCATAAAGGAATGCATAATTCTTCGAGACTGTACACCGGGTAAAAATCATATAGTAAAGTTGCATGGCTTGAGTTTAATCACGTGTTGCTCTCGTGGTGTTTAACTTTGTGCGAAACAATGAAAACTTTGGAAGACATGAGCAATATTAAAAATTCATAGCCGTAAACTCTTCGAGATGCCACCTCAAGAATAATCATTTTTTCTCAGTTAGCGTTCCATCAAAATTCAACATTTTACAATCGACAATCGATCTTTGCTTGTTCTTCTTAAAAATCTTGAATGAGATGCGAGGAAGACGTAAGAGAGCAGGAAATAAAAATGGAACTCAATTTTCTTTGTCCAACACTGTCATTTCTTCTCATGATTCGTTCTGAAAGATTATGGGCGATACGAAGCAAACATTACGAATGTGGGAGGTGCAACGGAACCTATGATGAGGAAAAAATGCAAGTTACTATAATGCTAGAAATGCGGCAGACAAACTTTTCCTGCGAATAGTTCTGATATGACTGTTATCCACAATGCTAAAACAAAGAGGACATAAGAGATTCCGACTTGATGAGAATTAGGTAACTGATAAGGCTGTCCACCGATTTCGTCGATGTGAAAACCCATAGGAAATATCACCGCAGCTTGGCAGAAGAGGATCACTGAAAAAAAAAAAATATTCGTTCCTCTAAATATACTTCTATAAATGTTCACATATACCGTAGCATGTGAATAAGAAATAAAAGTAGGTAACAATATTTATAAACGGTTTCTCCACACGGAAAACCTTGAACAAGGTTGGAAAGAAATATAAACTTGCGGAATTGTTGTAACTCTCTTAATATTTCTTTTTTAAATATTTCTTTTAATTGAATTCCGGTGAAATTGCGTAAATAGATATTTTTTCACAAGAGGGATCGTAAAGTACGTTTTGTCAGCATACAATAATACAGCAAATTAATGAGATTTGCAAGACTTTCATGTCTAATTTTGTTTTGAATTGTCAGTTTATTGTAAATGCTTTTGAATGAATTCTACAATTGAACGAAAATTAGCACAAACCTGACAATAATAAAATCATAAACTTGTTGTTTTTTTGATTAACACTCACTCGCTGTAAAACCAACCCATCTTGCATATGGTATGACGTGTCGATCCCAATGTGAGACAGCTAATAAAATAATTGTCGTTGTTATCAGTATGCATCCAATAAATATACAGACTAGAGCCATTAGCCATTCTGGTTGAAGATCGGGCGTGTAACAGACTTGGGGTCTGTTATAAAGGGTCATGCACGACCACATCAAGCCCAATCTCGTATCACCTACAAAGAAAGATAAAAATTTTTTTCACAAAATCTTTTGATAGCGGAATGTCATTACAAGGAAATCAGCACTGTTGAAATTTGAATCATTGAGACTCAGCAAAAAGTCTATTGCATGCGCTTTGTTTTTTATCCATCGCTCTTTTGATATATCACTTATTACTTTACTGATTGAAAAAATATTGCACAATACAAACAACTTGGCCTCTTCTTGTCAAATAAGATAATAATTATTACTATGATTATTCCATATGCAAAAAAATAACTGCTTTTTCATTGTTTGTTCCAACAATGCAACATTGCTGTTGGATTTTAGTTCAGATTATGTTTTGGAGCTCTCGATTGCGGAACAAATATTTTTGAGCCTATGAAGTTTTTTGAAGCCTTAACATGTTTTCGTATCTTTAGGTTTTCGAGATAATTAGCGAAAATTCCTCGCAGACTCAATAGACTTTGTAAGAATTATTTTATGTAATAAATTAATATGGAACGCTGACGACTGAAATGACTTTATTTACATTGCTACAAACTACGCACTCACCACCAACGTCTGTAATAATCCAATCTGGAGTAGCCAAACTAACTATAGCGAATACATCTGCTGCTAGAAACAGCGTGCCCGATATTACAGTCAATTTGTCCATTTCTTTTAAGTGCACAATAACGCACGAGAATAATTGCAAATGAATCAAATCCGACTGTTGTTTTTAGTCGCTTTTACTTTGTTGTTTTGATACTCGATCGCGGCCGAGTGTCACGCGAACGTAAATATTTGTCTGCAACTTGTTAACATTTTCATTTAAACCATAAATCACGAAAATCACGTGTAGACGAGATTTTATACTCTCCGACCGAAGAAGAAAACGGCAATTTATGCGTCCGATACTGCCGATACATAGAAAAAAAAAACGTGCAGTGGCGGAAATATTTTTTTCGTATAGTCGTATAGTCAATTATTTCAAAATGGCGGCCCGTTGATTCCTACAGAATTTTCAATGGTTGTGTCGTGATGCTGTAATGTGAGTCAAGACGTGGATTACTTTATGTCTAACATGTATTATTTAGACGTTACACTGTTAGTATAGCATTGTAAAAAACTGTTAAGAAACTTTCAATTCTCAAGCTCTGTCGAAATATTCGATCTAACCTCGAAAGCTGAAACGTTACTATTCTCGATTTCGAAATGAATGACCAATTGAAAATATGGTTATAATTTATTTTCCATGTGTGCATATATGCGTGAAATTAGTTATTGTATGAATCGATTACCTTAAACATACCGACAACTTTCGAAGTTTCTTACAACAGGACTCACTGGAATCAATGCATACGATAATAATTTTCATTTTTTCAATGCAGAACAATTGTTGAAAACACGAAACGAGAGATCAGCCCAATCTTTCTCAAAAGACATGTGATGCTATCATTGAAGCAGCTCTTTGGTGAAATTGGAGCAAATTGTACAATCGACATAATCAAATATAATTCTGAAGAATCAAGATTCGTAATACGTTGCGAAAAAAAAGATTACGTACGTCTGAGAGCATCTTTGAGTTGTGCGAGTTCTTACGAAGGTCAACCTTGTTATTACAACGTCGAAAGAGCAACCGCAAACTTGCTTTCTCTGGTGACCGATTCCCGAAAATTTATTCACTAGAGCAATCACTTTTTTTTGCATACTTGAGAAAAAAACTCTTTAAAGAGAAATACCAAAAAAGCTGCATCATGCCGATAATTCGTCAAGAAGGAAAAGACACGATAATCTTTGCCTCCAAGGAAGACCATGCGGAGCCGAGCAAAATAAATCTCCCTGAACCCGAACCAAGTCCGGGATTATTGCTGCCGAATGGGGAAATAAATTGGAATTGCCCTTGCTTGGGCGGAATGGCGACGGGACCTTGCGGCTTGGAATTTCGAGATGCTTTTTCCTGCTTCCATTATTCGGTTGCCGAACCCAAAGCCTCGGATTGTTATGAGGCTTTTAAAACTATGCAATCATGCATGTCTGAATATCCGGCACTCTACGGTAATAAAGAATCCAGTTTGGATGACATCGAAGGTCAAGACACAGACTATTCTGCCGATCGTAACAGCGAAGTTACGAATGAGAAAAGGGATAATAAAAATGACGATAGAAATGAGCGTGAAATTAGTCAGACCTCTGGTGTTAGTAATGGGCAACTCGAACGAACAAAAAATAAGTAGGGTATTCCTTTCTTTTTTTTTGTTTTACCAAATATGTACTATTTGCATAATTTGTATGCAGAAAAATAATGCCGAGTCCTTGAAAAACTTTTGTGAGTTTTCGAGAAACCACTTGCATTGTTTTTTCTATAAATAAATGTAGAGAGAATATTAAAACGTACTTCGTTATTTCATTTTGTTTATGTTCCAATTTTTCGTTGCTTGCGATATTGACTTTTAAAAGAAAGTAAAACTGAGCTGAACTCTATCGTCAAGGATTCGCAACAACATCCGATGAGCACAAAAACAAACATCTGCAACAAATCGTCACGGAGGAATAACTTTTGTCGAATGATTCAATAAAGGGTTGTCAATGAGGCGTTGAATAAATGTGTTATAATTTCTCAAATGCTAAAATTCTGTTTTTGGAAAAAAAGTTCAATCATCGCAAAAATGTAATTGAGAAAAATACAAGTTCGAAATGAAAAAACATTGTGCTAAGCAAAAAATGTATTCCCGAGTTTGGTCTCACAAAGAAAAAAAAATAGAGTTCCAAGAGAAATTATACCAGTTTCGAAAACATTTATAATTTTTTCAAAATTCCAGCCAAACTTAAATCAATGGAAAAAACGTAGATATTTCGGAAAATGAAACAGGATCTGTCTCAGAAACTGAGTGAATAAAAAATAATTAACTCAATTACACGTAATTTTTTAACCGTTTGAAGAAAAACAGCTTTCCCTATTTTCATCGCTATGAAAACATGAAGTACCGCTGGAAAATGCGGTAAAAAAGTAGAAATTTTTCTACTATTCGATAAAGAACGAAAAAGGTTGTCATTGCGATCGTTACAAGTATATTGTTCGCGAGGCCAAGGAAAACAATAATGTTCATAAAATGTAGTGCTTACGATCGATGCGAGGGCACTTTTGTTCGAATAAATGATTCGCTGAAATCATTAAGAATGTTTAAATTTTATCATGTTTATTTCTTGACCTCGTCAGATACCAAAGAAACTGAAACATTGTCGAATGTTGTACAACAAAATTGATCTAGACATTGAATAATTACAACACAAGTAAATAATCGAATATTTATTGCTACTTATTTTCATTACCAAACTTTATTTGTGTAATAGTAATCGATTTATGGCGATAGTTCTAACTTATTGGTTTATTGTTCCATACATGCCCTTGCGTGTGTTAACACGTGTCTTATTTTCCACTCAGTAACTTTCTTTTACTTATGTTTATTGCGCCGGGCGTTTTAAAATGTTTTCCGATGTTTCGATCTTCTTTTTCCTTCCTTGGCTCCTAAATTCGCTGAAATAATTACATCCAATGTAGCTTTATTTACGATTAATGATCTATTTACCTCCGTTTTTAATTTCCTTTCGTGTCTTCTCGCACCCAGTGTTCTCTTTTGTGCAACGAAATCTTTCTCGTATTTTTGTCTCATTGATCATTGCCGGAAACATCGGCTCTGTCGTCTCGTTCTGTGCTCTGTTAGCCAAAAACTTTATTTCGTGCTGTTCTACCTTTTATCTGTGCTTTTTCCAAAATTTCTACATCGCAGTTTAGACTGCGATGTCATAAACATGGGAGCCGGTAGGTGGCGATAGGAGAAGGTGGGATATGAGACATACTAAAAGATCTGGCGCTGCGCTCAAACATACAATTATTATAAATTAAATTTCATAATTAAAATGTGTACATTAAGCTGCTCGTTATTCCCGAGTTTGTCTTTTCCCCTTGGGTTTTCAAACGTGACCGAACCCTATTCAAACGACGATACTTTTTCCGTTTACGTTTTTATTATACTTATCAATTTTTTCAAGCCGTCGATTCCGTTTAACCTCTTATTGTTAGACAAATTTTTATACTAATGGCCAATTTTTTTCGAAATATGTTTTTTTTTTTTCAAATTAAAAAAACAAAGATTCCGGGCTTTTACAATCATTAAGTTTTTAAAGATGGTCGATTGTGCTGAAACTATATGATTCTTTGAGATAGACGAATTTCAATATTGCTGAGAATTTTTTTTTCAAGAATAAAAAACAGTCGGTTATCAATATTTAAATTTGTCCGTCTGAAAGGATTATTGTCAAAGTAAAATCAACAGTTTGGAAAGATTCGTTAATAAGCGAGAAACAAATAAAAATCTGAAAAGTGCAAAAATTTCATGTTTAATTGAATGGAAAATACTTAGGCAGGAATCAATGGCGTTTTAATTCTTTTTCTCTTTGCCAACATTGTTCTTAGACTACAAACTGATGACGAGAGTTCAGAGAATATGAGAGAAATCAACTTGAGAAATAGCTGACATCTAAGTATACACGAATATAAAATATTCACGTAGTTCTCAGATATCTAGCGACAGCGTCTCGACGCTGAGACTTTTTTGGAAGCCTCGCCATCTTCTTTTCGCTATTGATAAAAAAACAGAAAGCTTTCGGTGTTTCTTATCGACTTTTGTAGAAACATGCGGGATCAAAGGACATTATCTTTGATCAGAGAAGACGTCAGAGAATTACACAATCGAGGCGTCTGTGAATATTTGTTCTGTACGGTCTTCTTATCAGTTCGATTATTAAAGTTTGGAAGTCATTTATAACCTATAAGTAACGACACTTTCCTTAGTGAAATTAATTTACAGGATTGATCTCTCGGGTATTATTAATATTTTAAAATATCATTAAAATACGAATATTGTCGAACGAAATACGTACACTTGACGGTTTTGTAATGTTCTTTATTCTCGATAACCCTGATAAAATTTTATTGACACAGCAACAGTCACATGATTATATAGGCTTATTTAATTCCAGTATTCATCGAACAATAAAATTTAATTCAAAAATAATCTCTCTTCGCATTTTGTGAGCAATACATGGGTCGTGTTCGCTGTAAGTTTTTATCGATGTGTTCGCAACGCGGAATTCATAAATCAAGCTAACTTCAATGGCACAGAGAACGATATAAAAAGAGTACTTTCGTAGCTTCATTAACATTATAAAGCGTCACGTTATAAAGCTTTTATATTGCAATGAAATATGGAAAAGATGCTCGAAGAGGCGCATGCGGCAGGAATCGGTGTTCGGCTTGTCAACAGTGCGCATCGTTTATTATTTAACATCATTTTTCATTGAAACAGTGAAACGATTTATCCAATGTGATGCTAGATTTCCCAGTCTGAAAGACTCTCAAAGAGAGAAAACGGTAGGGGAAATCGAAATGAAGTATAATTTCCATATTTCTTAATGTTCGTAATGTAAAGTAATGTCTATAGCGTTTCCGTTTGAAAATGCACCGATTCATCGCAGAGATAAAATTATACATTATAAATACGAGATAAAGAATCGAAATTGAACAAAGAGAGTCGAGTCACGGCATATTTGCGAAATTTATTGAAATTGGCTTTATTAACGGAAACGGTACAGAAAGCAAGGTAAATTTGGCAACGGTTTGTTGCAAAGCGGATCATAAGCGTATTTTTCAATGTTTATAAAAAGTGAAGATCGTTTGTATGGAACGCGCACACTGACGCGCCAGCCTTCGTTTGTTTCTCTCTTCTTTGGTAGAGCGCCACCAGGCGGCTCCGAAACTCCGAACAACTCATCCGAATCGTCCAAAATCACCCATCGAAGGAAGCTCCAGCGAATAGAGAGAAAAGAAGAGAGAGATAAAAAGAGAAGAACGAGAGGTCATTGTGAACTCGGCTTAAGGATGCCGATGGAACGGTCGGAACGGTCTATAGTTCGGCGGATGGAACATGACGGACGAAGGAGGGGATTGGACGACGAAGAAGTGGCAACTACGTCCAACCACGATCTCTTCGAACCGACAGTAACATATATACGCGCATTGGTGTATCCCACCATGAATGATATCGCTGCCTCTAAGTATTCGTATTTTCGACGTTCACAAATATTCAACAACAAAAGAACTGTAGTAAGAACGCTTTGTGCCAAAAGTAATCAACAATCGTGCTGTAATCGAATGAAGAAACCTATTAACGAAAATAATTAAAAATACAGTGAACAAAAAAAAGCGAAAACTCGGTTTCGCGAAGTGAATTAATGGTTAAGTGAAATAAAAAGAAGAATTGTGGCTTCGCGTGCGAAGCAAAGTGCGTCAGAGATTTTTCCCGTCACCCCCCGCGCCTCTTACATTTTTCTTCTCGAATATTTTTTTGCATTTTATGACCTCTTCGTTGACCCGATTCGAAAGTAAAAAAGGCAATTTTTCATCATTACGAGTCAGTGTTTGGGTTTTTTGTGTATGTGCATTGTGCCAGAAGTGCCGTCATTCGAACGGAAAATTTATCCCGAGAAAAATAAAAACACATCATAGTGGCGTCGAATAGCAGAAAAATGGATTCAAGAAAACCCAAGATAAAGGAGAAAAGACGGTACGTTTAGGCAGCACGTTTCATGCTTGTGTGTGTGCTAATACATGTACAAACACACACTCACGTAATATATATTTGTGTGTGTGTGTGTGTGTGTGTGTCTGTCTGTCTGTCAATTAGCGATGAAATGAACAAAACTTAAAATCAAGAACGATGAAAAACTGATACTCCATTATAAAACGTAGAAAATCAATCAAGGTAACGCACAACTTTCGAAACTGATGAAATCATCCCATAATGACGGCGAGAAACATGGATTTTTTTCGTGGCAAAGACTTTCCACTTTTCATGGTTTAGATTTCGTTAAGATTATTCATCTGTAACGGTGAGTCATGCGAGAAAAACACCATGTGGCCATTGATTTAACATATGTTTATGTCTCCTTTATCAAATCGCGTCGCAATTATACGTTTTTTTCCATGCAGTGTGCTAGTGAAATATTTCATCCTAAAAACGTGCGTCACGCATCAGTTGAGTTTCCAAAGTATGAGTTTGATTGGTGAAAGTGAAAAAAAGAAGAATTTGAGGTTATCCCGAGGTATAATGATAATCGATGAATCGTCAACGAACTGTTAATTCATCGTTCGAAACGATTGACATTAATGAATTTATTACACATCATGTCTCGAGGAATACGACTTCGATTCGGTTTGATCGTCTTTATACAAATATACGGGAATATATAGGCATACGATTTGTATTAAGTCGGCAGATCGGGATGGGCGAAAGAGAGAAGGGGACGAAAATCACAAGGCAAATGTTTTTCGAAATGGTCTCAATTCCAATTGACGCAACAGACATCGCATCGTCTTTCTCAACGATATGAATGTTAATGGGGTATTGACGAATGACATCGGCGATTTCCATTAATGGGGTTTCATGACAAATTTTGAGGAATGTTTGTGGCGAAAAAATGTAGAAAAAGATGTCTACACATTTTGCGTTAAAAACACCATGTCAATATCTTTAACGAATGAATTACATAAATATCCATTTGCAGGATAAATCATGCAGAAAAAAAGATTTCATCGTCCGCAAATTGATAAAGATGAATTTGGTTTTTAAATGTACGGCAAATGAGAATGAGCGGAACAAATGTAAAAAGTTCCGTTATTTTCACATGTAGTCGTAGGGGGATGGAAGAGCTTAGCGGCTCTCTCCGCCTGGAGCGCTGGTAAGCGTTACGATATACACATACTGGAATGAGTCAAAAAATACGTTTTCGTACAGTTCGATTCAACAATTTAAGGTAGCTGTTTCGCCAGAAGTATTTCCTTAGAAATTGTATAAAATTTTGAGACCAGGTTCATGACGTTAATGTATCATCACACGCAAAATTTTAATATGATTCGGATTTTGATACGAAAATATATTTTTAACACAAACACAGCTAAATTTGTATGGGGTTCTTTTGCAGAGTGATGGAAAATGCTATATTATCTCCGATAATTTTGCAACTGTTTTCAATATTTTTCTCCGCATACTTTCGCAGATAATAGTAATAGTAAAGATATAATAATGATAGTCTTAAATTATATATGCTATGATTTTGAAGCTTGCATCGTTGGAATCCAACGGAATGTTCGATAAACTTCGTTTTTATTGTCAATGTTCTACGCCTTACTGAATGTTTTTGAGCAATTATTCGAAATTTCGTATACTCGTGAAAAAAAATAGAGGATATAATGAAAATTCAGGAAAATGGAATATAAAAAATCGACAAAATTTGGATTTTTGTTAAGGTTCAACGATGCAAACTTCAAGATCATTATATATTTTGTTGTATTGTTATACAGTATACGATATAGCGTCTTATACAGTCATTATGACCCTTCTTTTTTTCTATTTCCATTTTTTTCTATTGAGCGTGTTTTTCGAAGTCTTCGTACGACTCAGTGGGTACAATAAATTATACAGATATCTAGAGACGCCGCAGCGTCTCGACGCCAAATACTTCAACAGGAGAATTGTCTGAATTTTTAATGGGCCGCGAACAGCTGCACAGTAAAACGAAGATTTTTACTAGTCGTATTTGTAATATTACGCGTAATATTTTTCGAATATCCCGTAAGTTATAGGAGCTCGTGCACTAGCCAGCGGAATAGTTTTTTTACTGTGAATGTCAGGAAATGACTTCACCTTGAATACTGCACGATTTTTAAATAGAGCGAAACTCAAACTGCCCTCGCGTTTTCAAGTCTTGTTATGTAACGTATTCCCTTCAATAGCCGCAACCTTAACCCCATCCAAATGTTGTTGAAAGTACGTTGATTTCATGCCGTAAGAGCCGTTGCGTGCCTTTCTTTTTATCGGATTCTTAAGACTCGTAAATTTTTTTTTTTTTTTATAAAAACAACGTACTTTTGGAATTAGTCAAATCAAAGAGATTTTGAGTGAGCACACGAGCCAAACGTCCCTTGACCATGGGAGGAAACGCTTTGCACTCGCGCGCTTACTTGGCATCTTTATTCCGACTACTTTCACTTTTTTGTTTGATTTAAGTACGTCGATATTTTCCGAAAAAATACGTATCCCAAAGTCACTTTCAAAAATTCTTTCGAAAAAGTTGAAAATGTACGAAAATAGTAAATTCGAAAGAATTTCCGTCTATCCACGAATATTGGTTCTTTCATTTTATTTCAATTTAATTGAAAAAAGAATTTTACGTTATATGGTTATACCGAAGGCCCTGTAAAGTCTAATTATTACAAATGACAAATTTTCGAGTCATTGAAATGTGACAATATGCTTGCATTTGGATAGGCCAATTGTGTGGTACCTCTCCTTTAAGGAAGTACAGGACCTTCGCCAAAATGATGCAAAAAATACGAAATTTTCAGATTCGACAGAAAAATATAAAATATACCTTCCCTTAAATTTTCATGCAAGTAGGGTTCATATTTATTCCGAAAAAAATTATTGAATATCGGCAATTTAACATTGTTACCCTATAGTAACTGTGATCAACTGCCAATTACATTGAAAAATAAATGTATAAAATGGTGCCAGCCGTTTAAAAAACTACATTTACGGTTAATAAGAATCATCTTTATTAATTAAAACATTAACATTGCTCAAAGGGTACCTTAATAACTGCGAAAATAAACATTTAAAATGCAATATTTTCAGAAATTCATGGACCATTCAGTTCAGGTTAGAATAGACGGCAATAGACGGCAATGCAGCATTGCAATATGGCGGCAAGAGAAGAGGGAATTTCAAATCAAGTAACAACGTGTGAAATATGAATCAGCTCGACAATGACATAACGAATGTAAAACCCTTATGAGGTTATTAACAATATTAATAATTATTAATCCAAATAATACTATAAGTGGTTTTATCGTCATTTTTCGTCACTCATTTTTATTCGTTTTTATATCACAATTTATTGATTCAAAGCGACAGTACACACATGCAGAGGTTAGGTGAACTGAGGTAAACGATACTGTTCATAGCCTCATGTACGCACACCAACAAGCTCGCACTTACAGCGTTGCCAAATTTTTCAAAGACATAATTAATTATTTCAATATTATAAAATAGGGATATTGAAAACATTTTAAATCAGTAAACGGTTGATTATTCACTACAAACATCGTTTTTAATAAAAAATCAAATAAAATAATCGATAATAGTGGTGTAATCTGATATATGAAAACTTGGTTTTTGAATGTACAGTCTCAGAAAAAGTTAACTTTTTCTTCATGGCGTAAGCGTTGGTATCATCCCGCGTGCTAGGGATTTTTGGACATGACAGTACGTCCTGTACTTCCTTAACGTGTAAAAGTCCTGTCTACCTGTGGCAGCCTTTGTCTGCAGCGGACAATAATTGCCGCGAGTGCGAGAGAGATAGCCGCGCGCCGGCTGTAACCGTATTTGTTAATGTGTTTTGTTCTTGAAAAAATGAAATGTTTAGTTTGCTTTTGATACAACACTGCGGCTTGACGTATCAAGTTTCATATTACTCAATTTCACTGTGAAGAAAATCATATTTTGAAATTTTAAGGTAGCCGAGGGGTATCATAAACGACCTTGTAACACAAGGTTAGCAAGGTTAGCAACTGTCCAACTGCAGTTGGCAGCCCTCGCAATACGACAAACTGAAAATTTTCCAAATGTATTATATCAACGTCGATAAATGGTTAGAACTGTCCTCAATTTTTTAGAAAGCAAAAAATGACAAAGCAAAGCAAAAAATAGTGCTTCAATTTGAAGCGATTTTCCTGCTCATGTCCTGTAATTGTTAGCTGAAAAATCTCAATCGTCGACATTACGAACTCGGATACAACTTTTTTGTCTTACTGTACACATAACGCGCGTATAAGACGAGTTTGTCTCTTACTGAAAACATTGGTCGAACTTTGATACGCCCCTACGTCACTCATGAAATTCTCAGTAAAATCAAGCGCGAAGAATTCCATTATGGTTTTCAACGTAATTAACATAGGAAGCGTTAACACCGATGTCGAATAAGAGATAAATAAAATTGTATAAGAAATCTTTCGAAGATACCTGTTTTACCGTATTAAACCGCGATATGCTGGAAAGTGGCTCTGCCGTCGTTCATAGTTCAGTATTGGCTCATCGATAATCGATGATGGAATAAACAAAGGTATCAAGAAAAATCGTCGAATCATCTCCCGGTAGCTCACCGCGATGTTGATGCGTTTATTATTGCGCTTGTTGCGTTTACTTTTTTCTCGTATACGCATAAACACCGGTTTTAAACGGTATACATTCTTTCCAGCTGTTTTTCACAATGGCGTAACGCAAATGTACACTCTCAACTCCCGTAAGTGGTACTCGATGTACCGAAAGGTGGGTTGGAGCTTTAACCCTTTGCGGCACAATGCCACCTTTCTTAAAACACGTTCTTGCGATTTTAAAAGTAGTTTTTATTCGATTTAATCGTTTTTTTTTAAATAATTATATGACACGACTATGTCAGTGCATCGAAATTTATGTTGAAATTGCTTTTATGTTTTTTTTAACTCGTTTATACAAATGGAAAAACTTTGAAAAACCGTACGTTTTTTTAGAAAAATTTATTATTGAAGAAAGTTTTAAAAACATCTTTGTGATTTTTCGTACACAAAGGTTTTCGGGGTCATCGATTACGAATCGAGCATCGGTTTCCAATTCAAAATGGCGGGTGCAATATAGAGTACTAGAAGTCGAAAAATCGTTGAATTTTTCGAAAAATTTAAATTTCCGTTTCATTTTTTCCAATTTTTAAGTTTTGAGTTGTGTTATTTTGAGCAAATATTAATTGCCGGTATGAGTATAAATAATTATTTCTATTGTGAAATTCTCCATTTTCATACAAAGTATTAACAACAGCAGCAACAGAAACAAAAACAATAACAATAATATTAATAAAAACGTTTTTGTGACTCTTATTATCATTATTTTTATTATTATTATTATTAATATTACTACTATAAAAATATTTAACACGGCATGAATAAATAAATCGAGAATCAAGTTTTAAAAATTTAACATCAGCGGGAGACGAGTTAGTTTCAAAATCAATTTGAGCTTTTTATTGCAGCGTCTAAAATTTCACCGATAGTTCCCATAGAATTTGAAAAAAAAACTGCTAACGTGAACACTGTACACTGAGCCTGTTCGCATCGAAACATTCGTGACCACTCTGCTAAAAATTAAAGGTTCATCAAACCGGTTTAATTTATGCGAGAATACTTCAAATGTTCAGATTGATCTTTACTCGAGATATTTTTTATCAAACTTCCCTCTGATCACGCAGCTGCTGTTTACGCTATTATTTCATCGATGATTTTCCTTATTTTTCACAGAAATTCGATTGTATTGAGATAAATAAAAATTACTCTTGTTTTTTCACGACTTTGACCGGAATTTCTTTCCTTGAAACACAAAAATTTCTCTTTGTTTTTACGCTGAGCTCGTTACGTCTTGAAAGGAAAATTATCATTCATTTAGTAACAAAGTATTGGGAATAATTATATTCGTCACTTTATTCGGTATTTAACATCAATGAATGTTCAGTGGAGTTTGTATCACGTCGTTACACAGAAGAATCACAGAAGTAGGAAATGATGGTTTTTCAATTCGATAATGCGATGTTAATAAGAGTATAGTATTTATTTCCGATATACCCTTGCGGGTTTTTACATTTTTTACTCCTTCCACCCCTAAACGTTGGAGACATTCATCTTGACCCAGTTTAATTCCTATTTTTCAGTGACACTTTTACATTTCCTATTTTTCCTCAATCTTGCGTATTGCATCGCGTAGCTGCACACAGCGCCTCTGCTGGATTCGGAATAAGCTGCTCTTCGATCATCCGCGACATTTCTTCGCCGGTTTTTCCTCCTAACCACCTATGGAATTCCCTTACAATTTCGCTATTAATTTCTCTCCTGATCATCCCACATTCTATTCCTTATTTCCCTCTTTATCAATTTTCCCACATCTTATTCTTGCCCACGTCTCTTTTGTGTGCTCGTTCATACCGCTAATCCCCGAATAATACTTACTCTTCCATCCCTATCCATGTTTTACCATGTTTATATTCTTACGTTACAAACGCCATGTAACCTAATTACATCAGAAAACAAACGGATTCTGTGGAACATATGAATCCGAAATTTGCATCGATCGAACGCAACGAAAAATTGAATGTTTGAAACGAAAATTGGCCATTGTTTTCCGACATATTTAAAACACAGCTAGATAAAAATGACACGAAATATTTAAAAAAATATACCCCCGAGTGAAATGTGTGTAAAGTTATCTCAGATTTTGTTTCAATCGTGTCGAGTTATGCCAGGCTCGTAAGGTAAACGTCCCAAGGTCACGTCTCAGTTACCGACCACTTTGACAAATATTCTATTAAATTAAGTGTTTAATTAACGAAGAAACAAAAGTATGAATTGATTTATCGCACAGCATAGTATCGATTCGCAAAAAGAAATTGAAAAAAGGAGAGGAGAGCCATACTCGGATTTCATCATAGGCTTCGCTTTGGCCTCGCGGTGTACGGTTTGTTTACATCTTGCGGCCACGTATTTCCGTGTCGCTCACTCGTCGTAGCATGTACGAATCCTTTTTCCTTTTTCATTCTCCATTTTTGCGAACAAAAAGTCATATAATTTCGATGTGACACCGAGTAACGTTTATTATTAAAAACGCATTGGAATACATGGAAAAATCAAATGAAGAGTAATTCTTCAAATTAAAAATAGCAATTTTATTGATTTCATAAAAAAAAAGAATAAAAGCGTAACGCAAACGCGACGAACCGGATGTCTCGTTTATTTGCGTATCTGTCATTTCAAAAGTTGTTATTTCAGTATTAAAAAGTGATTAAATTTCAGTTCAGAACTTTTCAATTTAGTAAAAGGTAAATGAGAGGGTCATTCAAATGAAAAAAAAAATCAGTATTTCGAAATAACGCGTAACGCGAGTTTCATAACAACTCGAAACATCGAATTATATCTCCCGCGTATGTTTCCCAACTGACCATGTACATATCTGTGTCAAATCGAGAAATTTGGTGAGATCGAAAATGACCATTGTCGATGAGGTGTAGTCGGGAAAGCGTTATCGATATTACGAGTTACGCACGCGGATAAGGATCGCGTACGTGAAGAATGGCAAGTAAAGATTTGTCGATGGGATCGTTGGTCTCAGACGGTATTATAAAGTGGATCAGTTCAGGTGCAGTCATGCCGGCATTGTGCAAAGGCAGCATTGTTTTTTTAAATTCATTTACATTTTTTTATAAAAATGAAAAAATAATTCTATGAAACAAAAATTAACGAATTTAACGCGTTCGAATAAACACCATTTAAACCGGCACTCAATGAACGAGTAAAGCGATATCTGGATAACTTGAAAAAAAAAAAAAAACTGACAATTTTATTATTTTCGTCGATAATGGACGTAAAAAATAGCGAAACCATCGACGATGGGTTCGTCGATGGGACGAACGGAAGATCACATCTATATCCAAACAAATGTTGGTCAAAGATCGGCTCGATAGACGTCGAAGATTTAGCAATGTTTTTCGGTGAGACGCGTCGACAAAATAACGTTAAAAAATCAAATTCCGGTAACAGATATTTCAAATATCGTAATGTTCGTTCATTAAAATCGAAAAATTCTGCGGCACCTTATGAATTGCCGAATAATAATAATTCATCGTTCAGCAAAAATTATAATTATGGTTGCGATTATGTTGAACGTTGCTACCAAGAGTGCGAAGAAAATAGTTATTCGTCGCTCGGTTGCTCTGCGGAGGATTACACTCGGAGTAACAATAATGACATAAATAGTGAAAAAATAACAGTGAAAAATAGTGGGAGAATAATACACGTGGACGATAAATTGTCACCCGATTTTGGTTTTCCTTGTACGGAAGATCAATGGCTCAATTGTCAAGCTATCAGTTGTCCATTTTATGATTGTATCGGTAACGCCCCAATTGACGCATTGCCAAATACGTTCGATCAAAATGGCTGCAATCTAAATGGGAACTTTGGACTTTTACCACCCCCGTGCATGAGGAACGTGTATTTAGATAAAAACGTTCATCGTGATTCAACGTCGGACCAGTATTCTTATTCCCAATCACAGGAACAACAACAATTTGTCGAATATTATCTGTAAGTTTTTGCTTGAAATTCGATTTCTGGTTCATCTTGAACGAAGGAGAAGAAAAGTAGAATATATGATTTAACAAAAAACTTGTTCTGACCTTTGGAAAGTAGCATTTTTGTATTAAAAAAAAGAAACCACTTTGAGACTCAGCATACGCTAATATTTCTTGAGATATATTTTTTTTCATCGTAAAACGCTAAAAATCTTCGTTCTCTCAGCAATGCCAGGCCTTTTGGAATTTATACGTTTTTTATTTTTGTCTCATTTTGACGCAAATGACGATACGGCTGTTTTTTGTACGTGGGCTAAGATGATGTAAGAAGTGTATTTAACACTTTCGGCGAGTTATAAAATATAAACAAAAAAAGGAATAGAGGAAAGTAGTGGAATCCTCCGGAAACATTTCTCCGATTGCATTTTCTCCGAAACGCCACAATTAATCATGATAATAATTATGTGTACATCAATGATGTTTCCTACGGGAACCACCAAGCTCCGTCGAAAGAGCTGACTGCATCGGCACGGGTTTCCTGCAGTTTCCCCGTGCCCTCGTGTGAATGTGATACAGTGTAGGGGGGGAGGTCGATCGGTTGCAGACGCACATTGACGCAGGTTAGGCGGAAGGAAATATAGAATAAAGAAATATAAACGAAAAGGGCGCGGGGAGAAGGAACCTTAAAAACTCAAAGATGGTGTATGAGAGGATTAATAAATATAACTGTTTTAAAAAAGTACATTTTTTATTGCACATAATTAAAAAAAAAAACTCAACCGAAAAATCTTGTATGATAAATGATTGTACACTGTGGGAAAATAATGTGGGAACATTCTTTAAATTGAATTATGCTCAATTTTGATTAAAACTTGTGCACATTGTCCAGAGTGTATAGTAATTCGTAAAATTGCAAAAATATATTTGTCACATCGAGCAATGCTGACCAAAATATTAAAAAAATGTTTCGTTCGTTCGTTGCATTCCGACGATGCAAACTTCAACATAATGTGTTGCGATATAATTTGATATGATGACGACGTTAATTAATTAAATTTCATAAACAGTCCTTTATACAATGTCTTGAGTAAATGAACTCGAGATCGTGCGTGTTGAGATAACGCTTATTATCTTGAAGTAAACAGTAATTTTCGTAAAATATTAAACATTTAGCGATCCAGTTAGACGAGGTGATACTATTGGTGCCGCATGATATCAATCAATATCCTTATTTATTATCGCTCACGTACATGTGGACCGTGTCGATAACAATCTCAATATACCATTAAGTAATGAAGACACACGTGATCAGTGATACGGGACTTGGTATTACGGATAAAAATTATCTAAGTTTCTTTTCCAGCAAAAACTTTGAAAAAAAAAGTGTCTACGACCACTGTGTAATTGAGATTTTAGACAAAAAAGAAGTCAAATTTATCTATAGTCCAATAATATTTGAGTTCGTCATTTGTAGGAAAGAGGAGGAAACGATGGAGCATCTGCTCGTATGTAAAAAAGGAAGGGAACTAGTGAATGAAAAAAGCAGGAAAGGAGTAGAAATATGGATGAAGGGAAAGAAGGAAGGAGCAATTAAAGAGGAGTTGATTGCGGCACTAAGGGGGGAAGTGGATGGAGGATTGTGCGAATTTTTCAGAGAGGTAGAAAGAATATGTAAGGATGGGGTGGAAAAGGGAGCGGGGGGGGGGGCGGGGTGAATGAAGTGGCAATATGTTAGATAAGTAAGGAAAATAATATGTCAAAATGAGTAAAAAACCAAAAAGTTGTGCAAATAAAACTATATTATTATTATATATTATTTGAGTTCGTTGTCGCAATGTCACGATTATGGCACGCCGTTTTGCTATTTATTAGCTTCATGAAAGTCGAGAAACAATATTAATCCAACTAATTCATATTCAATTATGACTGAGTAAAATATACCCATTTAATATTATGTCCAGACGTAATTTGAATTCGGAATTAAATTTTGCGTTAAGGCGAAACAATTACTGAGAAAAATAATTATGTACACAATTTTTATTTTTAAACAAAAATTTGAACATTCAAAATTGTGTATACACAAGTGTAATTCCTGAATTAAAATTTGTTATAAATAAGCTGAAACTATGCACAAAATCCCACAAATGACAGTATTCAAATTTGATGCTTATTGGTAAAAGTGTTTTTTTAATTCTTACGACCCACAGTCGTGATACCACCGTCTCCACGCTGAGTCGTAAAAAAAACAGTTCTTAAGCAATTGAGTAACATTATTTATAAAAACATTACAGCATTTTTAATATTCGTTTTACTTTGCTCGTTCCATTCGATGAGATATCCAGATAAAATTACGAAGGAAATGAGAATGTTGAAAACCCTCGAAAGTTTGACAAAGCAACGTTCCAAGTTTTCACTTCCGCAATTCCAATTTGTTTTCTCCTCACCTTTAAAAAACGCATTAATTAATACATTATTCCCCATAGTTGAAAGTATTTTTTATGAAGTAATGAATTAATGAAAAACGATTGAATTTCAGAAGCAATGAGAAGAGAAAAGAAAAATCACGAGATGCTGCGAGATGCCGACGCAGCAGAGAAACGGATATTTTTACTGAACTGGCAAGAGCTTTGCCGCTCTCGACCGAACAGCCGGCCCATCTCGACAAAGCCAGTGTTATGAGACTCGCGATTGCGTATCTCAAAGTTCGCACTGTCATCGACGCTCGTAAGGTTTCTTTTATTTCATTTTTTCGCTCCGTTCGACTGTTTTTCCGGATTAGAAAACACAGTACATACTTAATGAATGATTAATTCATGATCGAACTACAGTGGAAGAACCGGTCGTCAAGTGTCCTTCACTGACGGAGATTGATGCCGATTTTCCAAGGGCGCTCGACGGTTTTATACTCGTTTTGTCGAGCAACGGTGACATGGTCTACCTGTCGGAAAATGTCAGCGAGTATCTCGGAGTAACGCAGGTTTGTGAAGACAGCCGGAATTTAAATGCGAAAAAAGTGTTTTTTTTTTTTTTTCATTATACGAAACAAGTCGTGTTTCGGTTTTATGATGTCAGAGAAAATGTTTTTTACCCTTTATAAGAAGAATGATACACAAAACTAGTATGAGTTACTATACTCGAGTTTGATTAACAATTTTGCAGATAAAAAATATAATTTTTGTCCATTTCTATAATACCGTATGAACAAAGTTATTATCTTGTATAACAAATGATGTACACTAGGCAGAAAAATTAAAGGATGCAGAAAAAACCCGATGTTTTCAGGTCATTTTCCAGAGGCTGCATCTCACCGAAAAATGCTTGTAGAGAGATGAATAGAAAAGCGAATTGTAGCCTGAAGTTTCTGGTTTTCAAATCTGAAGTCGAAATATTTTTATCATCAGCGACGACAAAATCGTCCAAATTTTTGCTCGTTTTTAGAACGATCCTCGGTCTTTAATAAATGTTTCTCAGTAATTTCACTTAATAGCTCCTTTAGCATTGTTCATTTCCTTTCATTTGAGTTTGTTGCGATCTTTGCATGACAATTTTTTGCAGTTATCTTTTGACAATTACTTTGACAATTCATTTCTCGAGAACCAATGTTTGTAAAGGAAACGTAGGATGGGTTTTGGAAGCTTCAAAACGTAATGATTCATTGTCAAACGGAATTTATTCAACTGCGCTAGACTTGGATGAAAAACTGTGTAAAAATGGCGTAACTAGGGATATTCACTCAACTTAGCACAAATTTGAAAATCATTGGCAGACTGAGGGTATCTTCGGTTTTTTCTAATCTCGAGACATCCCCTGAAAGCTGTCGACATTTCAAATCGCCCCAATTCTTTTTCATTATCTTCGCACCTTTGTTAAAAATCAAGAAATGGGTAAATTTGTGGGTTTTTTTGCGGTTGAAATTTGTTGTTTCAGGTAGAAACAATAAAATTTAACTGAATTTGGCGCCTGATGTCTTATCTTGTCTTATCTTGTCTTATTACTCTCTTTCAAGAAAGTTATAATCAGACGAACCGTCGGGTCTCATTTTCTCAAAAAAATTACTCAAAAATTGCGCAATTACTCAGAATAAAACGTAAATAGTGCTAATGCCGGAAGGAATTGCTTTTTTTTTGTTTTTTTGGGGGGGTGATGTCTAGAAACTTGAAGCGCCAATTTGCTTCTTTGTTTATCTCTCTGCAACGATTTTTCGGTGAGATAAATCTCTAAAAAGGATAACAAAATATCCCATCTCTTTTATATCCTTTAATTTTTGTGCCTAATGTAATTGCATTTAATTCTCTGGAAGTGAATTTTAATTCTCTGGAGTTGAGTTGACCGTTTCTGTAGAAAAATGATTCTTTTTGCAGTAAAGTTTCATGAAATAATATTTTCTCCAGGTAAAGGCTAGTTTTTTTTCTGTGGTTCTGAAATTTAACGGTCAACTCAACAACAATTAACGGAATGTTTTAGTGCACGAGTTGCACATTATAATAGTTCATAATATTTTTGCTATTTGTTTTTTTCCTCGAAATACTCCATCGCTTTCGTTTATCACTTTCTACGTAACTCTGTGGACGAGAATTAGACGATGAAATTAATTTAAACGGTGAACGGATTGACATCCAATTTCGATACGTTTAAAAAATTGCGTACGAATGATTTGTACGTTTCTCTAGCTCGCGATTTTGAAATGTTCGAAAATCGTGTGACCGTACAAATGTTTATTTGGTAACAGATGGAAATGATGGGTCAGAGCGTTTACGAGTACAGTCACCCGTGTGATCACGAGGAGCTGCGCGACTGTCTGTCGATGAAGCCAAGTGACGTCATGAAGAAACGACCGTGTAACTTTTTCCTTCGGCTCAAGTGCACGCTTACCAGTAAAGGGAGAAAAGTCAATTTAAAGAGCGCATCTTACAAGGTAATGCGATATTTTTTAGTGTTTTTGTATTTTCTTATGATTTATTGTTAGAACAATACTAGATTGCAACTTATATCATTATTGATCGTAATAGCGATAAAAAAATTATTAATATTTACAAGAAGGTCTCACTTTAGTTCAGTTTTGTCCAGACTATGGGTATCATGCATCCTTAAAACGACGAATTTTTCACTTTTTTCTTGCCCGAAGCAAGATTTTATAAATACATCGGACATGATATATTTTTCCATAACAGTGCAAAATTCTAAGCCACAAAGTTGCAACTTTCGGTGACCATTACATTCGCGTGAAGCTTCCTTAACGTAGATATTTGTTTTTGTGTACGTTGACTTGCGATAAATCTTTTTCGTATCTATATATTTTGTCTTCATTTTCATATCCCGCGTATGGTTTATTCTGATTAGATCGAGAAGAAATGAATTCCGCGCCGACAAAGTACGAATTAGTTTTATCAACAGCGCTACTTTCATACGTTTGTGACAATTATATTGTTGATCAAAGTAACGATAATAACATCGGACCACTTGTTTCTATCATTATCGCTGTATTTACGAATTATTCTTCGCGAAATTTTGCATAATTCATCGTGACGATAATTTGTGATTCAGGTAATTCACTGTTTTGGTCGCGCTATGGGAATATGCGAGTCGAACATCGTCAAGATGGATAATTCTTGTGAGAATTCACACAACGAAGACACCAGCGAATCTTCATCGAAGGAAGACGACGACATGGAAGTCGGCATTTCTTCCTCATCCGGTTGTGCCGGAGCTTCACTCGTTGTCGTTGGATCTCCAATACCACACCCGAGCAATATCGAAATTCCGCTCGGACGTCAGACTTTCCTCTCCAAGCATAGTCTAAATATGAAATTCACGTACGCCGACGAGAGGTACGTTTGAGCGTAGCGACTATTAATTTTACGTTTCGTATCACTTTCTTATCGGAGTCGTATTTTTTTGATAAACGATACAAGTTACTCCAAAACAGATTATCGATTTTTTTTCAAACATTTGTGAATACATGATGCATTTTTTCCCCCATTTTGCGACGATGTTATCGATGGGTCTGCCCTTTGAACTGCAACAACAGAATATTATAAATTATACAATTTAGTGTTTACCGCGTGGAAAACTTATATTTCGTTGAAAATCTTCGATGGTTTTTCTCATTACATTACCGAAAGTCACCATCACGCTTGTTCCGAATTTCAGATTGGCCGAATATCTCGGCTGGACCAGCAACGAACTTCTCGGCAAATCTGTCTTTGAATTTCATCATGCTTTGGACAACTGCGCTCTTGACAAATCCTTCAAATCCCGTAAGTATCTTTTATCCGGCAACTAAATATGAAAATTGGTTCGAACGACTCTTTATCCATGATTTTATTTAAAATTTGAGTAAAACTATTTTCAATAAAAGACATTCGTCGCTATATAAATTATTATCACTTGTGTGAAATTGGAATATTGTAAAAAAATATGAATTATAATTCGTAAAAATGTCAACAGTGAAAACAATTGAAACGATAAAATAATAATATTATTATTGTTCTTGATTGTTTATACAATTATCAACATTTATATGCAATTCGAGAGCACTACCAAATGCATTCGTTAAGGTGAAACAAAATGCTTGCTTTACGGCAAACTTTGTCGCTTGATGTAAAGCGCTCATCAAGTATGATTGCGAAATCTTTATTCTAATGGCTTTGTTTGCGTTTGACCGAAAAGATGGCAGCGATAGAATTTTCTGGAATTTTTTTCTCATTTTCTCAGATACGAATGCGTCAAAATAAAATTATTCATCATAATTAATTATTATTTATTTACTCTTAAATTAGGGTATACTCATTTTCTGACGAGTGGATCCCATTTTTGTTTTCATTTCTTTGTAAACTTAGTATTCGAAGCGAAGAATTTATTTTTTATCTGGCCGAATTCTCGGTCTGATAAACGAGTCCATCTTTTTTGATCGATTAATTACGATAATTGTTGTATAGTTATTTCCCAATGGCCATCAATGTTTCAGTCTTTTTGTAAAATAGTTTTAAAAAATGTGTATAGTTGATTGCAGAATGCAGTGCGTTTTTTAATATACTTTTTGTCTCTCTTTCCAAAAGTATTCGGCAAAGGACAGTGCGAAACTATGGCATATCGATTTTTGAATAAACACGGAGGCTACGCGTGGGTCGTAACACAAGCTACGTTAATACACTGCTCGAAGCAACACAAACCTATCTCCGTTGTTTGCGTCAACCACATATTAAGGTAAGCAAATGAAAAAAAGTCCATGCATGGAACGTGCGTATTTTGCTATATTTTCTCAAACGCTGCGAAACTCGAGGACTGTAACAAGAGTCATGAATATTTTTATTTTTTGACGTCAAAATCCGAAAATCGATTACCGTGAATGAAGATAAACTTGAAATTTTTCATATCAAGGTACGAAATTTGATTTTTTCTTTGAAATCGAATTACAGAATTTTCAATAATAATAACGTATCTCGAAACGCAATCTAATGACTCCGTTTTTTTTTATTCTACTCGCAAAACCTTCCAGGCCGGTTAATTCGCGGGCAGGCGAGATCATCCGAAATTTGCTAACGTGTTTTCGTCACGCCTTTCGAGGGAGTGGCTGAGAAATATATACGACGTGAAAAAAGAGTAATAAAAGCTAGCAAGTCTTATTTGACACAATAAAACATATGTAGTCGATGCATACATCTGGAGGGTATTTGCGGTAAATTTCGTACGATCTTTACGTGTGGACCTTGAAATGAGAGATTTTTCAGTTACGATGATTTTTTGACGTTCCTAAAAAGCTTAAAAGAATTTTACGAAATTTTTTTCGATATCGTGCACATAATTGTTTGTACTGATAAAATCTCCTGAAAAGACCAAGGACCACGAAGTGAGTAAGTTGAGATGAAAATTTCGAGTGCTTAACGGTGCTATAAAAATCTGAAAAAACAAACTCAATTATCTGCATCAAATCGAATAATATCGAATAATAATATCAAACAAGTGATGGATATGCTGTTTGAAAAAAAATATTCATTCAACATTTCGATCTTATTTTTGCCGGAGTCACATTTTTTTCAGAATTATTTTATTCTTTTGAAATTGTGTCATTTCATATTTCATCAACGATTCAGAAAAAAATGAAATGATTAACGGAAGTAACCGACGCGACGTTCTATGATGATAGTGTGCAGCATCTTTATGCCGATATAACAACAATTTTAAAGCTCTGTTAGATACTTTTTTGTGTAGGCTGTTCCGTACATCGGGATATGTACTTCTTTTCTACAAAGCGTTGTTGTGCAATTATGGCTATAAAAATGTATAATCGTCGTCATTGTCATGGGATCTTTTTAGGTGGTAGTACAATTTTCATACAATTTTACTGTTCAGACTCGCAGTCTTCTCGCTAAAGTGTTTTTTTAGGATTTTAATAGGATCTACTGCTACTTAGATTCCGAAATATCTCTTATTAAAGCGCTGTATCATACGCTTCGATCACTTGGAAATTTTCAAATCTATTTTCCAAAAATCCAAAAATCCAAAAATTCCAAAAATTTTATTTAGCTACTCAGCGTCCAACTAGTCTTTACAGTTTTAGAGAAAATACATTTCGCGTTTGACAATTATCTCTCTCGCTCCCACGGCGAATTCCGGCGTGTCATACTCCGCCTTAAGGAAGCGCCGCTACTTTATATAGGTTTCTTACGCGGAATATGATAAAATGGAACATTCTTTGCGATAATTTTGCGATTGTTCTTGAGATTTTTTTGCAACGTCTGCCTGGAAAGTTCAATATATAAAGCCTGTTTTCGATGCAGAAAGGAGCTAATTTCTCACCCAGTGCGAGAAAGTTTCACTTAACCGCACCGTGCGGTAAAGTGAAAAAAATGGCCGTCGTACAGTGCCAACATCACGCGATTTATACCTAATTTACGCAAGGCGAAACACGGATTTTTAGTGTCTCGATTTATTTTAGTATATCGAGCAAAGTTTTCTGAATACTTTCACAAAAAAAATGTTGCCGAACAATTTATAAACAATTTCAGAAAAGTTTTATTAACGGAAATGACCGTGCACAGAATTTTACATACGATTGATTTTTTCCAGATTTTTATAGTATTGCTAAATGGACGAAATTTTCATTCCTTCTCGGTTTTATTTAGACTGTACGTTCCATACATCCTTAATGCTCTGATAGAGTTAGTGTAGACATGAAGTTAGTTTCACTATTCCAAAAATAATATACGTTTTAATTTTGCGGGATCATTTTGAACTTGTACAAAATCTGTATACAGAATTCTTGGATTGGGTAATTACTCTCCAGAACAGGTTCGAGCCAATATGAGGATCAACTCGCAAAAAATCAATCTTTCCCGTTTTATTTGGGCTAGAGCTCAAGCATAATTTTTTGCATCGGTAATAACTGTTTCGAATAATTTAGACTACATGATCACTAGCCAGAAAAAAATTCTCTCGTATCGTCGACATTCCAGACGAGACAATTTTCCGGGCGTTATAAAAGATTATATCGCTACGACAAACTTACCGTTTTCATTTTTTCGATGTTTTTTTCTTTTTCGTTTTGTTCAAAATGAAGTCTCTCACCTATCTCTTTAGGAGCGATTATGGCAGCGATTTTTCCCCTCGTACGATCCTATGACCCACTTCTATCACTTTTTTAATTCATATTTCTTCCAAAATTATTTTTACTGAAATAAAAAATGTGGTTTCATCAGCACAAAGAGGAAGAATAAAGTGCACATGCCTGTGTTGGTAACGCCTTGATAAAAGAGTTTTGAATGCAGGTTTGAAACTGTGCTTAAATCCGCGAAAAAGATCCGAGAAAAAAGATGGGAAATACAATCAACAAATTCATTTCAAATGAGAAATAATCCGTTTTCTATGATGTGTTGTACAAATTTTAGTTACACATTTGTCAATGACTTATTCGTATCATCATCATCGACAATGAATATTTTAAACGGGTCATATTATACTCCCTTGTTTGAGATTTTTGTCGTTACAAGTTTTTACTACCGCTGCATCGCAAAGTTTTATTCTCTGAAGTCAGAAAAAATTAATGATTAAAAATCTATTATTACTACTCCAACGAAAAGTGTAATTCCATTTCTTTTTTCATGACTCTTACTACTGTTCAGGATATTGTTTTACCGCAATTTCAACGTTTATCACTGTTGCACGCAGCAAACAAGCTAGGTTTTCGGCACTGAGTTCATGCAAGTAAAAAGAAAAGGGACGACAAGAAACTACGTTGAATTATGACGCGTACGAATAGCTCTAGAGCTTCTTTTTTTGTATACGTTTATTCGGGGGTGATGGGACCTGCCCAAAAGAGGTAGAAAAATGAACAAAATTGGGGTTGGAGGGAGAATTCCGCGAGGGTAATTTAGGGGTGGTTTCTCAATGGTTTCCCTCCATTTTCTCGATATCGTCAGGATGTAAGGGTGTTAAAACGTAGAAGAGGGAAAACTACGGGCTGAGGTGGAGGGAAATGGGGAAAATGATACGGGTGGCTTCGCGTACGCGTCGGAATCGGTGAAAATTTCACCAGTCGTGGATCAGTCGACGTTTGAACGAGTCAGGCTTTTTTCTATGACGGTATCGTCTTCGACGTTGCGTGTTAAGATCCGCAGCTGGGTATGAAGTGGTCATCGATTTACGCCGTTGTGCTTTGAGTTATTGTGTTTCCTTTTCGTTTTTGCGCGGTACTAATTCGCACTGTTATTTATAATTAAATCCGTCACTCGAATGCATTTTGGTTTCAAAAACTTGTGGCATATCGCGTTTCATCGGGCGTAGAAGCTCTTCGATGCATCGCGAATACTTTGAGTGTAAAATTTTCGATTTTTGGAAAAATCAAAATTGTCTTATTCAATACCAATAACAACATTACTTTTCGTTGAACAATGCCGGTTATTAGTTTTGATTATTTTTGAATACTGACATTAACTTTGACATTATTTCGTCACACAATGATCTTCCTGGTTTTCATTGGGAATCGTTGTTCTGATGTAAAAAACAGGATTCTTAAAGTAGCAGATCGACGATGAAATTTCCTCTTTTTTATTTCGTGACGAAAATTGTGGGCATCGAAGCATAAAAAAGAATGATGTATGAAAAAATTTGGCAATTGTTTTTTCAATTTTCACTTTTCAATTGTTTTTTTGGCACGAAAAAAAAAACATTGGTCGAGAAAAATGGATTTCTCGTTATTTCTCGCTCGCCGCAATTGTTTCATCATGCAATCGCTTTCAGTGTCCTTCGTTGAAGGAATTACGAATCATTTGTAACAATGTTTGAAACGCTGTTAGCAGTTGCATCACCGTATTCGGTCAAAAGGGAAATTATTTTAAAATACGAAATCCGCGAGTAGTTTCCCCGATTTTTTTTATTAAACGAATCAACTTGCTTACGCGTGTCGGAAAAAATAAATAAATATTTTTTCGGTCACTTTTCAAAAATCAAAAAATGATTATATTATCCGACTCTACGAATTCGTGTGAACAATAATTCCATTGGTCGTTGGGTTAAATTTTATTTATTTATTCGTCCGACACGGAAGATGAAGAAAAAGCATTGTACGCAAATGTCTTTTGGTATATCGAAGACAGGATTGGCAAGAGCGCGCAGGGGTTGTTACGCCTCGGGTTAGAGGATGATTCCTCTCCCCTTCGCAGGGCAGAAGTAGCACGTGTCGAATTGGGTCGATAACCCCTCCCCTCTTTCTCTCTTCCCCATTCCGAGTTTGCCACATTTCTACCCTCCCACTTGTCCCGGTTGAAACCGAGAGTGAAACCGAGAGGGAAAATTCCTTGGGGTAAACGACAGGGAAAGTAAACGAAAATACGAGAGAGCAAACATTTTCTACGTCGATATCAAATGTATACATAGGCGCAAATAATGTACAATGATTAATTAAGCAGCTTCAATCGATTCTCGCGTGTAACGATTCAGTGTGCTGATAACAATTTTTTTTCCTAATATACATATGGGAGATTCCACGCCAAATGGACCACTTTTGAACTCGATCCTCTTTGATTTTGCTGAAATTTTTAAATGGTATACTATTCCACTCAAAACGTTTTCGTGCATTTTTTCAAATTTCTTTAACCAATCGAAAAAAAGTGACGAATTAAACGAAAATAAGCTTTTTTATAAATATGTTTTTCGAAATTTTCATTTGTAAACATGCCTTTCAGAAAAAAGTACAAAAAGAAATTCAAATCCATATCTTGTGAAATTTTTCAGTTTTTTTTAGAAAAACTATCAGTTGTTCCAGGTTCGCCATTTTTTGTTTTTCTTTTTTTTTGAATGAAAACTTTGATTTATTCCGAGTTTAATGCCGGAAAATAAGGAAAAAATGTGTTTTCACTTTTTTTACGCGGTAGCCACTTTTTTTCCTGCAAAACCTATCATTTCCCGATGAACGCCGTATTTTTCATCGAAAAGTTCAGAAAATTTCGTTTAAAACTCACCCGCGACCCGTCCGATTATCTTCACAGAGGGCAAAGTAAAAGGGGGTGACCACCCTTTTATGTCACGTATGTCACGTCACATGTCACGTAAATATAATATAAAATATACTGTACATTTACAAAATATCTATTATAAATGTATCTAAAACATATTTAAAGTGTAGAAAGACGTATTAAAAATACAGATATATTTATTAAAGTTTATTTTAATATAAAAATGAAGCCAGATTGCAAAAAATAAAGAAAGATCTTCAATTTAGAAAAGAATAGAAAGAAAAGTTGGCCGACTATGGGATTTGTGACATTAAACTCGGAACAAATTAGTTTACGAAAAAAATTCAATGGAAAAAATGGCGGTCACGGAATATCAATATCAATTTTTGTTTCTATTTTGTTCTGAAAAGCACGTTTAAAAATAAAAACTCGAAAAAAAAATCGTCTCGATTAGATTTTTTCCGGCTCGATTTTTTTTTCATATTCATAAAAACGTTTTAAGTGGGATAGTATAATATACAAATATTTTAATAAAATCGAAAAGGGTCGGGTTCAAAAGCGGTCGATTTGGTGTGGAATGCCCCATTGTATGTTGATTATGATTGGCAAATAAGAAATAAATTTTAACAAATACGGACGAATAAGATAATCAAATTATTCATGCCTAAATAACTTTCATGCTATACTTGATGTAACTTAAAACTATTTTTCATATCATCTGCACTGAAGACGCGAGTTTCGGATTTGTTGCTGGAATCGTATTTGTTTATCGTAAGCCTCCGAATATTAAAGCCATTGCAATGATTCAATTTTTTGCTGCATTATCGGTCTAAAATTGTCTCGTTTCAAATGGCTCCGGATATTTAAATTCTCAGATTAAATTCAGATTATATGAAAAAAAACGTCTACGTCTACAGATATGACACGATGGCAGCCTTCGTCTCCGGCTCCGGCCGTTAACACGCACTCACACTTGTGTAAACTCGTCTTGTTTCATCCCTTGCCACGCAAAATGCTACTTCTCCGTTCGTAATATGGAAACTTTACAAACAATTACAATTAAAGGAAAATATATAATAATCGATTATCAGACGAAAACAGCCACTCCCCCCATCACAGCGGACTGCATTTTAATCTACTGGAAAATTGTATTTTGTTTTCTCGTCTTCCTCACAACGAAAAATATTGTAGATGAGGCGAAAAGGGAACGGAAAAATGATAAAAATACGTACAATTTAGCCATTACATAAAAATTATTTGATATACTATGGCTGGATATAACTAATATAATCGGCGAATTATATTTATCCATATGTAATATCAAGGCGAAAGTATTTTGATAATTTTTTCTCGTTGCCAGCCTCACTCCAAATGTATGCGCATCAGAGTCTTTCATTTTTAAGCAACATTTTTTTCAAATTTTTGTCCAAGTTACAAAACTAGCAATACATGTTGTGAGACGAATGCTCGCGTAAGCTAAAAAAACTCCTGCTCCATTACACTTTATTGAAAAATTAAATTTCTCGTGTAACTAACATGGATTTTTTTTTCATTTTACATCATGTATCTCTGTTTACGACATTTTTTTAAGGGAAATAGATAATATATGAGAAAAAAGTTCCTCAGCGCCAAACTTGCACGATCTCGAGAGTTACAGCGCTCCTAGCATGTTTCTTGATTAATTAAATTATTTATCAGAGTACAGGCTTGTACTTGAATATACAATTAAATTTAAAAAAAAACTCTGAACACAAGATAACAAATTCAAGCAAGTTGATTTAAACCAACATTTTTTTTTAATCAGAAACTTATGGCACGTAATGTTTTTTTTTTAATGATGACAAATTTATTCTTATTGGGCTCTTCAACTCAAAATATTGATGGTGCGCTTCCGCTGACTCTTTTTGTAAGGAATTTTATGTTCTACAAAACTGTGGAATTCATTTTTCATAAACAAATTTTTTCGACAGAGAAAAAAACGTGTTGAATAGAAAAATGTATATTCCGATGTTATTCAAGAGAAATTTAATTTTTCAATAATCTAAGCCAATAAGCTTCAGCTAGACTTTTTTTTTACATACGTGAAAATGTTGCTCATATCGTGCATTAACAGTTTTTCAACTGGGACAAGTAATGGTTGTCTAAAAATGAAACAGCCTATCGTACACATTTCAGTGTACAAAATAAGAAGAAGGGTGTAATACGAGCTGAAATTACCAGGGATAAAAGTCGCGAAATTCAGTAAAAGAATTCAACAATAAAATAGGGTGAGCGAACGGAAGAAGGCGAGCGAAATTCTCTACATACACTGGAACCGCTAAGTTGAGTGCACAGCGCCGCGTTTCCGTTGTTTTGTCACGCATCTTTCTCAAAGTGTGCAGTTGCTCGTTTCCACTGTACCGCAGAGAACATTTTTCGGTCTTTTTTTTCACTTTTCTCATTTTCAATAATTTTATCGGCAGTAATTCTATATTTGTTTTCGAAATAATAAACTAGACAAAACACATTTTTGAATACCAAGTTAAAAATTAGATTAAATACATTCGTTTTTCTACTATTAAATTAAACATACGATAAAATTAAAAAACGTCTCAGCGAATTTCATCCGTGACTCTTACATTCTCCGAAATCCCCTAAAATTTGCAGGCAAATAAAAATTGTCGTACAGACGAGGAAAAAAATCAAAAAGTATTTTTACCGGAAAGACTCTGAAACTTATCGTCGATTAAATCTATTTTTAATTCGACCATTTTCTGAAGAGACATTTCGTACAGGAATTCAACTTTCAAAGTTATCACTCTTATTTAAAATGTTTTTTTCTAAATTAAAAATTGACTTTCGAATTTCATATTTAAAAAACGCCGGAGACTCTTTCTATCCGGTATACTATTTGACGAAGCGTCCCTACTGGATTCGAAGTACGTCGACAAAGGTCTTCCCTTCGATAAATTAAGAAAATAACTATTAATCCTCGTTATTCAATTGAAACCCTCCGTCGACCCTTATTACCCTATAAAAATATTCACGTGTCGTCTTCGAAGTGTAGGAGGGCTTAAGTATTTTGTGCTGTCAAAGAAATTCATCGTCTTTCGTACAAAAATCTTTTTAATCTTCTCTTTCTGCTCGATGCAATATTTTCCATTTTTTTTTTTTCTACAAACATTTTATTTTCGATCTGACCGGCGAAAACAGACGCGCACGTGTTGCCCGAATAATATGCACACGAGGTCTGCTCCGTTCTTTTTTTCATCTCATTTTCTCGCTCTTCCTCCGTTTTCTTTTTTCTTCTCTCTGTGCATCACCTCACGAATACCGAAATAAACTCTCTTGCGGGTGGTGACGTCGACCGAGAGTGGCGACATCTGCACCGAGATTACCGTCGTATGTACTCTTTACGCGACAACCATCATTACCATTTGGAAACTTGATTTGTCTGCAATTAATGAGTTGTCTTTGCTTGAGAGAAAACAAAAACGAGAAACAACTGTGGTAGTTCGTCTTTAGTTATGAATTCACGTTTTTTTAAAATACAGTAATTAAAAAAGATGCGAGTGTTCCTTGCTTTTTCACGTGCAAATATATTGAAAGTGTTTTCGAAATGGGCGAGATGGAAAAGTAAAAATGATTTTTTACACTTTTTTTTATATGAAAATCTGAAAACGAGTGTCTCATCTTTTTCTACATATAAAAACTACAAAACGTGTCCACGAATTTTCCTGAAAATCTTTTCGGAAAACATGATCACTTCGCAAGAAAATTGTACAGGAAAGTATTTCGATAAAATCCCGACGCTATAGCAATATTTAAATATAATTGCGGAATCTCGACAAAACGGAGAGTTGACGTTTTGAAAAACTTGGCAACGCTGATAGAGTCTGAGAAGAAATCATTGACGTGGGAAATATCAAGCAAATTAATTTCGAATAAAAACTATAAACGAAAGTTATCACAAAGTATTTTTTCAAATGTTTGCTGAATTCTTGAAAAATATTTTTTGTTCACTTATAAAATTCATTTTTTCAATTTTTCGACCATTCGTTTTTATGTAGGGGAGACTGGGGCACGACGGCCTCCTTGAGCGAATAATTAATTTTCACAACTACAAAACGCTAGGTAGTACTTTTTTGGTCTATTTTGAACATACGTATTAACATTTTTTCGAAAACTTCAATAACGAATGTCGAAATAGGTTAAGCAATAAAAAAAATTTGTCCGAGTTTTTATTGAATTATCGTGACATGATTTTTCGATTAATGAATAACGATTTTAATAGGGATAAGTTTTTTTTTTATTTTGCGCAGTTTTTCATGAAATTTGTTTCAGAACTGTCTCATTTTTTAGATTCGTTTTCTCATATCGTACACGTTTCTATAAGTTTGTTGTACACATACATTCTATTTATGAAAAATTTCCGGCAAAATTTACAAAAATACCGAAGCGCGAAATGCTAATACCGAAATCACGCGATACGTATTTTCTCCAAAACGGTCAATTTTTTTGAAAAAATAAAACACTCGGGCACTTTTTGCAGACCCATATGCTGATTATTCGCGTGATTGTGGGAAAAATAGATTTTCCATATCATTTGCATTGAAACTGCGACTTTTAAGGCCTGTTTAGCCAGCCGAAACGAGCGAGTTTCAGACCGATGCGAAGTAGGGCAGAAAGCATCCAGTTTCTAACTTCATCTCATTCTAGCCTGAATTGCATTTGTTTATTACAAGGCTCGCAATATTCGTGTCATTCGAAACATCGACAAATCTGATTGTTCGTTGCGCTATCAGCCGGAAATTGTCTCGTTTCGATTGGCTCCAGGCATTGAAACTGTCAGCTTTAATACAGATGATACGAAAAATATAGTATGTCCTCGACTTCGGCTCGGGCAGGCGCCTTCACACTCGTCTGAAATCGTCTCGTTTCGTCCCTAGTCACACAATACACTATTGAAATGAACGAAGCGTGCGGTTATATTGCGTCAAGGAAAAAAAGGCTCTCTGACATTTCTTTCTTTAGAACAATCGGCGGGTTTAACCACGAGAGTTGACAGTCTAGAAATGAGTCTCCCACACGGTTGTCGAGGGAAATTCTAGAAGAAAACAGAGTTCCTCGAATGCATCCAAAACCAAAATGTATTTCTGCATTACAAACGAACGTTAAAAAAAAGTTTTTTCTACATTCATACGTGTAAAAATAGCCTTATTCGATCTTTCATCTTTCAACAGTGAAGAAAGAAGTGTAGAAAAATGTTTCGTACACTAATTAGTGGCGTTCCAAAAAACGTCCAAATGTGCCCGCATTTTCAAGCGGGCACACGTTCTCTTCGAGTGTCTCAAAAGTCTGAACCGAAACCCGAGCAAATAATGGTGATGAATATTAACGGAACAGCGGCAATGTTTGTTTGCATGTACTATAGCGAAATGGAATACTCCATGCACATTTATTCGCACGATTTGTATGAAAAAAAATAACAATCGATCTTTCGAGATCAAAATATTGATCGCGCGTGACCGAGACCGAGTGAAGAAATGGTCGAAGACGAATGAGAAAATGAGATAAAAAACGGCACGTTAGAGAGAGAGAGAGAGAGAGAGAAAAAAGAAACGAAACAAGAGGCGAGGAATTCGAACGGTTCGTATACATACGTATACAACGTGCAAAGCGGCATTCTAACCTAATTCGTGAGCGTTCCGTGCCGCATCTTACGATGAAAACATTTCCTCACGTTGTGCACATATAAAAAAGCAACAACAACAACAACAGTGGTTACAAATAACAATAATGAATACGATATCGTCTGAACATGACTGACAAAAACGACTCAGAGTTTTTTTTGCATATACATATACCCTGACGATTCTTTCGAACAAAAGATTGCCGAAATGTGCACCCAATGGCGTAGAATTACGTAAGAGTTAAAAATTCTACACGCTGGATCTCCGTTTTCTTGTCATTAATGACGAAAGAAATCGTTTGTCTTTTTCCACGGTTTAGGCCACGATGTGTGAAAAAAACTTGTCAATCGTCTTTGAATTCTTCGAGTCGAGTGGCATTTTCCACAATGGATTAGAGGGAGAGGTAGAGAGAGAGAGAGGGAAGGAGCGAAAAAAAAGAGACGACCGCGAGCGCGTGATCCTCGTGTTTGAATAGAGATAGTCGTTTATTCCAATGCACAGTCCGTTCGACTCTTTACAGTCCCGTTTTACGTGTAATTTCGACGAAAACAGTTTTAGATACACATTTTCGCACGAGTATTTCATAGACATACACCGATTTAACACGAGTATTTTTCTTTGGCACGTAAACTCCGATCTCTGTTGTACACGTCCTCTCCCCTCGGTACGTTTCCATCACTGCCCCACAGTTTCCGGCGTCCACTGTCGGACCTGGCGATTTTTAAAAATACTCGCGCGTATTCCGACATTTCCGTTATTGGAGGCCCTCGTGTTGACTTCTTTTCTTCATCGCTCCACGCACAATCCCGGCCGAACGGTTCAACCTTTCTTGATGAATTCCCGTCCAACTCCTTCGCAAGTCCGGATAAGCTTCGGAGGTTCTTCCTCTTTTGAACGAGCTCCGCAGTGCCAGAACTTTTGCCCTTTCTTACCCGTCCAGTTCACACATCAAACCACGCGTCAATCTCATCCAGTTTTCTCTTACTTTTGCATTTGCTTCGCGCATTTTTCACTACAATTTCTCGGCCCCCTTCTTTTAATTGTAAATTCGCACGATGACAAATCGACAAACCGACCAATGCTTTCTGGCCGGTCTGCTCCATTTTCGTACGTACTCTTTTCTCGAATATCTCCTCCGTGCTTATTCTCGCGTTTGTATGTAGCATCATATATTTTTAAACTCATAGAGCTCCGTTTCTGTTCATGTGTGTGTGTGTGTACGGATGTGCGTCTTCCGAGCTGTTTCCGTGTATAAGTTACGTTTCCCGACGAACAAATCGACGTAATATAATGGAAAACAGAATTGGAGCGATTTATAATGACTTTAATGTGTTTTGGTAGCTTTCTTAGTCCATTGACCGCAAAATAAGTTTAATACTCTCGTGTTTCGTAGTGTTGTACAAAAACAGAAGGTCACGGGCACGATGAATATTTACGACTTTGTTTCAACAGTAAAACCTTGTACAATGAAACGTGACTAAAATATTACAGGAGGGGAACCAAAATAATACGACGTATGGCGTAATGTTTTGTCGCGATTTTCCGATGATAAACGCAACGCGGAAAATCTTGATAAATTTAATGAATAAATGTCGAATGTCGAAGCAGAGTGACTTTAAAAAATATCGTCAAGGTCCGGATTATTCAATCAACAAAAACTCTTCACGTAGGGAACAACTGAGTCAAAAAACAGATATGAATTTTCGTATTTTGAGAAAATGATCTTAATCGGTAAATCTATTATTATCTTTTTTTTTCAGTAGCGCATTGAAGCACTAAAAAAAAGATATCCGCGATTAACGTCATTGTGATTTTGTGAATGACAAATTCACATCTATTCAAAATAATCGCATTTCGCGAATAAATACTCAAAATCACTGTCATCAGATCTAAACACCTCTACAATCGATGTGAAGTTTGAAGATGACAAGAGCGGCAGGAATGATTACTGGGCATTGATTTTTTTTGACAAACAACAAACATTTGAAACCGTGAAGAATGAATTTTGTGAATGACGAATTAACATTCATTCAAAATAATCGCATTTCGCGAATAAATACTCAAAATCACTGTCATCAGATCTAAACACCTCTACAATCGATGTAAAGTTTGAAGATGACAAGAGCGGCAAGAATGATTACTGGGCATTGATTTTTTTTGACAATCAACAACCATTTGAAACCGTGAAGAATGAATTTTGTGAATGACAAGTACACATCTATTCAAAATAATCGCATTTCGCGAATAAATACTCAAAATCACTGTCATCAGATCTAAACACCTCTACAATCGATGTAAAGTTTGAAGATGACAAGAGCGACAGGAATGATTACTCCGCATTGATTTTTTTTGACAATCAACAACCATTTGAAACCATGAAGAATGAATTTTGTGAATGACAAATACACATTTATTCAAAATAATCGCATTTCGCGAATAAATACTCAAAATCACTGTCATCAGATCTAAACACCTCTACAATCGATGTAAAGTTTGAAGATGACAAGAGTGGCAGGAATGATTACTCCGCATTGATTTTTTTTGACAATCAAGAAACATTTGAAACCGTGAAGAATAAATTTTGTGAATGACAAATACACATCTATTCAAAATAATCGCATTTCGCGAATAAATACTCAAAATCACTGTCATCAGATTTAAACCCCTCTACAATCGATGTAAAGTTTGAAGATGACAAGAGTGGCAGGAATGATTACTCCGCATTGATTTTTTTTGACAATCAACAAACATTTGAAACCGTGAAGAATGAATTTTGTGAATGACAAATACACATCTATTCAAAATAATCGCATCTCGCGAATAAATACTCAAAATCACTCTCATCAGATCTAAACCCCTCTACAATCGATGTAAAGTTTGAAGATGACAAGAGCGGCAGGAATGATCACTGGGCATTGCTTTTTTTTGACAATCAACAAACATTTGAAACAATGAAGAAACAAACATTTTACATTACTTTGTACTCGCAAAAGTTATTAGCATAACGCAAAATGAAGGCCTAGAGTACTAATGAAGAAAGAACATGTTGATTGCCCCATATTATTACAATAAATATTATAATTTTCATTCAGAGAAGGTTGTCAAACGCATGGCGAATTCAACAACAGAACATAGGAAAAACTAAAAAAAAACGAAACGTCCCCGAAAATTCACAAAAAAAAAGGAACGAAGCCATTTGCAGAAAACAGAAAGATCGCATGGATATTTCGAATCAAAACTACTCATCGCTGCGTCACATAACAGATCGTAGTGCCAATTATTGAGTGACAGAAAAAAATGTTTTTTTTTCACGTACAACTGGGGATCAAACTATTTGAAATCCAATTTCTCAAATTCACGCACTGTACATTATCGTTTGTTCAATTATAAACATATAAACTACTCGAACATGGAAGAATGATGAAAATTCACAAATATCCGCCACGACCTGCCCAGCCAAGAGAGCAGAGCTTAATGCGTCGTATCGCACTCACGAGATAGCACGTCCAGTACTTAGCAAACATCGAGCGAAATTGTCGTATTGCGCGAAAAACAATAAATATGTTTGTGGATGCGAGTGTGTGGCCGCGCGTGTGTGCCTATATTGTAAAATTCCCTCCCTCTCTCTCTCTCTTTTTCTTTCCTCTCGATCTTTCCCCATCTTACTCTCGGTCGTTCGTTGTTCGCCCGAAGAAGCGCGTTGTGTCTGTCGTTCGCGTTTTAGCTCGGACGCTCGACCGACTAACCCGCTGTTCGCGGCTCGTGCAATATTAAAATCGCGTGACCGTAATAGGTACAAAATCACGTAATTTCAATAAAATATTCTCGACTTGTCCAATTTTCGGCAAAAAAAAAAAATGATTATTATCATTACGAGTTATTATTTTTTCACAAGCACGTCCCGTTCGATTTGTGCGTTCGTGTTGAAATTATTCAGTGATGACGTAAAATTTACAGTGCGATAAGCGTACGGATGAAGCGTAAAAAGTGGGAGGGGGTGGGTTTGAAGTAGATGTAATTCTTCATGTTGGTAAAACCCGTCTCGACCGCAATGTTTCTTCGTATGTTGCGCGCGCGTGCATACAATTTCCTCGTTTGTATTGTATCATTTATATCCAAGTGTTATTCGTCACCTACACTTGCACTCTGTTCTCTCCCACTTCCCCGTTCTCCCTCCCCCCCATTGACTCTCGATTGTGACCCCACTCTTCGTAACCGTTTACTAACGCCACTAACACGTTGTAACATTTCATTACCTCATCCTATTAGCATCTCGTTGTACCGGGTGGAACGCAACAAGAAGAATGAAAGAAAAAGAAAAATGAATCAAACGATCACCGCGCACCGATAGAATATTGTGATTTATGCAACGAGATCTGGCACCGAAACGTTTTAGTGAAATAATCTTTCGAAAAAAAAAGGTTGAGTATCGGATTTCTTTCATCCGGGATGACGGTGTTATATTTTTTTGTGTCTTTTTCTTCTTCGTACGAACAACGAGAAATGACGTTTTTCTTCGCGAGTCGGTAATGCTGTTGTGTATTTTTCACATGTCGGTGGCAATTGTGCGCTTTCCCCGTTCTTTTCAAGTGTCCCGCTAAAGTGGAAAAAGCGAAATTTTGGAAGACTTTTGTCAGTGCGAATTCAGGTTGAGCGTAGAGACATTCGTTTGACGTTGATTGTTCGTTTGTTTTTTTTTTCTAATCGGTGCATTTTTTGTGATAATTGTGGATAAACAATCAAGTTCAAGTCGGCAAACGTTTATTTTTGTTTATGTAATCGGACTGGGGAACGTTGCGCTAGGATTTTTGTCAAATTAAACAAAATCCGTGAGTTTCTTTTCGGACGATAAATTTGATGATACATTAAATCACATTCCTACTGTTGAAAATATAAATGTAACAAAAAATAACGAATGTCGGAGCAAAATTGAATAGAAAAATACGATTCTTATCCGTGATAAAACAAACAAAATTCCGACTCGATAAATTTATACTCCACCGAGGATAAATTTTTCTTCATCGCTGATAAAAATAGGTCATGTTATAAAATAAATGATCCCGCACATGGATTACAAAACTTGCTCGGCACTTCATAGTATCAGTGCGTAAAGAAAATCTCATTTTTATTACTTCTCGCTTTTTTTTTCTCGAAATTTCGTTCGTATCTCAACCTCGATCTAAATCCTCTCTGCGCATTTAAGCTGTACAGAGATATAATAAAATGCAAGCACAAGTAAGCAGTGATCACTACATATTATTTACGCAAAGTTTATATACGCGCTGTGATGTCGAGAGAGGCCGAGACTGACGTCCGAGTGTGGTCAAGGGAGTAGGCCGATCGCGTCAACTCGTTATATGCGCTTACGTATTGGTATCATCTGCTACAAATGTACCAATCACCATCCTCCGAGAGCTCGAAACGTTTGATGTCGACGAACGAAAGTTTTTGCAAAATTTTACGCAAATCCCCGGAAGTTTAAAAGAAAACACATTTTTCACGCCGTTATAACTAACAATCGATTGCCCATGAAGTTGAAAAAAAACATATATATCGTTGGTGTGTTGCAATAAGAAATAAATAAAGCAAGCCGGGATAACGTATCGTGATAGTACGAATAACATCGCTGTTCAACTTCGTAGCAGCTTGCGATGCGAGAGTTTTTTTTCAAGATTTTTCAAAAGTTTCAAAATACAACAAAAATAACGGTGAAACAACAGCTCAAGACGCAAACTTTTTTTCGAGTTTGTAAAACTGTGCTGCTGTTACATACATAAGAATCATCTTGGCTCGTCGTACGGAAGTGAAATGTCAAAGAGCCTACGAAAATTTTCAAAGAAGATAACATAAAAAGAACACGCAAACATCCCCGAAAATATTCAAAGTCCTGCCTGTTACCCTGATCAAAGCACGTGTTCGATTGCGCAAGAAATCTGAAGAAGCTTGTATGGCCGTCATACTATTTTTAGCGACACCCGCTACATATTTAACCTGCCCTAACCTCTGGCAGTTATTTCTTCTTTCTCTCTCTCTCTGATTCTCTGGCCCCCCCTCTTTATTTTCACCTCCTCTTTCTTTTATTCTCTCTCTCTCTCTCTCTCTCTCCCTCTGTCATTCCCTCCATCAGCTGTTACAAACAATTACCCACGCCAATAGTACAATGCGAAAACTTCAATCGACCGACACAATCGCAAACCACGCATTATCACCATCACGACTGATGCACGCGCGAGAAAGTTCGTAAGAATCGATCGAACGATATCAATTGTCAACAGTGTATTATAAAACACACATTTACATTAGTCTAAACAGTTTTCATTGGTTAGACATCGACTTACGATCGATCGTTCAATCGCGCGTTATGCAGTGTCTTCATAACAAAAAATTCTTTGATAACACTTTTCTTGTCAGTTGAACATGATTGTAATAAAAAAGGCTTTCAAAAAGAAAATTCGGAAAAAAATGAACGGCTGAGAAAAATGTATCGTTCGGCACTCGTGGCACGATTTAAAATCATTTTTAGGATCAATCGGGTATTTTTGTTCATAACATTTGAGCTATTTTCTTTTTACATTTCAAGTATTATCAATTCGTAATTGAGTTTCATTATTAAACTAAAATTGAGTCACTGAATGTTTGTGTACTTATTCGAAAAAAAAATTTCCGGGGCGGCAGGGATTAGGTATGACGATAACTTCATATTGCCGACAAAGGTTGGGCACGCGAGCGGAAATGAACTTTCGGCTTATCTTGAATGCGTTTATAAAAAAAGCGTTTTAATTTCTATTATCGGTCACATAATATTTCACATTTTTTGTAGGTTAATTAACAGGTTCGTTGTCTTCGACCAGAGGTAGTTTCGATTTTTCACGTGAATAACAAACTCTTCATACGTCGGTAACTTTGTCGAACAGCTATTTTTCAGATTCACCGAAAGCACGCTTTAAGACGCAACGCGTGTTAACTTTTGGGTTCTATTGACTGTTCATCGTAGACACATTTGATTGTTAAGATAGTTGAGACGATCGAGTGATTGTACAAATGATCGCGAACACACATTTAAAGGAGACAACTCTTAATACTCATCTTAGTAAACGTGTTATGGTTACGACTTTCGATTTCTTTTTCTTTCGCGTTTTTTGTGCATCGGCCGTTGACTGAGCATTGCATGGTTCCTGGGAGTACGTTGATTTTGATAGATTGCCGAAATCCTGCGAGTTCAAGGACCTCCATCGCGATTGCTTTTTGAATAAACAGAAACGAACTAAAAAATAGAAAATAGTTTCCTTGAGAACGGCCAAATTCATTTGTAGATTCGCTCGGAGAACTTGTCTAAAAATCAAAAGACATTTATATTTAAGTTTCGAGATAAATCATTTTCTGAAACAGCTTGGCACTGGTATATAATTTCTAACCCAACTTGAAATTTTTGAGTGTTATTTCAGAGATAAGATGGGTTTTTAAAAAATGTGTGTAATCATTTCTTCTTATTTTATTGTAATTTAATTTACTCTGCTCGGTGAAAAAATAGATTATTTTTAATGGTTATTGCAAAGTTTATGCGTCATGAAACACCTCTGCAATGTATCCAACGATATCCAAATCAATTGAGCAATTTTTGAGGAACAAAAGTTACTTTGTTTAATTCAAATATTCGTATTCGTGGTCGGTATTTATTATACAAGATTGGCTTATTCGCTTGTCAAGTTCACGCCAGGACGGGGCGGGTCTGAAACTTTCAGGATTTCAACGCGGCATTCAAACTAACATGCCGCTGGAATACCATTCAAAGCCCGTCTAGGACCGATCCAACGTGCTTATGCCTGCACGCCTGGTAGAATCGACAACAAAATAGTCGTATTAAACTGTAATGATCTGATGGTGGCGATTCGACGTCAAAGTCACCATCGGGGACATTTTGGGTTGCGAGAAAAAAGAACGAGTCAGTTGTATCTATCGAGAAACGAACACTATCAAGAGTTGAATTACTCTTGATTTATTGCCTCTTGCTATGAATCCATACACATAAATGTATAGTAATGTTTAATAGAACAGTTATGACGTTGGGTATGCACATAAGTCACTGTAAGACCACCCTCGGCCCTCCTTCTCTCTTAAAGTATATTTACTTTCTTTTTGCTATAATCATAAAGTATGTCATATAACTGAAGTCGTAGATAAGATTGTACCTCGTGTCGCCAAGGAATACGTCGAATTTTCATGTGGAAACGAATGCAAGAATTTTTATCGTAAAATAGTAGAGGAGGATCCGTTTTGAACAGCCTCGCGTTATAACTTTCATGAATTTGAGTCTCACTTCCGCGTGACAAAATCTACCGACTGCAGTGAAAAAAGTAGACTTTCTATTGAATTCAATGAGAAATCGTATTATCGTATAAATTGCGCGTATTTAATACATCAAGTGAGTGCTAAAATGACAGAACCATAAAAAAATATGTGCAGCCATTCATTAGTAAAAACGATGAAATTTATGCGAATTTTTTTTGCTGAAAAATTACAATAACGTAGCTAAAACATATTTTTGGAATAAGCGACATTTATCGTCATGAACGGTTTAATAGTGAATAATTTGGCAAAGAAAATATAATCTTTCGTAATTACAAAAACATATATGTCCTGTATGTGGTGGACAATTAAAGTGTTTTTAAACTCTTGAAAAATGAAAAATGTTCTGAGCTGTATTCGAAATAATTTAGCGTTAATATTTTTTCCTATCATTACGTCGGGCTCGCCTCTAGAATTTTCACACGCTATGACATCACGAAATTTCAACGCATATTTTTCTCCCGGTTTGTTTTTAGCGGTGTTGAGTGCGAGGATGAGGTATACAGCGAGCGTCAGCTCGAGGCTTGTAATTCCGGTGTCACTCTGAATTCTCCAGCGGTCTCGACAATCGAGGATTACGAGAACGAGGAATTGCCGAATATACGATCGTTGCCAGCACTGAGTGTCGAAACATCGAGCGAAACTAGCATCGACGATACTCTTGGCAAAATAGACGATCTTATCGACGAGGACGATCATGAGACCGGTGATGAGATAAATGATGCTAAAATCTTCAGAAACAATGATTTTGAGAATGGAACCTTGATGCCGGATAAACAGAATCGTGCAATCGAGAGACCGTTGGCCGTCACTGCCTCGATATTTCGGTCTCAGGCTGACATTGCGAATGAGGATCTACGCAAAGATTTGAATAATTCGTTGACAGCGAAACCTCCAAAAAAAACCGAAAATCGAAGAGATATTCGGTCCACATGGTCTTTCCAGGTTGGTTTTTTTTTCATAAAAATTTCATATTTCAGCCTACTTGTGTCCAATAATTCACTCAATTTTGAACAATTTTATGCTAAATGCATTGCTTTGCAAGTGATGAATTTGCGAGAAACCTTCCTTGAATGTTCATTTAAAAATTTATAATATTAATTCATTAAGTTCATATGCTAATCCATTTTTTTTGCATCGGAAACTCATTAGCGTTCTTGAAATGAGCAAATAGCCCAAATGAAAGGACGTTGAAGAAAGTGCGAAATAAAATGGAAGGCTTTTTTTAATGATCTTTTACACGTGTTTTTTTTTGTTGCAATATTGTAGGATAAACCCGTACTAGAATACGAACCACGCAATAATCGTCCTCAGGCAGTGACGAGAAATGTCTTCGTACCACTCGCTTTAATACAGGATCAAGAGCTGTCACCGCAATACGAGCAAACACCTGTTCACAGACCTCAGACAACTACAGCGAGTATATTCGCTCCTCGTACCGAGGACATGAACAAGGGCTTCTTGACATTCAGCGACGATCAACCTGGACTGACGAGTGAGTAATAATATTAATAAGAGCTTTAACAAAAAGTGCAGAAAGCTAGTAATTTTCAAGCAATTCAGGTATACGAAATTAAATTGCATTATTGTATTTTTGTTTCTTTCAAAATTTTCCATATACCGATCACTATTCCAAAATTTATATTTATTAGTCGTCGCGACAGATGGCACTAATCAACGAAAGGAGAAACGATCATTGACCGTGTATGAAAAAATTTGAAATTTATGCAGAAAAAAAATCATAATTTTATGAATAGTCTGATTTACTTCTGAAAACAATGTCTTTTGATTGTTTCCTGGATTATTCGAATGTTTTTGTAGAGAAAAATATAGCAAAACTGATAGCAGAGTTGTGTCCTCGCATTTGCCGCTCTCTAATACGAATTTGTATTGACCAATGACAATGTGATCACAGTGTTGAAGGACGAGCCTGAGGATCTCACGCACTTGGCACCAACTCCAGGCGATGTTTGCGTTCCTCTCGAAGATACACCTTTTCTCTCAGACATGCTCGACGAATTTATACTAGGCCATGAGAATTATTGTCCTCTGCTCAATACCGAGGATTTGCCAACTGAGTTACCGAATTCCGAGTTGGGTGATTCGTTGACGAGAGAGAGTAACGACGAAATTTGTGGATCCCTTGAATCGTCACTCGCCGATTCTGATCCATTTATTTATCGGGATATACCGAGTCCTTGCAGTCTAAGCCCTGACTTACTGTCGCCATCTGGTGTTGGAAAGGTGAGTTATTTCAGCTCATTTTCATGCACCTAAATTCTGCAATTTTTTTCTAACGAACACTCGGCCCTCAATTTTCCAGTTAATTCTTCGAAAAAAATACTCTTTTCGACTAATTTGCAGAGGAAGAGATATTGCTTAAACGATGGTTTGCCCATTTTAACTCGAATTGTTTAGAAAAAATGGCGATTTGTATAATATTTTTGTCACCATTGTTCGAAACGTTGTACTTCTCTTGGTGATTGCTGTAAAAATATTTAAAAAATATGAAAAATTTGCACAAACAGTGCGAATATTACAGTGATTCGTCGCTCTTGGATATTTATGAGAGACAATTTTACGGCTATTTTCAATATTTTCTTCAATAATCATTACCACTTCTTTCGAAATTGCTTATAGCTTCTTTCGTACGTAACATTCTTTTTGCAAATGGATGTACACATCCGTGTATATGTATATATGATCAATACAAAATATGTGTATACATCACACAGTATAGATTTTTCAAAATAATATCTAACATTTTTCGCCTTCCTAGTTACAATAATTTTTTTTCCATTTTCACTTTGTTCCTTCGTACATACTTCCGACAGTTATCTTGAACCCCACTGCTCTCTCTCCCATTTTCGCGAGACCACGGGGAAACTACAAAAAACCCTTGTCGATATGCAGTTAACCTTCTCGAAGGCAGAGCTAGATCTCGTGCCATTGACCAGTCTCCGAAAAAATCATCTTTCGCTCGGTGATCCAACGCTCAACGTGGCGCACGATAATCGTAGTACTTAATAACGTACCACGAATCTTTATTTATCAACGTTGGAAATTTCTCATTTATTTTTTTATCGTTTTTAGTTCATATCTGTCTCGTAATGCGTTTTTAAGCACGGATATGGGATAACGTACAGGTCTTGCTTATGCGAGGCGTGTTACACATGCTAATTTCAATCGTGAATATCTCGATAACGCGATGGTCGATGCACTTTTGATTTTTTTACCAACTTGAACACCATGGATACCATTTCTTCGGAATTATAAAACTTTCTGGGTCAAACCGGTTCGTGGTAGTACTTGAACCGTTACCCATTTGAATATTGACCTCTTACCCGTGACGCTCAGCATATGTGAAAAAACGATGTAAAATAAAAAACAAATCCTTCGGAGACACTTTTTTACGTACAGTTACAGTTCCAATTTTCAACCGTTGATTAAAAAAAAATCGTCGATTATTCAGAGTCCGGATCAAGACAGTCTCGGTTCACGTCAAAGCCCGAGAAACAATGAACTCGGTGATGGTATGGTGAACATTGGCACGAGTACGTCAGTCGGGAATCCTATAACCGAGGATGAAATGCTCATGCTGAGTATAAATGACGTCATAGGAGACGAAGAACTTGCCCTCCGCGCACCGTACATACCAATGTCAGATCAAGACGAGACCTTGCAGCTGTTGATCAGCGATGACACTGTTATGTGGGGACCGAGTCAACCACCTGATAAAAGAGCCAAATGGTACGTTTCTGAAAGCGAGCGTAAGGTTCATTGATAAACGGTATTTGCAAATATGAAAAAAAAAATATAAATATCAATGACGGAAGACTTTGTAAACAAGTTTCATTGAAGCATCTTTTAGCTCCAGATAATTTAGAAAATATTCAATCCCGTTGTCACCAATCCCTGGCATTCCTTTTGAAAACGTTCTTCAAAATCATTGATTATTATTCACCTTGAGGATTATTTTCTTAATGAAATTTCCGTTTACGAATGAACCATTTTCCACGTAGTTTCTTTATTCAGCACTCTCCATTATTTTCTCCTTCGACAGGCATCAGGATATAGAAAAATCAATTACAAAACGATACGAGGATTCGAGTTTAGTTCGTCTTCTGAAGAAGGAACCAGTTTTTGCAAAGTACAACGATCATGGAGGAGGACTCGTCAAACCGACGCAAATATTTGGGAAGGTCGGTGAAGAAGGTGAGTAAAAATTTGAGGATATGGGATATGCATCGTTCGAATGAAAAATTTCGAAAAACGTACAGAAAAATACGATGTTGAAAACCGTTTAAGAAAATAACATCAATGTAAAACCAATTGTACATGAAAGAAGTATTCGTTATAACATGCCCGCAAACAGACGAACAAATGGTCCGAGAAATAATGATTATTATTGGAAATCATTGGAAAATCGTTATTCGACAGAAAAAAATTTCGCCGACGCTTATAGCTCGTTTTTCATTCGAATGTATGCAAAAAAATGTACGTTTTCCGTACAAAGAAATAAGTAGATCGTAAAGCAAAACAATGCTCGTTTGTAAAATACAGGAAACAGCACGGGCAAATTCGAGAGACCATCGAAGAGAATACACACACCGATATCCCAGAACGTCACTAGCGAAAACAAACGTTCTCGATTCAACGACTCGAGACTACCGATCGATAAATTATCGACCTGTGATGAACGAAACTCCGTAAGAACATCATCGAAAACTGAAAGCGCATTGATTTACAACGAGCAAAGTATAGATCTCTGCGGCATCGTTGAGACAAATGAAAACCATGAAATAAATTCTTATCAGAATAAAAATTCCGGTAGTCGATTGTTGCTACAAGAATTGATGGGTCGAGACAACATTGAATCCTCGCTTATCGGAAAAATTCGTGACACGAAGAGAGGTGTGACGAATTTATTGAAAATAGTATCGAATGACGGCGCTAACGTGGCAGCATCGAGGACCGAGAATAAGGAAAAGTTTGGCTTTGCTGGTGATGGCGGAGGAGTTAACGCGCGTACGGAAAGTCGAGGAAAACGTCAGACGAACAGCGTTCTCATGAATCTTCTCGTTTCCGGTTGCGACGTGAGTGCGGGTTACGTTTGCCTTGCTAAGCCGAAAATAATATCAAAAAATTCGATAACGACCAAATGAGGGGGATAACGAATGAAACGGAAAGAAACCAAAACTTATACAGTAATAAAAGAATTTCACTTGCTGCCAAAAGCCTTTATATCCTTAAAGGGGTTATAAAATTGAACAATTGTGCACGAGGTTGAACTTACCGAAACGAGAGTCGCGTCTCGGAGTCAAGTGGTAAAAGAAAACAGTGCCGGTCCCATTTAAGGAAACCGCGAGTAGTTGACATTTACGATGGGAACTCGTAGCGAGCAGACTTTTTGTCTACATTGTTGCTTTACGCGTAGCGACGATAAAAACAATACGAAGAATACGATGAGATATATTCATTTTTTTTTTTCGTAGTGGTAGAGAGTCATAGAATCGAGGACTTCGAACGTAGGAAAAAAAATGTGCGAGAATTTACGAATCAACATTCGTACTATCGAGATTCGAAAAAAACACAGAAAAAAAACACACAAAATTGCTGATAAACGATACCCAGGCGTGTTGCGTTTTGCGAAAATTTAACGGCAACTATTTGCTCTCTAACCTCATGTTGTGTACATAAATTAATGAGAAAAAAAAGCAAAGTATATGAAATTGTTGACTGAATATTATTGAAATATATGTGCGAAAATGATAACCGGGATTACTGGTTTATTGCTGCGTTTCAATATTTCCCACGTATAACCAATTAGAAAATATCCTCGTTCATCACTGTCATCTCATCCTTCTCATCGATCGTCGCTGATTCACATTTTTCTTTCGTTGATATTATCACTCTACTTTTCAAGACGTGCTTTCACATTTCAGAACGCGAAACAAAATGAGCATATAAATTTCAAAATTCAAATTCGCAAATTGAAAAACTCGGTTTGGATGTCTCTCGTGTTACACCAGTGACGACGGCTTTTTTGTTTTTTGTCATGCAGAATAATTACGATTTTAAAATCCATTTGCCCACATCGATACTCACACTTTGAAATGCTCCAATTTTTTTATTTTGAAATAATTTTTTATATGCAACTTTTTATTTAATGAATTCTCCAAGCTTTTCTTTCGAAATAGAATAGAGTTTTTTTCCTTGTTGCGAAATTCGTTAAAGGGATGGCTCAGCTGGTGCATTTTAGCCTTCGAAGCAACAGGTGATTTGCGGCGATAGTGGCTCCATTTTTTTTACACACGCACACACATATACATACACATAAACCCTTCATGAATACAGTCAAGATTGAAACGCAGCAGCACGATTTTTTTTTCTAATTATAGAGACTTCTTTTCGACTTCTTCGAAAGTTTTTTTACATTAGCAGTGAGAACGACACGTTGAGTAGAATTTTTTTTTGACTTCTCGGAGTGACACGAGATGAATCTTTCTGCTACTGCAGCCATTTATCCAAAAATGTAAATCCCGTAATATTTTTTCGAAAAAATCGTTTTTTCTTCATTTCGAGTGATTAATCAAGTATGAGATTTATGAGGGCAAAAGTCTCGTGACCTGAAATAATACGACCTGCTTTTAATTCTCGAAATAAAAAAGCAAATTTTCTCGTAGACACCCTTACTTTGAGATTGATCATCATATTTTATTAATGACACTTTTCCGATAAATCGTTTTAATGTTTCTTGAGTTATTTTGATTCGCGTAAATTAATAGTCTGTATAACGATACAACTACATGAATCGTAAAATAATCCGTTTGTTTCAATTTTTCTTGTTTCGTGCAGAAGCCTCCGGAGATGAAAAAACCGTTATACGTGTCCAATAAACCGTCATCGATGATGGCGAACGATTTACTCCAAAATCAACTCGCAGGGAATAACGGCGAAGTGAGTATGGATTTTTACGATGAATATTCACTCTCATCGGACAACCGTTCCAGCCCATCTTGCAATTATTACAACGGGAATACAATGGATCTACCCCAAAGATGTCGATATATACTTCATACATAAAAAAACAAGAATCTTCGAAAGATTAAATTGTTTAAAAATGAAAAAAAAAAAGAAAAAAACAAATTACGGAAGAGGCCGAGCTGTTGAAGTGGCCTTATTGAATATTCTTGTGAATTTACGTTAAATTTTCTACAAATTTCTTTCTTATTTCTACTTCTCGAACGACACATCAATAATCAACGTCGTACGTGTACGTCGTATCGAAATCATACAAAATTATGTTAACAAATAATGGTGCGAGAGCATTCGTCTTCGAGGAAAAAAAAGGTTTTATCATCAAAGCGCGCTGTCGTACAAGTATATTATGCATAACACAAATATATTCATAGACGAAACACCCACGTTCCGCAAGAACGAGGAAAAAAAGTACGAGATATTACACTGTAAATCACAGTGTCGGGCATAATAATTAACTTACAAGTTACGATAATTGTCACGGATTTTGCAAGCAAACCAGCGATGATTGTCTCAGGACTGTACTCGTGTACGATCTTGATTTATAATAAATTTCTTGAGTATGAGAACTTGTTGATCAACTTCGTTAAAATACGATGTATACATCGATCGATGATATATCTTCATTTTATTTTAAATTTTTAATTACTAATTAGGAAAAAATTGTACCAAGACAAATGCCAAATTATAATAAATAAATTGCCATTTGAAAATAGTCCTTTCATTGAACTACTTTTGTGCTGGAGTGCTGAGAACGTTTCCCTTGGAAAATCATATGTGGAAAAAATGTCGACGTAATTGCGAGATAAGTATGTTTTTTTATCAATTATTTTTTCATAACTTTTGGTAACAATTTTATCCGCGTCTTCAGCTTAATTTCAGATAATATCAAAAAGTATTAGTCGAAAAAGATTAATTGAGAATATTGATTTAAAAACGTCATCAATTATTTGCGAAATCTTTGGAGGCATTGATATTGAGCAGCAAATAAACAGAAAAAACATTGTTCAAGGATGTATGGCATTTCCTGTAAATATTCGGACATTTGCGATTCTCTTTGTGCTAAATTGATTGGTTCATTTTTTTGTATGCACTTGAATTTTGTTATCAAAATTTCCGTGTTATTTTTTTTCAATTTTAAAATAATTATAAAAATTTCGAATTAATCATCATGTCTCGCGTATAAAAGTTTCTCATTACACGTGGAAAATTTGCGACCCATTTATGTTGCGGTTTTGCGTAGAAATTTTTTTTTCAGGCATTATTTGTTTCAACAATTTGCTAATCACCTTTTAATATTGATGTTATTGAATAGATACGATGGATTTTTTCTGGATTGGAAAAACGTGAAATTCTCGTTCATCGCTCAAAGGTAACAATGCCAAAATTTGAAGTAAATTTTTTCTGAAAATTATAATTACGAAAAAAGACTGTAAAGAAGATAATCATGAACATGCGCCTCGTTATTTTCCTTTGGCTTTTTAGAAAGGATAGAAGAAAGAATTTGCATCGCATGAAGATTTTCGAAAGGCAATTTTGAATGAAAGAATGTGCAATTTTTAATATCACTTCCAATTTCCTTTTGTGAATTTTATTTTTTTTTAATTCACATAGCAATTCGCAAAAAAACGAATTTTTCGTGCGAGAATAAAAAATTCATTCCCAAGATACGAATGTACGAGATTGGTATTCATTTTTTAAATGAAAAAAATTGCAAACGCTCCGGCCAACAAAGTATCAATAAAGAATATGAAATATTTTTATTTAAACGAACGAAACAACGGTCGTAGCCTAGCAATTTTCGAGTGTGAAAACGACGAGAATATTTGAATAGAAATTTGGTCAAACAAAAATGTATTGTTACAGCATGTGGCACACGAGGAACGATGGGATCGTGAACGAATTTTTCATACAAGTATGTTTAAAATATTATCCAGAACATTATTCGTGAATAAAAAGTTTGCAATCTCATTTGATTTTCACCTATAAATTAAATATTTATCGTAGTAAAGTATAATTCTCCTGCATTATTCAATCGCATTCAATAATTGTTTCAGAACCTTTGATCGACTCGCAGTAATCTGAGCATGACTGCGGTAAAACATTAACTGCGCTAAAATAACGATAAAACAATACTGTTAAAAACACAAATCACGGTCTGGCAACATTGAAATGTTAATATGTCACAAAGAATAATAATGAAACTGCTAAGGATACTATGAGACGATGCCACAGACGATTGTGATGATGACTATCGGCTGATGAAATCTTTTCTTCCATCGGAAATCTCGCGTGACACAAGCGTTCCTCGTCAATCGGCAAAACTTCGTCTACGATGCGGGTAAAATCGTTTAATGGACAGAAAACATCACAACCAGGTAAGGTCAGTCCTATTGTTTCATTGTTAGCACTTCCGGTGTAGAAATATATCTAAAATTAATTCCGCGATAATATTATTAATAAACAAAAATTATAACGATCTACTATTATCGTTATTATCATTAAAATGAGAACAACGGCGAGAACAAATGATACAACTCACCTCAAAACCATACTGTTGAGCAATTTTGTTATAACGCAATTCGAAAATCACCGCGGCACCGTTGTTCAATATATCAAGGGAGTGCCACAAATTCATGGCCTGCAGAGCACCAATGACGTTTCTCTCCTCTCCGCTGTACATTGAAATTTTTTCATCACGAATGATACTCGCATTTCTCTCGTCCGTTGCGTTTGTGGCAATAATACGCATCGTTTCATTGATGATTTTTTTTAGGAAAACACCCCCGTTCAATTGCTTCTGGCTTTTGCTCTTCGACAGCAAATAGTACGACAGACGAGTGACATTACGCATCTCGGAGTTTGAAAATATTTCCTCCATCCAGTCTGGCATTGTCACGTTTGATTCGCGGACCGACTGGAATATATATTAGGTCTTTCTTTCTCGTGTTTTTTCTTAAACGATATGGATATGAAAAACGTTGATTTTGAAAAAAACAGGGCAAAATGCTATGTAGATTAAATTTGTCGATATAACGAGAATTGTCGGGTAGCAAAGAGTATTGTTGCTATTATTGTTATAATTACACTGCGTGACACCATTTCGGTAGCCGAAAAACTGATTGCTATCATAGTTTTCTATTAGTTATATTAGGTATGTTAGCAGTGGGACTCTTGGTTCACTGCTAACAGTGAAAATAGGTGGGTCATTCAACGATGTTGCGACGGTGACCCTCTTAGATTTTTATGATTTTTTAATATGCTTTTACACATATAGAAAGAAGTCCTCAGCTAAATTTTTAGCTCTTTATCTCTTCCCATTCCGAAGTTGTCATTCCGATAATTTAAAAACAATTTTTTTTCGGTAATTTTTATTTATTTTCCTTCTCAGAACGTAGCTTATTTTTAAAGTTTGAATGTTTTTAAATTATTTTCACTAGAAGTTTGATTGAAAGCCCGTCTTCAAATTTTGCTCAAAATTTTGTTTTTTGACGTAGAACTTGGTAAATTTTTTTGAATAAAATCAAAAGTGTCCCATTGAACGAAAATCCAATTTTTCGATTACAAATGGCCAAAAACATCAAGACATTTTTTTTTTCAATTTTTGTTTTTTTTTTCAGAAAGAGCATCAAAAAGTACTAAAAAAATTGTTGTATTGAATTAGTTTATTTCAATTGTTGTCAAAAACATGAATTTTTTTCGTTAATTTCTTCAAAATCGACAACTTCGGAATGGGAAGGGATAAAGAGCTAAAAATTTAGCTGAGGACTTCTTTCTATATGTGTAAAAACATATTAAAAAATCATGAAAATCTAAGAGGGTCACCGTCGCAACATCGTTGAATTGACATGGAATGACCCAGGCTCATTTCCCGTTAGTATCTTTGAGATTGTCCGTTTGTGAGTGTAATAATACAGTTTTCAAGATGAATTAGCAGTGGAGTTGGCAGTGGATCTCCATATTATAACGATAACCTTTTTTTAAACGACCCTCATATTGTCCATATTAGGGAATGTAATCGCTAGATAAATCTATTGAGAAAATAGGTTCATTTCCCGTTGCTATCTCTGCGATTATCCGTCTGTGAGTGTAATAATACGGTTTTCAAGATGAATACTAAAAAAAGTAGTCGCCGCCAGTGCAAAAATTCAAGAAACTAGTTTCGTCCCGTGTGTGGACAGTACATTCTCAAGTCTCGAGGAAAAAAAACATCTGAAAAGGACTTTTTACCATATATTTTATACTTTATTGTGTGCAAATGTATTAATAATAAGTTTTGTTGGCAGCTTTATTCGAATTATTGATAAATCTAATAAAACTTCGTGTATGCTGTATTTTACTTTTGAATTTTTTTACTCAAAATTGTCAACTAGCGTATACCTAAAAAACAGTACGTGATAAAAGAAAAGTACTTATGTATTCTCGATAAGAGACGTGTGTGAATAAATAAGCAGGAAAAATTTGAGTGGGTATTTAATATTTTTTTTTAATTTTGTAACGCAGCGTTCTCGTCATCGCAAGATATGATAATGAATTTGCTATTTCCAAGTTAGTATCTCTAATAATAATTTGTTTATTGCTATTGTTATTATTATTATGATTATTATGAGAAAGAGAGACTTACAGCAATGGTTTCTAGGTACGAGTAGAGCATCGAAATATTCGAAGGACTTTCAATTTTTTTACCGTAATAAATGGAGGTGTGATTAAAGAGTTGTTGGTGTACGGAGACCTCGTTCTTAATAAACTCGTCAGTAGACAACAAACGTTGTTCCTCATGGAGAAAATGCGGGCAGAGGGTACCTAGGAAGAGTGGATCTCCCTCCTTTGCTTCGTATTCTGCATTACGATAAATATTTGTAGCGCGAAATTACGAACAAAAAAAATGAATATACATAAAACAAATGCGGGAGTACGTTGGAGTGTGACAAAATTTTGCCAAAAATAAATACAGACCGGTTGGTATCGGCAGCCAGTCCAAGTCGTCACTCCATCTTTGAGATTCCGCCGGTGGCCATAGTCCCGCGTTAACCAGAAGACCGGAAATCATCGATAAAAAGTATTCGCTCGTACGCATTTTCAAAACTTCCGTATAGAATATTTCGCCCAAAAACTCGTCGTATCTATGACGAAGGTAAACTCCGAGATTGTACATGTCCATTTTGGCTTCCTAGATGTTCGATATTTTTTTTTTTTAATTTTATGCATCTTTTTAACAACAACGTTATTTACACGTTCTTTCGTTTTGTTAAATGGTCCCGATAATAAAATGATATCTCGTGACTAGTGTCTCGCGAAGCTGGAAGAAATTTTATTATCTGTTTGCAATAAATCGTTATCTTTCAAGATACAAATAATACCGTCTATACGGGTATCACTAAAAAGCAATTAGCGATATCACGTTTAAGAGAAGTTGCTGAAAACTAGGTGATGAATTATATTTCGATTATCGATTTCGACTGTAATTAATAAACACTATAAACAGCACACACCGCCGACTTTTTTTCGGTATTTTATCATCGATAATAATATTTTTAATACGAAAAATAAATAATACTTAATTGTTTTATTCCAACTCGAAATAGTTTTTACGATAATAATTTGAAAGTGCGATACATTGCGCACAAGCCAGAGATAGTCAGCACGTGAAAATTTTAGTTAATATTATTAATGAAAAGGTAATAATTTCATTGAGAAATTACTTTATATATTGACATGTTTTGCTTATATCAACTCACATCTGGCATGTCGTCCGCATTCGAGAGGAAATATTCATACGAGAGCTGTCCAGGAAGCAGATACTCGGACATATTCGTATTCATTTCCAATGGAGCATATAATTTGTGTGCAAAAATCTAAAAATAATGACGAATTAATCTTTCACTGTATACAAAAGATGAATGATTTTTTTTGGCACTCACTACGTGTACGTGTTTGAGCTCATTATGCGGAGACGGCGTCACCGCTGCACACAGACAGACGACAAACAAAAATGTAGCCCACGATTTTATTGATATTTTATCAAGATCGAAAAGCTTGAGACGGTCCATTTTTCCTTGCCTTCGGAGCAACTTCTCTTCTTGGTTTGCGACTCGCGACAGAAACGTACCGCGTGTCGGAAACTCAATTTGCAAAATAGCAACGCACTTCAAGCATTTTCAAACATATTTATTTATCTGCCATTTTTTATTGCTCGCAGTTGATTATCGTTTTAAGTATCTCGCAATATTAACGGTGAATTTAAGCAACAACGATCGTAGAACGACTAATAAGATGGAAGATCGACTGCACGATCCGGTGTAAGAGAAATCTTGTTGCAACTACATGAGTTCAGGAACGGAATAACGCGCGTCAAGCAGAGACACTCTCCTCGAAGTTACAAAAGAGCATTGACAAGTGCTTCAAATTGCTCTGCCTTTCTTATCATCTGGCTAACTAAGAACTCAAATTATGGTCGTGTCCCAAGGTACGCTCATGATATTCCAACATGTACAACGATGATCATAATAATAATAATAATCATATAATACTGCAATTATTATTATCACTCCATACGGAATTGTGTCGTGATCAGCGTGCTAAGCCCGAGCTGTTAATTAACACCCAAAGATTCTTCATGAGTATCTTTTATGTTTTCATATTTTTCGTATTTTTGGTCTTGAAAAAAAATAGATGATCATCTTGCGTTGAATATTTCGTGAAATTGGAATTATACGGGTCATTGAGAACGTCCGATTGCGCTCATCATTTTCATGAGCAAGAATCAGTCGAACAGATAAACTGGTAGAACCTATTAGCATATCAGTACGGATGTATACGATTCCCCGATGTTATCACTATATGCAATCACGTGCGTTGAGGAAATTCATCAAACGCAAGATTTCTGTCCCTCTGAGTTATTTAAATTCATTTGGTATTGTACAGCTTAGTTGAATGCAAATATGGATTTTCAAGTATGCGCAATTGTGTCTCTTATTTCCTTGAGACGAAGAACGTTGGGATATATATATATTTGCCTCTATAAATATGGTCATATATTTTATATAAAAATACGTACATATTGTACATTCTTATGTGTAGGAGACTTTCGTTTCTCACGAGACAACGTTTGACCTTCACCCATTTTGATTACGTTCACAATTACTTGTATTATCATACATGTAATATGTATACATGTAAATGAAAAAAATAGGCTGAATTTTCGTCAAATTTTTTGAGAATTTCAAAACGAAACATCTTCCCAATGATGTTAAAATCCACAGGAAATTATCGGATTGAGAAGCCCTTTAAGGATGTTTGAAATGTCGGCTAACATTAATTTGTTGAATTATAGACTTAAATAATGTTTGAATGAGATTAAATCTAGCACAGTCATTCAGCATCGACCTAGAACTTGTTATGAGAATTTGACCTATCATCAAGGAAAATTGGTCCCCAATTTGCTAATAAAATTTCTCAAATTATCTGATCGTATGACATACGATATTAAATACCTTCGTGGGTACAAGAAATGAACTATTATGAGATTCGGGTCTTTAGGTCTTCGCCTTAAATTCTGTAAATCGATGATGAAAAATGAAAACTTACATGCGAACTCAAATATATATAAGCATATGTACAAACCTAAGGGCACGAAGGCATTCGGAATACGATTTGTGTTAAATACGGTATATATACGGTATCACTTATAGTAAACAATAAAATTAAATAATTTTAAAAAAATTATACATACAAAAAGAAAATAAGCACGATTTTGTGTGCTTTCGACAAAAAATTCAGCCCTAAAATTGGTGAATTGAAGAAAAATATATTTGATGGTTCTACGGGCCGTAAATGATTAAATCTTATCGTTCTGTTTTACGATAGATGATCTAGGCTGGCAAATATCCATACACATTTTATCACGAAAAAGAATGAACTTAGATCCTTGACGTAATTAATTAAATCTCAGGGTTGAATTAAAAACAATAAAACTAAAACCTCTGTAAGCATACTCAATTAAATCTTTATGGTCGGGAGGCCGAATTTTTAATTACGAGTATGCAAACTTGATCCCAAATTTGGGACACGACTTTGACTTTATTCGTAAACTACATTGGAATATCTATTTCGAGCCACAAAAATTATTACTGCAGCGTAAGGCAATATGAAGCAAAAAATACGAAAAAATATGCAACATATTTACTTGTGATCTTCGAATTAAATCAGTTTTCCCGAAATGAATCAGTGATAAATGGTATATTCATTTAACGGACAAGAAAACATGATGAAACGAGATAAGCCAAAGGCATTCTCATGAACAATATATACGTTACAGCGCATAGAACTTTTTTTAATAGCTTTAATCAACGACTTGAAGATAAAAAACACAATAAAAAATAATAAATGAATATGTCACTAAAGCGGGCTTATAAGTCGTCTACAAGATGTAAGTTTCTCTCGTACAATACGGGCCATAAAGGCGTGTAAGGGCCAACAGACACTAGTGACCAATTAGTGACAATCGTATTTTTCTCAATCACTCAATCTCATACCTGCGGAAGCAGGTATGTTCAAACGGACCTTTGAAAAATCATTTTTACTCATACTCGGAAAAAATGTTGTTAAAATTTTATCGCTATACGCTCGTTCATTATGATTCGACGAATGTTATGTAAATATTATTGACTAATTTGCTGGTCTTCACTATACGCTTTTTCCTCTATTGACAGAGATATAAAGGATTTAAAGAAATGTAATTGTTGCACTCGAGATGCGGCGTGTCTCCGAGAGAAACAAATAATTTCGAAACACGACTTGTATATTTTCCTCAAAGTGAACAAAATAATTTTCAAAAAGTAAATATATTCCGTCAGTTTTCGCTACAGTTTTGTGTTGAGTACCCCTGAATTTCATAATATTATTTGTATAGTTTCAGTGATAATTAATTTTCAAAGTTTATAGACGTCAAATAATCTAATATATAAAATTCTCGTGTCGCAATGTTTGTTACCAAACTCCTCCGAAACGGCTGGACCAATTTGTATGAAATTTTGTGTGCATATCGTGTAGGTCTGAGAATCGACCAACATCTATTTTTCCTACCCCTAAATGATAAGGGTGACCCACCCTTAAATATATTTTTTAATTTTTTTGACAAAATTTGTTATTTTTATTTTATTATGATTTAGCATTAGGGTTGCAAGATGGCAATCGAATATAGTAATTGCAGCGCGATAAATTTTCATGTATAGTTTATAATTACAATTTACTTTAATTATATTTTTTTTCTCACTTTAATTATATCAATTTCCTAGAGATAATGTATATGGCAAAACAACGTTTGCTGGATCAGCTAGTTTAATATATAATTTTAACTCGTACTTTTCGTCGTCACGATACGTCACGATACAGGAGAATTTCTAACACTTCGGGCTCGTTTGCTTCGGGAATAATTTGATTGGTGGGGGAGTTGAGCATTATAATTGTCATTCGTTGCGCGTACACGAAATGGCATATTCGGTAAATTATGCGGGATTTTCCTGCACACTTAGATTCAAAATCGATGTTTTAAGTGCTTCAAAATTCCTCGAATACTGTAAGCATGTGTAGAATGAGTATAATTTTCCTCACGATACAATAATACATTGATTACGCCGAGTTTCCGCGGATTTACTCGCGGACAAGTACGTTATTCTTATCAATTCGCTCATGTCAATATATATATATAAATATATATATATATGTATATAAGACGATAAAAATAACGTTCACGAGACACATAAAAATCTTGCCTGTAAGAACGCATTCGCTCTCTACAAATATAGTTGACCAATATGTATTCTCTTTATCTTGGACATTCATTTTATCGCTTTTTAAGTATATGATAACTCGTTTTTATTTCCTCTTCGAAGTTATGGAAATTGTATTAATCAATTTTAACACCGGTACAGTAGAATCTCCATTATGTTTGAAAATAATTAGTGAATGACTGTGCTAAAAAAAAACTCGTAACGCTTGTTTTTATAAAAGTCATCATCAAAATTGGTCATTGGCGAAAAGATAATGTATTAATTGATCGACCCAATTTCCATCGAGATTGGAAATGAATCAGGAAACCACAATTATATATTATGGAATGATATTTCCTCATTGAAAAGAAATTTTTTCAAGTATTTCAAGTGACAGATTTTTATTAATTACGATAAATTGTGTTGGGTAACACAATTGTTTGAATAATAATGATTTCATATTAACAATCAATACGTCTTGAGAACGTCGACTTCGATAACTGTGCACCGCGGTACGTGCAATTCCCCACAAATTATTCCTTTACCAACGAACTTTTAACGAAACAAAAGTCTCCCTGAATCTGATTTACGTATTTAATAATTGTAAGAAAATTTGATGCAAAAACAAAAACATTTGAGAACGACCGATTGGAGCGGGCTGCATTTTCCAGTCTTTTAACCGACTCCCATCCATATTTTCCCCGAATATCAATAGGTTTTCCAGTTAATAACAAAGGAATAATTGAATGCTTCGATGATGATCACAGATGCAAGTTAAGAATTGATGGAAAAGCATTGCGAAAATGTGATTCGCGAATATCGATTTACGCAATTCAATTTGCCAATAATTTTCAAAAATATGTGTTAAATTGCAGGTACTCGTGCGACCCACGTGATGAAGAGTTTTGCCTTCGCAACAAACGACCTGCAGGTGTATAATCCTTATCTCCGTCATTTACTTGCGCGATATAAATTACATGTACATATGTATATAAATATATAATGACAGTACATAACGACAAGCATCGTATACAGGAACAACGAAAACTTGGAGGTGGTGGTGGTTTTAAATACCAGCTACCACCTGGAACGGAAAATAGTCTGTTGGAGTTTAATCGAAGTGCGCGAAGTCGAGGAGACGGTGGAGTGTGATTTTTTCTCTGTTAGCTTAATCGAAATGAGCTAACATGAATGAGCTTCGGTCAGTATATTTGGAATATTCGAGTAAATGAAACGCACTTAAATTGTCATGTGAAAAAATGCCCGTGTGAAGAAAAAGGTTCTTGAAAAGAAAATTTGTGACGATGGCAACGGATACGAATCTCGGAAAAATTTCAATTTATTGTATATAACTGTTTTTTTCGGTTTATTGGACGGAAGAAAGCGTATCTTTATCATGGTTCGGTCGACGAACTTGGAATTTGTGCGGATAATATTTTGAATACGTTGCAATAATTGATACAAAATTTCATACAAGATTGTTATGATGAAAAACTTATTTTGAAGAATTTAAACGTAGAGAAGAGTGAAAAAAGTTAATAACTTTACGGGGAAAATCAAATCGCTTCATAGTCGTTAATCTTGATAATTGATTTCCAAATATTTTCGGAATAATATATTGTCATAGTCGATTGAAAAAAAAAGTTGAACACCTCAAAAAAAAAACACCGATACCGATATTAATTCTTTTTCAAACGTACAATCAATCGTTGAAATCAAGCTGAAAATGTAAAGATTTGCCGAATTACATTTTGTCCGTTTGTTCCTACAAGATTGTAGAATTGATGTCAGCATTTTGTTATAAACAATTTGATCAAATTAGATGTCGGCAATAATCACGATATTATATTTGCGAAACGGAGACAAAATAATAATAATCCTTTTATTATTAGCATAAGATAAGATAATTGTTGTTTGTTTGTTACTTGAATGAAAATAGGATGATTGACAAATGATTCAATGACTGCGTCATGATTGGTCATGACTACGCGGATTAATAATGACTTTTTAATAAGGCTCCGATCGAAAATTTGTCGAGATTGATTATCGATTCTAAAACTGCAGTGAATATTGTTCAATTCTTTTGGTATATTATTTAAAGGAATACACATGAATCATGGTATTTTTGTACAAAAGTCTCGTCCTACTTGTTACGTGAAACAGACTCGTTCGTGTGAAAAACGACGCATGAAATTTTTTTGCACCTAAATCAAAGAAGCGACTAGTTTTACAAGACTCATCACGACAATTTTGCCGTAATTCAATGCTGTTTACGAGCGTACAGCTCCTACCATTATTTCTGGGCTCTCATCAATCCTCCAAGCTCGTTACAAAAAGGACTTCGATACAATGAGTATATATAAGTCTTCATAGATATCTCATCGAGCAATTTAAATTACTTTGCAGTGGGACGAAAGGAGATTGAAGCTTGTGTCGAGAATACAAAAATAAAATTAAAAAAAACAAAAACAAAGGAGAAACAACGTAAACGGTTTTAACGTTTGATACAAACAAGTACTTTCCTAAAATGTCTTTCAAGAATCAAATAAAAATTTGCAATTAATTTAGGTCAACGAAAGAATGAAGAACGAAAATTAGAGATCTTCCAGAAGACTGAATCTAAAAAACTTTTTTATTCGCAAATGCTGTTGCATATCAACGAAATAAACTAGATATTATGATGTTTTTATTTCCCACATGTTTCATCATTGTATCGAATAAATTTTAGATATTTCATTTGAACGAAAAAGCTCAAAGAAAAACTCTGAATCACGAAAGAAGATATCCTTAAATTCACAAAACACACATTCGCCTGACAATCGATTCAGCGATGTTGCGAGGTTGTGCAGCCTTCATTGTTCTAGTCATTGCTAGTTCGAGTGCAGTATACGACTCGAAGGAAGATAAGCTGGAATTCGTCAGTGTGGTAAGTCAGTGCGCATCAGTCTCTCAGTCACAATGTTACGTGTGCTAAATTTTGAGCTAATTGCTACAACGCGTTCGAGTTTAAAGAGTGTCAAATGTTTGCCATTATTTTTATAAACGGATGTAAATTGAATGGCAATAGAACAAAAATTAGTATCAGGGTAGTTGCCTCGCAAATGTCCATTTCGGCAGAATTTTTCAAAATTTTGACCACGAACCCAAAGAACAATAATATCTTGCAGCTCGCGAAGTTTCTAAAATGTTGAAAGAATGTATTCGTCTTCCTTGCGCTGGGTTTTTCGGAGCTCCTCCGGTGTATTTTTTATATCTGAACGGCTCGACAGATTCTGTTTAAAAAACATACAATTACGGATAATTATTGCACGAATGTTAGAGTGTTAAGTGTTTGAGCCTTTCGTTCTCGAACGATGAAAATCAGAAGCATTGAAATTATTGGAATTTTCAATAAAATCGAAGGATAGTCTATTCCGTAAGGAAACGGAAGGGCACGTTTGGCAAAGTTACCCTCGGAAAGGCACCTAACGTACGACGTATAAACGCACGAATATTTACGAGTCCAATTATGTCTATATGACACCGTTGCAACAGGATGCGAATAAATTTGTTGAATGATTATCGAATGACAGCTGCCTCAAAAAATATTTTTTATAACCTTCGACGATTTGTTGGACAGATATGACGAGATGTAAACCAATGGTAAAATATTCTTTTCGATTCTGTGCTTTGTAATCTGGGCAATATACAAATATCGCATGTTTTAGATATTTCGTCACGGTGCCAGAGCACCAGACGACAATGGTAAAGAATTGTACCCGAATGATCCTTACTTGGAATATAATTTCTTTCCAATGGGCCTCGGTGGGTTGACGAATGTGAGTAACCAAGTAATATATATTATCATAATTCGATCAAACGAGAAAAATAGAGCCAAATAGATCGTTCAGTCAAGGAAATGAAATTTTCCATACGATAAATAAAATCATGTTGTATTTTAAGAGAATCGAAATGAATTGGAGGAAATACTTTTACAAAACATTTTTTACAGCTTGGGAAAGCGCAAGAGTATATACTTGGTGAAATACTCCGAAGGAGATATGGTAAATTTCTCGGCTCAATTTATATCCCCGATGATATTGTTGCTCGCAGCACCGACTACTCGAGGACAAAAATGTCGTTGGCCCTTGTCCTTGCTTCACTCTATCCACCGGTCCATTCGCAAAGATGGAATCCTAATTTAAACTGGCAGCCAATACCCGTTACTTATGTACGCGAGACGCTGGATGTTTTACTTGTGCCTGAACAGTGCCCTCGGTAAGTTTCAAGCTTACTGTATGTATACTCGTGAAATACGACGAAAATTCGTGCTGGATCGTGAAGTTTACCATTCTCGAGTCAATCATGACATTTTCGTGCACCGTGGATTTGTTACATGAAACCTAACATACGTTAATATAGAAATGTCGATGGGATCAAGAATTATGTAAATTTAGAACATTATTCCAAGTTTCAAGTATGGTTTAATCAAAGTATGCAGTTTTTCAATCATTTTTTGATTAATTCTACACTGATAGCAGCTTTCAAGAGTACTCGTTAGTTTTTGAGTGGATGTCTAGAATTTCCTAGTAATTTGAATTTACTATTGCTCGGGCGTGTTCACTAAGTACATTCCAGTACTCTCAGTGGTTTCTCAGTTTCGTTAAAAAATATACATATTATCGAAAATTCGAGATATTGAGTCATGGTTTGCACTCGAGTGAGAAAAATAGAAGAAAAGTTTTTTCAACGTTACTCGTAAACTGAAATGCACTTGGAAATACGACGGGTACTCAAAATCGAGTTTCCTTAGAACGGCACTCGGAAAAGGCTGCGTGTATGCTTACTTTGAAGAATTTCTAAAGAAGTGACGCGCTACCTGACGCTTATCGCCGTCACGAGTGTTACGATAATGACAAGCTGCATAATATACGTACGAGAACTTACCGAATAAGGAAATGACTTGAAACGAAACGTTACTTGGACTGCATATGACAACAGATATCTCGCGGAATTCAAACGTGTCTTATGCTTGCCGGAAGTGAAGAAGAGCATCGAAGAATTTCGTCCTCTCATGAATCAACTTACGAATCTGACTGGGAAGGCTGTCAATACTCCAAATGACATGTACTACCTTTATCACGATCTTATGGCCGAATATACAATGGGTCTTAAATTGCCCGAGTGGACCATCCCTTTGTTTCCTTATGGGCCCCTATACGATGGTACAATTCTCGAGTACAACGTCACTAGTTACAGCGATTTGCTCAAAAAGCTCAATGGAGGTAGGTTACGAAGAAAAATGACCTTCGAATTAATGCCTTTCTAAGTATGTCAGTGTTACTATTATCGTACTTGGCGGCATTATTCTCAAACTGACACAATTATCACAGGGGCGCTACTGAAGAGAATCTCGGATGACATGGTCGCTACAGTAAAAAATGGAACGAAAGGTGCTCGTAAAATGAATCTTTTTAGCGGCCACGAGACAAACATTGCCGCTCTCTTGCAGACTCTTGGAGTGTACGAACCTCACGTTCCTGAATATTCCAGCGCCATTTTTGTCGAGTTGATTCATCGAGATGGCAGCTATTTTGTCAAGGTTATAACCATGATTTCAGTCAAATTAATTACACCATCAACAGTAATAGGAAAATCTTCAAAAAAATCTATTTTATTCGTAGTAATCGAATTATTGCCATTTTTTAAATAATTTTATTGTGTACAGAATATTCCCTTTAAATTTCACTTCTATATGACCAACTTTCGACAAAACGTTTAATACTTTACAAAGGAAAACATTAGAAGAAAACACCAGGGCGATTGCAAAAGAAAAATGCAATACAATCCTGACCGTTTTCGTTCAAGCTACACTGTGAAAGATCATGCATTTTGTTAGATTTTTCTGAGCGCTATTTTCGAAGATGTCGTCCGGATAGAGTAAATGCAAAATTGAACTTTTTAACTTATACCTTATGTATTCGGGCTGTCCCTTGCTGCAATTGTTCGAAATGCGCATTGAACAAAAATTAGAGGATATAGAAAAAATCCGACATTTTTAGGTCATTTTCAGGAGGCTGTACCTTATCGAAAAATGGTTCTAGAGAGATAAATAAAAAAGCAAATTGAAGCTCAAAGTTTTTAGTTTCCAGATCTGAACGTAAATGTAATCGTAAATGAATTTCAAATCGCCATAAGAAATCCAACTAAGAAAAATTTTTCCAATTTTTTGCTCGTCTTTCAAAAAATCTACAGATTTGATATAGCCCCTTCATAATTTTTCATTCCCTTCAATTTGAGTTTGTAGTCAGCTTTTCATTGAGAAAATGTGGATTCTCACTGAGGAACTATTTTCAACCGTTAAAAAACCATAAATCTATGCATCCCTTAATTTTCAACAAAAGTGTAAACTACGACGGTACGAAGGATAATGAAAGAAACATTGTGGTAATGTAAAATTTTGCAGAGTTATTAGTAATGTCTTGAAGTTAGAAAAAAAACGAGAATATGAGTAATCTACCTATTATTATTGAGTTTGTGCTAAGTTAAGTGAATATTCCCAAATATGCCATTTATACACATTTTTCAATCCAAGTTTTTCGCGGTAAAAAAAAAATTTTATCAAAAAACAACAATCACGTTTTGTAGCGAATGTTCAAAAACTCATCCTAAATTTTCTAATACAACCATTAGTTCTCGAGAAATTAATTGTTAAAAGTTTTTAAGTGCCATTTTTGCTTCGAACAAAGATAACTTTGCGAAAAATCGTCGCACGAAGATTATCAAAAACTCAAATTGAAGGGGATGAAATATGCTAAAAGAACTATTACGTGGGATTACTGAAAAAAAATGTTTTAAAGTACATCGACCTTTCGGCTTCAGATCTAAAAACTAAAAACTGTAAGTTTCAATTTGCTTTTTTACCCATCTCTCTACCACCATTTTTCGTCGAGTGACAGCCTCTTGAAAATTACCCCGAAATTTCGCACGTCATGCTTTTTTATTTTTGGCATGATAAAATTATAAGTGCGTACTTTTGGATCCATCACTTTGCATTTTTGAATCTTATTTTAAAATTCATTATTGAAGACCTTCTAAACCTTGAAGCTCCACTAAACAATGTTTTTTATCTGAGTAATAATAATTTGTATGTCATATAACTAAGCGAAGAAAATGCTTCAACGCAGGTGCTGTATTATCCCAAAAGCTCGTCAGATGTAGAGACTTTAAAAATTCCGGGCTGCGAAGAACTTTGTCCACTGGATAAATTTTTAGAATTACTGGCGGATGTAATTCCAACCGACGATGACCTCGTTTGTCCAAAGGCGGAGCATCTGCCACATCATTCTTGACGAGGGCAAGGGAACACAAGAACAGAGAGACAAATACAACAATAAATATGAACAATTTTCATAATCACTTTCTATACCTCATTGAATTTGACTTGCCACTAGAATAAATTTCCCTCTGTTGCAATTATTATTTTTTCATATATCTCCCACCATTTTTTCCAATGCTTCCCCGACACACCGTTTCTATCGTCTACAAATTATTCGTCCGATATTATTAATTATGTTCTTTATGAGGAAGATTCACGCGAATCTAGCGAAGTTATTGTGTTTTACATCCATCTACAGTCGAGACAAGTATTGACAATGACAATTATTAAAACAAGTTCGAGATTTACGAGAATAAATTCTACATAAAATTTAGGTATACGTTTTTTGGGTGAAAAAATAAATCGTACAGCTCATTCTTATATAAAAGCTCGATTCCAATCGGACTTTTGCTTGTAACATATATGCATATAATAATTTCAAAAAAAAATTCTTTTAAAGAAAATATAAAAGACACAATGTAAATTTTCTCGAAAGTTTTTTGACTATTAGCCTTTTAAAAAATATCGATTGATGTTATTCTGAGGTGTTATTATCAAAACATGTTCATTCAAATTGAATTCAAATGAAGATTTACGGAGCGCTCAATCCAGTGTGGACCGTTTTGCTCAAGCCCCAAACAGGACCTTTTACCTATTTGGATTCGTGGGATAGGTCGGTCTTTTTTGGACATAAGTTTCGCCATCTATGATCCATTTTCACCTAGTGCTTTTAAGATGCTCCGAAAACATTTCCTGATATGTCCTGAAACAAGGCATCAAATAATCAACGATCTAATGAGGAGTTTCTCGTGTGTTCTCGAGTCTTCTTCGCGTGTCTGTGTCCTATAACTAAGACCGCTACTTAAACTGCACCGGAAGTCTCTAACGCGTTAACGACGATTACCGGTATCGTTACCAATACATTCAACATTAGCAACGATACCGACAATTGTCGTTAATGCAACTAGTATCCATTGACAACTGTGAGATCTTGCTAAATTTTTCAAATTCTTTCCGGCAAACAAAGCATTTCTTTCCAAAACTTTCCGTCTGCGTGCCCTTGTGGATATTACGAATTTTCTCTATCTTATATTCACTGTTTTTCCCATCGAAGAATCGAGAAAAACCCGAGTTACAAAACTTGTGACTAGGATAAGGAGAAGTGCGAAGCTCCTCAATAGCGGGATTCACTAACGCTAGGACGACGATTATTCATATATCGTTACACTGAATAATTAACGTCAATAACGTCGACGATAATAGTCGTTGAACGTTACGGAATTCCGCTATAGTACTATTTCATTCAAGGATAAGTGGCAGTAATTTCGACACTTGTTTTTCCTCATTCAATTAATTTCTTAATTTCTCTGAATGCACTTGAATTTTATTAACATTTTGTTGAAATTCATTCATTCGAACTTTTTTTGGACCGCATAAACAAGGCTGCTCGTTGAAAGGGTGGGAAATTTGTTACAAGTAACGAGGAACTTTTGAAAACGATGACCGATTAATAATTTTACAGGTTTTATATTTTTTTGTAAATTCGCAACGAAAATTTTAGCACCGTTTTCGACTTTTTGCGGAACTTTCCTTTTTTTCCCACTTTTCGTTTAACTTTTGCCGCTTTTCCTGTTGCGGATACCGCGTTTTCCTGTTGTGCATCTGCATACCGCCGGCTTACCTCGCACTTACCGTATGGCATAGAGAATGGACGAGGAAATTAGTATTTGCAATTCTCATTATATCATCTCGCTGCTCGAATAATGCCACCTGTACATCTTTACATGTAAAAAAAGCAGAATGAAAATATCTGCGTTATCGACGAAACTAATCACGTTATTGACCATTTAACGTAGTTCTATCTTTTCATTCAAATGGAAAAATTGTTTTTCAGTTTTTCTCACATACAAAACGGTTTGCGGGCTTAACTTAAATAAGAAAAATTGTTGCAAATCGACTAAAGAACAGCATACTCCGAATTCAAGGTCATCGAGGGAATATGTGCTTGCTGTATAATTACAAAAATAGCGAAACATTTTTTCTTAAGATTTTTTTAAAAAACTGCTAGGAAAGCTTTTTTGATGTTGCATAAAAATGCATGCAAAATGTATGCAAAGTTTTAGAAGGCTTCACCACGTAGGAGCCAAGATATTTATTGATGAAAACGCAACTTTTAACACGCGCTCTTATGAGAGACTACCGAAAATTGTGATTTTCACCAATAACTTCCAACTTCCACGTGGTAAAACCTTCCAAAATTTATTACACACGTACATATGATATCAACAAAGAATCCCTCTGTAAAAAGTTGATGAGGTCCCGAAGTTGATCCTTTATATCGCGTGATTGTTGCCATTTTATTCGTTCCGTGATTGGTCGCACAACGTTAGTGAGAACGCAGCCGCGGTATGATTCATGCGAGACCGTATTCGCGCGGTTTTTTATGCTGTTTTTGACAGTTGTCAACTTGTGGCATTTGTCAACTAAACTAGCGATTCTTGCACATTTTTTCAAACGAAAATGTTTCTCCCTTTCTCCCTTGCACATTAATGTTTCATAAAATTTACAAGAAATGACTCTTCGCTCGGACGATCTCGCGAGACGCGTTTTCCTTCAAAGTAGTGGTAGATAAAAAGAACGATCAACAACTCCATCAAAATTGAACCACGCATAGAGAAAACGACTCTAAACAAGTTGCTCCATGTCCGGTTTTCGGAAATTTTTGTTCAGTTTTTTCATAGAATTTAGAAGAAATGACTCTTCGATCGGACGATCTTGTGAGAAGCGCTTTCGTTCAAAGTAGTGGCAGATGAAAAGAACGATCGACAACTCCACCAAAATTTAACCACGCATGGAGAAAACAACTTTAAACAAGATGCTTCATGTCCGGTTTCCGGAAGTTTTTGTTCAGTTTTTCCTCCTTCAAAGTAGGAGCAGTACAACCGCTCGACGCTGGCCCGGAGAGGCTATCTTTCCGCTCTACAGCAATGTCGGGCGGGTAAACAGTCTCGCAGGCGTAATACTACTGCTCGACGCTGGCCCGGAGAGACTATCTTTCCGCTCTACAGCAATGTCGGTCGGGTAAGCAGTCTCGCAGGCGCAGTACTACCGCCCCACGCTGGCCCGAAGAGGCTATCTTTCCGCTTTACAGCAATGTCGGGCGGGTAAACAGTCTCGCAGGCGCAGTACTACCGCTCGACGCTGGCCCGGAGAGGCTATCTTTCCGCTCTACAGCAATGTCGGTCGGGTCAGCAGTCTCGCAGGCGCAGTACTATATACCGCTCGACGCTGGCCCGAAGAGGCTATCTTTCCGCTCTACAGCAATGTCGGGCGGGTAAACAGTCTCGCAGGCGCAATACTATATACCGCTCGACGCTGGCCCGAAGAGGCTATCTTTCCGCTCTACAGCAATGTCGGGCGGGTAAACAGTCTCGCAGGCGCAGTACTACCGCTCGACGCTGGCCCGGAGAGGCTATCTTTCCGCTCTACAGCAATGTAGGGCGGGTAAACAGTCTCGCAGGCGTAATACTACTGCTCGACGCTGGCCCGGAGAGGCTATCTTTCCGCTCTACAGCAATGTCGGTCGGGTAAGCAGTCTCGCCGGCGCAGTACTACCGCTCGATGCTGTAGTACTCGAAAGTAGTGGCAGATGAAAAGAACGATCGACAACTCCATGAAAATTTAACCACGGGCAGAGGAAGCGACTCTGCGCAAGTTGCTTCATTTCCGGTTTTCGGAAATTTTGTTTAAGATTTTTGCACAGATTCTGTGGTCCAGCGTTCGATCGGCGGATGAGAGGAACGCTCGACAACTTCATGAAAATTTAACCACGCGCAGAGAAAGCGACTCTGAGCAAGTTGCTTCATTTCCGGTTTTCGGAAATTTTGTTTCAGATTTTTTAGCACAGCTTCCGGTCCAGCGTCCGATCGGCGGATGAGAGGAACGACCGACAACTCCATGAAAATTTAACCACGCGCAGAGGAAGCGACTCTGAGCAAGTTGCTTCATTTCCGGTTTTCGGAAATTTTGTTTCAGAATTTTGCACGGATTCTGTGGTCCAGCGTTCGATCGGCGGATGAGAGGAACGATCGACAACTCCATGAAAATTTAACTACGCGCAGAGGAAGCGACTCTAAGTAAATTGCTTCATTTCCGGTTTTCGGAAATTTAGTTTCAGATCTTTGCACGGATTCTGTGGTCCAGCGTTCGATCGGCGGATGAGAGGAACGATCGACAACTCAATGAAAATTTAACCACGCGCAGAGGAAGCGACTCTAAGCAAGTTGCTTCCTGTCCGGTTTTCGGAAATTTAGTTTCAGATCTTTGCACGGATTCTGTGGTCCAGCGTTCGATCGGCGGATGAGAGGAACGATCGACAACTCAATGAAAATTTAACCACGCGCAGAGGAAGCGACTCTGAGCAAGTTGCTTCCTGTCCGGTTTTCGGAAATTTAGTTTCAGATCTTTGCACGGATTCTGTGGTCCAGCGTTCGATCGGCGGATGAGAGGAACGATCGACAACTCCATGAAAATTTAACTACGCGCAGAGGAAGCGACTCTAAGTAAATTGCTTCATTTCCGGTTTTCGGAAATTTAGTTTCAGATCTTTGCACGGATTCTGTGGTCCAGCGTTCGATCGGCGGATGAGAGGAACGATCGACAACTCAATGAAAATTTAACCACGCGCAGAGGAAGCGACTCTAAGCAAGTTGCTTCCTGTCCGGTTTTCGGAAATTTAGTTTCAGATCTTTGCACGGATTCTGTGGTCCAGCGTTCGATCGGCGGATGAGAGGAACGATCGACAACTCAATGAAAATTTAACCACGGGCAGAGGAAGCGACTCTGAGCAAGTTGCTTCCTGTCCGGTTTTCGGAAATTTAGTTTCAGATCTTTGCACGGATTCTGTGGTCCAGCGTTCGATCGGCGGATGAGAGGAACGATCGACAACTCAATGAAAATTTAACCACGAGCAGAGGAAGCGACTCTGAGCAAGTTGCTTCCTGTCCGGTTTTCGGAAATTTAGTTTCAGATCTTTGCACGGATTCTGTGGTCCAGCGTTCGTTCGGCGGATGAGAGGAACGATCGACAACTCAATGAAAATTTAACCACGCGCAGAGGAAGCGACCCTGAGCAAGTTGCTTCCTGTCCGGTTTTCGGAAATTTAGTTTCAGATCTTTGCACGGATTCCGTGGTCCAGCGTTCGATCGGCGGATGAGAGGAACGATCGACAACTCAATGAAAATTTAACCACGCGCAGAGGAAGCGACTCTGAGCAAGTTGCTTCCTGTCCGGTTTTCGGAAATTTAGTTTCAGATCTTTGCACGGATTCTGTGGTCCAGCGTTCGATCGGCGGATGAGAGGAACGATCGACAACTCAACGAAAATTTAACCACGCTCAGAGGAAGCGACTCTGAGCAAGTTGCTTCCTGTCCGGTTTTCGGAAATTTAGTTTCAGATCTTTGCACGGATTCTGTGGTCCAGCGTTCGATCGGCGGATGAGAGGAACGATCGACAACTCAACGAAAATTTAACCACGCTCAGAGGAAGCGACTCTGAGCAAGTTGCTTCCTGTCCGGTTTTCGGAAATTTAGTTTCAGATCTTTGCACGGATTCTGTGGTCCAGCGTTCGATCGGCGGATGAGAGGAACGATCGACAACTCAATGAAAATTTAACCACGCGCAGAGGAAGCGACTCTGAGCAAGTTGCTTCCTGTCCGGTTTTCGGAAATTTAGTTTCAGATCTTTGCACGGATTCTGTGGTCCAGCGTTCGATCGGCGGATGAGCGGAACGATCGACAACTCAATGAAAATTTAACCACGCGCAGAGGAAGCGACTCTGAGCAAGTTGCTTCCTGTCCGGTTTTCGGAAATTTAGTTTCAGATCTTTGCACGGATTCTGTGGTCCAGCGTTCGATCGGTGGATGAGAGGAACGATCGACAACTCAATGAAAATTTAACCACGCATAGGCGAAACGACCCCGAACAAGATGCTTCATGTCCGGTTATCGGTTATTCAGTTTCAAGTTTTCCCCTAGACGATAGCGGCGGACGGAAAGAACGATCGACAACTCGATCAAAATTTAATCACGCATAGGGGAAACGACCCCGAACAAGATGCTTCATATCCGGATGTAGGTTATTTAGTTTCAAGTTTTCCCCTAGATGATAGCGGCGGACGGGAAGAACGATCGACAACTCGATCAAAATTTAACCACGCACAGAGGAAACGACTCTGAACAAGATGCTTCATTTCCGGTTGTCGGAAAATTAGTTTCAGTTTCTCCCCTTAAGAGTAGCGGCAGATGGAAAGAACGATCGACAACTCGATCAAAATTTAACCACGCACAGAGGAAACGACTCTGAACAAGATGCTTCATTTCCGGTTGTCGGAAATTTAGTTCCAGTTTCTCCCCTTAAGAGTAGCGGCAGATGGAAAGAACGATCGACAACTCGATCAAAATTTAACCACGCGCAGAGGAAGGGACTCTAAGCAAGTTGCTTCATTTCCGGTTTTCGGAAATTTTTGTTCAGTTTTTTCTGCTTCAAAGTCGTGGCAGATGAAAAGAACGATCGACAACTCGATCAAAATTCAACCACGCATAGAGAAAACAACTCTAAACAAGTTGCTTCATGGTTTGTTTTGGAAAACTTTTTCAAAATGTTTTATAAAATTTACAAGAAATGACTCTTCAATCAGACGATCTCACGAGAAGCGTTTTCCTTCAAAGTACATTTTTTATGTAAAACATTTTTTTATGTAAAATTGCAATTGTTTATTTAATTAGATATTTGTGATACAAAGTTGGCTTATTGAGACAAAATTTTCAGTGTCTAGGGCATTGCATTTTATGAAGATTATTCATGATTTATTAATAATTATTGTTTGTACTTCATTTTTGAATCTAAAAATTTCTTGCTTTTCACCATTTGCTACTTATGCCGAATTATATGGTGTTCTGTACTTAATTCAAGATGGAGCGCTGCAGCGTGAGAATGCAGCCGGTCGCGCGCGTAAGCGCGCGTCTCTAATCCCTAGTATGTATCCAAATTTTCAACAAAATCTTAAGAAAACGATGAAACGATAGAACTACCTTAAACACATTCTCGATATGACCTTTTTTCAAATTTATTGTTAAATAACTTTGCTGATCCGATTTTTTTTATTTTTGCTACTTTTGATCAAGTATTTGGTGGAGTGTTTGAAGTAACAACGGATATAAAACTTGAAAGACTTTTCATTGACAAGTTTTGTGGACACCTCGTTTGGAGTTTATTGTTTTTTTACGTATATAACCAGGCATTTGCGTGACATTCGCTATACTATTATATTAAACCAAGGATTGCATAATATTCAATACACAGGCTTACTCGTTTTTGCATAATGTCGATTCGTTTGAAAAAATTACAGTCCTCTAGAAGCTTCAGTTTCGCGAGTATCTACCCAAATATGTAAACGAAAAGAAATAAATCTCCGTCGTATCTTGATTCTACACGGACGCGTTGAAATCTTTCTCATATGCAGTGTTTGCATGACACATTCGCGATTAGACAAGAAAGATTCTGCGAGCGATAAATTATTTCATCCTATCAGTTAACATGATACAGAATTTTCAATACTTTTTTAATACAGTCGAGTCCCGTACAGTGATGAGAAAAGATTGTGCGATATTCGTCCTAATCAATATTTTTTCTACGAGTTATCAGAATAAGGTTTTAAAAACTAAAGTAACGCGATGAAGATAAACCGTAAATTTTGATGGGTCAATGCGCAATTTGTGAATAGGTCAACTTAATCTCTTAAAAAGCTATTTTATTTCATAAAAAGCAATTATGGCGGTGCTTCTATACGGGTCGATCGTTTTTGTACTCATCACTGACATATGCTCGAGCGAGCTGCGACTCCTTCAATCGACTTTTCGTCACGGTGATCGATATCCGTTGACGTCTAGTACACGTGAGCTGTTTCCACTAAATCCTTACGCGAATGTTAGCTGGTTTCCGGATTCAGACGGAGGACTTACGATCGTAAACAAATTTCGTATTTTTATATAAGAAAAAATTATCGTTAGCGAATAATTTATAAATTATATTAAAAAACTGACTAACGTGATAATTTCGTACTTTTGAACTACACAATTAATTTATAATTCATTATTGTTCAACAATCTCGCTAATGGAACGCACTGGGCGCATGATGCATTTGAATTTTATCTGGTTGAACAGTTAGATACCTTTGTAACGTTTTTTAGGCGGGGAAGCGAAGGTCATACAATCTCGGTATTGCTCTTCGTGCTCGATACGGTAGTTGGTTTGGTGAAGAACAAGCGACAAAAATTGTCGAGTTTCACAGCCCCAACCGTGAAAGAACTATAATGACTGCGTCTCTGGTGGCTGCGGGACTTTTTCCACCGTACAATGGGACCCAAAAGCACGTAAATACAATATGCCTTACGAAAAAATACGTTCTTCGTGTCCGATACAATTTGAAAGTACCCACAGCTCCGATTTGTTAATTTTACAGTTAATTTAACACGTTAGTGTACAACAAACGAATTACTCGAGTTTTAATCGGGAACATTGATTTTTATTTTAAACGGTTCATGCACCGTTTCTGTAATTATTGCAACATCAATCTGACGCCATTTCTACATCCAAAATATCAAAATCGGATTGTTTTATATATAATAATATTTATAAATAAAATCGTATCAAATTTTCAATGTTCAACGATAGAATTATTGCTATTTTCTATTCCTGTTCTATACGATTATTCACAATATTTTAGTCGTTTTGAAATATACGATATAGCGTCATCGGTTAGAGTTTCGTATGAGAATGAGAGAAAACGCGGTTGATATATTTCGAAACGAGCGATTTTTTGTGACTTTTTGTCACAATTCGTCAACTAATTTTATCGGGACTAGTTGTGTCGTTTTGGAGACAGTACGGATTGTACTTTTCCCTCTTTGGAATAAAATATTGCAAGAAATACGAAAACACGATCATCGATATACAGGTGGATTCCTTCATTGAATTGGCAGCCAATTCCAATATCATTGATTCGTTATCCTGAAAATATTTTATTCTATGGTTGTATCATTTGCGGAAAATACAACGATCTTTTGAGAAAAACGAAACTCAATGATCGAAAAATTGTCGATTACGATGACAGGATGCAAACTTTTTACGACTATGTATCTGCGAACATCGGAGGCCCTGTTGACAACAGAATATTGTATTACTTGTACATGGAACTTCTCTCCACGGTTCGTTATTGTTATAATTTCATATAAATATTTCGCATGAAATAGTTTTGCACATAATCATTTTTTATACGGGGGAAGGATAATGACGTCCACAGTTTGGACGGCAGAAGCGTCAGAGACTAACGGATTGTGTCAATTGGCACTTTTTTTTCATGTTATGAACTCGTAATTTGGGTGCAGAGAAAAATGCCTGTTGGATTAAAAGTTTTATCTGGACCAGTGGGGAAGAACACAGCATCCTTCGGCGAATTATTTATTCTGAATCGAAATTCCTGTGACACTTTCACAGGTTTCCGGTTTCACTTATTGATGAACATTGTAAAAAACGTAGTACCAAATCACAATTTATGCAAGACTAATTTTTTCACTTCCGCTGTGAAGCTGTGTACGCGCACTGCAACATCTTTTTTGTAAGTGTGTGGTGCATCATATTTTCGTGCCTTTATTTAAAAAAATTCTTTATTACGCAGTTTTTAACACAAAGAAAATCGAATCGTTTTTTAATGCACAAAAGTGGGAACGACGTTTTTTTTCTAAATCACATATGATCACCGATGCTGTGTTATGCTTAGGTTGTGAGATTACGCAGAATTCATGTCAAACTGGAGCGCTGTCATGAGCGTTGCGGTGCTAACGAGCTACCAAAATCTCGTAGTTGATCAAAGCGCGCGTTAGTTCCCAGTGAGAAAAGTGGCCGAGAAGACCGTACTTCCGGCTAGGGGGCGAAGAAAACAAATTTTTTTGAGGAAAATGATGCACATGCGGAATAAATTCCTCCTATGCTATGAATATTAAAGTATAATTATACATTGTTTGCGTTATTCAAATAAAAATTATTAACAATGTGGCAGGAGAGCGCCGGGCTTTCTGCTCCGGAATGGGCCAAAGTTATTCTTTTAAACGGAAGTCTTAAAGCAGCTGCGATAATGGAGTACAAATATTCATCGTGGACTGATGAACTTAAACGACTCACTGGAGGTTCGTATTTAAGATATTAATCATGAAAAGTAATCGAGAGTTACGTTTGCCTTTTTTCTTCCGATTTTATTAAGGAATTTGGCTGAAACGATGGCTAAAACATGTTGATGAATACATAAATGCGAAAGCCACTGAATTATCATCCAAAGGACGTAAAAGTAAGGGACGGAAAAGGGCATTTTTTTACAGTGGTCACGATATCAATGTAGCTGGAATAATGAACACTCTTGGGATATTTGATCCTCACGTACCCAATTACGCCAGTGCAATTAATCTCGAACTTCACGAGAATGATGAACATCAATATTATGTAAAGGTAATGTACAATTCAAAAACGCCATCAGCAAGATGAATTGTTTTATTTTTCAAATCTCTGACAGGTTGTCCACAGAGATTCGGGAGAGTTTAAGTATTACACGATACCAAGTTGCGGCCATCTACTTTGTCCTCTGCAGACCTTCAGAAGTTTATTTTTAAACGTATCAACGACCAACGAGATCGAGGATTGCGGTCTTTTTGGAAAATATTCATAATAGTTGGGCTTACACTCGTTTTTTTTTCAGTTTTAATAAACTGTATGCAAAAAATAAATACAAATATTGTTGCGATAAACAAAACCATATATCTTGTTTTTTAATTGGAATTATATTTCCAGGCAGTCTTAATTAAACGCAATGTATACATTTTGATGTGTCTCTTAGTGGGTTTCATTAGAAGACAGGGAAGGAAAATTCACCAGTATGTAGAAAAAAACGATAAATCGATTGTTCTTTAGTCAAAATTTTCATTCTGAAAACTCTGCATATAGAAATCCAGTCTATATGGGTCAAAATGGACTACAAGAACGGTAAAGTTGAAAAAAAATGTTGACGTTTTTCCATATTATTAAGAGGTTACATACAGTGAAAATTTTCGAAAAATCGATTTGAAAAAATGTTTTTTCTCGTAATGTACATTACAGACGTCGTTTTTTAGAAGTGCTTCCGGAGACCAGCTATAGCAGCTGTCAAAACAATTATTTTTACAAATAAAAAATGTTAGAAGACAGTCAAAAGTTACCATAATGCGTGCACAAATTCTTGCTTTAAAAAATTAAAAGCTCTTCTCAAGAAAAATTCTTGAAAAATCGACTTTTTTGGGCCTCCCACTGTGTGTAACCCATTAACTGTAGGAAGTAAGGCAATACGCACCGGAAGTCATGAGCATTGCACTACACATAAATTGCGCGAACATTTTCTACACTTTTCAAGTATTCCAGTCTATTAGAAAGTTTCGTGGGTTTTTCGTAATCGTTGGGATTGGCGTGCAATTTTATGAATTTTTTTATGCGAGACGTTATTACGAATCTCTTAAGCTATGTCAATGTGATTTTTTTCTACCCGTTTCACGTTGTTATAATGATTAAAACAGTGAACAAAGTGATAACATTTCAAATGTGTGCGCTTTTGAAGAAAATGTCCCAAACATACTTCAAACACATCGATTATTATCAAAACATAAATTTATAATTGATCTACTAATGTAACCTAAGAATAATGAAGAATGAAAAAACATCAGACACGATTGCTCGTAGCGAATATCAAAGATACTACGTTTCAGCGTCTATTTTTCAAACGGCAGTGTAGTTCAGGTTCAGTCGTTTTGATTGAGGAACGAATCACGTACAATCACAGCAAAATAAGCGTGGTACAACAGGTTAGTATTCCACAATACGAAAAAAATGTCAAAAAGCGACCGTATTAAAGATCTGGTAAAAGTTTATTGGTTACAAAATTAATTTCTACATGTGTTAATGAAACAAAATGATTCATCAACAGATGCATCGATAAATTTAGAAAATTATTTTTCATTAAAAATGAATTTTTCCAACGTTTTCAATATAATTGCTTCTTTCAGATTTTTGTTTCGAAAAAATGATAAATCGGTTTTTTTTTCCAAAAACTAGTCTGATAAAGTTGTTTTTCAAATGGGGCGTTGATTATTTTTTGTCACTATTATTATTCAAAATCGATGTGCTCGGTATCTTAAAATTCTGGCTTTTTTGCTATGGTTCTACTGTCAAATCACTTTTAATCACAAAAAAGAGTTTGTTAATGATAAAACCTTGTTATTATGCTATAGATGGACGTTTCTTTTTTTATACCTCGAATGCGTCGTAGCATGATGAAGACTTTATTGACTATGATTTTTTCGACTGGATGTTTTTATTCTCAATATGCGAGAATCAACGCAGCCCCTCCCTTATTAAGTTCTACCGAACTACACTCTTCGCCGTTTATTCTTCTTAATCTTACTTCTTTTTCTCGCTGCCTCCAAATTGATTTTTTCCTGTTCAATCGCCAATGAAATATTAATGAGAGGAAAAAACGTAAATCATTTTTTCTCTGTCACTTTGTGCATTTTAATGTTTTTATTTTTTTCAAATACGCGACTTTCTTGTCCCTACTGTTACTAGGCTTGATTCATCCGAAGCTTCGAAAAATTCCAAATCTCATCTCTAATAAAATTCATACTTGATCTTCAATGCTTGACCGTATATATTTTCGATAAAAAAAGTTGATATTCGTACGGTTGAAAACTTGGATGGAATAATAATCATATTAAAGATATTAATATTGATCGAATGCATGGGAATTTTTATGAATTTCCTCACTGAAAGTTTTGCTTTCTACTGTTTTTCAGAAATGTAAGTCGTGGTTCAAACTTTACCTGCAAATATTTGCTACATATCTGCTTAACTATCATCTCGCAACGGGACTAGTTTATTTTTACTCTTCTTTCTTTTCCATTAGCTTTCCCTTTGATTTTACTCTCACATAAAGTCCTTTCGATGGACGGATCAAAAAATGGAATATAATTTTAATACATCGAAAAATGTTTAAAGACAATAAAAAAACAACGTCAACGATGACCAATGGAGGGATTTTTTTCGTAAAACCGAGACATTTTCACTCACTTTTTTTCATCCTAAGATTATTAAAAAGTAATTAACAAACGCTGAAAGTATACAATAAAAATGTAAAAGCAGTTGATTTATCATTAAAAATATTTCTCGTTTTAGACATATATTTGTACTGTGAGAGTGGATGAAAAAGTGTTTAGCGTTGGACTGATCTCAAAATTGGACGGATCTTTTTGTACGAAAGTTTCATCTGCATTTTTTTTGTCTATAAACGTTGAAATGCTTTTTCCTCTTAATGCAGAATTATAATGTTCGATGATTCGTGAAATGTTCAATGTTTTAAAATCGTTTTTCTTAAACGGTAAAATGGCTTTTTGTAAATTGCGATAAGAGACGCGATCGGTAGAAAAAAAATGATGATTCGATCGATCGAGATATAAAATAGCAATTATCGCCGATGGTAAATTCTTCATGATCCCAGGTTTTTTCCTCCGCAATGAGGTTTCCAGGGAAACTTTCCTCTAAAATGTAACTACTGTGCGGAACGAAACTCTGCATGTTTCGTCCAGTAGATTTTTGTTTTTGAATTAACGATACAATTTTCGTTGCACAATTCTTTACGAAGAACTACGAAGGAGCACGCCCTCAAGTTTGCGTATTGATTAACATACGAGATAAAAATTCAAAAAAAGACAATCGGGAAGAAAGTAACGGAAGATTTCAGAGGAGGCGAAAATGGAAAAAGATTATTTGAGCGGCGCTGGTGTTGGCGATCTTCTGTCGTATGATGGCGGCACAGGCAATGCCAAAGAAGGCGGTAAACTCGCTGTACTCGATACCGTAGAATCCAATTTTCGCGCCTCATGTTCGAGTAATATCGCGTCTAATGATGGATCTTGCGAGACTGTTCTCAATGAGTCTCCTATTGCTTGACGCAAATGTTGCATTTCCCGACCCGCTCGAGAGCTTCGTAGTACGTAAAGCTGACGTCTTTTGATTTCTTGATTCAATTGCTCCCTGAGCATTTGTATCTAAAATACAATCATGGATTCATTCATAACGTTTCGTGATGAAAAACAAAAATGTAACAACATTAGAACATGGTAACAAAACAATCGTAAATGTTAAAATATTTGAGTTGTGATATAAAGTATTCAAAAAATGTTAGATAATGATCATTTTGATTTTGTTCCATGTTTCAAAATTTTCTTTCACAATAATATACGTAATAAGAATGGCGGAAATTCTGTCTGTCTTTAATCCCAGCAGCGTTGACCCAATTTTGTTTTTTTTGCCTCTGCAGCGGTTTCCGTCGCGGAAAACATACAGAGCTTGCTGGCCCATTATGCTCCAACTTCAATTTTTTTGATCGGAACCCCTTATTTTTTATTGCATTTTAGTTTTTTTTTTAATTTTTTTCCTTTATTGTTAATTCCTTCGAACCTTGAAGGTATTTTCCAGAGTTGGAGAAAAATTTTGAAAATCGAAAAAAGTTCCGCTCAAAGCTGTGTCAGGGTGCCCCTCCCCTAGAAATACTTAGAATATTATATTTTTATAAAGATCAAAAAGCTGATAGCGATTCTTCTTAACAGTCTAAATTCATTCGGACATATTTGTTTCTAATAAAAACTGGCTGTGCTCGCAACTCTGCGTGAAAATAGTAAAAGAACTTTGAGCTCCGAGAAGCAAACTGATTATTAACAATGTCTGTTAACTGATGTTTTACCTCGGAATAATATGACGATATTATCCAAATTGAGTGAATATCTTTCATCCGACGCGTGTTCAAACAGACGAAAATTCCAAAAAAAAAAGGTCGCAAATATTTTCAAAGTGCAGACACACCACGTTTTCAATTTTTCTTATATGTGTATATAAATGTGTATTTATTACTTTTCATGGAAATATCATAAGTTTTGGTTGAGCTTTATTGATATTAATTGAAGTGAATAAATCGTTAAAGAAAATTTATGACTACCCAAAAAATATATTTTCTATAGATATAATTTTGAGTATACAATATGGAATTAGGTTGTACTACCTGATTCTCAAGTCTCAGAACTTGTTGACGATGACTTTGTTCACGAGCTTCCAATAATTTTTCGGCCTGCAATTGAGCAGCTCTGAAACGTTCTATCTCAGCGACTCGTTCGCGACTCGAGTGCGAATCGAGCATCGTATGTGAAAGAGTGTGACTCGATTTTAGACGCAAAAGTTCAGCCTCTTTTTCAGCGATTAAAGTTTCCAGACGACGTATTTTCAGCCTTAAATCACGGTTTTCCTGCTCCAAATGATCGATATTTATATTTGTACCGACGAGCTCTGAGTGAGCTTTTTCTGGACGTTCGTAACTTTTACTTCGAACGCCGCCTGTCGTTCTTGCTGACGATAATTGACGTTCTAAATTTCGTTTGTCCATTTCCAGCAATCTTACCTAAATTGTGACAAATGTATTATTCGTTGATAATTAGAAATTATTACATAACCAATAAAAGAAGCGTCTTTAATTGTCTAATCAATAACATCCGTCATCATTGAACTACAAAAGTATTAAAAACCGTTAATAGATGAAGATATTGATGAAAAAGAGATTTTTCATTATAGAAATAAACATCGATCTCGATAGCTCATTGATATCGAACAATATCACCTGTTCGCCTCCAACCGATAAATCCAATTATATAATCGAATTATTTTAAATTCTTAACTTGAGTTGTATGGGAATTTTTCTACAAGGTGTCTTTAAAAAAAATGATGCCATCGCCTATCTCGAATAATTTTAAAAAATCAAAAAGAACAAACTTTGTCATTGAGAGCATCAACTTTGCCTCTCATTTCGCTTCTCTCGCGTTGAACCGTTTGCAATTGTCTTGCGATATCGTCGTCTTTGTTCGATGTTGAATCCTGAGGCCAACTCGCCAATCTCAGCTGTGCTTCGAGTCCCGATCTTTGCACCTCATTATTAGCAAGGTCATTTTGTAATCTCGAATTTTGATCGTTCAAAGTTTGATTAACGTGTTTCGAATCGGACAAAGCCTTTTGCGCTGCATCTAGTCTTTCCGATAATACACGACGTTCATTTTCCGTCGACGACAATTGCTTTTGCAGTTGTTTCAATTTATTAAGATTCCCTTGAGCCGTTGTATTGCTTTCCATGAGAGAACGGCGTAAAACATCAATCTCACTCTTGTATTCGCTCTCAGCCTCCGACGACCTCTCAAGCGCAATATTCAGTTGTTCGATCGTTGATTTCAGGGAGGCACAGCGTTCCTCAAGACTAGCTGCCGTTCTCGACTGAGAATCCATGCGGTCTTGCATTTTCTGCAAATTACCATCTTTCTCCTGTAACATCATTTGCAATCTTTGAAGATCACCTTCGAGCGACATTCTGGCGAGTTCTAATTTAGTCGATCTCGATTCGTTCCTAGCTAGTTCCTCCTGCAAACATCGTTTTTCGCTCTCCAAACGATTAAGAGCCTGCTTCATCTTATCAACCTTATCCTTGTACTGTCCCCTCTCCTCGGACTCGTTACTGACCATTGATTCAAGATTCGTAACTTTTTCCTTCAAACTTTCAATCTCCTGTGTTTTTTCCGTCAAAATTTCCGAATGTGACTGACAAGCCGTTTGTTTTTGGGCAAGTTTTGCTTCTAGGTTGTTTATTTCCTCCTTCGTGACACGAAGATTGTGATTAACGTTATTTATTCTCATTTCCGTTTTTGCCTGACACTCTTGGCTTTCGACAAGTTGTTTCTTGACGTTGTTTAATTCAGTATGAAAATCATCGCGTTCTCTCTCGATCTGGGCAACCTGTTGCATCAACGCCCTGACACCTTTTCTCACGAGTTCGGGATCAACGTCGAGAACAACTTCACGTCCGGTTTCGTGTTCTTGCTGCGACGCGCAACCACGCGCTGGACTCCACCGTCTTGATGGGCTCGTTAACTTGAATGGCAAATTTACGCTACCGTCCATTTGTATTCCCGCGATACGACGAAGAATCGAGGCGACGCTCGATAATTTTTGTTCAATTTCCTTCTTCGCCGATTCCATCTGCGATAATTGCACATCCAAAGCTCTGACACGACCTTCGGATCCACCGAGACGAGCCTTGAGCTCTTGTATCTGCTGCGAGGCATCGGCTAAACAAACTTCGAGATTGTGCTTTTGATCCTCGAGTTTACGTTCGCGACAACGTCCATCCTCGAGGCGAACCAATAATTCTTGTTCACGCGAACGCCAACGTTCGTCCTCCTCGTCCGTGCGCGACCTCAATCTTCCGAGCTCTTGTCTGGTCACCTCCAAGCTATTGTCTAGATCGATCGTTTGCTTTTTCAATTGATGCAATTGAAGTTGAAGACGGTCTCGCTCTTCGGACTCATTTGATAAACGAGCTTGCAACTCTCTCTCGGTCTGTTGACACTGAGAATTTTGATTCTGACTCTTCTGCAATTCGTCTTGAAGCAAACGTATCTGTTGTTGCAACTGTAACGTTTCGTGCTCCGATTCGCGTATAAGCGATTGCAAACGAGTTTTTTCAGCGTCCAAGGAAGCTTTCGCGTCTTCCAAAGATGCTATCTTCTGATAACTTTCTTCCAACAATCTTGTTTGCTCTCTTTTTTCACTCTCCGTGCGTTTTACATGCTCCCGCAATTCTTTATTCGTGCTGTTGTATTTGTCCATTGCGAAATTTGAATCGGCCAATTGACGGCGAACATCGATTAATTCTTTTCTCAACGAGTCTTGAATGTTTTCGGAATCTTTGAGACTACGACCAGTCTCGTGAAGTTCCTGCACCAAATTGTCCATACGGTCTTCGGCTACGTGCAACTGTACGCGTAATTCTTCGATTTCTTTTTGTGTTCCTTCTCTCTCTTTCATTGTTTCTTCGATCTTTAACTCCAATTTTATTTTATCTTCGTCCGTTCTTAACTTTGTTTCTTCGAAACGCGCTCGCGAACGATTCAACTCGTCTCGCAATTGATTCAAACTGTTGCGATCTTGGTCGGCTCGAACTACCGACTCACGACGCAATCGTTCTAAATTTCCGCGTTCCTCTTCCAATTCGCGATACAGGTTTTCCATTTTTTCCATCAGAGCTTGCTGGTCGTGGTGCGCTGGAATTATCGTTTTTCCGAAAAAAAAAGAGAATTTTCTTTGGTTAGATTTTTTCTGAGAGTGTTTTTGCTTTTGACATTACAATATGGTGAAATATTTTGTTTAAACAGGTGTGATAAGTTGTATTTCTATTTTTTCTGAATATTCCGAGTACATTTTATTTTCTTATTTATTTTATACTTATTTTCTTCAATTATAATTGATTAATAACAATTATAAAGTATTCGCCTAATATTCATTAAGAGAATCTTGATTGTCAATGATATACTGGAAGTTGTATTATTAAATAAATCTTTTTACGTGACTACTGAAAATCTTTTCATTTCCTCGAATGAACTCTGTTGATTACCGATTAACAGGGCTTGTTGCTTATCGTTTTCCGCTCTCAGTAGCACTTCCTCGTGTTGCTCAGACAAATTCTCAATGTGTTGCTGTAGTTCCTCAATCCTTTGCTGCAAATTAATTATCTCTTCATCTTTTTGACCAGAGAGCTGACCAACGGTTTGTTGAAGACGCTTTTCCAAAAACAATCGCACTTGCTCCTGAAATCATGAATAAATGTTGCAAACAATGTAAAATTACATTTTGAGATCATTTGGCGTAATTATCTGTATTGTATTAATATCTCACGAACTTTTCACAAAGATATCGTGTTTTTGTCACAATAAAAATCGCTCGGAATGTTTCTCAATAATTTCGCGTAAGTTTGAATTTTATCACTCAATTGGATATTTCAATGACAAAATTGAAAGTCGCCAAGATGCGAAGTAATTTTTTGTTCATTGGATTAGTAACTTTTTTTCGAAAATATTTTAATGCTGCACAAAATACTTCAGTGTTTATAATTTTTAATTCGCGACATTATTAAAATTAAAGGAGCAGAAAAATTTTACGAGTTTTTCAGTGATTTTCAAAAATTTTTGTATCGTAATTTCTCTTTCGATCTGCAATGCGCATGGCACATTTCATTAAAACGTCTCAAAACTAGAGACTTTAAGCTTGAAAATGCTTTTTTTTGCAACTTAATACCATCATTTGTCACGGAGGTACCGCCTCTTGCAAAACACTGAAAAATCAGTGAAATTTGTCTGCTCCTTTTCTTTCTTTCTTCTTTCTTTCTGAAAAGGTTAAAAAAAAATACCAACTTTTTCGTCCACCAATTTCTTCGTGCTGTCTTCGTTCTGTTTTTTAAGATTTGCAATAATTTGTTGAAATTCTGCCTCTTGATTGCCCCTCTGCTGAGTTAGATTCAGCTTCATATCCTGCGATCTTTTTTCACTGTTTTCCAAGTCTCTCGTTAATCTTCCAATTTGTCCTTTGTAGCTCTCTTGCTTGACCAATAATTCTTGCTGCTCTTTCTCCAATTGCACTTTTTTAATATGCGTTGTTTCCAGGTTGGTTTGGGTGTCAAACAATATGCCTTCAAGTGCCTCCTTTTCGCTTCTCAGCGACGCTAGCAACTCTTGAATGCGCTGGAATTCCTTCTCATTTGTTTCCAGTAGAACCTGTAATGGAAAATAAAAATTTCTTGAAACAAACGTGATTTTTTTTCGATGCGCCTCTATTGTTTTGTTTTTCAATAAGAAAGTCACTTTATCTACAGTGTGACACCGATTTTTCACCAACTTTTTTGTCTACCCGTTCTCCCAATTTTTTGCGCCTACTCTACTTTGTCCTGCGGAGAACTGTAGCTGCTGTAGGTTTTGTTCTTGCCTTTGGCCGTTTTTAAGAGTGCCATTATTTTTGCATGCTTTTTTTTCGAAATTGAAGTGGGAAAAAATCGGGATCATACTGTTGCGATAGAATTTTTTTCAATACTATTACTAACTTGCTTTTCCTCATTATCCTTTACGAGATCTTCCAAGTTTCTGTTAATCCTCGCGTTCATTTCGTTTGCCTGCTCGAGACGTTGGCGTACTCTCATCAGTTCCTCATTCAACGATTCTTTCTTTCGCGCCATGACTGACAATTGGTTACTCAAATCACCACGTTCCCGAGACACTTGGCCCAATTCCATTTCGACCTTCTCCTTCTCGATTTCCAAAAATTTGATTTTTTCGTTCAGTGCGAGCTTGTCGGATTCGAGATCGAGACGCGTTTGTTCGACTTGCAACAGTTCTTTCCTCAAAGAACTGAGATCACTCTGTTGATCGGTCGATTGACTCGCCAGTTTTGTCCTCTCTTCCTCTAACTACAATTCACAAATCAACGATATCCGAAATTTTATCAAAAGAGCATAAAATATAACATAACTTGATACACTGTTTTCCAACCTTTTTAACGTCATCCTGCAAACGTGATTTATCCTTTTCGTGATTGGCGCAAATCGCTTCGAGTTTCATCAAATCGTCCTGAACATCAGCTTTTTCCAAAAGAACACGTTCCAACTCCAATTCAATGTCAACTAAAACGTACGAAATCCATCAGCACGTAAACTTGTATCTCTCTGCGATTGTATTTTAGTGTCAATTCATTTAGAATATCACTCGAAAATTAGCACGCACGATTTTCGTTATAATAATAATCATTATGTTCAATATCACAATTGATATTCCATGAAATTATAGAAAAATGTATCGTTGCTTAATATACCTTTACTCTTCTCGATTTGAACTATCAAGGCATCGGTCTCAATTTTTTGTTGTTCCAACATGTCTTTGGACAAAAGGGCTCTGCTCAATTCTTCTCTAAGGGAAAGTAACTCTTCTCTCAATCGACTGCATCGTTCTTCCTCGGATCGAAAGCTCAATTCTCTAAAATAATAAGAAAAGGAATTTTAGATTGATCACTTGAATAATCCATGTGTTTTTTTCGGAATTAAATTCCAATATACATTTTCCTTGTACATAAAAACCTTACCGTAATTCGGAATCTTTGTTTATTCTATCGAGTTCCCCCTGCAAATAAATTTTATCGTCCTCGAAGCTATCGCACAATTTTTGCAATTTGTTGTTCATCTTTTGCAGTTTATCACATTCCGCACTAAGAGTCTCGATCTAAAATTTTTAGGGACGTGCACATATTTGATAATAATTCAAGAAATAATATAGACATTTTGTGAAGATGGAAAGAAAAAAGCATAATTAAGTACCGTGTGACTCATTTCGGTTTTATTTTTCTCGAGATTATTTTTTTCCGCTCGAAGGCTGTCCAAGGACTTCTGGAGCATGTCTTTTTCCTGTGCGAGCAACGTCGTTTGGGCTTTTGCCGAATCCAGTTGAATTAGCAATTCGCTCGCTTTTGCTTCAAACACTTGAACATTTTCTTCAGCCGTGTCACACTGTTTTCGCGTTATGCAAAGCTGCTCCTTGTTCGTTTGTAATTTCACCTGAATTTGATAAAGAGTTTATTCGTTTTTGACAGTTAAACAAAACGCCAATCCTATGCTGACTTTTTAAAAAAATTGGTAAATTTACAGCACATTTTCTTCCTTATCTTGCCACTTCTATAGACACCGCCGTAATTAATATAGCCGACAGGGATAGGTACGCGATCGGCGTGCGAGCGGATGTCAACGAATGTTAACCAAGCCGGAGCATTACAGGTGCTTGGAAAAAGGAAATAAAAAGAAAAAGGAAATAAAAAGAAAAAAGGTGGGGTTTTTACGACCTGTCCCTATTTTCCGTTTCCTTCATTACCGCCCCTCTCCCCCTTGGATGAAGGAATAATAATGAAATTAGAAACATGTATCTATTGGGGTAGTTAGAAAAACAACATGTTTTTTTAATCTCCCACCTCAAAAAGTCGTCGTGTATGACCTTGAAAAAATCCTTGAAGAAGCAAAAGTTTCTGCATTGAAACGAAATTTCCCATTTGATCAATATGGGGAAAATTTTATGAAGGATATTTTGATGGTGTTCTGCGTGTAAATTATTTTTAATAACTCTATCGTGTAGGACGTCAAATAAAAAAAAAAATCTTTTTACAGTCAAGTTTGTAGCTTCAACTGTTCCGAGGTTGTAAGGGCTGAAAGTAATAAAAATGTTAGGAGCGTTGAACGTCGAGCTTGCAAGGAATCTTATGTACGAAAATTGCATTAAAACCCTCGTATTTAGGGTGAGATCCTCAAAAAAATTCCACAAAGTTGAGTCGTGATAAACGAGTAAGCGTAATTTGGAGGAAAAAAAATGGGACTTTCGGACGTTGCAACCAGCGAACGGTTGAACTCACAGATTTGGCACCAGGTGGTTTTTTTTTGAGAATTTAATGCCTTACACAATAGAACCATTGAAAAAAAGGAAAAATGTACACACAGAAACCCACCAAAATATTCTTAATGTTATTTTTCCCATATTGCTCAAATGAGCTGAAATGAGCTCTGGGGGGTGCAGAATTTTTTTTGAACCTCCCGAATATATATATAGTATATATTGATGTTAAACCTAGAACTACAAACCGGGGTAGATATCTACTCCGGGGCAACTGTTGTTAAATGACGGTTTGACCATTTTTCAGCACTTTTATTTATTCAAATCGATTTTTCACCAACTAAACCTTGATAAAATTGAATTTGCTCTTCACCATTCTCTTCGGCATGAAAAAACAAAGAAATTCAAGTACTTAAGAGTCAGATTACTGCTCTCAGAACGACTTTAGAAGCAAAAAACCCGTGAGGTAAATATTTACCCCGGTTTGTAGTTTAAAGGTAAAAAAAATGGCTTAGTAGTTCTAGGGTTAATAGTAACACCAATAATATTAGTAATAACAGTAACAGCAATACTCATAAAAATCGTATTAATAATTAATATTATTACTACAGTAGCAATGTTTTTATGGGTCTAAAGATTAATTTATACCTGGAGTTCGTGTATTGTGAGTTGATATTTGTGAAGCGCAGCTTGTACCGCGCTGATTGTGCTTTCAGCAAATGCGGGTACGGTATTGCCTCGTGCATTTCTTTTCGGTGATCTCGGTTGTCTCGCGCTGCTTGGCGATAAATGTACATGCGGAGGAACTTGAGAACTTTCAATATCGCGTGACTCTGCATCTTGAATGACAGCGTGCGCGATATCACGCAAGGCCGATTCCATTATATCGCTGTCTTCCTGGATCTTTGCTGCCTGTCCGATACCAACTTCAGCCTCGCCGCATCGCTCCTCCTGTTGTCAAAAAAATTCATTAATCAAGTAGCTATCAAGTTTTTGTGCACTGAATTTTCGTTCATCATATACGTAGTATGATATTTAATATGCGATTCCGCAATAGTAATACCGATTATGAGCTGAATAAAATTATGATTATTGTCATTATTGCTATTATCATCCACTATTGACATCAAAGAGTAGGGGGAAGAAGAAAATAATTGAAGCACAAATATTCATTGATATTCATTTACCAAATTGTGTATTTCTCGTATAAGTTGGTTAATTCTTTCCTCCTTTATCCTTATATCGTTCAATGCACCGTCGTGCTGCTGTTTCAACGCGAGCATCTCTGTTTTTATATCTGATGCGCTTTGGCCTTGCTGGTGTTGCTGGGATATATGCTGTAAAAAAAGTACATATCGGGCATTCGACGTCAAATCGGACAGTTTTCGAGGCATCAATTTTTCACGATTTTCCCTTCAAATGGCGGTTGCAGCATCATGAAAAATAGACTAATTTCGGGAATGTCTGTTTAAAATGTTCAGATTTTCTCGCGCGTTTTTCACGATGATATTTCAATTTTGGTATCTGAATTTTTTTTTCAAAAACCATCAGCCGTTCTAATACCTTGGATTCTTGTATACGTTAAAATTTATTATTAAAATTTATATACATTAAAGGAAAAATCGAGATAAATCGATGTATCGAAAACGGCTTTAACAAACAATTCGGAAAATGGACAAACTTCTCATTAAAGCGTAGAAAAAAAACAAAAAATCCCAGTAACGCGATTCGGGCATATATTTCCATTCACTTCCTTGTTGAACAGATTTTCAAAGAATGTTTAACTTTTGTGAACTGTCGTGTTGATGATTAACTGTTCAGAAACTTTGTTCTAAACACCAAATTTAAAAAAAAACATCAATCGAAATGTACTATAATTTACCGGGATATGAAGTGGATAATTTTATATCATTTTTATTGCAACATTCATTATTTTTAGCTCCGAAGCATTTTCAACCATGTAACAGTTTTAGCACCATTATTTACGCGCGTTGAATTAAATTATATTTGGATAAATGCGAAGATACGAAAAAATGCCGACATCTTAAAAAGTGTTTGCAACAAATTCGGGTACTAAGTAAAAAAAAAGAAATTTACCGATGTATCCGCTGCGCTAGCCAGCATTTTCATCGACATATTGACGCTGTTACATGCTGTGTTAATCCCGCTCATTAGATTAGACAATTTGCTGTGATATTTTCCGAGATCTCTCTCGGTGGTTGATTTCATATCGGAAAACATTCGCTTTAAGGAAACAACATCTCGCCATAAATTTAACAACCGATTATGTTCCGAAGTGTAATATTCGTTAAAAGCCAGTTCCTCCTCCTTCCATTCCTCCTCTTTGATTGCCATTTCTTCACGTAAAATCTCCCAATCGTTGCTCAATTTTTGTAAATCGTTCGTCAACGCTTCGTTGGTGCGATGCGACTCCTCAAGCTGACTCTTCAATGCAGCATTCACTTCCAAAAGCTTTTCCGACCTGAAAATTTGTTTCATTCATACTTTTTTCAACGCTTGAGTATTGCTATGAATACTGTGGAATAATATATATTATTATCGTAGTTTCATTATAGCATTGCGTTTAGCGTTTTTATATTCAGAAGGAATTGCGAAAATTTATTTTTCCTTTCATCCCACAAATGATTCTGACCTTCTTCGCTCGTCATTGAGTTTTCTCAGTGCAGTTTCGATATCTTGAATCTGTTCGTCTCGCAAATCTCGGATGGTCTGATGAGCAGCGTCCAATGCCGAATTTGGTGCAGCTCCACCCACTACGGGTAGCCTCGAAATTTCCGGAGCCAATGATTCCGTCATTTGATTCTCCAATTCCGAACATCTCTGCTTGTATTGGAGCACCTTCAACGAAATAGAAATGAAAAACAACGAACGGTATACGGTATTTATTCGTGAGGTTTGAAACGTTCTTGTCAACATTTTTTGATATAAATGGCATTAAATGTTTCCGTATTCTCTACGTTTTTTATCTTCACTAAATTTATCTTTATGATAGTGATTGTGAATTTTTCCTGTAAATATGTTTTTCAGTGTTATTACGCACGAGAAAGATTTCTATGTTCTGAAAATATGAAATTATGAATTTACATTATAAACATTTATTATTGACGTTGCCATGAGTTTTTGTTGCAAAATGCTTGCGTGTTGGTAGACAAAATTTGCAAAAACTGAGAGCATCGGAAGCGAATAATAAAAAAATTAATAAATCTTGTAATAGAAATTTGAATTTTGCGTTGATTACAGTCCAATAAACATTTCTTGCCTTTGCTTGTAAACGTGATACCAATACTGCCTGATGTTGTTGAGCTTGGCGATAAGTCTCCAAACGTCTCTTGTAGCTCATCGCTTCCTCTTCCAATCTGTGACGCAACTCGAAATTCTGTTTCACGAGCGAATCGGCAGAAAGATCTTCATCGCTCGCTCCATCCATAGGAGTGCTCTTCAAAGCAAGACTTCTGGCCGAATCCATTCTAGCGGCGCTTCCTGTTTTCCCTGACTACATATAAAATCATACAACAAATTTTCTCGAGCTTCATATTAAATTAAATTTATTGAATTTATTATTACACTGTCGGAACCTATAAAAAACGTAATTTTCAATGCCTAATTTTTGCATAATTAAATTCTCCAATGTAAATCACTGAAAAAAGAAACTGTCGTAGGTGTTTTATGTAGCACGATTTTTGTAAATTATATTACAATTGTAACGAATTATGGTAACTGCTGAGAATACAAAGAAATATAGGAGAAAGAAAAGGTCCTCACAGTTTGCTACAACGATATTGAAGATAATTTGTTCATAATTATTGAAAACGTTTAGAATTCTATCTTGTTCAAACATTTTTACGAAGTGATTGACGTATTTTTAATCTTTCTCTTGTAAAATAAATCGAAAATGGATAAAGTATGTAATTTTCGAGAATAAATCGTGATTGAAACACTATAATAATTAAAAATTAATAATGAAATATGTAATATGTAATAATGAATAGACGCTTAAAACACGAGAAAAGTAGGATCAGTGTGGGCATCGAACTGACTTCGAATGTGTATATTTGTTACAATCCATATGTATATACATACGATCGTTATTGTTAGTTTTATGTACCTGTATATAAACAAGAGCGTAAATGTTTATTAACATATACATATATTATTTAATGTCTCATCACGCGAGCAATGGATCGTAAATCCAGAAAAATGTTCGTAAGGAAGTAAGGCGTTAATTAACACCTCGCTTGTTGAATTAGATAGTTGAAGCTAAGGATGTTTATGTGCAGACGTGTTTTATTATCGAGGACCTTAAAGAAATTCACAAAGCATATTTATGCAATTATCGAACTGTCTTGTTTTTAAACTTCTAACTCTTCAAAATTTACCAAGGGAGAGGTCCCGCTTCTTGCTAGCGCGAACCTATATGTGTAACTTTTCAAATTTCAACCTTAGATTCAACGCGCAGGCGTAATAGGCGACCGCATCAAAGAGATTTTAATGCATGTTCAATCATCATATGTACTTATTTTCATCCTTATTTATGTCTACACTTGATTTAATCTACCTCAATATTGATATTGTTATCGAAATTATTTAAAAAAACATGGAAACTTACATATTTCGATGTACTTGAAAGTCTATACAGAATTTTATTGTGATTTTTAACAGTTTTCTAATAGATTTTATATACTGTTAGTATTCAAAATAAGTGTGCCATCCGTATCTTCTGTGAGAATGTTTTTTCTAATTAAATTCTGTTCAAGTCAATAAAGAGTTGCGTTATTCCACAGCAACGTGATTAATACAAATATTTTAAAAGATGAGTAGAAATACGTGCGTATGTATAAAGTTTGATTGAACAACGTTCGTATTAGGGAAACCAAAATATTGTGGATTAAATCAATTTTTACCTCGGTGGCTTTCGAGGAACTTCTGAGGAACGGTGGCCGTCGTCTTTCTTGCATTTGTCCACGTAACACGTTCGTGTTACCGCCCCTGCCACCGGAAACACTAGTCTGAAAGAAATACAAAAAATACAATTGATTATAATCGGAAATTTACAGAGACAAACATTTGTAGTGACTTTTAACATCTGATCTGCTTTTAAATTCACATTTTTTTAGGAAAGATCCAATGCCGGTAAGATCGTACAATTCTTGAGATCGTTATTTTCGTACTAAAAATACATTTCATGGTAAAATGTGCAAGATCAATCCAGCGTTAATATATTATTATATTACTTTATTTTCTATCGAAACTATTATTTTGTATATTTTCATGAACCCACAAATGTCGACTACAATTTCGAAATTGGAAACTCAATATTTGAAAAGAGCGATTTGACAGCAAACATTTTCGAATGTGTTTCATTTTGGCAGTTCCAAGTCTGAAAAATTCACTATGACGTCATGCCATACGACAACAAATTCATAATGAAATAAAAAAATAAGATAACGTGCTCTGATTTTTTACCTCGTAATATTCATGCGCGACGTGAAAAAAACTGCGGTTTTAAATAGAGTGGCACAAGATCTTTATATCCACAAAATTCTGTACCAAAGTAAAATATTAATAGTTAAAACTTCTCGTTAAATTATTTGGCATCGAGACGCTGCCGCGTCTCTAAATACGTGTACATAAATATGTACACGTACAATTTACACTTTTACGGTTACCCCGTCCAAGGTGTGTTATTGGCTCTACCGAACAGACAATTTTTCAAGTTTTTCCATCTATGCTCGTTACGAAACTTTATGTTCAACCGGCTATTCCTTACGAGAGTAAAATTCCCCGTTTGCGAGGGTCGAAAGGGCCGCTATGTTGCTGGTAACGATAGAAGTATGGGAGAGAAAAGAGCAGAAAAGGGGGAAGTTTAAGGCAACACCTGGTACCGTACGGTACCAATCGATATCTATCCTGAGGGCATACGTATAAGTATATAAATTTATATGATTACACGACCAGAGTTGTTAATAATCTTTTTTTTTAATATGCAACTTAAATTAATAAACATGTACGTTATGTATATTACTACAGATATCGCCCGCGACTCCATCCGCGCGGAACTAGTGATGACATCTAACTTAAACATTTAAAGTAAAAAAAATTGGTTGTTATCAAAGAAATCTAACCTAATGACTGAAAACAAAGTAACGATTTGCGACAAAAGTGCGTTTTGATTTTGAAAAATCAGACTCAAAACATATGAAAAAAGGAAAGAATTTTTACAAGTTGGGCCATGTCCTTCCTTGACAGCCTGTGATATAGTCGTATATAAAACCGAGATTAATATAGACATTCAGCCGGCGTGCAGCTCGGGTTGTCACAAACGTCGAGAGTGACATACACACAGTACTTCGGTACTTCCGACTTCGGTACTTTGACGGAAGTGACGTGGACATTGGGGGTCGGTTTTCCGGGATAAAGTAGTTGAATGTAAGTCCGTAATACCGCAGTTGCAGATTCATAGGTGACGGGTACTTATGTTGAAACAAAACTTACATGATACAGTGAAGAGCAGTAGAGGGAAACAACTGGAGAAATAATGAAAATCCAATACGTAGGAACTCGTGAAAATCGAATAGATGTAATAATCAATTGCTGGAGAAGTTAAAGAAAAATCGATTAAAAAACTGTGGTACGATAATGACAAAACAATTGCAAGTTACAGTGAAAGATTAAAGGATTGTGTCTTATGAAGGTTTTTTAAATAAATTTTTGATGTTTTTGTTATTGACGTACCAAGATTCGTCGTCTCATGAACTTTTGTAACCACCCGCAGGACTTTACGCAATACAACATCCGTCGTCAATATTCTACTAATCAAAAAAATGGAAAATATTTTCGTCGTGACATGAGAGCGAGGTCGTTCGACCGGAACCGCGTTTATACATAATGTTAGTAGACAAAACATGCGAGACAACGATATGATCATGGAATCAATCAATACACACGGCGCTCCATGGCCCGTGATGATTTCGAGAATTTTCTTCGGTCGGATGTTGCTTCGGTTTTGTTTTTTACTGACGTATATCATTATTGGTTTATTAAAACTTTCAGACTTCCCTTCGCTCAGACTTCGTTAGATAAGAAGTCAGGAAATGCTTACAATATTTCGATAAATCTCAAAATTACAAAGTGACTTTGTCGAATACCGGTTGAAATCTCGATGGCATATCTTTTTAATAAATATTCATAAAAAAACGAAATAAATATTCACAATTTATGCCTAAAAATTGTTCATATAATTAAACTTTTTGGTATATATAAATACAAGAGTATCGAATGGCGATATTTCCAATCCTCCGTATGTCTTAAAAAATGTCCTAGAAGCCCGATACTCAAATTTCGTGGTTTTTCATGGAGGCTTTGATCTGTGAACAGAGCAGAGGCAACCTTCGATATGAAATTTGAAAAGTGATCGATCCGTTATGGAAGGCCTCGTTAAAGTATATCTCGGGTAGTAACCACGTCTGTGATAAAAATAACGAATCTTGGACTTTGAAGTGGATAATAATTCATAAACCCATTTCTCTTCTCGGTAAAAACGACAAATTACTCGACGAATAATATCATTCTGTTCTATTTGGTTTGAAGAGCGACAAGCTCGAGACAGACGCGGATAGTGGAAAACTCAATCGCGAGAGGGAAATATACATTCTATCTAAACGATAAACTGGACCGTTGGACCGCGGGTTCAAATGAATTACTGGTTCAATCTCCATGTATCACATACCGTCCATCACACTTTTACAGACACCGAATAGAGCCATAAAACAATTGTTTTTTTTCTCCGTTATCATTCTATAAACTTATTAGCATCTTGGACGCCTCTTGGAACAAGTATATCGCGGTCCAAAAGGCGATTTTCAGAAGGATCTCACTTTACCCTTGCATTGCAAGAAAAATGCGCATTCCATTAGTGATATTTCATCAATTAAATTTAAAAAAAAGTTTTGATCAAAATTAAGCCTAAATTCGTCCATGGCAAGCAGAATAATTGTGGACGATTCTTTCGTTCATCGAAATATTAAGTGACGCACGCGATATTTATGTTAAAAACCAGCTAGACAATAACATTAAATAACAATAACTCATTTAAAGATACACGTCGCCCTGAAGCCGCGGGACGAGACATTGAGATTGAATTGGTCTCAGGCTCGAGGGTCCTCGCCCTGGACCAAAACTGCAGTCCGGGACACCGTCGAGATTACATCGCGATTTTCAAAGCCGCCCGGCTCTTTGAGCAATCTTTTATCAGCAAAGATACAACGAGACTCTGTAAAAACTCCAGCGCACTCTTATACGCGTATCAAATGTTTGAGTTATGTTCATTCTCATTCATTATCAAATAACATATTTTCAAGACTTTATACTACGATTATTATCAAATATTTTTTCACTTTTCTCAAGTAATCATTGATAATCGATAACGTCAAATGGCCATTGTTTAAACGGCATTTTTTTCACGCAAGACGAGGTTTCATTCGAATCTATTCCTTGAATAATTTTTTATCATAGCTTTTAAGAAATAAGTAAAATTATATATACAGGGTGGTCCACGCAACGTGTGCACCTCTTTCACGGTCGAAATATGCGTTGCACGAAAAAATGTTGTATACAAAAGTTACATGGTTTATAAGGCTTCATCATGTGGTGCATTTATTTTTATTCTAGGTGGAGGCGCTTCGGAGATTTCAAGGTCAACTTTGTTTTTTTAAAGGGAATGCTATATTTTTTATAGCGTAAGATGATAGAGTATCGAATTTTGAGTAAAAAAGTATAGACCCTTATTAGCCCTAAAATTAATAGTTAACGAGTATTTTCACTTTATTACTTTGAGTACATTCAGTGACTCGTGGCTTATCACAATTAACGTAAGTGTTCAAATTGATGTCCATTGGCATCAATACAGTGACGAAATCTATTAACTAATGAAGAAACTGCATTCTGAATTATGTCCGGACTAAGTGTCATGCATTCTAAACAAATACGATGTTTCATATCCTCCGGAGTTGTTGGTATTTCACGATACACTCTGTCTTTTAATGTGCCCCACAGAAAAAAGTCTAGAGGAGTAAGATCTGGTGAGCGTGGAGGCCACATGAATTGTCCACCACGACCAATCCATCGATTGGGAAAATTTCTATCCAGTAGTTCCCTCACAATACGTGCGTAATGTGCTGGACAACCATCATGCTGATACCACATACGTGCACGGATATTCAACGGCACGTCCTCTAGTAAAGGTGGTAAATTATTATTCAAAAAGTTCGCGTATTTTTGCCCTGTTAATCGATTATCAATGAAATATGGACCAATCAATTGGTTGCCCAGTATTCCACACCATACATTAACGCTCCATGGGTGTTGGTGGTCGACTTCTCTCATCCAGTGAGGATTGTCAGCTGCCCAGTAATGCGTATTTTTCAAATTGATCTGTCCACGGTTTGTAAACGTTGCTTCATCAGTGAACAACACACTTTGTAGAAAATAATCATGCTGATTTATTTGATGTAGGAACCACTGACAGAACAAAACGCGGTTTTCAAAATCCGTTCCATGTAGTTTCTGATGAAGTGCAAGGTGATAGGGGTGATATTTATTTTTATGCAGAATTCGTAGAATACTGCTTTTGCTTATTCCCGAACCTCGTGAAATCTGTCGCGTACTAATATGAGGATTTTCTATTACGGCTGCTAAGACCGCAATAGCATTCTCTTCAGAAGTGGCAGTTTGTCTTACGGTACGTTTATTAAGATTGAAATGTCCATTTTCTCGAAGCGATTTACAGATTCTCTCAAATATGGTTCGAGATGGTTGAATCCGTTCAGGATATCTTTCGGCATACATAGCTTTAGCTCTTACTGCATTTCTATGACACTCTCCGTACACTAAAAGCATATCAACTTTGTCACTATTACAAAAATTCATTTTCACTTTTATCTTTCTGATAATCACGCACGATCACTGAAGGAAACTTTAATACTGGATTACAAATATTGAGAGGATTGCGAATCATGATAAGAGCGTGTGATGTGGTGAATGTGTTCATATTGATAAACACTGTCATGTAAACAATGCTATCCTTCAGATATTTGTAGTAGATTTGAATCTCCAACTTGATATTACGCAATAGAAATTTTAAAGTAATAAAGTGAAAATACTCGTTAACTATTAATTTTAGGGCTAATAAGGGTCTATACTTTTTTACTCAAAATTCGATACTCTATCATCTTACGCTATAAAAAATATAGCATTCCCTTTAAAAAAACAAAGTTGACCTTGAAATCTCCGAAGCGCCTCCACCTAGAATAAAAATAAATGCACCACATGATGAAGCCTTATAAACCATGTAACTTTTGTATACAACATTTTTTCGTGCAACGCATATTTTGACCGTGAAAGAGGTGCACACGTTGCGTGGACCACCCTGTATACGAATATGCATACGAGTATATGTCTAAAGAAAAAAAATCATATAGAATCGGTAAAGTGTCATTAGATTTTCGATTAGGGGAACGGTTTCGGGAATATACGTGATCTAAATTCTTGTCTGACAACTGGACCATTTTCCAGTGTAGTATACGTGGCAAGTCTCTGAAGTTAGGTCACAAGAAAATAATTTTTTAGTTATATACTTGGCGTCGAGACGCTACTGCCGCTTTAAACAAGTATGAATATGCACGAATGACAAAAACTCGTACGCGGGCAATTCTCACGACAGGTTGTTGGCGACCGTTTAGGAATTTGCGTTCTCGTGCATGCTCCAAAGTCACACGGACTTCCGGTTGGCATTCTCTCGCCTTCTCGCATCTCTAACTATTACACCCCCCTCCCCCTACTACTTTCTCGTACTTATATCGATATATACTCCGCTAGCATCTATAAGACGCAATACGATAAGCGGGATGCTTATTCGCTAGACGTCTACCATATAAATGTTCCAACTTGTGGCCTTGACCGTGTATCATACTTTGCTCAGATTTTCTTATCGCAAGATTATGTAAGTTCGTTCTAACATCATTTTTTGACGTAATATGTATTATAAATCGTTTAGAGATTAAGAAAATTAATATATATGTATTGATGCTTAAATTCTGTGTCATATAGTTGACATAAAAAAAAGCACATTGCTTGAAGACACACTCGAAAAATATAAATCGGTGTTCTTTGAGGTTCGTAAGAAAAAAAGGGTATTGGGATTGAACATTATGTGGATTTAGCACTGCGGAAAACATTTGAGGAAAGAGTTAATCGACGATATTGTACGCGATGTATAATTTCAAATAACATTGAAATATTATCAGAAATTGTTACAACAAAAGTGTTCGCCGTACATTCGGGAGCGCTTTTTCAAATGAATGTGTATAATAAGATTTGTGTAACGAATCGTCTCGAAAAATACATTTTTGCGGAGGTTCGTTTTTTTTTATCGTGTTAATTGGTCATTTTTGAACATTATTGGTATTGAATATCTTTAATTTCGGAAGCATTTTAGTATTATAGGTGTACAAGTAAGTTTTGAGGGATTTACAAAAGATGACGTACCCAGCGTTAAATGGCGTTGGACCATCTTGTAACTATACTAAAGCGTCATCATCTTCCTCTAAAAATCGGTAAATTTCATTTCGCTGAAGTGGCATTAACATACTTTCTTTGTGCTCTAACAATTTCAACCTTTGTGCCAGCAAAGCAGAATTTGCGGGTAGCGCTGTTTTTTTATTTTAATTCGAAGAAAAGTGCGGCTGCTGAACATCGAGTGCTGTGTGAAGCCTATAGGGAACATATATGCTCCGTCAATAAATGTGAGTACTGGTTTCGGCGTTTTAAAAGTAGCGATTTTGTCACCGGAGTAGCAAAGAACGCGAAGCAAAGCTAGTTGAGTTCAAAGACTGAGTTAGAGGCGTTTTTGGATCAAGCTTCATGCCAAACTCAAGAGGAGCTCGCTGAAATCTTGGAAGTGTCTCAACAAGCGATTTCTCTGAGTAAAACTTCAAAGTTACAGAAAAAACCCCCAAAACTTATTTCTACCCTCAAGACCACGAAATACAGAAATGTTTGCATAACATATATATTATTCTAGTCAGTTTGTCAGGACGTTTTTCATCAATTCATTCGAGATTTTTAAAGATATTTGAGGAAGAACATTAATTGCATAAAAATATAAAAAATATGGAATTTCAACCATAATAAGAATGTTAAATTCATAAAGGACTCGAATAAGAAAGTAATTGCTATAACTAAGCTGTGTAAAAAAAAACTTAATTTCTGATTTTCCCCCTAGCAGGCTGAAAAGTTCTGGCTACGTGAAGAAAGAAGCCAATAAAAATGTTAGCTCTCAATATTTATATTTAGAGGTGCCTCATCGCACTTTTCTATTTTCCATAAGAATAACACGAGAACATTTTTTTTTAACTTTGTGAAATTTAAATCTCGGCAATGGCATATTCCATGGACAAGCTTATATAATATATTTTCTTGAAGAATTGAACGCTCTACATAAAAGCTCTCTTACACTTCTTTGATAAACATAGCCATTCAAGTGATATTCGAGTTCAAAGTTCAAAGTGTATTCGGAAAAATAAATCTTTTTTTAAATCTTTCTCCTAACAGGCTGAAAAGTGTCGTTTCCATGAGCAGCAGATTAGGTTGGAATTTTCCATTATAAATGTTTCTTGTATACAAAAAATGCCGAAAGTAGATAAACTCCGATTTGTCGCCATTTACTTTTTCGGTATACATGATTTTTCGCCATCTGCTGCTATCTATTACTTTATCCTACGATCATTAGCGATATTCTGTCGGGGGACGGTGAAATTTTTCATGAAACAATTTTTTATGAACAAGAAATAGCTCCATACCTCAAGAAACCTCAAATATTTCAAGTATAAATTACACACACACACACACACTTGATGCCATTTTCCGAATGACAAGACGAAAAATAGAAAACCTCGCTATTTCAATTGTTTTTTATTCATGATAAATTTTTAATAGAAAATATCAGACTCCTACTATGAAATTGAATTCATTGTGAGACCATAAAAATAGCAACACAAAAAGTATAAGACCGATTTTCGGATAAAATTGGGGAAGATTAAAATTTTCACACTGCCCGGGGCTCTTCTTTCTCTCCGTAAAAAAAAAACAAGTTCTCCCGATTGATTATCATTATTGGGGATGCCAACTAGCTGACAGAAAGGTTGAAAAAGTGTTATCCCATTTTTGGGAAAAGCCAACACGTAATTGGGACATTTTTTACAATGCACTTTTGTTCAAGCACATTCGGTTCCATTTTCGATGTATAATATATGACCAAAAACTATTTTTGGACGCGTTAAGCGTTCGATGCGATAGATGCGAGGATATAAGTTCAAATTTATGGCAAAAATGTAATAATACAATGAAAACGAAAATGCATAAAGTGCTCGAGGTACGGACAGCTGGGGACATTGGATGGAGGGTTGACACGTGACACAAGAGCAACGACGTATAGAAAACAAAGGGAATGCGTGGAAGAGGAAATGACGTATGGGAATATTAAACTAAATATACATACACCCCTCGTTTGTGCGTCACTCATATTGCCTTGAAAGAACGATAGAAGAGCATGTAAAAGCAACACAGCTTAAGATATTTTTCATCGGTAAAAACAAATTTTTCCATCGTAAATAACCAAAATAAATATCATAATTCCACAGTTATTTCTATATAAAAAGATTTTTAATGATATATCAACGACTGCTCACTTTCGTGCTGTAATTAATCGATTTCACAACACGACTCCTACTTCCTACTTCAATAAATCGTAGAAACTACCCAACAAACACAAAGTAACAGTAACATAACGTACATGTTGAAGTGTCCGCCTCAATAATGTAGCTGTTATGTACTAGGGCTGTTTTGTAACAGTTACATTGTTGAGGCGGACATTTCAACATGTACGTTATGTTACTGTTACTTTGTGTTTGCTGGGTATTAACGAAACAATTCAGATCACAATTAATTTATTCAAAGCGACATTGAAATTGTTAGAAAACTCAAAATGGTGTCAAAGTTAGAATACGTATACTGGTGATTCATAAAAATGCGAATGAATGAACGTTTGGTCTTACCCGCGGCATGATATTGTGCTTAAGGTTTATTCGCCCACCGAGGAAAACAAATTTTGAAGTAGTCGAAGAAATCGACGACCGCAGACGTGTCTCAGAGCTTGCCGATATGCCCCGCGATCATGAAGAAATCAGGGGTACGACGACGCTCTTTCTTCTCTCTCCCTCTCACCTCACCCTCTCGCGTTGTGCGTTCCCTTCGAAATCCGAGCTTTCACTGACTCGATTTTACGGGCTTTCGCAACCCCTTGGACAGCAGCGAGGAAAGGGGTTTCATTGTAGTATGCGCGGGTATCCTCTTTGTACGTATATGTACTATACCGAAGGTTTCCGTTTGGGGATATCGCGTGTTAAGGGTCGGTGTCGGTGGCGGTGCTGGTTCCGATATAGCGTGATCCTTAATATATACGCATATACATATATATCATTTTATCTACCTATTGAAAGATTCGTATACGAGGATAGTGTAATTTATGTACTTGGGAGTACTGTACAGGATAGTTTTTTTTGTGCTGTTTTTATGGAAAATAGGAAAGTGCGATGAGGAACATCCTGGCATTAATATTAAGAGCTAACATTTTTGTTGGCACATTTTTTCATGTAACGCAAACTTTTGAACCTGCTTCTAAGAGAAAATCAAAAAATTATTTAATTTTAATCATCCTTGTGCATATTTTCAAATGCCATGTCATACTTGCACACTGTAATGGATATAAAACAATAACCATTTTTACTCCATCACTATCATTTTTGAATGGTTCCTTCCGCTGTGCTTTCCGTATTATTTATGTCATTGATTTCACAAATCGGTAAAAACAATTTAAGAGCCATTCTTGCTATTGTAATCGTTTTTTTTTCTGTAATAAAATGAAAATGATCAATTCGAAAGAAAAAGGTAAAAGTATTTACTTTCTATTCTTTCGTGTACCCTATCGGGAATTGCGGTTTTTCATCTTTTCTATTAAGTGCTTCCTCCTAATAATGTGCTCCTACAATCGTTTTACACCCCATTACCGTATCGTGTTTGCGCGAGGGCATGGAGAAACTGCAACAAACTCGTGCCAATATCCCTTTGAGACAGATCTGGTGGTTCCGTGGGAATGGCTGCAGCCGGGAGGCCATAATTCAAACCGCACGCTGACCACGCACCCATCGCTGCCGGTGAAAGCGAAAATCGACCAAAAATGAAGTAACATATATTTTCAAGCGCGCAAATCATTTTTCAATTAAGAGAGCACCAAGAAAGAACGTGAGAGATTTTATTTGTTACTATTTTGAAAGATCGGTGTCCGGCTGCTTCTTCTGCTTCACATAACATGGGGCCATCGACTGACATCTTCCAGGTCAGACATTTTTGACACTTATTTCACAAAATAGAGTTTAGTAATTTTTACACATCACCTGCATTGAAACTACAGGTTTCAAGCTCTGTTTAGCAAGCCGAAACGAGCAAATTCCGATCCAATGCGATTTTTCTTACCGGAGAGCAGAAAACGTCAAGGTTTATGCCCAACGTTTTCTGCCCTATAAGTCTGAAAACGTTTAGTTTCAAACTTCGTTTCATTCCTCGCAGAATCACATTTGTTTGAATATTTCCTAACGTCTGAATAATTATGTAATTCTAAAGAACCAGTTTGACAGTTGTGTTCATGATGTTGACATAAAGTTTTTCAATATTATCGTTACGGTGCATTCTTTGTTCCGCTGTTGGTCAGAAATCGGCTCGTTTCGAGCAAACATAAAAACTCGAAATTTCGATACAGGTGATAAGAATACGATGGGTATCAAGAGTCAAAACACGATTTCGGAAATCGTCTTTTGTTTCCTCCCCATTCGCACAATATTTCAACATTGGTTTTTATCTCAGTTCGAATTCGCAGTTTTTTGTGAATTTCGCTTTTTGTTGGGAATGTACTCTTGGAAAGCGTTATCCCGTACGAAATTTCCACGTCTCGATATTGAACGAAGTTTACGGATTAGTTTCGATCGGTCTGTGAGGAACGATAAGTCAATGCTCATGATGAGCATCTGGGGTTACACGAAACCTGCTCAGCGTGACTCGGTATAATGACTCGTGGAGATTCCATTTAAACACGGGGCACAAAACTATCGTACTAAATCAGTGAGTTTGAGAAAACATTGCTGGGAATTTGTTCTCCATGGGAACACAAAACTCGACCCGTTTTCAGAAAAAACACTGTATTATTTTTTATATCATTAAATCGAGTTTATTTTGTGTAGGATTCTTCCAAACGATCCGGACGTAGTTCTGGATATACAATACCAATGAAACCGAGAAGAGATGCGAATCTCAAGTACTCAAGGATAGTATGAACATCTGAAAATAGCAAAGTAAGATCGCGGGCTTGAGTGCTTCAAATAAAAAAAAATAAAAATCTGAAGAAAAACAGTCATATAGGTACCATTAATTTCAGATAACGACAATATTGAAATTCGCATGAGATTTTGTTGTCATTGTACCTCCAGACCATCTTTAAATGCCTGAGAATCCGTATTAATGAATAAAAGTATATTCGTTGAATACAGGATTAAAAAACCAAGCGAGAATTTGTTAAATAACTTTGTTGTCTCGGTTAGAAATTCATCGTAATGACATTGAGAACGAGTGATACTACGATTACGATACTACGAGGAAGTATTGAAATTAACGAGAAAAATATGATATCAAGTGAAAAAACATTTTTGAGGAAATGTAAGAATTTTCAGACTACAATTAAACGATCCAAACGCATATTGGAGATGATTAAATCAGACAAAATTATGTTAAATATTAATGTGAAAAAATGAGATAACTATCAGCATTTATTTATTATTTATTTTTGACAATATAATTTCTACAAGAATTACATGTAGGGCACTTTTTTGACGTACGGTGGTATTTTACAGTGCCAGACGATTCTTAGTAGGAATGTAACTTATTATCGTTGTATATAATCAGTCATGATCACAATGTCCAATGAAATACTCATGACACGAGCCACATTCTTCTGTTTTTTCTCGACATTATTTGCACGCAAGCGTTTTACTAAAAAGAAATCTCGAGATGCATTTTTACGTATCCCCTCTATGAATCTTGGCACGAAAAGAAAGCAGCATTTAATTGACAATTTTTTTCTAATAAAAAACGGTTTTATGAAAAATAGTAAGTCAACAACAATTGCAATAAAGTAATAACGATTTGAAACATCCTCCAACTCGGGACCCAAACCCAAATTGGCAATTATTTTAAGGATCGCGCAAAAATAATCAATGAACCCGTTCAAATCTGATAAATATTAATAATAACATTATTTGAGAGGAATAAATGTTTGTTTTTATTCATTTCGAAAATTTCATTGTGAAATGTAAAACTTATAGGATATCTTTTTCATTGAATATATCAGGTACGTCGTACTAGGGGATATATATAGGCTCTCACTCACGCTGTGTGATTGTGTTGCAGTGCAGTAAGTTTTTATTTAATTGAAAGATCTTTGCAGATTATCATGGGTAATCTGTCAAAAGTCAGTTACTGTCGAACTCTAGAAAAAAAAGAAGATATTATTTCGTCAAGGGAATATATATAGCATCGGAAGCGGAAGGTACAATATTTACACGAAAATATTCAATGACCTAATAAATTCTGTAAATTATTTTGTTCTAATCGCAAGTTTCAATTCATTCCTGTTTTCCACTCATTACTTCTTTTTTTTAAGTGAAGTATTTTTTCCATCTTAAGTTTTTATTATTTTTGTAATATGTAGTGAGTTTTACAACATGAGTTAATTTCATCGGAAAGCAAAGCAAAGAAATAATTCTTTGCACGTATGCAATGCATTATTTCAGTAATGCATAATTTTACCTTGAGGCATATGCATTGCCGAAGTAATGCAAAATACTGTACATTATCCATCACTCATTAATGCATAATGGTACATAATTTGCATTACTAATTACTGGATATAATGGACAATAATTTTTAATTCAATTGTTCAATGATTGAGTTATGCCGAACGTGCACGTATGTCAATCAGCGATTTTTCGAAAAATTTGCAATGAACCGAATAATGCAAACAAATACTGCAACAATGCATTTTTATTAGCTCTGACTGCAAGTGATACCCGTTGTTTTTTTTTATTTTATAGCACTTTTAAAAGCAAAAAAAAAGTGAAAAAACGCCGCCAACAATTCAATCGTCCACTATTTTTTTATTTTCGACTTTTATACGGCTTTATTTTTTGCAAAAAAAAAAGTTTTTCTGTACCTCAAGGCTTAATGAATAAGTGTCGATAAACTTGAGTTGTCCATTTACTTTGGTCTATGGAAAAAAAATTCATGAAATTTGCCTTGTTTTTCGGTCGATTGATGAGAAAGTTCCCTTAATTTTCAACTTGTTCAGTGTCCCATCAGCTTTTGTATCGAAGCCGAGGAGATGTAATGATTTACACCTTCAACGGTTTAATCAAATTGTCGTAATTATAGATTTTATAAAAAAAAAATGTGACGTAAAATGGAACGAGTCACATACTACGTGTGCAACTCGAGCATCGCTTTCCGGGATGCTGCATAATATTCGTCCGCAGAGAATGTTTGCCGAAGAAGTATATTAAAAAGAAACTTTGACCTGATGCCATAGAGAGTTGAGTTTGCGCTATCGTCGTCGAACAGGCCCCGGGAACGTGTTCGTTACCCGCATAATATGTACATATCTCGGAATTATCTGTTATTTTTAAATAATTGTATGGAAAAATAATTAATAAAAGACAGAAATTATGAGTTCAAAAATATTCCATTTTAGATATCGCAAAGACAATTACATTTATTATCTACACAAGTTGTCAGTTTATCAAAGAAATTTTACTATTTTAAAAATATTTTATATGTCACATTCGAATCCTTCGATCTTTTCCATTCATCTGGTCGCGGAAATACGATAATGAGTACGACGATTTTTTTAATTCTCTATAACATATCGTTGTAAGTACGCATTGTTGCGTATTCATATTCCAACAACGAGAATATAATGTACGAAAACCGTTAATAACAATACAATCATGCGCACCAGGCACCGCAGACGTACGCGAATCACGTGTACAACCATTGTGAGATCCACCTATCCGAGACTAGCATAGGTGCCTCCTGGGAACGGTGCCACCTGCGGATTTGAGCTTTTCGCTCTATCGCAGAGCATAAAAATCTCGACTTGTGTCTGCTTGCCTATATAACCTTATCATACGAAACATTATTGAGAATCAATCTAAGGAGAAAACATAAAAATGGGTATTTTGAATTAAAAAAAAAATTATATATAATCATTCGCGTTTAATTAAGAGGTCAAAAAAGTGCCGATAAAAAGTGTGTCTATTTTGAAAAAACGATTACATCACAGTAATTTCAATATTCTAAAACAATCGTTTTGTTACATAAGAAAAATCGGACCCTCCTTAAGGGTGTTCTAGAATGAGATCTTAAGAAAGCCGGACTAGGATGCGTATTTCGATCGAAAAAATAACTCATACAGAATTTAACAAGCCGATTGATTTCAAATAATACCAGTAACACAAAGTTATACTATAAAATTCTTAAGAAACAGAAATTTCGAAAAAATGCGGAGAACTGATTCTTCATGTCAAGTAAATTCATTCATTTTTCCAAATACTCGTGAATGTTTTTTACTTTTTGAATCGTTTTGAAATTTCGTTTATCTCAACTTTTCAAAGACCTCGTTGGAGGCGTTTGTACAAAATTAACCAGAACTTTCTCCCGAGTAATGAACTGTTGTACGCGAGAATTGCCAATCATCTTGTATTTTTTCATAATTTTTTTTCAATTTAGAAAAAAATTACAAAACGGTAGAAATTTATGGAAAAATTCGTGTATATTTTGAAAAAATTTCGGATTCTATTTGATGCGAAACAAACCACTTTCTCCGAACTTCGAATTCAATTTTCTCAACAGTTGTTTAACAACTTTTCGATGTTGTGATTATGCGAAATCGATGTGCTTGCTATCTTCTATCACTAAGCTTTGCAGAGTTTTAAACCATCGCTTAATACTCAAAATTCATCATTGTTCATTGGCGAACACAGTTTATATACAACATTTTTTTTAAAACAATCGACATTCAAGAAAAAGTCCACAACTAACCAGCACTTATGGTCATAATTATGTTTTGGCTGAATAAATGTCATTCCGGTTGGACGTGCTCTTTCCAGTAAATTAGATTGCAAAATTCCCGAGCGATCGGCGCGTGTAGATGACACAAACTTGTATTGCGACAAGGTAACTTGTAGAAATAGAGAAAAAAGATGGAGAAGGGCATGGGAAGGGATGAGGGTGACAAATCAGAAAATCGGCAAGAAGACGTCGTATGTACATATATATATGTTTCTCTCTTTGATCGCGTGATGGTAATAGAATGAACGAATGGAGATTGAGGATGAACGACCTCTCTTCCCAGAGAAAACAGTAAAAATGATGCTTTTTATTGAGCGTGTGCTCTTCCTCTCCTTGCTCTCCTATCGATTTATGTTACTTGGTCGTCAAGGAACCACACTCACTTGATGTCCATAGAAAAATAAAAACTGAAGAAAAATGTATTATATATGTGTATATATGTATATAGATGTACAGCATGTACACCGCATACTGGGAGAAAAGGGGCGAACTCAAACGACTTTGGTTATATACGCGATGATGGCCGCGATGTCTCGCCAGTATATAATACCTTCGACATTGCTCGCCGATATCGTCCTCTTCGATATTTTAATTGCACATTATGTATTATCTGTAACGGAGAGGCACGCAGTCATCGCATGAATTTTAACATCTAACCATAATAACCAACGGCTGCTGTAATGATTATATTTTCTTTTGTATTTCTCGGCGTCGAGACGCTGCCGCGTCTCTAGAAAGCCCCGTGTCGAGCTCGATCAATGTCTGCAACGAAATTACGATAAAAAAAGAGCATTGTGAAAAGTTTCCGCCAGACAGCCTCGCGGAACCTTATTTTTAGTCGACTTTCTTCGGTTTATAAACAGCATCAATGCTCAATTATATATGAGCGCAGCAAGAATCTTCAAATTATAGTGATTCCCGGCCCCGATTCAATTTTCAAACAATTTTTCTTTTGAATTACTTGGGCGTCGATAAGCAGCTGCCTATGCCGAGTCTCTATAATTCGGACGAGAATTTTTTTATCAGAAATATGTCACCTGACGTCGGCGTGTCATTAAGTGAGACTTTCCGGAAAAACGCTACCGCGCAATTCTGTCGGAGAGACATGAGACTCCAGCCGCAATTTATCCTTGAAAAGCGCGCGCAAAACGACCGTCACATCGCTTCCTTTGCGATTGCGAGAGTCATCAAAAATGGCCCCACTCCTCGGCTGTTGACCTCACTAATATCAAGCTTGTACTGTGTTGTAGCAGCGATACAACGTGCTAATGATTTTTTTCATTATTATTGTTTAAATTTGATTTTTAGGACTTTTTCAAACCAAAGAAGTTTTCCGAAAAGTTCAAAGTTCAGTCTCTTTTTGCCATGATTCTGTTTCGTGATTGAGTCAATTAACCTTTATTTCATCTCCAGTGATTATGGCATTTCGAAGAAATCTGATTGCAAGATTTTGAAGCGATCGAAACGTGTGATGCATAATTTTGGAGTCAAGTCAGACTTATTGACGTCACTGACAATATTTGCGATATTATTCTAGTTCATTTTTTCGTTTCTTACGTTTCTTTTTTTTTGCTGCAAGAAAGGAGTGTCTCGGTGCGTGAAGTATGGAGCTACCAACTCGTCACGGCTCTATATGCATGATTTATTGAGCATTTTTTTTTATTAGTTTCAAATCGTACTAAACATTGAAAAATCAGTATTTCTATCGCACGAATCACACGAATATTCACGTCTGCCGCACGTCAAAGTTTTTCTACAGAAAAACTTTTCAGTTCTTGGCACAGAAAAGACTAAGATTAATGTATCAAAAAGTCTGTTTTTTAATCGTGTAATTTGCTAAAAAATAATAAACTGCAACGTTCACTCTAGTTGTCTCACGAAAGTCATCCCAGCTACACGTACACAATCTAATCTGTGGCATTTTTTCTAAAAGAATAAATAGCCAATGTTATCCAACCGGAAGCGCACACAGCCCCATCTGTCGCGCATTGCACGCATCCGATTAGTTCTGCCTTATGTATTAATAACTCGACAAGTTTGTCAGATTAAACAGCAATCGTACAGACTTTTCGAATTACAATTTCAACCCCGATTTAGCTTTCAATCATTGACAATCAGTTTTAGGGCATAAGGTATACACGTAAATTAATAACCGCTGTTAAAACAGTCCCGCTTCGATCGTGCAATGTTCACACATTGCGGTACGACAAAAAGCTCTACATCGCACGTGCGATTATAAATAATTGTATTCTCCGGAAAAAATGAAGCTTTAAAAACAAAGCGAAAATGATTGCGACGCATAACTCATTACGAATATATACGAAAATAATAAAGATGCATTTAACGGCCGTTCCTATTGAATAAAATGCAAAAAGCAATTGCGATTAAGGCGCGTGCTGCAATGTGACGAATGAATGATAAATAATAACGGTCGTCGTGCGTATTATTTCTTTAGGTCGACCCCGCGGCCTCTCAAAGTCCGTCAATGCGTTAAGGCGCTACGAGCACGGGGTCATCAGTAATTTATCCGTGAAACTCTTTCAACGACGTATTCAAACCAATGTAGAAATCATCGAGCCATGCACTTTTGCGCTTTTCCGTTAAAGTTTAATTAAAAACCTTTCATGATATCCTTATTTTTTTTCGGCCACTAGTATTATTGTTTTAAAAAAAGGTGAAATTTTGTTTGAGCGATAAATAATGAAGAATTATTTTCGTATGCTTCCCTCGGGATAGGGACTTTTAATGGTAAACCTGTCGGAGCGGTCACGTGACCGCTTTTGAGACTTTAGGATAAATATTTTTTAATTAATACACGACGATTATTTTGTGTTTTATTACCCCTGCAAAATTCTGTATTATTTATAATGAATTGGGAAAAGAGTATAACGTTCATTTGAAAAACGGTCATCCGACCGCCATCGGTAGAAACGGGTAGGTTCAGTGTTAAAGAAATAATTCCATAAAAAATAAAACCGTGCAGAATAGATCTACACATGGTTTCTTGCTTGTAGTAATAAAATAAATAGAATTAAGAGTATACTGAGATGATTAAGTGTTGACAATGAAACAAAAAACATTTTAGAAAATAATTTATTCATACAAGCGACGAGAGAAGCAATTTTCCTCAAGTCTTTAGTTTGTTTTCTTTTTCACGTATATCTTCTGTGAACACGGGTGAGTGAGAATTCACACAAAAAATTCTCGCACATTCGCAGGTCAAGAATCGTACAGTTATCGAGATAATGATAACATGCGACAAATCAATTCTCTTCTCCGCCCGCTCGATTATATATACGTTACTGCGTATGGAAAACGTACATTCGTTATGGTTATTATTGCCCGAGATATATGACGAGAGAGGAGAAAAAAAATATTTCTTTAGCTCAACTTCTGTATCTTCATTTTTACACGCATTTAAGTTTTTGTCAATTTGCCGTGTAACTCGTTTTGCTTTGACTCGAGAATTTTTCACGTACACTACGCGACACAGTCATAAAAAATTTATTTTCACGTCGAAACGCTAACACTTTTCCAGATCTTATATATCATACTGTATGACACGCGTTCATTTTCTTTTCGGGAGTCTCAGCGTGGGTCAAAATTAATCCTACCCTGCTATATAAATATATACATTCAATAATGCAAATTACATTCGATATTCATCTTCAGACGTGTTAGCAGCAGTCTTTTTCGGTACACGTTGAATAGTGGATTATTAATTATTACCAAAGTGATTATCAGATTATTGGCTTTCAAACTTTGTATAAAAATGTTTGCCTTCATTCAATTATTTACATGTCAGGAGTTTCCTACGACTAACGCGGTTCTTCATGATTATGGAAATTCAATTTTGGGTGACGAGCTTGAAACATCCATTATTTTTTTATTGTTCCGAAAAACGATTAACGTTCTAGAAAAAGTGAAATTCTTAGCCGCGTCAGTTCTATAACTGTTCCGTAACAGTCCTTCGTTGCTTGCTGCAGAATTCATAGTCGATTGGCTGTGCAGTTTCGATGAAAAAAAAAATCACGAATTCGCCTTTCTTAATATCGCTTTAACCCAAAACTGCAATGTGATAAACCGCAAGATGTGCAAGTTCGTAAACATAGTTATCAAACTTTGACAGAATTTCACAACGTTCCTGTCGATCGCTTTCAATACGACACCCACTGGGAGTGAGTAATTGATTTTTACAGTTGTCAAACACTGGAGCCAGTTATTTTTTATTCATTTCGAACATCTCCGTGATCATTTCCCAAAATTTCAAATTTGAAAAAATAGAAAAAAGTGGTAGAAAATGTTCTTTTCATTAATTAATTTGTCGCTTTTGGAACTGTAATGCTTGCATAGTTACCATTCGACTTGGAAAAGTCGTTTAATTTGAAAAATCTCCCAAAAAACTTATAAACACTGGAAAAAATGATTATTTTCTACAGAAATGTTGTTTCTTCACCACATTCGGAAGGGTCTGTTGTGTGCACGTGAGGTAGTGCCCCAGTCCTTCCTATCGATAATGTACAAAAAAGTTGTATGTCGGTAATGCAGCAATCATATACGTATCGACCAATGAATTTTGATTCAGACTTCGTAGCCTCCGATATGAGATATGAGAGTGGATACAAATTTCTATCAGACTATAAATCAGCGCGTAATTTTATTGAACAACGCCGAGAGGTGGTTTGTGCTGAGCTGGTTGTTGGCGGATAGCGCCAGCTAAGCGCCTGAATGGAAATTGAAGATGATAATATGCACAATATGGTAACGGATCCCAGCAGACGAAAAGAACATCCCTCTTGTCGAGTGCTGCATTCGACGGTGTGACAAAATGGCCGCCGTTGCCGCGTTCCTTAAATCTCGAGGTAGAGTATTTGTTTTTTTCCACGGACACGGGCGATCGTGAAAACAGACCGTCCGTACTTGCCGAACGATGATACATCGATGATGCTTTTTTGTATTTCTCATTAACAATGAGATTAACAGAATTTTGTCGGGAAAAGTGTCTGCACGGTCGCCAAACGAGTCGCGAATGAACACTCGTGAGGCAAAGATATGGAAGAGGAACACCGACTCTGCAGGAAATCGGTGTCAACTCCCGATTGTTCTCCAGGTTGAATGCAAGCTTGAAACTGAGATGCCCGTTGATACTTTTATCAAGAAAACCGCGAAAAAATGTCTGTAACCATTGATCAACGTCATTACGTTCCTCCGGCACTAGACCCCGAGTTGACTCGTCGACCCGGCAAGTCACATTTGCAACGACCTTTGAATCTTTGACCGTTGTGCAAGTGACAAGGTGATATCGTTCGGTACAACCAGCCGCATCTCGAATTATAAGCCATGGTCTTCTCTCGTTAATCTCATAATTCATGAGTTTTCTTCGTAAATTTCGTGGAATCGCATTATCCATAGAGTTAGGAAGATGAAACTTGGCCCGTTCCGTCATACCGGAAGGACCAGCGGATATCATAACGTGACGCTGATTCGCACCAAAATATCTAGCTTCGTATAAACCAATTAGCTCTTCGAAGGATGTAACGACGCGATACGTTGGGGTTGGAAGTCCGAGCGTGGAGCAGCGTTGAATCAATTGCAATGGATCCTCCAAGTGCGTTACTTCCGCGGCTCCAGGGACGAAACACTCGCAGCCTATCATCTCCAAGTGAGGCTTTGCCAATGAATCGTAATACGCGCCACTGGTACAGCTTACTGGTATGAAGTAAAGCACCTTTTCTCTCTCGACTATGGTCTTGAGGGCATTTACATACTCCGCTGCTGTACCAGGTCCTGGACGAGGTACATTATAGTATCTTGAACAGGCCGTTGAAAATCTCACGAGACCGAAGAGTCCTTCGATCTCGCAAACAACGACTCGAGCTCCGGCTCTGTAAAAATTACGAGCAAGATGAAGGGCCTGAACGGTGCTACCACCTGTTATCAGAACGCATCTCTTATTGTTACGCATACGCTCGAACGACGGTGTGTAAAGAACCCTGATGAACCATTTGATGGCATGAAGTGGCAGTTGTATCAACACCCAAAAGACACTTATCCATGCTGATATCCAAATAATTGGTGCCCACACGATATAACTCAGTGCCTCGTTCAATCTTCCAAAGAGACGGAACACGAGATTCGTGTACCAGCCGATTATACTGGCGGTGAAAGACTTTCTTTCTACGAAGCTGCGTTCGCAGCTTTCTACACGTTCGCTTGCACCAGAAGGCTTTGTCGAATTTCTCGCAAGTTTACCATCAGTTTCGCAACCAGCTTGGACGGTTCGACTGCGCCGAAATTCCTCCGGGTTTGGTAAAAATGTCGAATTTTCTGAAATCCCTACAGTCGCTCCATAATTTTCATTATATTGCTCTGAAATGAAGGTTCTCCCGTGCAATGACCACGATGAATGTGATTGATTCGACATGGACTTTCTGAAGCCACCGGTAGATGCCGCCTGAGACGGTGAATCCGACATCATCGGCGAACCTGGACCGATTGGCCACGATAATTGAGGCGAAGCACTATTGCTCCTTGAATTGGGCGGACTCGACGAACAATGTCTCGTTCCTGAAGCGAAAAGATCGGTGGAGCAAGCCGGCATTTTTATTTATGTGTTCCTGTTCACTAAGTTTTCTCTTGATGTTAAGTTTGCACCCCGTGCTAATATATCGTTGTTCAGGTTTGCGGCGATTAGTCTTGCAGTCGGGCAGAGATAAACACGATTATAGCATTTGCAAGGCTTTTCGATCAATTTTTTTGAGATCCACGGGCGGGTGATTTATTTCACGGTAGACCAATAATGAACTTGTAAAATTCATTCCTACTGGCATAGAGTCGGCAACCAGTAACTTTTGTCAAGGCCTATTTAGCACTTGTCCCGCGGATTTTTTGCAAATCGACGATGAATCCCGGTATTTATTTCGTGTTTTTAACGAAAGAATTTTTTCATATTATTCTGCTGCGTTCTCCAACGTTCCGTTATTCTCGCATTATACGCTTTTGAAGCAGAATCTTTCTGCAACGTACACGCGACGCTTACTGAGGCAAACTTATTAAAATCTGAGGCAAACTTATGATGTCTGCATCTCGCTGAGAGCGCACTATGAACCGAGACCCGACGCGAGCTTATCTAATCGTATTATTATATACTTTTCACGCCGGACAGAAAGAGAGGGAGAGAAAACGTTTGGCGACTACAAAAAAAGGCAAAACAAGAGGCTTAAGGGGGAGAAAATCATTCCCCGGAGTTGCGTTCTTTCTTAAAGCCCCCAAAACTCTGTTTCGTTCTTTTTTTGTCCCAAGATATATCGCATGTTTGAAACATTCGATGAAACTTACTTACCATGAAATTTGCTTTATGGGAACTGTAATATGGTGTACGAGGACGATTCGAACTACGCGGGGTAGGCGGTGAGATATAGCTCCGTTGGAAGAGGGCTCGGCCGGTAATCGAGGGGAACGGGTCCCGAGATAAATTAATTAACAGATATTAATTAGTTCGGCAAAATGGTACAGTGCAAGAGGCTGACAATCGCCGGAGATCCCCTCTCTGAGCTACGCCCCCCACCCTTCCGGCGAGATGTCTGAAGTACCCCTTACCCTACCGTCCCTCTGACAATCCCAGTCCGCAGTGCCCAGTGAGTTGTCGAGTGTCGAGTTATCGGTCATGTAAAGAGATCGTGTACAGAGAGAATTGCGAGACGAATACGCAAGGTCTATATTTGCCTCTGGGATTGTGACGTCGTGTACGAGGGCGGTTAGAACTTCGTGCGGTAGGAGGCTGGATAGCTCAGTTGGAAGAACACTCTACCGGAAATCGAGGGACCCCGGGTTCGAATCCCGGTCCAGTCCTTGCCGGATTCTTTTCTAACCGTATCTCACGTTCCGTTTTTCAAGTCATGTAACATAAATTGGTGGATTTCTCGAATCATTCCTTACTGTCACCAAGAAATTGGGTGTTTATTAATGCTGCGTGAAGACAGATGGACTCCTGGATACTATTATACTAAATACTGTATGCTATTAATATTGATTTTAGTTCGCTGAAGTATGGTAAATAATTCTGTATTTATTATTGAATTCTGTGTACGTGTATCAACAATAAATATTACTTTATCCGCGAAATTATCTGCTCTTCAGCAATCGGCGGATTTTCCCATTAAAAATCTACTTTCATCTTGGACCTGGAAATGATGAGGCTTCCGGATGGATGCTGCGGTTGATATCTGTATGTTATTAATATTGATTTCAGTTCGCAGAAGTATGATAAATAATTCTCTATTTATTATTGAATTCTATGTACGTGTATCAACAATAAATATTACTTTATCCGCGAAATTATCTGCTCTTCAGCAATCGGCGAATTTTCCCATTAAAAAAATCTCAAAAGAATTCCGCTATACTTTCATCTTGGAGCTGGAAATGATGAGGCTTCCGGATGGATGCTGCGGTTGATATCTGTATGTTATTAATATTGATTTCAGTTCGCAGAAGTATGATAAATAATTCTCTATTTATTATTGAATTCTATGTACGTGTATCAACAATAAATATTACTTTATCCGCGAAATTATCTGCTCTTCAGCAATCGGCGAATTTTCCCATTAAAAAAATCTCAAAAGAATTCCGCTATACTTTCATCTTGGAGCTGGAAATGATGAGGCTTCCGGATGGAAGCTGCGGTTGATATCCTATTTTTATTGACGTATATATCACAAACGTGGGTACCTGCATCTGCAATGCTGGAAAGTTCAGATTTTGCACCTCTGGGGCCTGTATTCACAGTCTAATAAGCAACTTCTCAAGTTCGCTCTTACGTGCTGGACTTCGCGTACAAATAAGACGATCTTGGGCAATATTCACTGACTGTGAATACGGGCTTGCGTTTAGATTGTGTTGGTCACGAAGGTAGATACTGGTGATCGCTCGTTCTGGATGAGAAATCGATTGCGATGGATGGCCAATAGGGATCAAGCTTTTCAATTAATAAGCTGGTCAATTAAAAAATCATCCTGGGTTTCCAATTGACCAGCTGCAGGATCAATTGTTCCCATGTACCGAGTGTCCGTCATATAAGTACAATGTAAACTCGAAGATATGCAAAACCTGAGCTCCCCAGCCCTGAAGATATACAGCCGATGTTCGCGAAGCGTCGATAAAAAGCTGATAATAAACGCGGCATCCATCCAGAAGCCTACCGTTTGAATAATTCAATTAATAATAGGTATATTTTCTAAGGAATGCAAACGCTACATATGTATATATCGTCCTCTAAACCTGCTACCGATTCGAATAATGCAACAGATTTATTAGCGTGTATTCGGCTTCACGTAATCGAATGAACGCCACAAGCACGTAAGAATTAAACAGGATTGCGTTGATGTGTGCTGTGAAAATCCCCCTGATTTTTCGAGCAAAATAACGGGTGAAATATAAATAAAAAACGAAATGAAAACGGAAAGTCGAGGTAAATGTTATAACGTCATCTTGGAAGGAGAAAGAATTATAGCAGACAACGCTGTTTTACCGTCTCTTTTATGGAGATGAGGTGAACGAAGGAGCAACAAACTCGCAATAATATATATCGTCAGAATCAGTAACTTATCGGTTGTCGATAAGGCTCAGAAGTTCGCGCGATATCCGTAAGATGGCGAGTGATAATTTTTCTTGATCCTTATCGTAGATGCTCCACGATCTTTGCGACACATTACGAATTCCTCGGAGCCACGACCAATCTAAACTTTGTTCATTACATAAATCTGTCACTTTCCTTCCGAATACGACAGAATATCCAATAACGCTCGAACAAATATGTATTCTTTCACTTTTATACAATATACAGTACATCGCAAGATGCGAATTCGCGTGACTTCGGTCAAATTACAAATAATCACTCGAGTTTATTCTTACGCTATTTAACCGTAAGTTGATATACAAAACACATCTCATGTGCTGAAAGCATACATTTAATTAATATAGTTAATTATAGAAATATATGTAATGAGTTGAATATTTAAATCGATACGAAAACTACCATCTTAATAAATGGAATAAAATGGATCTCAACGTCAGCAATCACCCTCATTCGAAACATAACGGTAGCTTCAAATTCAGTCTGTTAAGAAAATTTCACAAAATTCCGCTGAGCATAAATATCACGAGAAATACCTCGTATAGATCGACCGATTATCATCGGCGGAGACCGTGAAATCGTAAGTCGTTCCTCCGTAAGAGACAGGACAAGTGTAAAACAGAAAAGCGAAGAGGACAGAAAGAAGAAGGGTAGAGAGAGAGAGAACGTTAAGCGATGTTCCAGGCCTTCGGGCATGGCATGCACAGTCTCAAGAAAGCAACGGCGCAGGACTGTATGTCGGTGGACTCGACAAGTCTTTTTCTGCACTTCGATCATCACGTACGCGAGTGTCTTGGGTCTCGGACACATCAACTGATCTGTCGAACTATACTCGAAGGTTTGTGAAAAATTGTCACATTTCTCTTCTCCATCTTGGCAGCGAAAGCACATTGGCATGTTTATATATAAATTCTCATTACTTCAACGTAAATTTTCTTACGCCTATTTCGTGGATTGAACTCACTAAATTTCCTTCAAGTCCCGATATCTTCGGAACTTTAAGGAGCGTCGATGTGGTTCCGCTTTTTCATCATTCCGATCGAGGGAAAAAATATTTCAACTCCTGCTAGTATATTCAGTATACCTCTCGTTACGATTTATTTATTTGTTGAATCACACTTTCAACATTTTTTGTTTTTTCAAGGCGTTCGTTGAAAAAAAAGAATTATCGCAGCCGGTGTTTGTGATTTATTTTCGAGCAAAGGGGGGCCTGCGTTGTTTCAATGGTATAAACGAAATATATCGAGAATTCCAAGAATATATATACCGTTAGCTCAGTCCTTCGTGAGCGAAAAACTTGCTGTATTATCATTTTCATTCCGAGACTCTGCAACTGCTCGTTAGTACTCGATTGGTCGACGGCTCGAATTTTCGGCATCGTATTTTTGTATTTTGAGAATGCGATGACGACAAATTCTTGTGAAATAGCTTTTTTTTTGTATTTTATACGTGGTGAACACATGGCCGAATAAAGAAAAAAACCCTACATTTGATGGAGTTCTGCGCTCTAAATTTTTCCTGGGATTATCAGAGTCCCAAAAATGAAGGATGTTCTGAAGGTACAATTCCAACAAAATCGAAATAGAATATGTTTTCGTATCCATACCGATCATATTAACATCCACAAAAAATTAGTCATAAAGAAGGTACCAAGTACATTGATTTCAGATAATGGCAATATTAAAAAGTTATTAACGGATTGATGAAAAACAAATGACTCTGAAAAAAGTTTAGAGAACTTGTTTTCTTTTGATACGAAATAAATTCATTTATTTTTCCGAATACTCACTCACACACACACACACACACACACACACGAAATTCCGTTTATTTCAATTTCTTAAAGGCTTGAATAAAATTAAAAAATTGTTGTGAATAATAGGGACCCTTCGTGGTTATTTATCCCTTCGTGAATTATTAATAATCTACAATTTTTTATAAAATTTTGCCTATTTTTCACGATTTTGAAATGATGAGAGAAATCAGATGTACATCGAACATTAATTAAAAGAAAATAATTACCGTGTTCCCAAAGTAATTTCCTTGGAATAATTTATTGAACATTTTTCGATATCGTTGTCACCTGAAATCCATGTGTTTGATATCTTTCATGTAAATAATATTTTTTCAAGATTTTTATATCATCGGTGAGTACGCGAGATACATATTTTACTTTGCCTCCTCTGGGATTGTATCTAAAACAGCCTTTAGTGTACGAAACGACCGAATCGAACGAACGGTACTACTTAGAGTGATTTGTCGCGTCGTCTCGGTTGTTGACTGTTGACAATATGCCTTTTTAATGTCTTTTTTCGCCGGGACGCATTGCTCGAAAAGAAAATTCCGGACGGAAACACAATTTAGTCAACTGTACTTTTACGAAATTAACATTCACTTTTTCTTTCTACATGACTACTTTTTCTCTGCAAAACATGTCATTTTCCAGTAAACGCCGGAAGTAACATTGAAGAGTCCATACAATCCCGTTTAAAAAGAACCCCCAATCGGTTCCATTATCAGCGCAGGAAACAAAAGGAAAGCTGCGTTATAATTATCGTTCTACATACTTTTAATGTATACGTAACGATATTTTGATAGTTCGTTAAAATTTAGTTATAACGTAAGGAAATTTCACCTTTAGAACCTGTAGTTCGAAATAAATATCCTATTTCCGTATTTTGGTTAATTCGTATTTGCATTTTTGGCGATATAATTGCGTTTTACACTACACTCAACGATCAAAAGGGTCGATAAATCTTTTCGCATTTCCGAGTGGTTTTCAGGTACCTGTAACGTCGCGAAAAATAATAGTAGAACAATAAAAAAAAACCATTTTTAATCGTAAAGTCTCTAGTTCCGAATACCAGAGTTGAAGATCTTTTATAATCAATCGCTGCTGAGAATCATGGGAAAATCGATAAAAGAAATATTTTCGAACTTTCAGCTTGATTTTCAAGTTCCGCGGTCGCGGGTAAATTTTTTTTTTATACTCTGTGAAGAGAAACCCGCAGAATGATTCTTGCTCTTGTGTAGTGTATGCTGCTAAATTTCTTTCTGCAATGTACAAAAACAATCCGAATTTTATGGAATTAATTCACGCGTCATCGCATGCACGTGATTTTTGTTGCAGAAAAATGACGGAAACTTTTAAAACTGTATTCGTAACCGGCGGTGCTGGTTACATCGGCAGCCACTGCATCGTCGAGCTTCTTCAGACTGGCTACGACGTTGTCGCAATCGACAATTTTGCGAACAGTGTTTCCGGAGACAATGGCGAATCTTTGGCCCTCTCCAGAGTCGAAAAAATCACGGGGAAAAAAGTATCGTTTTACAATTGCGATTTAACCGATCGCAACGAGCTCAAAAAAGTATTTAACAAGGTACGTACATGCATTGAAAAGCAAACATAGGACATTAATTGCGTGACGTTTGTTCGAAATTTGATGTCATTTTTTGTCATGCAAATGACGCCTATATTGATTATGCAATTTTCTTTCAGCACAGGATCGACTGCGTTATACATTTTGCAGCTATCAAAGCGGTCGGAGAATCAATGCAAGTACCGCTGCATTATTATCGCAACAATATCATAGGAGCCATCAATTTACTCGAGGTAATTTGTCTAAATGAAATCCTTTCCAATGATGCTGAATCAGAATGATCCAAACGTCGATTTCAGTTTGATTAAAAAGCTGCTCGAGTCGATATGACCATTTTTCTTCATCCATATCCGTGATTTTTTCTCTTCTAGGTCATGAAAGCTGCCGGATGCTTTCAACTCGTATTCAGTAGTTCGTGCACGGTTTACGGTGAACCGGAAAGCCTTCCGATCACCGAGCATCATCCTGTTGGCAATATAACAAACGTTTACGGTAGAACGAAATATTTCATCGAAGAAATGCTGAAAGATATCTCAAGAGCTGAAAAATCATGGAATATTATACTACTGAGATACTTTAATCCTGTTGGTGCTCATCCTAGTGGATTAATCGGTGAAGATCCCACCAAACCGTACACCAATCTTATGCCTTACATAGCTCAGGTTGCTCTTAGACGAAAACCCGAACTCGTTATTTTCGGCGGAGATTATCCGACCAAGGATGGAACAGGTAAATTATAAGACGACTGACTCGCGATCTAAAAAAAAATGGAGATGCAATAAGAATTAATGTACAAATTCGCCGACATACTTTCGAGACACTGAACAGACAAAAGTTTTCATGAAAATGCTTAGCGTGCACATGAATTTCGATCAAACACCGTTTGCGCATCTAGGGCGTCCTGTTTTGGAAAATATGCTCGAAAACTTCATTAGCATTAAATTAGAAAAGTTTTCAACAAGTTTTCATTCATAAAATGAAAAAAAAGCCAGTCGAAAATGATTTTACACGACAACGTCCTTAAGGATCAAATTCTAGAATACCTCGATGTGTAGGAGACTATTCGTCGTTCCGAAAATCATTTTCATAAATGCGGTTAGCGATCTAATGTTCGAATACCTTAATTAAAAAGTGAACTCGCAAATTTACATGATACAGCCCTTTTTAGGGCTACGTGATGGACGAGATCCGACCAAGCAGCCTCAGTTAACGCTAGCGCCGATGGTTGTTAAACGCTACCGCTTGTGTGTGAATCAATTTAGTAGAACCTTAAAAGAGGTTCCGAACCTTAAAACTGGCATTTTCGACTGATACCCCTCTTGATATATAAAACCTCTCGTCCGAAATCTTTTTCACTTTGATGCTTGGTTTTCGATGTATTTAAGCGTTTTTTTCAAAAAAAAAGGGGACACGCTGTGTATTTGAGAAAATGTACACTGTGTGTACAGTGCTGCGAGTGGTTTCGCACCCAAATCGTGGAACTCGTGAAAGCTACTGCCGACACAAATGCTGATATTCGCATATTTGCATATTTTGGACGGTATTCCGAATAAAGTTATTTAGTCGTTTTTTAAAATTCTGCACAGCTTTTAAATAAGAAGCAATGGAGATTCGGATTTCTAGGCCAATCAGAGTTGCCGTTTCATTCATTTTCGAGGACGCCTCAGGACCGATTAATCAGGGCTCTGATTCGAAAAATTTGAAAGAGCGCCAGAGTTCAGACGCAATTTCGTTTCACGAGCGCGAACGTCTTTTGTTCCAATCGAACTTTTCTGTCCTTCTCTATCCAATGATGTATCAAACGGATGATCGGCGTTTTGTTACTTCCTATAACTTGAATATCTCGTATGAAATGGTCAATGCATACGCCGGGATAAAAATATTTTCTGAATAATAGAGCCGGACTTGGTAGCATAATCCATTGCATAAGTGATTTTGGAGTATTTGCATATTATACGCATCTTAACAGTGATGTACACTGTAGTGATGTACACTGATACAATTATTGAGCCAAAGAATCATATCGCTATGAAAAAAAATAATATAAAATTTATCAAAGTACAGGAAAAGATCATCCGTAATTGATATGTGAAATTTTTACGAGACACACATTCAATTTAATGAATATTTTTTGTTTCAACGAAAGATTCAAAGCTTAGAACTACACAGACAACAGTACGCATGTTCTAATTCTATTGAAAGAAAAAAAAATCACTTCACACTAGGAATTCGTGATTACATACACGTAATGGATTTGGCGAATGGACACGTTGCGGCTCTGGCAGCTTTGCGAAAACAACATTCGAGGCTGAGAGTCTACAATTTGGGCACCGGTAATGGTGTTTCGGTTCTTGAACTCGTGAAAATATTCGAAAAAGTTACGGGAACGACAATCCCTTATGTAATGCGCGACAGACGAGAAGGCGACATTGTATCGATGTACGCAAATGCGGAATCAGCGGCAATGGACCTCGGATGGAGGACCAAATATACAGTCGAGCAAATGTGTAAGTACTAGAAGAGTTGTTACCTTGGTTACCATTATTATTGCGGTTTCATATTTTTATTGTTATTCGTTGTTACCTTTTTGATTGTTTAACACCTTTCGTGAGCCATTTTTGTAACATTATGTGAAAAAAATTTGGTCTGCCATTAATTAAGAACAAATGAACTGTATCCTTTATCATATTTATTCAATTACATTCGAATTAATTAAAAAGATACATATAGCATATAATTCAATGGAATTTTGCTCGGTGATAAATTAGAATTTGTGGAAGACATCGCGTTGGTTCACAAAAAGGAGAATTGTTTTATAAATAAAGTTGCGACTCGGTTATGTAGATGCTCAATTGTTTTGCGAACATCCTTATTTCAATGCTGCACCCGAATGGACAGAAGGTTCGAAATGCTCGGTAGACCTTATGAGGGTACAAGTTACGATCCTAATTTCATTTTTTTCATTTTAGGTGAAGATTTCTGGAGGTGGCAAACACTGAACCCCAATGGTTATCGCGTCTCGTCCACCAACGGCAATGCGAGCCATGACTAGAACGTAAAGACGGCGTAAATTTGGGTAACTAATCTGTCGTATCATGACCAAAGTTGATGTTATTTTGTACAGATTTGAGATAAAAATGCACCAACAACAAAGATGGCTATGCAACAAATACGGATGCATATTTGGGTCTTCTTTCTTCGTTTTGTTCAACAAGGATGTGTTTTTGTTTCGGCAAATAAAAAAAAATTAATGAAAAAGGAAGAAATTCCATACCACATATTTCTGCAGTAGAAAACTGCGTTTCACTGGGTCGTTAATGTTTGAACTAATTTGCGTAGTAAATCTTTTTGTTCCGTGTCTAGATACGGCCAGAGTTCACCCTCCAATTCTAGGAGAGCCTGCATGTCGCGCGACTGACAAGCGAGGACCAACGACTGAAGCAAGAGAAACTCGTCTTCGCACATATTTGTACCTATAATAATATTTATTCACCGTAGTCGCCATTTTTTTAACGTATCACCTGACAAATTAGCGATTTTCAAATTGCTTCATAGTCAGTTATTGATGCACATTACAATATACGTTCCATACTATTTCGAACGGTCAAAAAGTTGTCCACTCTCCAAAAAAATTGAAATTGTGTCAAATTGTTTGATTATATGAAAAAAAAGAGTGTACATTTTTTCGAAATTTTCAAAATACCGTTATATCTCGTAAGCGTTTGATTTAACAGAAAAATATTTTAGACAAAAAAGTTGCAATTTTACATGAACTTTGTGAACAAATTTTGTTTAGAATTTTTGGAGTTTAATTTAAGGAGCAAATGCTTTTATTAATTAAGAGTCATTGGTATAGTCTGAGGAATATTTTTTCAAATAATTTAAACGGAAAAGGATTTATCCCAACATTTACCGGACTTAAATGAACATATTTTCCGAAATTTGGATTCAATTTCGTCAGTGCACACGCAACTCTGGGATGGCAGAAAATAAGTTCTTACCAACGTTCGAATTTTCTTCCACCCAGGCGTATTTTTCGAGAACTTCGGCCAATGAAGCGGGCATTCTTTGCGGCGTTGGCTGAAGAATCAACAGCAACAGTACTCGATCAACTTCGCACTTGTGTAACATTTTTTTATAATTTCCCATTGACGTACAACCGACGTTAGCCTCGACAAGTTGAACGAGTTGCGTGATGACGCTCAAAGCAGCATTGTAATCTGTTTGTTTCGTGTAAAACGACGCCAATTTTCGTATCGCCAACGAAGTTGGTAAAATGCCGATTGACTTTCGTAGTTGTTGAGCTCCGGCAGCTGTTGGACCTATAGCCAGGGCCAATTCTATCACGGAACCGGCCGACGACATACCGAATCCTTCCTCGGTCTGGGCAGAAGTGACGGAATGACCGAAACAACTCACCGCTGCCTGATAGTTGCAAAGATGAGGCAATAAAAATGTGTTATTTTTCAAATTAATGGCTGAAAGACATTTTTTTTCATTCGGGCAAATTTCGAAAGTAACACCTGCAAATTTTCCTGCCCAGTAGATGGACAACCGATGCTTTTGTTTTTTTCTTCTGCTATTAAAAATTGTCTCCCGGCTTTCGTTAAGTCGTTGATTTCGCAGGACGTATTTCCCAGGGTACGGTGACAACGAGCCACCGCCAACCAGCTCAAACCGGCGTACTGCCATAATTCTTCCTTCTCACACTGTAAAGCCAGCAAAGCTGACCGAAAATGAGAATTTTATTTTTTATTTTTTAATGGTATATTCATTTTTCAAGACGCGTGTTGTTCTTGAAGTAGCAGAATAACAGTACGAAAATACATGTTTACAAATGATACAACTATTAAATGTCGAGTTCGGAAAAGACGCGGTCGCATGGCATTTTTTTGTCTAAAAAAATGATTTTTACCAAATTGTTCAGCGGCTTCTGCGACGTTCGGTTTCCTCAGAAATCGTCTGAAATGTTTGCGATTGAAAGTAAACAAGTTGTGTTGTCAAAAGATCGAATCTCTCGATCGAAGTGAGCTTACTTCTTCAGTTTGTTGCTTATAACGTGATATTTAACGAGGAATTCATTGGTCTCTCTCGTATCTTGTAGGTTATGATCACCCAGCACAGCCGAATCCATTTTTAAATGATTTTTAATGTATCATTATCAGATTCTTCATATTTTCATGTCCTTTCGTGTGCCGTGCGTTTGATTCTTACAGCATTATTGTCCTCTAAATCCCACAAGGTTCGAATAAAGAAATTCGGTCTTGACCTTGACACGAATTTATCTCTTCTATCACCATCCGGAATCATTTGTATACCAATAATGATCAACTGATACCGTGCGATATTATGAGATAATTTACAGTGAAGGGGTTAAAACACGATCGAAAAACATTTGGATGTTTACGACATATTCTCGGCAGTTCGTACACACGCGTACGTCGCGATATATGACATTAAAACGCCATCTACAGGGCCAACGTAAATCGCGACATAATTTATTTTTCTTTACGATAGCTCACGGCAGCTCAGGGCTCGCAGGGTCACGGGAGTGCAATGAATTTAGCGTGCAATTTTCCTCGCTATACTGGGCTACAATGCTAATTTTACCGCGACCGGGAACGCGAATGATTTCGATTGGAAATTCGTCGGGCGGTTTGTCGAAACACTCGATTGTCGCATGATGTTTGTCATTTATCAGCAAGAAACACACGTCAGAGTCAATGAATGTATAAAAGATTGTTTATATGAATAACAAATATGTTCACGATCTCAAGAAATTCTGGATTATAATTTTACGTCTCTCTGCGTGCGATGATAATTCTGCGATGACTCTGCCTACTTCTGCACCTCGTGGTCTGTATCGATACCCTTATGTTCGTGCGTTACACGCAGACATCTACAGGTCGATTCAGAATTAGGTCACAGTTATCTTTAAAATCAATCTCAGGATTTGTCGCGTGTGTTGAAGAAACAATCGCGAAATGCAATCTGCATTTTTTTTTCAAAACGCACTTTTTCAAAGAAAGTTAATTACTTAGCCACTTTTTGCCACAAATCTGCGCTCATTACTCTTGATTTCATCATGATCATGCCCGCTGTTTTGAAGAAAATTTGATTCGCGTTTTCGAGGTGGCGGAGACATTTCCATCGCGAAATGAAGTTTCCTCAAAATGGCGGAACTATAATTTTTACGGAGATTCGGGTCATACCCGGTGCAGACTTGTGACAATAGATATTTCCCCTTCATTCGAAACGTTGACGATTTCGAAAAAATTACAGATTACGTATCGCGGTTTGTTTTCGAACGCGAGGAGAATTTTGACATGCCACATTAGCTCTCTTGAAAAGCTCATTACCGATAAAGATTTCATTGATGAATAATTATTAAATGCAATTGAACACTTCCTATTTTTTAATATCCAATCAACACGAATGTTTTTATGACGATCAGAATTAATTGCAAACCATTCCATCGACGTATAATTCAATAAATTTAGTTTTAGTATCAGTTATAAACAATCCAATTTCAGATTAATAACAAGCGTTATACGAAATCGATCCTAACGATTTCGACACATATTTTTCAACATTTCCAAAAACGATAACTTTCGCTGCAAATTTGCGATAATAAAAAAAGAAATTAAAATAATAAAGTAGAAGGAAAAAGAAAGGAAATCGAGTAATTGTCGGTACAACGGAAGCCTTATAAAAACTATTAAACTGTAATTTTATCCAATATCTAGTTCGGTGATAAAAACTGCCAATGAATAACTAATCATCCTGTACACATAAAAATATATCTATGCACGTGGATCGTTGCGAACGAATATTTCCACGAGGATATGTGTATAGTATACAGCGACACATAGTTATATGTTACATGACTTTAAGTTTGTACGATAGCACGTTCAGTTTGCGTCGGGCCGCCGTTGCACACAGAACGTGTCGATTGTCTCCGTTTTTTATTCTGCCGTATTGCCTCATGGTTCACAGTCTCAGCCAGTGGTACAATCTCCACTGACTGTAACGAGACTTTGAACGATAAAAAAAGCTGTTGCCGAATAATTTATGAATGAATAATTATCATGGCTTCACGAGACTCGCGACCAATCACTTTCATTATCGTCGTTAGTTTAACTATTTTACTTGTGGATGCCAGATCATGGGGTAAGTTAAACAAATATATACGCGATAGCTCATATACACACCGGCGTGTTTCACCCGCAATTCTGCGAGCGGCGCATCGATGTGGCACACTTGCGCCTGGAGTATCGCTCCATTCACGCAGTCCTCGATGTCACGTAGGCCACATTTAGCTTAAATTTTCTTTGCTTTCAATCGATTTTTACGAATTACTACTGTATGAAAATGTTGTTATTATGAATGAAAAAATGATGCCCGGTATATCTAGTCTATAAGGGAATAATTTTGTACCTCGTGCAATATCCAGCTCAGCAACAATAGTACTTTACGTAACTCGATATTTCGCAGAGGTGACCGCCAAAATCTCGCGCGCTAGTGTTTACATGTGTGTAGAAGCGTACGTGCGTACTCGTAAATTTAGTTTTCGCACGGAAATTCATTGTTCGGAACGAAATTAAATGTTACGAACTTTACGAACGACCATTTTTATTTATTCTGCATTTTATTTTCACGTGTTTTTCGTCGATTAAATTCCCTGTCGGAATTCCGTACAGAAAATAGACGAGTTATTATTCGCCTAATATCATCACCCTGTCTTCGACCTATCCCAAATGTTTTATCTCAATGACATAATCTCTAACCGTTGCACAAACCGATTAACATGTGAAGATTTATACTCATATCAGGATCAGATAAAGATTAATTGAGTCATTAATATTTCGCTGATAATATTATGATGTATTTGAAAAAATAATTCTCTTTTCGCTTCTCATGCCGTGTACAACGCAAGTTCTCGCGATCTATTTAAAACAATTAAATTTAACGTATCTCTGTGGAAGGAATTTTTAAATGCTCGACATTTTTTTCTTGAGACATTAATTGAATTTCACTCAACATTTTTCAAGCGCAGTAGAGAATGCGAACTGATTAATCGTTTTTACAGATTGTTCTAATAGAACTGAAACGAATTTACGTTACATAAAGAAACGTAATCGTAAAAAATAATGATAAAAAAAAATTCCCTACATTAAATATCCTTTTGAATTTTGAAAATTTTTAGAATATAAAATCCAAAAACTCATAGTATCAAACAGCTTTGTTTATAAAACAAGCACTGTATTTTATATCATTTAAAGCTCGATATCGGGAGTATCGTTGCCATTTTTCCAAATGAATTTCGGACATACGATTTATTATTTCTTTTCGACATTTTTTGAAAATAAATATTCTTAATCTCAACGTAAAGAAAACTGAAGACTATGCAAGTTTTTTAAATCTTTCTTCTAGCCTATCTATAACGAAATAAAAATTTGCAACGAGAAGTTGCAAATAACCTGATAAAATCAAGGTTAAGCGAAGGTCAACATTTAAACTTGCAGAATTGAATTTAGTGACAATAAGACAGAAAAAAAAATCAGACGGAAAAATTTCGTTCGAAGAGAGACGTGAAATTGATGAAACGAAATATTATACTATATCAGAGTCGGTTCAGCGATTCAGCTATTCCTATCGTGCAATATGAGTAATTATTATTATATTCACATTCGCATCGGAATTATTCTATGCTTGATAAAGAAGACCATATGTTTTTCTTTAACATGGAAAATGGAAAACATGGAAAAATTATTTTTTTAACTTTCAAGTTTTATAAGACTCTAACCGCCGAGCTTGGCAAGAATTTTAAAACATAATTTTATAGGCGATTTGATGCTCTACGAAAAAAACCTCTCGAGTTCAATTGATGAAAGTGATTTCAATAGATAATCGGTGCTGAAGCATATATTATACAGATTTCAATCTTTTTCAAATTATTGAGCTGATACTTTGAATTGAATTTCAAAATTGTTAAATTATTATTATTATCGAATTAGTGTATTAGCGATAAGGTAGCCCTGAATAAACTAACAATTTTTGAAAAATTACAGTACTTGAAAATTTGAAATATTAGCTGAATATTATTTCGAATGAATATCGGCTGTCACAGAGCAGAGATGAATCCAGAGCTGATTTTTATTACTTTTAATCGATTCGATTGTAAAAACGATTTTAAAAGGTTCAAAATACAATTTTATCGATAAGGCATAAGAGATCTTTTTGTGCAGAGCATTAATTTTCCTGTAATAAAGGCAACTTTTTCTAATCTCAACGGTTAGCGATCTATAAAATTTCAAAGTCAAACAAAAAGTCTCTCGTGTTATTTAAATAAAGAAATACCGATAATGAACCTTCTTACTGTTATCGTTAAGGGGTCGCGTTTGAATTGGTATTTCGTGAAGCGCCAAACGATCAATTTTTCACAACATCAAGAAAACAAGATAGTCTTTCTTTTTATCCAGGTATATTATATCTAGATGCGTTTATGATAAAATCGTCAAGACTGAATCAAACTCACGCGAAGTGGACAGCTTGTCGCTGAAGTCTATTTTTTTGGCTTATTTTTTGCCTGCGCGATACGTCTTAAATTTTGACTGAAGAGCCGAAGTCGGGTTTCCAAACAAATTTTCACGATTCCTCTCAACAATTTTCATTCATAATATCGAAAAATTAACGGAAAAACTGTCCAGCCATTTATAATTACGAGTTTTTCCTGAGGTGAAAGTCTATGTTTGCATAAAACATTAATAAGGTGAAGAGGGTCGAGGATCGCCGCGTATGTGCGCGCAACTTACGATTTTACTTCCTCGTTGAAACTTTTTTTGTTTGCTATTTCTTCCAGTTTCTCGTCCGCTGTGGGCGACTGGACGATCGTTTCACCTAATACAGCATGAAACGGCATTCTAGAGTCAATGATAAATCGTCGTTAGTAGCTTCAGAAGCAATGATCTTTTCTTCAATTTTTTTTTTTTGAATTACATGGCGTCAACAGTCTGCTGCGACGTTTAATGCATGTTTCAGTTTTTCGTAACCTAACGTGAACTTCCAAAGAGATAACGAGAATCGCGAAGCTTTAACGATTCTCTATGATCGCCTTTCGATTGCAAAATAACTGTTATCTTTGGTAATTCCATCATTCATTTGTGGACATAATCCATAATAGTTCGCAGAAAAAGAGCGTCTGATATTTCCTTCTTTTCCCGCGCAGCTTCGCGAATTTTTATAAATACAAGTTTGTTTGATGGAAAATGGAAAAAAAAGTTTCTACAAATGTATATAACATGATCTGCGTACGCAGTTGGGGCTTTACGCGCCATCACCTTTTAGACGTTTTGATATTACGAAAAGACGAGGCCAAGCTTTCGAGTGAATATGAGTTTATCGATTTAAAATTTCGGAAAAATACTATTAGAGATAAATACTAGCGTAGTTATGAAAGAGCAAAAGATTTTTTACTCTTCTGTTTTGTGAAAAGAAATTCATGATTTTTTATGATTTCCTTTCAGAATAAAGTAATAATTGTTAGTCGAAATCGAAAAAAGAATATAATAAAGAAGGGTAAATTGCGGGATCGATTAGTGTATCGAAATAACACATTGTATAATTCTCGAAGATTAAAATAATAATAATCCGCTATGTATATAGGTTACGAGTCAACGAAAAATAAAAACTGCCGTAGATATTTTGTAACATTTTTTGTGATAAAACTTTAAATTTATGAGCCAAGTGGTTATGCACAACGTCCAGAAACATAATGTTTAAAATATAGCGTACAGGTTGACTCAAGAATACGGCAGTAAATTCACAAGGTCCTTTGCACGTTTTCTACTGAAGTAAGGACCCTCAGGCATCATAGAGAGTAGTTTCTGCAAGTATCTTACTCATTTCAGTTGATGACGAATGCTATATCCAGAGACGCGGCAGCGTCTCGACACCAAGTAATAAAAAAAATGTTATGGCCTGACATCAGAGACCTTATACGGATATTTTATACACGGATATTATACAGGAAAATGGGCTTCCAGCTGTCAACCAAGAATTTTAATCACGTATATTTCCGAAACCGTTCCCCTAATCGAAAATGTAATGACATTTTGCCGATTAAATATGATTTTTTTCTTCCCATTGAGCCTAGTTAAAGCACGATTTGAACAGTCGATATGTGCGAACTCATCATTTCGACCTAATTTTTCCTTACTAAATTTCAAAATAATATATATATCACGTCCGTCATGTCGCGAAGTAGGCAAAACACCGAAAAATCGAACCCTTTTTCGATGTCAAAGTCTTAACGCTTGAAGAATTTTTTTATGCGTTTTTTTTTTACTTACTCGATTAAATTCGGTGGTTTCCTACAAAAACAAGTGAAATCGACATTTAAAACTTTAAAAAGTAAAAAATGTACACCAAGTAATTAAAATAGTAAAAGAATGTTATTATTATTTTTCACACTATTTGAAAAAAGTACTTTTCGACGAAAACTACTATTTTTATTACTTGGTGTACATTTTGTACTTTTCAAAGTTTTTAGATGATACAGCAAATCCGAAAACATTTTTTTAAAAACATTTTTCTATATTTTTGCAATCAGTTAAAAATCTTTTAGAAATCCCGAGTCATTGACGACAGAAAAATACTAAAACTTAGCGATAACGGTTTCAAACAATGTACACTTTTTTATACACAGGCTTAAAAGGATTTCTTTATTGTTGTACAAATTCTGACATCTCATTCGCAATATTCCGTGCAGTTACAACGTGCTTTATGCAAATCGACGACAAATTCGAATTTTTCCCTTTACCTTTCCCTTGTTCATGATTGTTTCAATAGGAATAACTTTTGAATCGGCGTCACTGAACAATCGGGAAAAACGGAGTTATGCGAAAATAATTATTCTTGAGACTTCCAGACGGATGTACCCATAATACCAGTCAGCGAATGACCTTGCAATACTTTGTGTCTAATACTCTTATAGGTATTTCTCTTCGTAAAAATCTTTGCAATTCCTGCGAGTTTTTTACAATTCTTCTATACATTTCTAATGGAGGATCTGAAAATGGTCAATTATTCATTGGAATGGAACACGACTGCTGTACATCCCACAAATTTTACGATAACACAATACATTTAAGGGGGGGAATCCCTTTTCGACGTTGGAAAATGCGTAATTTTTCATGAATATCCCTAAAAGCGATAAAATAAACGCATCATTTTCAAATTTTGACATTATCTAATTACGACTTTCAGGCGTTAAAATGTTCTTTTTTTAAGCAAAACGTAATGGTGGCGTTGACGCGATCATCTGGGAAATGCATTTTTACAAACTCCTCATGCTCAAAAAGTTATTGATCGATCTGGCTGAAAATTTCGAGCAGTTTCTGACTGTAAAATTTTTCGAAGGATATACCTATAATACTATAAAAGAGCATAAAATTAAAAATTAAGTAGATTTTTGATCGAATTTTCATACTTTTGACCAATTCAATTTTCAATTACTTCCCTGAAGAAATCATTTATTTTCGCGATAATCTTGAAGCCTGGGGTATATCCTTCCAAAAATTTGACAGTCAAAAACCTTCAAAATTTCGGCCACATTCAATTGAGAATACAATTTCGAGCCATTTTCTTCTGTTAAAAAAATATTTTTTCGACACACGTGCCAGTTGTAATAAGATACATTTTTAAATACTGAACTGCTTTGTCACTTATGATAAAGAAGCTCATGAAAAATGACTCATTTTTCGGCATCTAAAGGGTTCTCTCCCCCTTAATGGACTAAGAGCGAATGTTGTGGTCTTACATTTAATAAACACAATTTAGAAAAAAAAACAGGCGAAACACCTCGGAATTTACGATTTTTCATTTCACTTGCCAGAACCAATGACGAACAATATTGACTTCACTTGCAAATTAACCATAGTTTTATTACATTATATTTTATCAACAAAAAACAAGAACCGTGGCAGCTAACAACAGTCTTACAATAACGGCAACAGATCGAGATTTAAAAAATAAAAATAAAACAATCTCAAGTTCATCTCTCACGGTGGAATTTTTTTGCTGGTTGAGAACGGGTTTAAAAATTCAGAAAATATTTATAAAACACTTGCCTTTCATTTCACGTTGGAAGTCCAGCAACAAATTATATCGAGTTATACAATTACACACAAGAAAACTGTTTAACGAAAGCCAATTAAGTGTCGTACATGAAATTTTGTGTTTTTAATTCTCAGATCTGGCAGTAACAATCGGAAAGGAAGTACAATTTTTTGCAAATAACGGAACATCTACGGGCCACGTAACGAATCAGGATGCCATTGATCTCGGCGGCATCGCATACGACGATTCCTCACGTTTATTGCTCCTGAGCGACTCCAGAAATACAAATGCGACTATATTTTCGAAAAACTTGAATATCAAGAAAAATTTCAAGATGCAAACGCTCCACAAACGTAAGTCGTATTACGTTTACGGCATGTGTATTTTTTGCACTCGTTGAAAAAACGTCACTGTTCTTCCACAATGGACCTCTGCGATTTAATTCACCCGTTTTTTTCTTCGTTAAAAAAAATCGCTTCAGATAAAAATAGGACATCTATAATCGGAATGGTTTACGACGTGAAAACGCAGAGTCTTTTTTGGACCGACACTAAGGAACAAACTATAATGAGTCTGCGTGTGTCATTGAACGAAACAACATCCTATGAACCTGCAATTGTTCTCAGATTACCAAATAAATTGCCACGTGGAATATCCTTAGACATGTGCAACAGGTAAGCCTCAACGATTTTGTTCATCTTATCGTGACAGTGATCGCAATTATTGTAATTAAATGTAGATCAAGTTCATTTTGACCATGGAATGAAAAATAAAATGTCGATGTTGTTTGCAAAAACATTGTTTACCGTTTACGAGAGCGGCGCACGCGGCAAAGTTTCCAATATGTAAATCGCAAAAGAAGGCTAGGCTTTCGGCCGATTTGTTTTACAGGACAGGCATACTTCGATCAATGCCGATAAGCTATTTTATCATTACTATGATCCGTATTTATCGAGCGTGTCTCGTTGATATTCAAATGAATAAGAAAAAAAACCATATATTTTTTTTGTCGCTCAAGGCGTTTGTACTGGGCGAACAGCAACTCGTCAAATCCTAGCATAGAGAGCTCGAATTTGGATGGTAGCAACTTGACGACGGTATTGAGTCAAAATTTGTACGAACCATTGGGAGTTACCGTCGATCATCTGACCGGAAAATTATATTGGATCGACGACGAGGAGGGTGTTTATTACAAAATCGAGAGAAGTAATTTGGACGGTAGCGAGCGTGAATTAATAACACACGGAAGAAATCAACAGCCGTATTCCATAGCGGTAGATCGTGAGAAAATTTATTGGACAGATTGGACTTATAGCGCTATTTGGAACATCAAAAAAAATGGTTATGCTGGAGAACTTCCGAGTATTTTAGTCTCTTTTCATGACGTTAATCGAGACGCCGATCCAAAGTCTATCGTAACTCGTGACAATGTTGGAAACGTTAATTGTGCTGTTATGAATAGTCATAAGGAAGTTGATGTTACTTCGAGCTCCATCCATTTTCCGGAACACGAACACGATAATCTTATTACCAGCACGGAAGACGGAGATTCCATCAAGGAAATCACCTTCAAATGCTTAAACGACGGTGTTCATCAGCCCTCCATCGATAAATGCCGATGCAGGCCTGGGTAATTATCATTAAATCTCAGAAGAAAAAAAGACATCGAAAGATAACAAAATTCTTCATTTGTAACCGTCAATTTTCTGAGATACGGACGCCGAAAGCCCAAAAACCATTAAAAAAAGACAGTCACGTCGTGTTACATACCTTTTGTCGTTTTTTCTCCCTTGGATTTTGGCCGTAATAATTATAAGATATTCGAAATGTATATTCATCACATTACAAAGTGAAAGTCAACATTTTACCACAATCTCTTACCGATTTGCATGCTTCAAAGTCTGAAAATACTGAAAGCACCTTTCGGCGGAGTAGGAGGGGATTTTGCGGTTGTACAACGTTATGACTTTTTTTTATTAACAACTGTTGTATTCGAAATGTTTTTCGTTTGTTCACGCGAATCGACATTGGGATATTTTTAGTTTCAAGCAACGAATTTGCGCAGCTTTCCAATATTTTATGACAATTTCGAAAAAATCATTTTCCTTTACATCACAGTGTAAAAAATTTCCTGCGAATGTGAGAGAGGTCAATAGGCATTCGAAAAAATTAAACATCTTGTTTTGGCCGGGAAGATAACGCGCTGCGATGAAAAGTCAAATCAAAGAATATCAGGGTTAAAATTTATTCACGGTATGCCATTTGAAGGACATGTAATATCATGTGGTGTATAATATAATAATTTGGTTTATTTGTTTTTTTCGTATTTTTTAGATTCGATGGCCCGTATTGCGAGAGATCATTATGCCATAATTATTGCCTTCATGGCGAGTGTTTCGTGAATTTTAATGGTCAGCCACGCTGCAAGTGCGGCCCGTCTTATCACGGTGCCCGATGTGAACAAAACACATGTTCCGGTTATTGTCTCAACGACGGTTATTGCTCAATAAAAAATAACGAGCCTTATTGTATCTGTAAGAATTCGAAGGGATCTCGTTGCGAAGACACGTATGACGCTGAAGAAATTTGTTCGATATTTTGCCTCAGTGGACTCACATCGCTGAACACCATCGATACAACGTTCTGCAAGTAAGTTTAAAGACAGTGTTTTTTCATTAACCATCTACACATCTTTTACTCTAGATATTTTTGTTCGTCTACGATTTAGAATTGGTGAGTGAGATTAGCTTGAAAAAATTGTCAGGTGTGCATGAAACATTGATAAATCAATAAATTATGACATTTTTTTTACATCGTCGTTCGCAAAAAAGTGCACTTTTTAATTTTCTATTTCCGGGCACAAATATATCTGAATATTCCCGAATGAAATCAATGTAACGGAATTTGAGATACGGGTCGAATGGACCGTGTGGGTTCTCGATGAGAGAAAAAAATTAATCTTCATAAATATTGGTGGAAAAAATTACCAAAGTTTTTTCTTTATCGTTTTCTGACAATGACATTCGTTTTTTGCAATCTTTGTACGATCTATCGGTAAAGAAAGACGAGCGAGAAAGCGCCGAAAAGTTCTGAAAAATTAATTTTATGCCATTGCCAATATGCCATTCATGCTATTTTATGTTTGTTGTAATAATTATTTATAGATGTGCAAATAGGACGCAATCGATGGAAGAAGTAAAGGATTTCGTCGATAAACTGTGGATCAGAACGATCATAGTCGTATTATCGACACTAGTGGGTTTACTTACAATATCGGTTGGTGTCCTGAGTTACTATGTGAATAAATTGAGACGCCAACCGCGAATAAGAAAACGTATCGTCGTCAATAAGACCAGTACACCTCTCACTGCTCGTCCGCAATTATCGAGTGATCAATGTGAGATCACGATTGAGAACTGTTGCAACATGAATATATGTGAAACAGTGAGTATTGTTTTTTCTTCCATTTTTATATCTTCAAATACGCTCATAAAATATGTGAATAACGAAATATTTCAATAATTGTCAGCCAGTTTGAAGAACGTTTTCTTTTCAATTTTTTGAAACTATGATTGAAACAGTGTAGGGAGAATTCCGAAATAATGGAGCATTTCATTTTCTTGAAAAAAAAAACGTATACCCTCGATCGAATTTATTTAAAAGGGAAACAATATTAAACTCAAATATATCCACTTGACAGCCGTGCTTCGAGCCAAATTTGAGAACTGCAGAAACGCACAATCACAAGAAGGAAGAAAAAAATTGTTTGCTCGACAATATGGACGGAAATTCCTACTAGCACGAGCCGTATCTTCGTCGAAGAAAATGACGAATGTCGTTGGGACTTATTTTGAATTGTTTGTCGAGGAGACTCCTTTGATGATTCGTCATTGCTGTATCAAGCAAATGGAGAAGAGAGGGAGTAAGAAAGAGTATTATTGTTAAGTTTGATGATTAATATACCGACGAGGTATGTGAGCGTCAAGTTAATCCTAAAAATTTCGCGCACAGGCATTTTCTGTCGCGGAAAAAAATTCAATTCATGCTAGTTTCAGGATTGATGTAAACTTCACATCTCAAAATATTGGGCTAGGGAGCAAATTCATTGTTTCGAGTGAGATCGGACAAAAGTAATAATTATCGATGAGTTGTCGTGAAAAATTGCTACAAATGGATCATTCGAAAATAATGATCACTGTTCGAAAAAAAGCAAATATTTTTCGAAAGTTACTTTATTTTACACAACAAAAAACTTATTTCGAGTCTTATTTTCTGAACGTACGATGCCACGGATTTGAGAATCTTACATTTTTTATCGAGCAGAAATATTCATTCAAAATTGTGATTGTTTTTCATTTAATTCTTAGATGGTTTTTAAGCGTTCGCGTTTTAAATAATCCGTACTTACGATGAACGGCGGTTGTCGTAAATTTTTGACGAAGAAATTACACAGGCTCCCCATGAATCAAACGCAGGGATTTTTCTCAAATCCATGCAAAGGTTTGAAACGATTCATTAATTTCGACTTTTTTTTTTTTGAAGTTTACATAATCTGGATCGTCCTATTTTCGAGGCCAAAGAATACGCACTAAATAATGCGAGAGTTTTTATAGTATCGTAAAATTTATAAATTATTGATATTTACGATACTATTTTATTTTCCTATTCGTTGATGTAACCGTGTTTCATTTTTTTTTCACAATTTTTTTTTGTTACCTCATTAACCCAGAATTAATCCAGAATTGTCTGGGGACGAGAGGAAAATAGAAGCGGTAACGCTACTGTATCGGCTACTTCACACGGTTGACGATTTGTTTGTAAACAAAAAAAAGAAAATATTACGTGCTTCGAGTAAAAAAAAGGCTGCTAATTCAAATATTCGACAGAGATATTTCATTCTCGTTATGAAACAAACGGTGAGATAACAATAGAGAATAATATTTTGTAAGAAATTGAACTGACCGGGGAAGAAGTGATTTCCCTGCCAAATCGATTTAACTGCAAAATTCCATCGTGGTGAGGTGAATGCATAACTATTTTTCACATCTTTGATCGAATTACTTTTGCCAGTACGTTGATTCTTTAGAGAAAACAATTTTGTGCCCCCGCTTGTCAGTTCCGCAAGGCATTCGATTCTTTTCAGAAAAGCATTAAAGTCGTTCCGAAAATAGTTGATGCTAAGATTGGAAGCGAGCTGACGAACGCAGCTCGAGTTTCACCTCATCTTGAGTTTCTTCAAAATATTAGAAAAAAAACAAGAAAATGATGCACAGCCGCGTTATCAAATCTGTGCGATTTTCGGTCATGGAAAATTTCGTATGTGAAAGACATTCATTCCGTGTAAAAGGTACACACACACACACACACACCCGATTTTCGCATTCATTGACATTTTGTCGTCGTCTCTGCTTTAAAGATCAATTACTCGTGTTTCTCCAATCGCGAGCAAAATACGACAATAAATTGTCAGTATTTTACTATAAAATAAAAATAAAAATATTAATACCGCCCTTATGCTGGCTGTATTGAAAAAACATTGAATAAAAAAGCCGAAAAAGTATTAATGTATTAATTCCATGGAATTTTTCAACAAATCATGGCTAAATACTTTTATTTCTCGCGACAAAATTTCTGTATCTCTAGACGTTCCGTTTTCAATCAATGATTTTCAAAAATAACTGTTCAATGTGATATCATTTTCCATTAAATCAATTTATGTAAGATATTCCCTTCAGCGGCTTAACGATATTTTTTGAGATTCATTGTGTACTAAAATTCTGCCACAATGGAGCTTTTGGTCGAAAACTTGCGCGACATTCTTGGAGTTTTACGATGCAACTGGTGACGACGTTAAAGCAGAGGTCCACAAAATGTTCATTATAACGTTAACTTGGGATTGTTAACCTTTTTTCCGAAGGAAAGAACCAAAGAATAAAAACACTCGAAGCTGTCAAAGGTATTAGTTATTCCGTATCTTGAATTATTTCAAGGTAAAATAAAATACGACAACCCTCAGCTAACGTTATAACAGATGGATAATTCTCTCCGTGACCCCTACCCCCTTATAATTAAAAAAAACATGCACAATGAATGAAATTTCCATTTACGAACTAATGACGTTCGAAAAAGACACCAACGGGTGATTTAAATTCTATACGAAAAAAAACGGAGATGATCTTTCTCTAAAAAAGGATTTTGCGAAAAAATACCCGAGGTTCCCATCCATTAAGTTATTCTTGTACATAGAGACTATTAAATGACATAGCGCTTTATTTCCACAGTAGTCTGTAAGATCTTCATGGTAATAAGTTCCGCAGGTTGTAGATAAATTGCAGCCGTTAATACGAAACAGGGAGAAAAAAATGAATTTCGTTTCTGTTTTTTTTTAGTAGCCAAGAAAATGGATGAACTGTTAGGGAGGACCGATAGAATTGATAAAACCGGGACAGAGGGAGGGCGAGAACCTGAGGATAAATTGACGGCACAGTCGTAGCAAAAAAACGTTTCGTTGATAATTGTAAATGAAAAGTTACGTGAAAATGAAACTATTTTTGCCATGAAGATGTTGATAACTTTGATTATCATTATTAAAAACTGAGACGCTTGATATCTTTTACATGAAATTTATTATTCAGATTTTTATAAAATTACGAAAAAATTCTCTCGTTTCTCCTGCGCTCGGCCACGTACTCTTGAATGTTCATCGAAGCAGATTTTCAAAATAAGAATTTGAAAAACGCGTACGAATTAATGAAACGAATAATATTGATTAGCATTTGGCCTAAAGATACTTAGAAAGGATCGATACTTTAAAATTGCAAAAACTCATCTCGTACGCTTACTTTTTTTTTTATTCTTTACGGATATCAATACTATCGCCGTGAACGAAAAAGCTGTCAATAACTGCCTTCTCCAACAGTTCGCTGCTACGCTGAAGAAAAGACAAAAGTTCTACAATTCGTTTTTCAATCGTGACACGATTATGTTATTTTTTGTTTCTCTTTGTGTAAAATAATTCACAAGGGTGCCCTCTCGACGTAGTATAAATATATGAAAACAAAAGGAAGAATAATCGGTACCAACGTGAAATATAAGACTTGACGCGCTTTTGTACTGTAAAAGCGTAACGATTATTAATGTTTAATATTGTATGAAATCTTTTGCTATAGACAATTATAATCGATACGGGGTTTATATACTTATGGAAAATACCCTTCTCCCGCACACTCATCCGCAGAGACGAGATAGTGGATTTATGGTGAAAGGGGTATGGTCCCAAAAATAAATAAGTAAATACAGAATCTTACGATCAGCATGTTTGTAAAGAGCGATGAAAGTTTTTCCTGCCCGGAGTTTAAAGTGCATTTCGGACATGCCGATCGTCGTAATTTTCGGTACTCATACATGTACGTACATACTTTAGTTTTAACATGGCGCATGTACTGATAATTCAAAGTGAAAGAATCAGCCAAAAGATAAATACACAGACAAAGAATAAATAAAACGGTATATAATTTTCAGTTTCATTGTATGTATTATATCACCTCCTCCTACCACACAAAAAATAATCATTCTCGATATTTCATCGAAATGATATAAATCACGTCGTAGGAGCTCACCACGTGTTGAAAATAATAGGGAAAATATTTCGTAGATGATAGATGGTCCACATGACCTCAAATACAAATATAAATACAAATGTACATTGCATATGATTATCGAATAAAATAGGTCTATATCTTATTAAAACAGTGATGCTTCATTATTCATTAGATATCATGTTCACCGTTAAACAAAAAAGTTTCAACGAAAAATCGTGTTACGGCGATGTATTATATCCGCTCGCCACCTCGAAAACGAAAAAGACTCTCACGCAGAAACTATCAATCCCATCGGTTTGAAATTTGTAGCGAGTACTTAGTGGCACGGAGACACTGGCGAATTCTAAATTTCGAAATTTTAAAATGGTCCGTCCCTCCGCGCTTTGTCGCTGAATACTCACAACGAATTTCAAACCGATCCGATTTACAGATTCCGCTAGAGAATTTTTCAAAATATCGATGGGCGGGTATCGCACATCGCCTCACAATGCACAAGGTAAAGAGCTGAATTCGAACGAAGCATGAGGCGTAGAAACGATTGATCGAATCGAAGCTAATTATCCTGAAGAACGACCTTTTCACCTGGCTTGAATGCTGGCATACCGAGATACGGACAGCTCGCACAGCGAAAAGCATCGCCGAGATAACACTGAAACATGGAATAATAATTGTTACCAAGAAGCATTCTAATTATCACATTTGGCGGAATTAGGATTCTTTCTTTGATTAAAAATCATCACGGGTACAAAGTTGTTGTTGCCAGTTTAAAAGTGATAGAGTACTTGGCAAATAATTTTCATTGTTGTATTTGCATTGTTCATGTACTAATCGAGAAAAAGAAGATGATATTAAGATTCAAGCCGATTGACTGATTATAGCCGAAAACAATGGCAGAATGAAAATTGTAATTTACGGGATTATTGTTTTACTATTATTTTTATTTATTGAAAATGGCATGAAGTGAAATTGAGAAAACTTTGTTTACGAAAGTCGAGTTTGTTCTCGGTGTATCATAGGTTTCACGGAGGAATTTGTCTACTTGTGAATTTTAAATTGATCCAATTTTTTTTTAACGAACGTTACGCCTATGGAAATCACATACGATAACGAGTCTCTCGTCAGTGAACTTATCAGAAATATCAAACGTATCGTTATACCGTGCTGAGTAGAAAAATGATACGTCAACTTTGTAAATAATTTCTTTTGTATTAATTTAATCTGGACCCGTATTTAATTTCATTCCGAGATACTAACGTTTCCACACGACGAACTCGCAGTTTTTGTTTGCTGTTTGATTCCACTCAATTCCTCCGCTAATCCGCACGAGCAATCTTTGCACGCTTTGCGTTGCCCAGTCGTTCCACATACTAAAAAGTTTCGGAAGCAATCATTTTAGTCTAGAAATGAATTTTCCGAATTCACGATGAGTACAATAACAAAAACTTCGGGTTTTTCTAAACTTATTTCCGAATTCGAATCAATGTCCAGCGTATTTCTTTCAAAATCGTAAATATATGTTATCGGTAATATATAGTGGCAGATCGCACGTTTTGCTGAGTCAATCAGTATTTTTAAACAAATATTTACGATATATATATAATCGACCTATCGTTGTAAATTAATATTATTGATTCTTTATACATTATTTCTTTCTAAATTGTGTTTTTATTTTGCTTCAGAAAACAGAATATTCCCAGTAAACACAAAGTAACAGTAACGTAATATAAATGTTGGAATTTCTGCCTCAACAATATAACTGCAACAAAACAGCCCTAGTACACAACAGCTACATTATTGAGGCGGAAATTCCAACATGTACGTTATGTTCCTGTTACTTTGTGTTTACTGGGCTCGTATTTGGAAAATAATCAAATTGTTTCCTGTTACGTTATGTCTGCTTGCTTATGAACTTTAAGCTACATTTTGCTCTTGTCCGTTTCAAATAATAAGTACAAAGTCACTCAGTTGGTCTCAATCGTAGTAGCGCCATGGAGTTTGCATACCTCTTAGCGACGCTGCTTCCGGTTTTATCGTGTCTTCCTCATCCAAAAGATTATCCTCATCGATTAAATCATCCTCTACGGCATCGTCGATTTTCCATACATTAGATGCCGGTTTGGCAAAATTCAATTTGACCGACGATCCTACCTGTGACACAATAGGTATGAAATTTTCATTCAATTGGAAAAACAGTAATTAATAAGAATTACCCACGTACTTCAAATGATGGTTTTTTAGCTGTTATTTCACAGATTTTATCTGCAATTTGCGAGAAAAGTCCTTCAATTTTTAGATTCGACGGTGCTGCTTTTGCTACGGTGCTTTTGATATCAAATCCTCCCAATTTCAACTTTGAGATACTCGTTGCGAATAAAGTATCGACATTGTCTTTCTCATCAGGATCGATCGTTTGGTAAAGAACCAGCGAACCACCGGGTCTCAAAACTCGTAGAATGTCCGCAGTATGCTCGACGTTGTTAGAAAACAACAGTACTACATCTATCGATGATGATTCGTAATTGGCTGCAGGCATTTTTAATTAAAGTATTTTTTACGATCAATTCATATTTTATCATCCATCGAACTAATGCCATTTTGAATAATAATATTGAAGATTGGTTGGCCAGGCAATAACGAACCTTTTTTTAATTCGGATGACCGTACGATTGTGGTGCGGTCAGCTGATTCGGTTATACGCTTAACCTCTTCGACGAAATCTTTGATGTCAATACCGTCATCATTCAAAATAATTGTCACGATATGACCTTTCTTCAGCAAGAGAGTCATTTTTTAGAGTCTCCAACGAAATATCACTTTGAAAAAAGCTTTGAAAAAGATAGACAATTTTGAGAAATCTCGTAATATTGCGTTGAATGATTCAATTCAACGCCGTTGATAATGACACAGAGAACCCGCGAGACAATAGCCGGTTTCTTTGGCACTCACCCGAAAAGCGTGGGAAACTGAAGCGCTTGAAGCGTTTGCAGCGCCAAATGGATTTTGCCCGAAGAGGAACGAAAGAAGCATATCATTGAACGAGTTGTAGATTGTAGACCACTATCACAATGTAATAGAACATGTGAAGTTGAAAAAAAAGATACTAAATCATTTGCGGAGAGCGTAAAAAGAACAAAGAAGACGGAAGCAAAGAGCGTACGCTAAAATGCGCAGCGCTACAAAATAAGTTTAGCTGATAAGAGGAGCATGTGTGTAGCGGTGGATAATGGATATGTAAATACTTTTTGAGCGTGTAGGTACCTACCCCAAATAATCACTACTAAGTCTACTATACTACTGCCACGTAAAATGAATGAATTAATCAAAAAGTGAATATTCCCTTTGAATTCGCAAAACAAAACCTGCCAATTTCTAATTACATTTTCGTAATTATTTTTCATAATTTACAAAAATTGTTGGGATATTTTCGTATTGTTTTTTGTGCAATAAGAAATTTTTCGTAAAAGTTCCTTCGGAATTTTTCACTTTGGTTAGCTGATCGTCCGCTTTTACCCTTCGAGTGATGTTATTTTCTGTGCAGATAAATAAATAAGTTCGACCAGATAGTAAAATAATTCGAAATAAATTTTATTATGATCGTCTCATGGTACATTTATTACACATTTGCACATGGCAAGTTTTCATTTTTTTTCTCACAGCTTTCGATTATGCCTGGTTGGTACAAATCCTAATAGTTTTCGCAGGTACTTAGATATTATATTAAAATATTTATCAGCCTCATATTCTTGTAAAATAATCGAGAGATTGCAACAAACGTCATGAGTATCCGTGCAGTAGCAAAAGAAAACATTTGTAGTTTATGACGATATATCTTATGAATTATGATTTGTTTTACGAATTAATAAATGCATTGTCGTAACGTTTTGGTACTCTACGAACGCAGAAGTAAATACCGACGGCGATCATCATGATGAAAGGTAGTCCAATTCCGATAGATAAAATCATGATTACCAAATAAGAAAATTTTTCCGCCGGTGGAATTCCGTATCCAACGAGAAAAGTCCTGAAAATGTTGCTTATTAACTTCTATGTCGATTGACCTCCAATAACATAGCAATGCTGTATTACTTTTATGACCGCTTTTCAGAAAATGTCAATTTCCGTGTCAATTTAAAAGGGGATCTCATGGTATGCGAAGATCATTCATCAAATATCATGCCAGATATCTAGGCATTACCGAAATTGAAATTATATTGAATATCTGGCGGCTGTAGATATAAAAATTCAATTCAGCCACCATTTTTAAAACACTAATAACGTTGAGAAAAGTTCGAGCAAAAAAGACGGGTCATTTATTTTTCGTGTCGTTGCCGACACCCCTACAACCCAACAATTTGTGGTGTAACCTTCTTGAGGGGTCTCAAACATGATTACAAATAAATTAACCCCCAATTTGTCGCGAAGATGCCCGTATTACGTGCTAGTTTTTTTGAACGCGCTCGCTTGAGGCAAGGCCTCATGGCCAATGTTCAATGACTATGGGAACATGATATTTGAGAAATGATCTTCCTCTAGTACAAATACAAAAATATTCCGTAACCCGTGTACTGCAGGGTTTACTTGTAAGAGGGAGATGCTAATAGTAAAACATCGTTATATGCAGTCGGAGAAATACAAATTTGCGTACCGTACAAATCCATCATTTAAAAACTGTATAGCAGCGTTCATAAAAAAATAGAACGTGCGAACGCTAAATGGAATATGAACGGCGCTTATATTTCAATTAAATGAAGAAAATTATCATTTTATACTTAAAATTCATTATTGCTATTATTCCTTTGTAATAAAAAAATGTCAATACAATTTCATAAGCTTACCATGTTGTGTAATTGCTCCTTCTGTAAAAACCATCGCCTTTCATTCCTAGAGAAATATTAATCTTTTCCACCAACAAGTTATTGAATTTCCCTCCATAATAAGCATGCAAGAGGGAACCTCTTGCCACGTTAGACGGTTTTGAGACGTTAACCAATGGATAATACGCGTTTTCGGTTGTCTCGTTCGAAGCGCGAGACGCAGCGGTATACGAGACCGGTCTCCATTGCAGATAAGCGGAATTTTCTTGACTGCCTTGGATTCTCAGCGACGGCGTTCTGAGCTCGATTACCTGAGAGATTATTCATGACGTAACACGGTAAAAAAAGAAAAAAATATACAACATTTCAGTTGGGAAATTCAATACCTCGAATATCCCGGGCGTATATTCGTCATCCAGGCTTTTTCTCGCGTCGACGAACATCCCTGTATCAGTTTTTGCTCCACTTACGAGAAGCAACTCGATGGCGAATCTGCTATTTGTGAACGTTGAATTTGTTTCCAAATTGTTTAATATTATGTCGATTTGCGTTGAATTTTCCGAATGTAACATATGTGGCATCACGTCCGAATGCTCGAGCGCGCAAAATCCATTTAGCTGAAATTGAAAAAACAACGTTCCTTTATTATGATTGAAATTTTGATATGACGAAAAAAAAAAATACAAATTTGTGTTTACCATCATTTGAACGTTTCCTCTCCTCACTGTGTTCGTCAAGATATCGTAATATTGGCTGCCATTCATTTGCATCTCAACGATCTGTGTTTTGTTGGATATACTTTTGCGGGCCCAGTCAAAATTTTTTGTGTTCAAAACATTGACATTCTTGTTGCTTGTAGTACCAAGTAAACCGGTGTCTTCGATATCGTTAAATTCAATGAGCTGAAACCATCAAATGATAATAATGCTCAATTGCAGAAAAAAAGTGTTCAACCTGAGAAAATTTGGATGCAATTCTATTCCAAATACACTCGCTCAAGATGTTTTCCAGCTTTGTTTTTCTTATAATTTCTCGCAACTTTATGATTTCCACCTAACAATGAGCGTATTAGAACAAACCAAAAAAAAACCAAAGACTCGACGCGAGACAATCATAGAGGATACAATATATTTGGAAAATTCTGAAAAAAATTGATTGAAGTTTCTTTGGTCCATAAAATAGATAAGATGCGCTATGAGCGTATCTTATCATTATTAATATTAACTTTTTGAACTGAAAGAAATCTTGTTTAACTACAGGAAATTTTGATTAAGGAATAATTCTCCTACACATCTCAAATGCAAATTTTATGGCAATAATATCAGAGTGGTTTATTAACACAATACTTTTTTTAGATGGATAAAAATCATTTCATTGCAATTATCAAATAACAATGTGCAGTTACAGAAATAAGTTTTTACAAAAGCGGTTGGTAAGTTCAAATGAAAACGTATTCAACGCAGAGAAAAATGAAAATTGAACAAACCTTTTGTATCGCAACACCAAATGTATACTGCGGTTCTTCCGTAAAACTGATGGATCCTGGTTTGTTCAAGAGATAATCGGTCCAATTAATCTTCAATTGCGCGACTGGTGAGGTTACCGCTAATAATACCGAAGGATTGCCAAAGAAGTCCCATACATAATGCAAAGTATCGTTGGGACCTTCAGCTTGGAGATAAAGCGTCGTAACATTTTCCGCCTCGCAAAGATCGTCACATCCCGGGTTGAGAGAAGTTTTTAACTGTTGTAATGAGTTTCATGTTTAAACTAAACACTCAAAGCATGTTCCTCCGATATATTGCAAACCACATTACATTTTTTTGGGACCAAACGCAATTTTGGAGGAAGGAGAATCAAAGATTAAGAGCTTAGTTTTTTTGCACATACGAGTCTCGACTGTGGTTTGCATTTGGACTTTAACCATCTGACCTACTAAGAATCTATATTGTAGCGTTATCAAACATGAGGTAGGGAGCATCTGCGAATTTCTGTAGTTGTCATGGAAACAAAGAATGAATCAGGTTTATGCTATGCAGAGACAAAAGATCTAGTGAAAACATGATTTCGCGATCTCGAATCATGCTAAAATTACAATATGAATAGTTAAAACACGTAATTTCCGACCGAAGGAACCAATGACCTTGGAACATTAATGATTTTTTAGGTGATCTACGATTTTCGGGGGTCGTAAGTGGTCGTAAGTACGAAATTCCAGTACGAGTATAACACAATATGCAACTCTGTGACGCACGCCAATGGCGATTTTTCATTGTATACAAACGGAGAATACGTTTTACAAAGCAAAAGAAAAAGATTAGCCTACCGTTCGATGAATCGACGAACATCTGCTTATAAACAACAATATAAGGCACAAGTAATTCAACACATGATACATCATCATCTTTTTTTATTTGTTAGCATTCACTATAAACTCGACACCGTACGAAGCAATGACATTATTATTTGGCCACCTCTACGACCGACACAGCGCTGACACCAGCTGAGCTGACACGCGATGATGGACTACTAGACTAGACCAGTGTTGAACAGCGATGCTATTCCCTATTCCCTGTTCTCTGTCCCTGTATCAGTGTACGTTACCTCCCTCTTCTATCATTCGCGCGTCACTCCCACCAGATTTTTTGATAACGGCGAGGATAATATATATATATATGTTATAACGGAGAACTTCAAACTGTCGGAAGATTTTTTTTCATTTTCATTTTTTCTTACATCCTGTTCCGTCAGAATTCTTTATTCTTTAATAATCTTTATTCCGTTTTTTTTCGAATATTCATGCTGTGATTGGAGTGATATCGTAACTTTGAATATTGATATATTTATTTGTATCTAGAATTTAATCACAATCAATCACACACGCAAACGCACACACGTATATATTTGGTAATCGTTGTCTTGTTTTTTTTTTTGCAAATTACTTTTTGTTTGAACACTTCACGCAAATGCACCACATATCGCACTCTGGTGGCAAACATCGATATCATTTTGTAGTTCGATTATCGGCTGTCAGTTGACGTCAGGCGCTTTATATGAAAGGTGATGTTGGGGCATCCCCACAATTTGTAATGTAAGACGGTGGGATACGTTCGCCCGCCGACTCAAGAATTCGCAAAAATCAATCTACACTTATAAATCAATAATACAGAGCGATAAAGCGAAGGGAAGACTACTTTCCCTTTCGTATACAAATACTTTCGTAACAAAATCCTGTCGGTATTGTAATATAATGCCGAAAGAAAGTGTATAGTTTGGCTGTCAACGAAAATGGCTGAACCGAGTCAAGTAATAAACAAAGAACCGGAGGAGGAAACATTGAATAATGCAGTCGTGCCTCTGACTTCAACGAAGGCTAGTGAAATTTTGACAAAGGACGACAAAGCTTCGAAGAAAAAGCTTAAGAAAGAGAGACAAAAAGAAAAAAAAAACAGCGAGAAACTAAAAGTGGAAGAGAAAAACGGCGTAGATAGTGTAAAAAAGCTTTCGGAAAATAAACCCAAAGACGATAATAACACTTTATCCGACCAAAACGACGATCCGGAGAACATATCCATAGATTTTTCGATGCACGTCCCGGCATTCGTGCGTTCATCGGTTATCAGTAAAAACGATACGGCAAAAATGCTGAAAAAAGTTAATGACACTGTTAAGGACAGAGAATCTGCCAACAAAACGAATCAAGTGCTGAATAAAGTTTTTTCAGACGAGAGCGACGGTTTTACATGTGTAAAAAAGGTATGAGAACAATCGCTACAAATTTTTGCAATTTCAAATATACCAAATTTATGATATTGCTCGCTGTCGTGTCGCCACAACTTTTCACCTATTATACCAGAATTTGTTTCAGTCTTCCAAAACATCGAGAATTCAATTTTCTCAAATACAAAGGATAAAGCAGCCGGTTTCTGACCCTGTACGAATAGTCGGCCTTTTTTTATCTTGTGATGCGTGCAAAGAGTGTCAACACTAGTGTACACACTTTTCGCACGCATTGCAATTTCTAAAAAGGCCGCCGAGTGGTTCAGGGCCAAAGACTGGAATTTTACAGAAATGTCAAAAAATTCTTTTCTGATGGCCCACATAACTACACATAAAAGAAGAAATAAATAAATAACAATGTTTTCTAAATCCTAAGCTCCTAGCCGCCAAAAATTAATAACTGACGTATCAGTTTTGCGGCTGTCATGAATTCTTTTTGAGCATCGTTACAAGAATTGTCGATATTTCGGAAATAAAACATTGACAAATATACTTTTTTAGGGAACTAAACAAGCATCTGTGACGTTTCCCAAAACGCCGGAAGGATTTGGCATTCAAGCTTTGAATGTGATCAGCATTGGCAATTTTCCATTGGCCATTGAATATCTCTCAAGAGCGATAGCTCTGAATCCTATTGACACTCGTCATTACATTAATCGTAGTTACTGCTATCTTCGCACGAAGAATTATGAACGGTGCGTTAAACCTGGCAAATAACATCGAGATGATATAAAAAAATTTATTAACCAAGTTTATATTCAAGATTTTATGTGAAAATTGCCGATTTTAGAGCACTGGTCGATATTCAACATGCAAGCAAACACTTAGTCGACTTGAACGAACTGGCTAGAGCTAAATGTAGGGAGGGTCAATCACTTTCTGGGCTACAGGTGACGAAAATCAATGAAAATTATTTTAGAAATGAAGACTAACAGAATTAGTCTAAAAAAAAAAATTTGTGCGAATAAATGAGATCTTGCAAACAAATGTACGTTTTAACGAAAAGTATAATATTTATTATTAGCCTTTGATATGTAAGAAACAATTGAATGTTTGAGTAATATTAAACTGAACAATGAAAATGAATGATCTTTTAAATAATTTCTTTAATACAGAAATACGAAGCTGCCGAACGAGCCTTCAGAGATTGCATACAACTCGCACCTAATTTTGTGTATGCGAAACGAGAATTAATACGGGTGCAAATAGCTCAAATGGTTGAAATGGGATTCAATGAGCGCGATGCTATCAAAGCTCTCGAAAAGGCATCAAACACCACGGTAACAGTTTGAAAAACACAACCCGTAAAACATTATACTTGCCCATAGATTTTTAACGTTTTTCAATCAATCAGAATTCCTCCGCCCAAGAAATTTAAACACTTGAAAACTTCCTCATGTAAAGATAGCAAAGGTATAAGCTTTTTTCAAAAATGATATCGTTTATAATTAAACATGAATTAAGTATAATTTTATGGAACGAAATTTCTTTTAACTTTTTAATTATTTTCTAACTTTGATCTATAGAATTGTTTTTATTTTCATTTCCAAAAACGACCATTATTTGAACTCTTTATGAACGAGTTATAATTTTAGATTTAAAAAAATAAACACGAAACCAGCGGAGGTAATATTGAATAATCAGGAAATAATGATTTTGGTTGAAACCATATTAGTTAATTAACATAAAAAAATAGTCATCTATATACTGTCGCAGGAAGCGATAATACTACTGAGCAACGACGAATCGATAAACAGAGATTCGTACGAGAGTACCGAAAGTGCAACTGACGATGAAATCTTCAATTCCGATGATGACGAAAACCCTAGTAACGAGAGACTCTTGTCCAAAATTCTGCATTATGACCCAAATGTACCGGAAGACCTAAGCATTCCGGAGTCGATACCATTAAGCAAGAGAATAAGGTAACAAAAATTAATTCAATTTCATAAGTTTTTTTTGAAAATTGCTATCAAAGAAATACATTTATCCACTGGACAAAAAAAATTCTAAAACTTGATACTTTCCGTTTTTCCATTTCTACGTATGAAAGTGTTCATTAAAATCACGTATTTTTCTCTTGATTTTATTTCTCATCAATTCTTTCTATCAGCAATTAATGATATATTTCACACGTTTCATTTTTCCAGTAGCGTCCAGCAGTCACCGAGAGCAGTGTCAGCCGATCGTGAATTGAGGATCCTCAGAACGATAGATTTATCGACAAAATCAAAAACACCGAGTCAAAGTATAAACGAAATGGCTATATGGGTCGGGAACGTAACAGCTCAAATATCCGACAGTTTGCTGACAAAGAGATTTGGAAGGTATGTTTTTTTTTTTACTTTTTTCGAACAAAAACATTTAACGAAGGAACTTCGTTATTTCCGTAATACGACGGGTTTCTATAAGTACCTTTTTCACAGATTTGGTAAAGTGTCTTCAATATGGAGATCACCGAGTGCTTCCTATTGTTTTGTTAATTTTCAAACTCCCGGTGCTGCAAAAAAGGCACGAGACGAAGCGAATTTTAATGGTGGAAATATTGACGTGGACGGAAATCTTCTACCAATAAAATACGCACATTCGAAAACCATCAAATAATGATAAAATTTATCATTATTGGGTAGCAAGTACTTTATTTAATTTAAGAAAAAACTAACTATATATCTATATACATATTACATACAGTGGAGAAAAAGTTTCTATCGTACGATTCGATCGTCATTACATTACATCATTTGGATGCAAGCCTCAAACTGCAGCTTGCAGAGTTCTCACCCAAAGCAAGGATTTTAAAAAAACGTTTCAAGTAAGCAAATAATTGTTAGTATTTTTAAATCTAACTTACGAACGATGGAAAGAAAATTGCCAATTATTTTTGTCTCGAAATTTTTAATTAAAAATCGTACTTGTTAAAAGATTTAAAAATCTATCGATTTTTGCCTACTTCGAACTTTGTTCGAAAATTCTTGGTTTTGGGCACTACTGTGTTACAGTTTGGTGAAAAACTGGCCAACTATTATCTCCAAATTGTAGTTTTTAAATCGTTGAATCGTACGGTACAAAATTTTTATTTTTTTTCTATTTCATTGTTTTCACATTTCCATTAAACTATGTTCCATTTACCGCTTTCATTTGAACATCTCAGTGAAAACTCGACTTCTTTTTATGACAATAATAATATAGTGTAATTTTCTTATATGGTATCTTTTCTTAAAAAACAAAATATATTTTTTATTCCGCATTTATACAGTTTTGAGAATCTCTCCTTTATTTACATGTCACTTTCACGACTTTGAGTCCTATAAAAATGAGTCCAAATCTCTCCCACTCTCTCTCTCTCCCTCTGTATTCCTCTTTTTTTTCTCGACTTGAATTTTCTACCGCAGTTCAATTTTTTTCATCATTTGCCGAAAGAAGTACATAAATCCAGGTTGACGTCGATAACGGTTTAACGATTTACGCAGTTGAAGAATTTGCATCACTTTGGAACATCGTAAGATTTATAAAAAAAAAACTGTCACGCATTCGATACATTTCCAGTTATATTTGTTCCTTGTATCGATAACAGAAAAAAAAAGTATAAAGATTAAGGTGAACTTAAAATTAATTTTTTTTCATTGTTCAGTTATGACGTCGATGCTCGCCTGGATAAATTGCAATGCGACAGTGTATTATGTATGTATTTATTTTTTTCTATGATCATTGTCATATTTATACTATACGCAAAAAAAAAGACGGTTTGTTACAGGCATATAAAAAAACAAACAACCTTCCCGATAAAATAAAACGTTGCGTTTATCGGTTGTAGAAACGAAAAAAAAAGTTGGCCGAATGGATTTCAATGGAAAAAAATGTTATCGTGGCCGATTCGAAGAACGGTTTATCCAGGCTTATCAAATCATCGTTTTTGCCTTGGCAAGACTTGTTTCGATCTCATTCGAATCTTTTACCTAATCAACAGTATATAAATGTATTTAAAAAAATCGACAATTTTGTCTCATATAATACGCAATCATTCACAATGACCTCGAACATCCCTGATGTATCAACGAGCTTTTAAACATTTTTCAACGAGCCCAAGAAAAAAACTTGATGTTCGATGACAAGAGTTTTAACATCTTCATGAGTTCCTTTTCTTTGTTCGTCAAGAGAGCGCGAATATATACGCAATGGTATTTCTTACTCGAATTTTTTTCGTTGCAAAAATCTTTCCCCGTATCCCCACTTTATCTTCGAAACGACAATGTTGAATACTTGCGAAGTACTGGAGAAAGTGATGGACAAAAGTTCGATAACAAAGATTTCTAAATACTTTACAGAAAATCAATGATGCAATTGAGATTCAGTGCGATCGATCCACTGTATGTTTTTGTAACGTTCATGAAATCACTTGGACTGCCCGATGACGTCGAACAGAGAAGATTTTCAAAAAAAAATGCTGGAGAGAGAGAAAGAGATCATAATGTACACTTCGTTTCTGTATTGTGAATTTCATCCCAAACTAAATTGGATTGAATGGTTTTCTTCCGTCCCATAAACGAAACTCTGAGCCAGTATTTCGTCTAATCGAGCACAACGATGCCTCGTAATACCTGAAAAATAATTATCGTTTTTAGTTTTTTCGTAATCTCGAAATTTGTCATTCACATAGTTCTAGTTTGTGCAGTTATCATCCATTACTTGGATGATTGACCAAGAGCCGGTTTCGGTTTAGTTGACAATGTCGCGGTTAATGATCAAAGTTCACCGTACTAAAGATGATTCTTTAAAAGTTACTGTTTTGCCATATATTTTTCTTTCGTCACATAATAATAATAATAATAATAATAATACTATGACGTTCCGGAAATAGAGTTCAAACGTGACGAGCAAATCTCCATGTTACTGTACAGTTATCCGCGGCCGATTCGAAATTCATAGTTTTGAATTACTTTGCGTCGACACGCTGCCGCGTCTCTAAATGCAGAGTTATTTTTGTTGCATATACATCGGCGATTTGTGATAAAAGACCATGTATTATCGAATGAGAAAACAGTACGACCCCGATTTTTTCCACCTCGTTGTTTTCCCTTTCTTCTTGTGCCAAACTTGTGCATCTAGGTTTATATCAAGGCTATATCTTAAGGAGGAAGATTCGTGCTACGTGTGCGATTGTTTTTCAATGTTTTCTTTTGGAAACAGAGGTGGGAAAATCGGGTTTGCGCTGTAACGTTTATGATTATTATATTACCGTGTATTTTTTAGCACGTGACCATCAAGTCTCTCTCAGTCGGATAGAACCTACAGCATATCGTATATTGTTGAGAATTTCAATGATTTTTTACAAGATTTGAAAGTCCGTCATGTTTCATTACATTTCTGCACAATATTTTCAGAGAAGGCACATTACCGGTCAATATCGAGGATGCCTCTTGAGTATGGCACGATTCCACCTTCCGACTAAGATTATTGCGCACCTCATCCTTTCTCGCGATAGCTGTAGGTTCGATGATGACAATATCGTCATCAGCATCATCTCCTTTGTTAATCTCTACCATTCTGCCAACGGTTTTTTCTTCCATGCCACAATCCCATGTCTTGAAACTTTCACGTCTACGCGAAGGTACGAGCTCGTCTTTGTTAGGACAATCTGAGCCTATTATGTTTGACGATGAATCCG